>OX451735.1:360700212-361900212 GCA_948472305.1 Vicia faba
ATATATATTTATATATAATATATATATATATATATATATATATATATATATATATATATATAATATATATATATATATATATATATATATATATATATATATATATATATATATATATATATATATATATATATATATATATATATATATATATATATATATATATATATATATATATATATATATATATATATATATATATATAGTTATATATATAGTTATATATATATATATATATATATATATATATATATAGTTATATATATAGTTATATATATAGTTATTATACTATATTTTTTTAAATAATTAGAACAAAAACACAAAAATAATACATTTTATTTTTATTAACATTTTATACTAAAAATACCTTTTCTTTTAATATACTTCTATTTTTGTACAAATTGATATATTATTGTATATAAATAATAAATAATACTATTTATTTAAGAGATTAGGGTTTTTGCCCTAAAAAACAAAAAAAGGGAAATTGACTTTTTATTTATATTTCACATAAAAAATACTTTTTACATACATAAATTTTTTTTTTTGCATAATACACTTTATTTAATATTTATTTATTGTATTTATTTAAATATTTTATATTTAATTATTATGCCTTATACATTCAATTTGGTTGTAATAATTTAGGATTTAATTTTCTTGCAACATATTCCCCAATTCAAATTTGTACCCCCCTCCCTATATCATGTTATAATAGTGTAGAATTTAAATTCTCGCACCTTTAAGCTTTCAATTATGCCATGATTAGACTTAGGGTTTTGTATGCAAAAATCAAATTAACAAATAGTTTGACCTAATCCAAGATAAAAGTGCATGAAAAACAAACACAATGCACACTTGCACCCCTAGGGTTCCAATCCACTTGTTGCCTTCAAAAATGGGCTATGATATGCATGTCAAGTACTTTGGCAAAACAAAAACAAAGAAAAGATCATAGTCCCTCGATGATGCTATCTGAGTTGCCTAAACAAAATGATCAAGTCCCTCAAGAAAATTGCCAAAAATACTTGACACAGTTGTTATCATGGTCTATACGATGACCCGCACCTGTCCCGTTTAACATCCTAACACAAGGTTGTTCATCAAACACAATGGTGAAACAACACTGTTAAAAAGGGTTAAAAATTTAAGAAAGATCTTTGAGTAGAATAGGGTAGACAACTCTTAGTTACTTGATCAAAAATCTTGCAAAACATCCTTGCCATTTTCAAACACACTTCACAACACAACTTCAAAACAACTTTCTAAACATTGAAATATCTTTTCAAAAAGACACATACCTTTGTATATATTCAAACAAGAATCATTACAAAGGTTTCCTAGACAAGGTATCTTTTTCAAAGCATTTTCAAAACCATACACACAAAGCACCATTTCAAACAATTGAAAAGCAAAGGCATGTGATCTAAACAAGTAACTAAGAGCCCATGGATAACCATGGATAAAAAGGGTGCTAATACCTTCCCTTTCTATAATCTACTCCCCGAACCCAAGAAAACATCTCAAAGGTCTTTCCTGTGCTTTTTGACCTTTCCATAGGATAAAATAAAAAGTCGGTGGCAACTATTGCTAAACCGAAACATTTGCGAACACAAACGTAAAATCCCAAGTCAGTTCTCCCACCGTATCACACCTGGGATTCAGTGTGTGAAGAAGCCTACGACCATATGTTTCTAGTGCTGGATTCGAAAGAAGGAACCAAGTGTTATGTTTCTTCTAGATTCGAAGGGCCAAGGAAACATGTGTTATGTTTCTTATGGATTCAAAGGAACAAAGACAAAGGTGTGGCCTTATAATTTAAGGTTTGAGAGTGCTTTGAGAGTTTGAGAGTTTTCTCCCACAACCAAAATCCAGCCCTTTTCTTTGTTGGTGGTTTCTCTATTTATAGAGAAAAGGTTTAGGGGATGTTGAAGTAACCATGTTTGTAGGATAACAAACCATGGTTTAGTTGAAAACAAAAAAAAGTTTATCCTTTTAGTGGTTCACAAGTTTCAAGTACAAGTGGGGGCTGCTGTCTGTTGGGGGCAGGAGATTTGACTTATGCTTTTAGCATTGCCTGCGTTTAGACAAAAATCAGATTGGGAGTTGATTTTGTGATTAAAGTACTCTTTATGAAAAAAGGGTACGTAGCTTTTTTCTATTTTATCAAATAATAGTATTATCCAGTAGACAAATCTTCGAACCTTTGTGTAAGCCTCTGATTATGTAAATATTTGGAAGCAACATAGCTTGACAAGTGATATTTGGAGGATAAGGCTATGATATTTGCTCAAAGTTCTTCAAACAAGCTTGCTTCGAAGGGTTCAGATTGGATTCTAAGTATGCTAATTCGAAGGGAACCAAAACTCCAATCGAAGCTTTGTGTGAAGGTGGCTCTTGTCCAATCGAAGGCTTGCCTACCAGATGTCACATGACAAAACGAAAGGGTGCATGCAGGAGGCCATTTCCTTGTGCCTGCTGGCATAAAGGAAGTTCCTGCCTTGTGAATTGAAGGCAAGCGTAGAGAATGCACTTGTCTTCTGAATCGAAGGAGGCTAGTAGGAAGCCACCAATTTCTGAATTGAAAGACATCAATATGAGGCTTTTCCTCTTTGAATTTAAGGAGGTTACAAGGGGTTTTTGACTTATGTCTGTTGTCCTGGTGGGAGCCCCTTGCATTGAAGCAAGCAAGAAGGAAGATATTGGTCAATAGAAGGCTATATGTAGCTAGCCATCACTTTGTGAATCAAAGCAAGCATGGAGAGAAATATTTGTCCAATCAAAACAGGAATGCAGGCATCAAATGTTCAATAGAAGCAGACATGCAGGAAACCATTGCATTGTGAACTATGTGAGGCCAATGGTGCAATCGAAACTTGCATGCAGGAGGTCATTGCTTTGTGGATCGAAGAAGGCACAAAGGATGGATCGAATGAAGCACACAAGATGGATCGAAGTAGGCATATAGGATGGATCGAAGGAGGCATGAAGGAGAACATATTCCAATCGAAGCAGTCTTGAAAGAGACTAAAGTTCAACAAAACAAGGGATATAGAACAAGGCTTGCAGGAGACCAAAACCCAATTGAAACCTTGTGAATCGAAGTAAACATTTTTTTTAAAATTTTGTTAAAAATATTATTCTTATCTGCTTTTCCCTTTTTTAACAGTTCCGTCTTTAACTTGATGCTGAAAAATCCAATTGTACTTGTGCAAACTTGAACTTTGAGAATCCTTGTGAGAAATGCCTTGAGAAATGAGAGGGAAAATTTTGGAAAACAACAGGTAGGAAGCCTTATTATTGGATGTGAGGGACAGACGTGGGTCATCGTACAGTCATAGAAGGCAACTTGTAAGACGCTTTAACAATTGTCGTAAGGGACTAAGATCATTTACCGAAGGCGGCATTGAAGGGTCATCGAGGGAGTGCAATCTTTTAACTGAGGGTCTTTGCTAAGGTATTCTACGTTCGAGGGACATGACTATTTTATCTGAAGGCAACAATTGAGGTTACCCTAGAGGTGCGTGTGTGAGAAGTGTTTTGATTTCAGTTATTTTTGTCTTGAAATTTGGGTTTTGCATTTGGTTGATTTTAATATTGTCATACAAACCCTAATTACTAACAGTAATAAGGAAAGCAATAAATTGTGAAAATTAAATGTCATACGCTATTACAATGCTTCGGGGATGGGGGTACAAGTTTATGAATGGGGGAGGAAAAGCAATAAACCCTAATTTATCTATTACAAGTTTTGAGCAATTACGTAATTGGGAAATAAAGTATGCGAAGATTTGTAAAACAAAGAAAAGATAAAGGAAATTATTTTTTATGATTTTTTGATGGAGGAAGTTTGATGATTAACCTAATTATTTGATTAATTTGCATTTAAAAAAAGTTTAGTAAAAACCTAAAGAAAATAAATTAAATTTAATAATAAATGGAAAAAGTTTAATTAATTTTAATTAATTAAAAAGAAAGCTAATTTAGTTAAATCAATTAAAAAAGAAGTCTAAATTAATTTTAATAAAAAAAGGAAACTAATTGTTAGACAATAATTTTTGATGTTTTATTTAGAAAATATTTTATAGTATAAAAACTAGTTCTAATAAAGTAAAATCAAAGTGATTAAATTTATTTAATTTTTGTTTATCAAAAATTAAATTAGTTAATTAAAAAAAACCTAAATCTAATTTTTTTTTAATGATTTTCTGATTTAAATAAAAATGATTAAAAAGAAAACAAATAATTTAAAATAAAAAGAAATTTAAATGGGTCTGGCGCTGTAAAAGAAAAATGGGGGGTGTTAGAAAGAAAAAATGAAAAGCCCAAATCATGGAGGCCCAGGCGCCTGTTTGAGATTCAATGTGGACAGCTCAATGGGGTGCACTATGGGGAGGACACATGTGGAGCGCTGGATCTGGATCTATTAAGATCTGAAGGTTGTAACATGAGGATGTATGATGCGCGTATATGTCTGGCTTGCACTGAATCTGTAAAGGAAATGTTAGAAAATAAAATGGCAGAGGTAGGGATCAAACTCGTGCCATGGCACACCAACACATTACACACATACACGTTTGCCACTGGGGTGGCTTTTACATCCGGTGATAAAACATGTTGCACTAAATATAAAGTAAACTCATTTTTGAAAATTTGAAGATGAACTTCATCTTCCTCGCGCGGACAACTCCATCGCCAACATTTTTGAATTTGTAAAACCTTCATTTCTCAACCATTTCAAAAACTGTAAACACCAAACTTGTTCTAAATTTCACAAGAAACTCAACCATGTAAATTATAAAAGCTATAGGTCAAAGATTATCGTGAATTTTATTTGGTACCAAACTGAAAACTAATATTTCAGAAGACTCAGTTCCAAAATTCTCAACCATCAGTCAATTAAAATGAGATTTGAGGACATGGTTAGCTTCATAGACATGATATCTACATTTTATCTTTAGAAAGTAAATGCAAATGATGCTTGTATCAAGATATCACAGTTTGAGAAAACTTACCTCTTGATGAAAAGTCCAATGTCCTTTACATGACTTCTAGAGGTGAAATGATGATTTGGTGAGTTTGCTTGGACCCTGGGGAAGCTGTTTGGATACCCACTTGGTACTGAGAACCTATGGGTACTTTTGACCAAGTCAACTTGCAAGTATGAAAAGTTAAAATTATGGATGATGAAGACGATGTTACAGAAGTGTAACAAGTTTTTATATGATTTATATATGATGTATGTGATGTGTATAAATGGTTGGTTTGCACAAATATTGCAAGAGTGATAAGTTTCAAAGTTAAGGTTTTCAAAAGCTCAAAAATGGAGGTTTCGGCCCATTCTGATTTGAGAGAGATTGAGGGGAATTTTGGAGGCTTGAATTCGTGTCTAGGGTTGCAAATGAACTCTATAATTATGGAGAAAAGGTTTGAGGGAAAGGGTTGATCAGATTAGAAAGATAGCATGTTATGGTTTGGTTGCTTGGTTTTGAAGTAACTTTGAAGAACATGGTTCCAATTCATTGTACCTTGTCTCGTAGAGTTGTTGAACACTTTAAACATGTTTCTTCTGATTTTTTAGATTGATTGTGTGTAGAAGCAATAAGTTAGAGGCTCAAGGAGAGTTAACAATTGCATAAAGGATGCTTTTCCAAAATGGAAGTGTTAACTTTATGCCATTAATGGAATTATGCATTGGACAATGCTTGAATCAAATGGACCATATCTCAAAATCTTATGTAATCTTATGATTAGAGCAAGATTTGGAGGTTAGAGGCCTGAAAAGTGGGATTACAAGGCATGGCATGAAGATTTTGTTATGAGTTCATCACAAAAATGACTTATATTTCAAGAATGGATGCCGAACTTCATATCTTCGAATATCCTAGCTCAAGCATGATCTTTTTATACTCTTGGACATTTTGGAATGCTTGAAAAGTGATCTTAAACTTTCATGTTTACCATTTTGGCTAAATCAAATGGGAACTTGGTGAAAATTTGTCAAGAAGTTGAGATAAAAAACTAACCAAAACTTGTTGAAATTTTTTCTAAGTGTTAGATAAAAATATCATAACTTCATGGGCTCATATCTCTTAATCCAAGCACATTTTGATGATCATCCCACATTGACAAATTTGTAGAGTTCATCAATCCCTACAACTTTCATGTTGAAAGTTTCCTTGAATCAACTTGGATCTTAGTGAAACTTGCTTGTGAAGTTAGGTATTTTTAGGTATAAAACACTTGAATTTTTTCTAAGTGTTTGAAAATCTTGACTTTTGATGACTTTTTTTGATTCTTGATGATCAAGTTTGATAGTTTTGAATGTTTTGATGATTCTTGATTTTTTTAAATCTAATGTAGACCAAAAAGTCAAAGTTTGACTTTTTAGTGACTGTTAACTTTTCATCAATTGATTCAAATTTTCAACTATCAATTACTTGCATCTTTGGAAATGTCTTGAGCCATGTAATCAGGTCAATATGTTGTATTTGAGTCCTTAAGATCATGCTTCAAGCCATTAGGTCATGCACTAGGTCAACAGTCAATGATCAGTACTCTTCAATCAAAACCCTAATTTTGGCAATTTTTGACCTTTGATGATTTGAGGGATTTCCTTGAGGAATCATGATCAAGATTTGGTCAAATGATGAATATCACTTCAAAATGTTGATGTTGACAAAACATCTTGATTTTTGACTGTATGTTGACCATAGTTGACTTCTTTCCCAATATAGTTGATTTTCAAACATCTGAGCCATTGACTGAGCAAACATGTGATGCAAGACTTGAAACTTGACATAAGCATTATTGAGGACCTATGATGAATCTTGAAAGTCATTTGAGACCCTTTTAAACCAATTTTCTTTGAGAAGCACCAAACCCTAGTTGAAGACCCTTGCTTAGGAGGTGTGTTTGTCTAATCAACTCTTGAGAATCCTTGAGTATTTGAGAATCTTAGAAGAATGCCTTGAAGAAAATGAGAGGGAAACTTTTAGGGTACTACATATTCCCCTGTTCAATCTTCTTAAACCAGAAGAGTTAGATTGGCATGTCCATTATTTGTGACTTGAAGGTAGAAGATGATTGAACACTTAAGTTACCAGAAATTTGCACTCGCCTGTGCACAAAGTAACGTCGTTGCCTGATTATACTGTGAATGGGCTTAAAGATTCCATTTGGAGAGGTGATAGAGAGTTGTAGGAGATGGGCTTATATATGCCATCAAAATTAATTATTGATAGAACTTAGACTACGTCTACACTCAGCTTCAACTGGAAGAAGCATCAGAATAAGTCTACGATTGATTTAATCTGAGCTAGAAGATGTCTAATGGAATAAGTATCAGAATAAATATATGGAAGATTTAATATGATCCAGAAAAATGTCTACTGGAAGAAGTATCAGAATAAATCTATGCTTGATTTAATCTGAGCCAGAAGATGTCTATGCCTGTTTTTAACTGGAAGAAGTATCAGAATAAATCTATGGTTGATTTAATCTGAGCCAGAAAATGTCTACTGGAAGAAGTATCAGAATAAATCTACGCTTGATTTAATATGAGCCAGAAGATGTCTATGCTTGCCTTCAACTGGAAGAAGTATCAGAATAAATTTATGCTCGATTTAATTTGAGCAAGAAGAGGTCTTTTTATCTTTAACTGGAAGAAGTATCAGAATAAATCTATGGTCGATTTAATCTGAGCCAGAGAAATATCTACTAGAAGAGTATCATAGTAAATCTATGCTTGATTTAATCTGAGCCAGAAAAAATATCTACTGGAAGAAGTATCAAAACAAATCTACGCTTGATTTAATGTGAGCCAGAAGATGTCTATGCTTGTCTTCAACTGGAAGAAGTATCAGAATAAATCTATGGTCGATTTAATCTGAGCCAGAGAAATATCTACTGGAAGAAGTATCAGAATAAATCTACGGTCGATTTAATCTGAGCCAGAAGATGTCTATTTGTCTTTAACTGGAAGAAGTATCAGAATAAATCTATGGTTGATTTAACCTGAGCCAGAAGATGTCTACTGGAATGATCCTCTAAGGAAATTGCTGAAATAGCCCTTTTCCATATGTAACCTTGAAGAAGACTGTCGGGTTATATAATTAGTTGGTGATGTTTGTCTGTTGATTGATCTTTCCTGAAAAGGTAAAGAGTTAGTTGTATGCAATGTCAGGATGTATGAAATGCATTGCGTAATGATGTTCTCAAAATAAATGAGGTTGTGCTATATGCGTTTTGTATGCATATGTTATGATATTGGTAAATGATGTATGAATGTGAAATGTTATTGGAAGTGTATCAATAGTTCCATATGACATCTTGTCAGGGAAAATGAATCCCTGACTGATGTCGGGGATGAAGAACATGTGTGATCTTCAACCTTGTCTAGAATACTTTCGCTGAGGATTCCTGCTTGCCGTTTGAGGAAATTCCGGCTAGGGAATGTTGACTTCTGTTTGGGGAGAAAAGTTCAGGAACATTAGTCGTTCATCTCTCTACTGGGGAGTTTAATTCTTATATACCCTGACTGGGGATAAAAGAGATGGATAACCTTCCGAATCGTCTGGGGAATTTAATTCTTATATACCTTTACTAGGGCTAAAAGAGATGGATAACCTTCCGACTCGTATTGGGAGGATAAAGTTGATTGATATCTGGTCTGGTTCCAGGTTTCGTAGTAACTCTCTGGGGATAGTGGTGACTTCACTGGGAGGAATTTTGCCGATGATTCGTAACCATCCAAGGAATAGACTTAAGTTGGAGAGACTGTAATCTATTGGGGAAATAAACCCTGTTGGGGAAATAAACCCTGTTGACAGAGAAATACTCTGTTGAGGAAACAAGTTGTGCTGGAGAGAAGAAATTTGCAGGGGGTTTTACAGTTTTGGAGGAACAAGATCGGCTGGGGAAGAGAACTTCCATGAATTATACTGATTGGAACTCCGTAGGTTGGTGATATTTCTTGGGAAAAAGATCATATTATTTTATCCGCTGGAGGAATCTGTCGGGGAAATTGCGGGGAATGTATCTTTATTGAAGATGAATTTGTGAAGATTACTTTGTGGGGATAATCTCATAGAAGTGGCTCTGTGGGGATTTGTGGACAGCTTGAATGTCATCCAAACTCCAAGAGTCTTGAGTAAATGTTTATTCTTGTTCTTTATTCATATATCTGGTACCAGTTAACCGTGTTCATATGCATATGTTCATTCAATTTTAGTCATTGGGCGTTTTCATAAACAAAACAGAAAAATAAAAAATAAAAAGTTTGAATTTCAGGGTGTATTTGTATTGATAGTTTTCCTATAAACAGGAGATTTTATACAAAGAGACATAAATCCTAGTAAGAGGAAATTTTTGTGAAATAAAAAGAGTTCAAAGTGAAAACAAAACATATAGTTATGTGGAAATGGTCTCATTGGGTTCAAACTCTGCTATTTCCCCTATGTCTTCGAACATCTCATCCCTTGTTGTCGGAAGAAGTTGATTGAACTTGTACCATTTAAACTTTTGACTTTGGTAATAAAGCTTGCAGTAAGTGATCTAACGGGACATAGTCGTACGCTTTTAATCCCTAACTTTTTCCTGAACCGCCCTTTCGGGTTTTCAGTCCATCGGGATACCCTTTCTTACCCAAGCCGCCTTTTCAGGTTTTCAACTTGCCGGATGTACAATCTTTTATATATATCCCTAATTTTTTCCCTAACCCTTTTGGTTCACAGTGATGCCCTTATTTTTTTCCTATTCCACTCAACCTAGTGGGTCATTTTCATGCGTAGTATCTTTTGACTATGTCCGCATTCACAGGGTGTAGGAAATCTTCACCATCCATGGTGGTCAATATCATAGCACCTCCCAAAAATACTTTCTTGACAACAAATGATCCTTCGTAGGTGGGAGTCCATTTGCCCCTGGGATCACCTTGCGGTAGAATGATGCGCTTTATTACCAAGTCACAAGCCTAATATACCCGATGTTTGATTTTTGTTGAATGCCTTGATCATGCGTTTCTGATACATCTGACCGTGACAGACGGCCATAAGTCTCTTCTCATTAATCAGATTTAATTGGTCTAGCCTAGTCTGAATCCACACGTCTTCGTCAAAGTCTGCATCCTTCATAATCCTTAGAGAAGGAATCTGAACCTCGACACGTAAGACAACTTCCATGCCATAGACTGGAGAGAATATGGTTGCCCCGGTTGATGTTCATGCCGAAGTGAGATAGCCATGAATAGAAAATGGTAACATCTTGTTCCAGTATTTGCAAGTCAAACCATCTTTTGTATGATCTTCTTAATATTCTTGTTGGTGGCTTCCACGGAACCATTCATCTTTGGTCGATACGGAGAAGAGTTATGGTGCTTGATCTTGAACTGCGTGCAGAGTTCAGTGATCATAGTGTTATTGAGATTAGTACCATTGTCTGTAATGATTCTCTCAGGGATGCCATATCGACAAATAAAATTATATTTTATGAATTGGGCAACCACATTCTTGGTAACAGAGGCGAATGAGGTTGCTTCAACCCATTTTGTGAAGTAGTCAATGGCGACGAGAATGAAGTGATGTCCGTTAGAAGCAATAGGCTTGATTTTTCTGACCATATCAATGCCCCACATCGCGAATGGCCAAATATAAGTCATGACGTTTAAAGGTATTGGACGCACATGAGCTTTATCAGCATAGACCTGACACTTATGACAAGTTCTCAAGTGGTGGTGACAGTCAGTTTCCATAGTCGACCAATAGTAACCTGCTCTCAGAATATTTTTAGCCATAGTATATCCGCTGAAGTGAGTACCAAAGATGCCTTCGTGCATATCCTCCATAATTTTCTCTACTTCCTTCTTGTCTACACAGCGGAGTAGAGTTGAACCATGATTGCGTTTGTATAAAATTCCATTGCTTAAGAAGAACTTAGCCGAGAACCTCTGTAGGATTTTATTGTCATTGATTAATTCCCCTTCAGGGTATTCTTGAGCTTCAAGGTACCTTTTCACTTCATGAAACCAAGGTTTTTCTTCTACTCCATCAGTATCAATTTTGTAACAATGTACAGGTTCGTCGAGTCTTTCAATGGTAATTTTGGGAGCCTCATTGTCCCATCTGACCTTGAACATGGATGACATGGTTGCTAACGCATCCGCCAACTGGTTCTCTTCTATTGGGATGTGCTCAAAGTGATCTTCTCGAAGTATGGAATTAAGTTCAGCACACGCTCTCCGTATGGAATGAGATTTGGGTGTTTTGTATCCCATTCTCCCTTAACCCGACTGATTACGAAGGCTGAATCCCCATATATGCTCAGGAATTTGATTCTTAGGTCAATAGCAGCTTTAATACCCCTGATGCACACTTCATATTCAGCCATCTTATTGTTGCAGTCAAAGAAAAGTCTGGTAGTGAAGGGCGTATGACAACCCTAGGGAGAGATAATTATAGAACCAATTTCATTCCAAAGTGTGTTAGGAGCTCCATCAAAAACCATAGTCCATCGGGATCCTAGCTCAGGTCCTTCATACGGTCCAGGTTCTTCATAATTTGTAACTAGCATAATATTCTCATCCAGGAATTTGAAATTTATAGCCTGATAGTCGTGTACAGCTTGATGTGCCAAATGATCTCCCAGTAAACTTCCTTTTATTTCCTTTTGAGTGGTGTACTGAATGTCGTATTCTGTTAAGACCATTTTCCATCGGGCTATCCTTTCGAAGAGAGTTGGCTTCTCGAATATGTATTTAATGGGATCCAATTTAGAAATCAATAGAGTGGTATGAGTCAACATATACTATCTTAGCCGGCGAGCAGCCCATGCCAAAGCATAACAAGTTTTCTCGAGCAGTGAATATCTTGTTTCACAGTCGGTAAAACTTTTTGCTAAGGTAGTATATTGCATGCTCTTTTCGACCAGACTCATCATGATGCCCCAGTACACACCCCATTGAGTTCTCTAGCACTATTAAGCATATGATTAAAGGTCTTCCTTCAACTAGTGGCGTTAGAATCAGAGGTTCTTGTAAGCATTCCTTGATTTTATCAAAGGCTATTTGGTAGTCATCGTTCCACTTTACTACTTGATCTTTCTTCAACAACTTGAAGATTGACTCAGAGGTAGTAGTCAAATGAGAAATGAATTGGGTAATGTAATTCATTCGTCCTAAGAAACCTCTGACCTCTTTCTCAGTACGGGGAGCTAGAATTTCTTGAATAGCTTTAACTTTTGCAGGATCAACTTAAATACCTTTACAACTGACAACGAAACCCGGGAGCTCTCCATACCTCACCCCAAAAGTGATTTTGTTCGGATTTAGCCTTAGTTTGTACTTCTTCAGCCTTTCAAATAACTTGTGCAGGTGATCAAGATGTTCTTATTCAGCCTATGACCTTGCTATCATGTCGCCAATATATACTTCTATCTCATGGTGAATCATGTCATGGAATAAGTTACCATGGCTCGCTGATAAGTTGCCCCAGAATTCTTCAACCCAAAAGGCATGACCTTGTAATAGAAAGTACCTCATTATATGACGAAGGTAGTTTTCTCCATATCTTCAGGCGCCATCTTGATTTTATTATATCTTGAGAAACCATCCATGAAGGAGAATACTTTATGCTGAGCAGTGTTGTCGACCAAAACATTAATATGTGGCAGTGGGAAGTAATCTTTGGGGCTCACACTATTCAAATCCCTGTAATCTACACACATACGACCTTTCCATTTTTCTTTGGTACCAAACAACATTAGAAACCCATTGATGATATGACGTCACTTGCTAAGAACCTTGCATTGAATTATTTCATAACCTCGGCCTTGATCTTCTCTAACATCTCGAGACGTATGCGACGAACCTTCTTCTTAATCGGAGAACAACCCTCTTTCATTCGCAGATGATGAACCACAATATCAGTATCGAGCCATGGCATGTCTTCGTATAACCAAGAAAATATCTCCATATAGTCGTGCAACAACTGAATCAATATATTCTTGACACTACCCCCTAAGTTGGCGTCTATCTTGACCTCTTTTCTGTCTATTTCATAACCCAAGTTCACTACTTTGACTGGCTCTTCATGTGGTTGGATAACCTTTTCTTCTGGTATTAAGAGTCTGGCAAGTTCTCCATGTATCTAACAATCTTCCTCACCTTCGTCCTCGGCTTGGTATATCGGATTTTCAAAGTCATAAGCGGCAATAGCATAATCGTTATCAACGAGATCCAAAGTGGATAAGGATCTGCAATATAGTGTGTGGGTGTTTGTAAGAACACATAGCTATTTGAAAGTGAAATAAAGTAAAAGACAGAGAGCACAAAATTTAAATGCAAAATGTCCAATGTTTTCATTAAATGAAAATATGACATATGAAATAACAAGCCTTAACAAATGGACCTTTGTGCCCCGGGCAAGACACAAGGTTTAAAGTCATTGTTTTAAAAGAAATTACATAACCAAACTTCTTAAAGAAATAAAACGGAAATAGTTATTACTCTTGAATAAAGGAGATAGAGATAATGTCTTACACTTTCCAGTTGCTAAGCCCGCCACCAATGGTAGGGAAGATCCAGTTGTCGAGGTCACAATCACTGTCAACATCCTCTATAGCGTTGATTCCGTTGTTGCTGATACGGAATGGAGGTCTTCCAGCTCGAGCGCGGCGAATAGCCCTTTGACCCTCTTCTTCTATAGTAGCTCTGGCATCTTTGAAGGAAGCCATCTTGTACAAAACTCTGGTAGTCTTTGGAATGTTAGAAACATCTTTAATAGCAACGGGGAAATTCACTTCAAAAGCTTGACAGGGAGTCTCGATGAATTCACCATCCATTTCTACATACCAGAACAAATTCAGATGGATGACCATGTATACCTCTTCTCCGCAGACAGTAACAATCCTCCCTTTCACATGATACTTTAATTTATGGTGCAAGGGGGAGGTAACAACGCCTGCCCTATGAATCCAGAGGAGTTCTAATAGACAAGAATAAGCTGGATGGATGTCCATTACATAGAAGGTGGATTCAAAGATCTGTGAACCCACTTTTATAGGGAAGTCCACTTATCCATGTACCATTCTTTTGTATCCGTCAAAGGCTCGAACTACTATGTCACTGGGTTTCTGCATAACCCCTTCAATATCCAGTCTATCAAGAGTTCCCTTTGGAAGAACATTCAGAGAAGAGCCAGTATCAACTAACATATGAGCCATTGTAGTTCCCCTGTTTTCAATGGAGACATATAGGACCCTATTATGATTTATACCCTCTAGAGTCAGGTCAGCATTGGAGAAACCTAATCCATTGTTAGTTGTTAAGCTAGCAACATAACTTCCAAATTGATCGGTATAAATCTCTTGTGGTACATGACCATTCTTCAAAATTTCCATTAAAGCTTGCGCATGGGCTTCAGAACACAGTAGTAAAGATAGCATGGGGATTTTGGACGGGGTCTGCCCCAGCTGTTCAACAATTTTATAATCTCTTTTACGAATGATCTTCAAAACCTCTTCCATTTCTTATCTAGAGGTATCCTTGACTATGGCTTCTTTTGATGGCTCCGTCCGAGCAGGCTCTATCATTGGCTCTTTACCCCGAGTCTCGGCAGTTGTCTTGGTAACTATGACTTAAACACATGGAGAGATTTCTGGGGAGAAAATTCTTCTGCTTCTAGTAATTTTGTTGGTCCCCGAAATATTGTCAATGTTAGGATCAGCCTCTTCATCATATTCGTCAAACAACTCTTGTTTAACACCATGGTAATAGACGTCAGACCCATAATTCCATGGAATAGCCTTCTCCGAGGAATATTGGATGGGTCTAGGTGTTGTAATGATCAAGGGAGCATCTTTTGGATTGGTAGTAATCCTTACAGGACCCTTGGAGGTGATCTTGAAAGGAGTACCATATATGACAGACAAATCTCGGCACAAATTTTCAGCATACGAAACTTTTTTAATCAAAATTACATGTTCATCCACCTGGCGCTGAATGCCTTCCTTCAGTAACCGTAGCCATTGGGTTTAACTAAACAACAATAACAATATTTAATACAACCCGAAAATAAATTGGCTTATATAAAATTCTTCTTGACTGTTGAGAGAGGGGTAACCACATCAGTTAAGGAAGTAACATACAAAACATCTTCAATAGAACTTATGCCTTTGTCACGCTTCATCATAGGAGCAGTAATCATGTTCAGAGTCTCAGGAGGGTCGAACTCAATTTCCTTATTATCAATCATGTCTTGAAATTTGTTTTTCAGGGACCAACAATTGTTGGTGTCATGCCCAGGACTGTTCGAATGATACGCACACCTCGCATTTAGATTGTACTTCGGAGAGGATGTGTTGGGATTAGGAGGAAGATCCCAGAGTGTTATAAGGCCATACTTTAACAAATGTTGCAATGCTTGAGCCAATGGAATATTAATCCTGGTGAATTTCCTCCTCGAGGCGTCTGACCTACGATGATTGCCTTGTTGTTGTTGTTGAACAGGCGCTGGATTAGAGATCAATACCGCTCTCATAGACTGATGGCAGTCATTTTTACTATGGCTCTTCTGGCTATAGACAACATTGGTTTCTTTCTTACCAATGAATGGCTTATTCACAGTATTAGAAGATGTAGCCATCAGAATCTTCCCGTTCTTGATGCCACTTTCAACTAGTTCGCCAGTCAGAATCAACTCAGTAAACCCTGATGAAGAAATCCCAATCAGCAAATTAAAGAATGGACCCGTCAGAGTGCCCATGAAAATATCCATCAATTCCTGGTCAATCAAAGGAGGTTGCACCCTTCCAGCTAAGTCCCTCCATTTTTGTTCATATTCCTTAAACCCTTCATTTGAGCCTATGGATAGGTTTTGTAATTGTACATAAGTTGGTGCAAGGTCAGCATTATATTGATACTTCTTGTAGAAATAAGGAACCAAGTCTTCCCATGTGTGAATGTTGATTCCTTCCAACTGGTAGAACCAGTCAAGTTGAGTACTGGACAAACTTTCTTGAACGAAATGGACCCATAGTTTCTTGTCAGCAGTATGAGGTTGGATTTTTCAAACATACGACCTCAGATGAAGTTTGGGACAAGAGACCACATCATATTTAGCAAATATAGGGACCTTGAATTTGTGAGGGATGACCACCCCCAGGATCAGACCTAGCTCTCCAAAATCCAA
The DNA here is from genome assembly GCA_948472305.1 of Vicia faba. Taxonomy (NCBI): domain Eukaryota; kingdom Viridiplantae; phylum Streptophyta; class Magnoliopsida; order Fabales; family Fabaceae; genus Vicia; species Vicia faba. Next base: position 360,716,397 of record OX451735.1, read on the forward strand.
TCCAGGTACTTTCTGGATTTCCAAAGCTTTAAGTCTGTCTTCCAACTGCTTGTATTTTTCATCTGCAGGAGGATATTGTTCGTCGAAGTAGTCTTCATTCTCAGAAACCTGATTATTTCTATCTTCACCCCTGACACTTCTACCATCCTCCTCTTGGTTGTCGTCTTCCTCAGAGGAAACATCATTCACTCGAATTGGTTGAGCAGGACCTTTGAACCTTCTCCCCATGTTGAGGATAACAACCCGCTTTTTAGTCTTCTTTTTAGTGGTGAGGAACACCATCATCTGTTGTTGCCCTTTGGCCATATTCAGAAGAGTCTCTTGAAATTGTGAATGCTGAGTTTGGAGATCCTTGACAGTTTGTTCGAGAGCCATCTTATACTGAAATAAACAGTAAATAGATGAGGAAACCTGTATTAGAAAACCTTCTTATGAAATGATGCATGATATGTGGATGCAATGTTTTCAAGGACCTTAGGAGATTTAAATTTTCTAACCTAGAGGAAACAAAAAACAAATATTTCATTAGTAAGTTCAAAATTAGAATTACCTTTTAGGCTTACAATGAAAAGAAAAAGGGTCTCAAAGAGACAACAATATGAACTTATAAAACCTAATATTCAAGTCTCCCACAGACGCTTACTCTCCGTGTCGATGTATGCATTAAGGCTTTTCTCCTCTTGAATTTGCTTTGTGAGCTCCAACACTTTATTTTCACTTGCATAAAATTGAGCTTCAAAGGTGTCTCGTTCTTCCTTGAGTTGAATCCAGGACTTCTGCAATTCTTTGAGGTCAGTGAGCATGATGGAGAATGGTGTAAGGAATATCACCCTCAACAACAGGCTCCATAATTATTGGTAAGACTGTGGGATATGGCATCATAAGGTTTTGAGTGTGAGCTCGTACCAATTTGAGATAGGGCTCCAAAGGGATGGAATTATTCCATCCTAAAGTTTTGCTATCAGTCTTGTTTACCATGCCCCAAGCATGTATAAACCTTTGATGATAACCTTGAGGATCATTTTATTAGTTGAACATAATACCCTGAATAAGTGCGTCATGAGGACCATCTATTTGAGCATAACCAAATTGGCGTAGAGCCAGAGAAGGGTTGTAGGTAATACCTCCCTTAATGCCAAGGAGTGGAACATTAGGGAATTCCCCGCAATAGTTAATGATAGTAACATCTTCCAGAGATTAGGAACACCAATAGATATCCGAATGAGAAAGCGACATCATCCTTTGAGACCACCTCAAACCTTGTTCATTCTTCAATACTGATCGGGGAAGGTGCGAAATAAACCACCTTTATAGCAGAGGTATGTGTGATCGGTGGATCTGGAACTGACTGTTTAACGCTGGTTCGCGAAATGTCGCGGAAGCAAGAGTCGCCACCGTCTTTTATTTTCTCCAAATGGAAAGGACAAAAGCACAGAAAAATTCCTTAAAGAGATTGCTCTCGGTTCGGGAGGTAAGTTATAGAAAGGGAAGGTGTTAGCACCCTTTCTATCCATGGTTATCCATGGGCTCTTAGATACTTGCTCAATGTGTTTTCAAATTGTTTGTTTGCTTTTCAATGTGGGTTTAAAAAGTTTCTTTGAAAAATTTCAGATCGACTCATACGTCAGAGTGTTTGAAAAGTTTGCTTTGAAAGCTTTTGAAAATGTGTTGGTGAAAAGATTTTTGTTTGTTTTTGAAGAGAGCAAGTATCCATGAGTCGTCTACCTACCCTAAGGAATTCGTCTGTGTAAATGTCCTTTAAAGTAGTGCCATCCCACCATTGAGAGATAGGTAGCACCACCGTTGGAGGTGTTCGGGTCAATTCGAAGGTTCGGGACATGGTGATCACCGGAGCAATAGGAAGATACCTTAGAAGCTACCCTCATGCCAGGTTCCCGGATCATGAGGACTTACTAAGACATCCTCTACTCGACGATCACTTTTCGAGGCAAGGCAACAGTGAGGCGTACCCTAGGGGTGGTGTGTGCGATTCGTGTGTCATGTTTCAGTTATTTGTCTTGTCATGTTTGTCGTGTTCTACGCTTGATTTTAATTTGTCCATTCATTCTTGCATGCATATTAAGAGATATAAAATTTGCGGAAAATAAATCTAAGGCTATTACAAATGGCGCGGGTCCACATCGCCAAAATTAAACCGGACCCGATTTAGCGGAAAAATAAATAATGCGAAGAAATAAAGTGCGAAAAGTAAAGTTACATGGCTTAGGGACAATTACATAATTATATAAACGATAAAAAGTAAATGCGAGAAATAAAGAAATTAACAAAATTAGGGCGTTGGACCCTTTTGCAAACAATTAAAATTAATGAGAATTAAAGATTAAATGATTAAATGATTAAATGTTTTTTTGGTATTTTTTATATTTTTTAGATTTAATAAGGAAAAGAAATTAATTGAAATTAAATTAAAAGACAAACCCTAATTCTAATGTTTTTATTTATTATGAAAGAATTAAATTAAGATCTAAATTAAACCTAAAATTTATTATGTACAATTTTTAATTTATGAAAATAAAATAATAAATAAATAATATTGTTATTCTGAAAAAAAAAGGGAAAATTAAAAAAGAAAATAAAAAGATATTAAACCTAAATTCTATTTTTGGTGTTTTTTATTAAAAAGATTAAAACTATAACCTAATTATACTAAATATTTACATATATTAATTTATTGATGAAAATAATTAAAATTAAAAATTATATTTTTATTTGGACATTTTTTATTTTTATGATGTTTTTGTATTTTGTAAAAAAAAAGAGAAAATTAAATAATTAAAGCAATAAAATAAATCACACAATAATTAAAATAATAAAAAAGATAAGGAAAGCAAACCAGAGTGGGGTGTTGCCCCAAATAAGGAGGTATAAATTTGAGAGGCCTGGCCCAATAAGCTGGAAATTGGTTGACTTTCTAGGATCATGTGTGGCATATTGACTTGCGTATGGTATGTCCTCTGCACTGGAGCCATTGATCTGCATCCATTAGGCACGTGGACTTTTGGATCTTGACACACATGGTATGCCTCAACGCTTATGCTGCATGGGATCAATTATTGAAAAAATATATTAAGCATTTGCCAGACCTGGGACTTGAACCCAGGTCTTTGAGGTCACAAGCACAACACTTAACCACTGAACCAAACGCGCTAATTGATATATTGTTATAAACAAATAATGAAAAAGCGAAATCAACGGTAAGTAATTAAAACGCGCGCCAATTTGAATTGGCCAGTTAGCAATGGACACGATGCCATCGTCTTCCTCACCCTGCAAAACAAAACACTATGGCCACGGTTTTAGAAGCGTTGCAGAAAGGTGTCTACTGAAAAATAGCGATTAGAACCCTGGGCATCATAAATTGTTCGCGAGATATGTGTTTGCTTCGTCTTAACCTGCTCGACTCAACCATGATACTCACAAGTCCTAATTTTTCCTCTATGCAAAATCCCCAATTTAAGCAACCTGTAACCCTAAAAAACGCACATGGTGGATTCGTATATATGACATAAAAAAGCAATTGAATGTAATGGTTAGCTCAGAAACATTATTATAAACAAGAATCCACAAAGAAAAATGCACAAGGATGCTTAATTTATGCTATGTGATTTCAAAATTTTCAAGGTACGGTTGGACTCATGGATACCAGTTCAGGATGTTTTTGCTGTTGTTAATGATTGGAATATGTCCAAGGATGTCTCAGGATGCTAATGGAATCAAGATTGAAGCTTGAATCGACCTCTAAGCTAGTTTTCAGTCTTGATTTTTTTTGTGAAAAATTTCAATATGGCAAATGTTCTTGGGGCGCAGCTTGCAGTCTCTAATCATTAGGGTTATGGTTCTGAGTATGTATAGAGCATGTTAGGTCAAAAAGATTGAATAAAATCCATTGAATTCATTGTTTGAAGATTTGATTTGCTTAAGGATCTTTTCTAATCTTTTTTCATGGTTTTTTGTGTCAATTAGTTCCAATCAAGCCAAAACCTTCTATATTAGCATGTGCACGAAATCTCAAGTTCAAATCATGCATAAAAAGATTTGTTTAGGTCAAATTTATATTTTTCACATATTAAAATAACTTAAATGAATTAATATTGATATAAATTCAAATAAATAATTAAAAAATATGAAAATACTTCCCTTTGGGCCTAGTGGTCGTGCATAGGCTTGGCATGAAGAAATTTGGAAGAAAAATGGGCCCATTTGCATTTTTAGGCCTTTTGCATCAATGTTGACTTTCAAAAATTTCCAAACATTTCCCAACTTCCACAAGGCATAACTTGGTCAATTTTTAAGCTTTTCACATGTTCTTGGACATTTTGGAAAGGTCTTTGAGTCCTTTAACCAATGCCTTTGGTCCCATGTCATTTTGATTTACCAATCTCAAGTTATGGCCTTTTACTTAAAGTCACTTTTTGTTGACTTTTGAAAATGACCTATAATGTTGAAATTGATAACTTTTTGTGAGAGCATTTCTTGGACTTGGAACATGAAGATGAATTGTAGGAAATGTCTTTCTCTTCAAAATGAGCTTTGGATGGAATTTTTCTGATAATCCATGTGAAAGTTATGCCCTGGTCAATTTCAGTTGACTTTTTCAGCTGTCCAAATATAGCAACTTTTGCATCTTTGATGATTTCTGAGCCAAATTTTGAGAATCATGATCAAGCATTGATCAAATGATGTTTGTGGCTTCAAAATGATATGTTGACCAAAAATTTGAACTTTTGACTGTCAAATGACCATTTTGCCCCTACAGTTGACTGTAGTGCAATCTAGGGTTTTGACTGTGCAATTTTGAGCTGAATGCCTTGAAACTTGACATGAAGACACTTGACCATCTTTTTAAGCATATGAGACTTGATTGGGCCTTTGAAAAGTTCATTTACTTGACCAGAACTCAAACCCTAGTATTGACTGTATAGAAGACAGTTGAGCTGCACAACCCTTGGGGAATTTTGTGACCTTGACTTGGCAATTTCTTGATGAATATGGGAGGGCAAATTTTGGGGTACAACAGTATGCAATACATAAGAGTCCCTTGCTTCCTCATAGTACGAGTGTGAAGAGAATGTAAAATGTCTCCGAGAAAAGTAGGCACAGAGTTACGAGAAAGAAATATTTTGATGGTGTTCACAACTAAGTTGGTATGGATTAGGGAATAACACCAAAGCATAGATGAGCAAAGCCAAGATTTCTTTGAAAGCTTGAAAACTCGTAGCATCCAGAAACAACCGAGCCTTCTCTAACAGATATTTAGCTAGAAAACCCTTGACTCCACTTCTTATTTCCCAATTAGACACAATGTCGGACCACTTCAGATGTAAGGATGATGCAATTTCTTCAGGTTGTGGATCTTTCTCTAAACCAGTGAAAGGTATTTAATTGAGAACAGGTACTCCCAGTAATTGAGAAAACTCCTCTATTATGGGTGTTAACTGATAATCTAGAAATGTGAAGCAGTGATGTACATGGTCAAAGAATTGGAATAGAACACTCATCATGTCTTCTTCAAAACCCAAGGTAACCAAGATGAGTAGTCGACCATTCCTTTTGATGAATGGAGAACTTTCAGGAACCCTTGAGACTAACTCCTTAAGTTGAGAAGGTATCCTCACAAAACTAATCCGGATAGTATTTCTGTGAGCGGAGGCCATAACCTACAAAACAGAACAAAGATAAATCCCAAGGTCCTTGAAATGGTTAGTGAAAATGACATGTGGTATTATGTCATGATGTTATGATGTCATGATGTTAAGATGTCATGATGTTATGATGTCATGTTCGAACAATTTAGTCAAACACAAACAAATTACATGAGGCCTTAAGTTTAAGCTTGCATAGAGTTTATAGGTAAGTACCCTATTGAAGTTTAGTTGGCTCAACCTATCCTAAAAGAAGTAACCGGGTTCTGGGAACCTCAATATCATTGATCTTTCTCTCAAGCATTGTTTCAGCATAAGCATCTGAATTGCGATCGAAATATCCTGAGAGTCTGTTCTCAATGAGTGTAGTATCGAGTATCAACCAACTTCAGTATGCACCAAAGCCAACTATCTCACTATCTTTTAATGGCTAAGTTGTATCAACTAAGGTTCTAAGGTCAGTTAGTGTTTATAACATTATGCAGCAGCCCAACATTCTTCTTGACTGACTCAAGGGACACCGACACAAACTAATTTTTTGCACTAACGTAGCCATCATTTCAACAATATCGGTCTATGTCGTATAGTCTTCATGATTTATTGCTACTTACCTAAAATACCCCCAGATCCGGGTATAGGATCTACACAAGAAATAAACCCAAGCATATCTTGAAATATAAAGCATACAAAGCAAGCAAGTAAAGCAATAAAGGTGATCTAGCCCTTAAGGTAACCCCACTTTTAGTTTAGTATTCCCAAGCAGAGTCGCCAGTTCTGTAATACGGTGGGAGAATAGACTTTTGGTTTTGCATTTTATCGCAAATATTACGGATAACAAGAGTTTCTGCCGACTTTTCTTTTATCCAATAAAGGAAAGGGTGAAAAGAACAGGAAAGACCTTTCGAGAATTTCCTGAGTAAGGGGGGTAGGTTATGAAAAGGGAAGGTGTTACCACCCTTTTCATCTGTGATTATCTACGTGCTCTTAATTGGTAGTTCACTTTTGATATGGTTTGTGTTTCTGTACGTTTGCAAATATTTTGAAAATGCCTAAGCGCGACAATTTTGTAATGATTCTCGTATCGTTGAGAATGTATACACAATGTTTGTTTTGAAAATATTTGTGAAAGGAAGTGTTACTTTGGAAAGTGTTTTGAAAAATGCCAATGTAAGGCAATATGCTTTATAATAACCCTTGTATCAGTCCTCAAGAGTGAGGTGTAAAAATTGTTTTAGTTTGTGAGCAAGCGATTACGAGCGACCTACCTACTCAATAAGTCTTTGTTCCTTTCCTTCTCCTTTAGATAGTGATATCCTTCCATTAGTTGGTAGGAAGTCCTATTATTGGATGTAAGGGACATGCGTGGATCATCGTACAGTCATAGAAGGAAACTTGTAAAACGCTTTAGCAATTGTCGTAAGGGACTAAGATCGTTTACCGAAGGAAGTATCGATGGGTCATCGAGGGACTAAGATCTTTTAACTGAGGGTCTTTGCTAAAACGTTCTACGTTCGAGGGACATGACTGTTTCATCCGAAGGCAACAGGTGAGATTACCCTAGAGGTGCGTGTTTGCGAAGTGTTTTTATTTCAGTTATTTTTGTCTTGAAATCGGAGTTTTGCTATTGGTAGATTTTAATCTTGTCATACAAACCCTAATTACTAACAGTAATAAGGAAAGCAGTAAATTGCGAAAATTAAATGTCCTACGCTATTACAATGCTTCGGGGATAGGGGTACAAGTTTATGAACGGGGGAGGAAAACAAAATAAACCCTGATTTATCTATTACAAGTTTTGAGCAATTACATAATTGGAAAATAAAGTATGTGAAGATTTGTAAAATAAAGAAAATAGAAAGGAAATTATTTTTTGTGATTTTTTGATGGAGAAAGTTTGATGATTAACGTAATTATTTGATTAATTTGCATTTAAAAAAAGTTTAGTAAAAACATAAAGAAACTAAATTAAATTTAATAATAAATGAAAAAAGTTTAATTAATTTTAATTAATTAAAAAGAAAGATAATTTAGTTAAATCAATTAAAAAAGAAGTCTAAATTAATTTTAATTAAAAAAAAGGAAACTAATTTTTGATGTTTTATTTAGAAAATATTTTATAGTATAAAACCTAGTTCTAATAAAGTAAAATCAAAGTGATTAAATTAAATTAATTTTTATTTATCAAAAATTAAATTAATTAATTAAAAAAACCTAAATCTAATTTTATTATTTTTTTATGTTTTTCTGATTTAAATAAAAAAATGATTAAAAAGAAAACAAATAATTTAAAATAAAAAGAAATTTAAATTGGCCTGGCGCTGTAAAAGAAAAACGGGGGGTGTTTGAAAGCAAAAATGAAAAGCCCAAATCATTAAGGCCTAGATGCGTGTTTGAGATTCAATATGGGCAGCTCAATGGGGTGCACTATGGGGATGACACATATAGAGCACTGGATCTGGATCTATTGAGATCTGAAGGTTGTAACATGTGGATGTATGATTCGTGTATATGCTCGGCTTGCACTGAATCTGTAAAGGAAATGTTAGAAAATAAAATGCCAAAGGCAGGGATCGAACCCTTTCCCTGGCACACCAACGCCTTACACACACACACAAGATTGCCACTGGGGTGGCTGTTACATATGATGATAAAACATGTTGCACTAAATATAAAGTAATCTCATTTTTGAAAATTTCAAGATGAACTTCATCTTCCTCGCGCGGACAACACCATCACCAACATTTTTTAATTTTTAAAACCTTCATTTCTCAACCATTTCAAAAACTATAAACACCAAACTTGTTCTAAATTTCACAAGGAATTCAACCATGTAAATTATAAAAGCTATAGGTCAAAGATGAGCGCGAATTTTGTTTGGTACCAAACTGAAAACCTAATATTTCAAAAGACTCAGTTCCAAAATTCTCATCCTACAGGCAACTAAAATGAGATTTAAGGACATGGTTAGATTCATAGACATGATATCTATATTTTATCTTTAGAAAGTAAATGCAAATGATGCTTGTATCAAGATATCAAAGTTTGAGAAAATTTAACTCTTGATGAAAATTCTAATGTCCTCTACATGACTTCCAGAGGTAAAATGATGATTTTGTGAACTTGCTTGGACCCTGAGGAAGCTGTTTGGAAACTCACTTAGTGATGAGAACCTCTGGATACTTCTGACAAAATCAACTTGCAAGTATTAAAAGTGAAAATGATGGATGATGAAGATGATGTTATAGAAGTGTAACAGGTGTTTGGATGAGTTATATATGATGTATGTTAGGTGTATAAATGATTGGTTTGCACAAATATTACAATAGTGATAAGTTTCGAAGTTAAGGTTTTCAAAAGCTCAAAAATGGATGTTTTGGCCAATTTTGATTTGAGAGAGATTGAGGGGTATTTTAGAGGCTTGAATTCGTGTCTAGGGTTGCAAGTGAACTCCATATTTATAGAGAAAAGGTTTGACGATAATTACTAATCAGATTTGAAAGATAGCATGTTATTGTTTGGTTGCTTAGTTTTTATGTAACTTTGAAGAACATTGTTCCAATGTATTGCACCTTGTCTCATAGAGTTGTTGAAGATTTGAACATGTTTCTTCTGATTTTTAGATTGAGTGTTGTAGCGACTGGTTTTTAAATCAGAGTCGCCACTATAAGTTTTTATCCTAGGGAAGGGAATCTAATAGAAAATGCTAGTTCACAGACAGAGATTCTAGGTTTCGGACTCAATTAGACGAAAGGAAGGTGTCAGGCACCTTTCATCCACCTTGTTCACAAGGATACTAAACTCTAGGTTTAGGTTTGGGGTAAACTGGGTTTTAAGTTTTAAATAGAAAGAAAAGTGTCTTAATTTTTTAATAGGGGAACTCGCTATGATTTTTGATCGTGTGGCTACGTATCCTCTTATGAGGAATCAGAGTCCCAATTTGTGGTTCGTATGGGTTGGTGTTTTTTTAGGGGTTTGCAACCATATTTTGAATCACTTGGCACTCGGTCGGGACTAGTGATTGTGGAGATTTTGACTGAGTGCATAGTAAGTCAAAACTAGTTTGAAACCATTTTGAAAAAAATAGTTGATTAGCTTAGTTTATTACGAAAAAATAGTTTGATGATTTGTTTGTGTTTTTTAATCGTATTATTTGCGAAGATCTTGATTAATGCATGATTAGAGAAAAATTTAATGCAAATAATATATAAAATAATATATGCAATTGTGATACAAAATGATTTATTTGATAATATAATAGTAATATTTAAATAGTAAATAAAATATATTAATAATAACATTTACATAAAAAGGGATTATAAATAATAAATTTTTTTAGATAATTATAACAATATATAATAATAATATCAAAATATAATAATAATAATAATAATAATAATAATAATAATAATTATAATAATAATAATAATAATAATAATAATAATAATAATAATAATAATAATAATAATAATAATATAAAATCACTATTTGATAATAATTATTATTATCGTAAATAAAAATATATATGTATATTTATAATAAAAAATTAGAAATAATAATTGAATTATAAAAATAAATTAAATTCAAGGGGGTGTAAATTCTAATTAACAAGTAAACAGGGAGGTGTCTTTAGGAGGCTGGATTACGTCGGCGAGAGTGTATGGAAAATAAGGTAGGACTTGGCGTACGGCAGTCCAATCACGATCACCCGGAGGATAACGAGGGAGCTTGATAATTATTGTGAGCCTGCGCGCATGGATTTGATTGATACTTATATTGTTTTACTGAGACCGAATTTACTTTAGTTTTTAGATTTGATTTTTTTAGTGAATTTTTATACATTTTTTGATGAAAAATGCATAAAATAAATTAAATATTATAATTAAAAATTACCTAAAATAGAAAAACGAATATAATATTTAAATAATAAAAAACATGATTTTTGGGAAGATTTGAATGTAATTTGAAATTGAAAAGAAATTAACAAAGATAGAATAAAATAAATCATCAATCCAAATAATTAAAACCCAAAAAGAAATCAAATTTTTGGATTTATAATTATTGTAACCAATTACATTGATTCTCTCCTAAAATAAATATTATTACCTAAAATACAAAAGATAACAAAATACTTTTAAATCTTTTTCTATTTTAGATTTTTTTGGTTATTTTAAGAATAAAAAGTGAAAAAATAAAAATAACTATTTTTAAAAATTCATTAATTAAAAATACGAAATTTAATATTTAAATATTTAAAAAATAATTTTTTAATAATTTTTATAAATGGAAATAAAATTAATAACAATAAACAAAGAAATATAAAAAATGTTAAGAAGTGCACCATGAGAGATTCGAACTCACGATCTTATGCTTTCAAGCTATGTTTCCTTACCAATTGTGCTATGTTATTTATTTGAAATAAGAAGCCAATTGAAAGTATATGAAGACGAGTAATTATTTTCTATTTTAAAAATACAAATAATTATTATATTTTTACATAGACTTGGAAGCGAATATTTATTAAAAACTGCAAAATATTAATGCAATTAAACCAAAGAAATTTTACCCTGTAAAACCCAAGTTCGAAATTAACTTTGGTGGTAGCACTAAGGCGGGGAAACTTGGGGTATGACAGCTTCCCCTATTTAATAACTCTTGGATTGAATGGCGCAAGAATGTGTAGGTCTTTGTTCATTCAAATCAGAGATTTATTCAATAATAGAAGACCCCAAAATTTGACCAACGGTTGGCTAGATATGGTTACGCTGATATATCATACCCCCAAGAGTTGACTAGATAAGGTTAAACTGATATAGCATACCCCTAAGAGTTGGCTAGATGAGGTTACGCTGATATAGCATACCCTCAAGAGTTTTGAAGAGAATAGGTAAAGATGATGATGTATTACTTTACCAGGATTTGAGGTAGATAATCTTGAGCTCGAGAGAGCAATCTCGTATATCTTGGTTTTGCTTTAGCTAATTCATCCATTTGGGGGTATGAACAACACTTGATGATGCATGGTTGATTGAAGACTGATGCCATGGGTTATGCTCAAAGATCGCTGCATGATGTCTTTAGGTGATAAGCTGGATTTTGTATTTCGAGCATCGCTGCATGAAGTCTGGGGCGATGATCTGTGTCGCGGAATAAGGGAACGCACTGCTGAATAAAGGCTTAGGCAATGGATTAGGTTCTCAAATCATTGTGTGAATTCTGAGGCGATAAGCTATATTTTGGTTTTCGAGCATCGCTGCATGAAGTCTGAGGCGATGATCTGTGTCGCGGAATAAGGGAACGCACTGCTGCATGAAGACTGAGGCAATGAGTTAATGTTTTGTTTTCTTTCGAGCATTAATGCATGAAGTCTAAGGCGATGATATGTGTTATGGAATAAAGAAACACATTGCTGCATGAAGACTGGGGCAATGGTCTATGTCGCGGGATAAGGAAACACAATGTTGCATGAAGTTTGAGGCAATGGGTTTGGTTCGCAAATTGTTGCGTGAAGTCTGAGACAATAAGCTAAATCTGATTTTTGAACATTGCTGCATGAAGTCTGAGGCAGTGGTCTAGGTCATGAGATAAAGAAACAGATTGCTACATAAAGTCTGAGGCAATGGGTTTGGTTTGTAAACCGCTGCATGAAGTCTAATGCGATAGGCTGCGTTTTGTATTATTTGAGCATCGTTGCATGAAATCTAAGGCGATGATCTGGAGCTTGGATTGAAGAAACACATTGCTGCATGAAGCCTGAGGCAATGGGTTAGGTTTTCAAAACGCTGCGTGAAGTCTGAGGCGATAAGCTAATTTTTTTGTTTCGAACATCGCTGCATGAAGTCTGAGACGATGGTTTGGGTTTTGCAAATACATTGCGGCTTAGAGGCAATGTAATGTGTTTTGTGAATACATTGCGGCTTAGAGGTAATGTACTGAGTTTTTGAGAATACATTGCAGCTTAGAGGCAATGCACCAAGTTTTGAGAATACATTGCGGCTTAGAGGCAATGCACCGAGTTTTGCGAATACATTATGGCTTAGAGGCAATGTACCAATTTTTGCAAATACATTGCGGCTTAGAGTCAATGTACCAAGTTTTAAGAATACATTGCGGCTTAGAGGAAATGTACCAAGTTTTGAGAATACATTGCGGCTTAGAGGCAATGTACTGAGTTTTACGAGTACATTGCGACTTAGAGGAAATATACTGAGTTTTGCGAATACATTGCGGCTTAGAGGAAATGTACTGAGTTTTGAGAATACATTGCGGCTTAGAGGCAATGTACTGAGTCTTGCGAATACATTGTGGGTTAGAGGCAACGTAGTGAGTTTTGAGAATACATTACGGCTTAGAGGCAATGTGTTGGGCTTGTAAGGAACTCATCACTGCGAGAGGACTTAGGTGATGGGTTGAACGTGTCACAACATGAAGACTGAGGTGACGGGTTAAATCATAGGAGAAGTATTGCGTTGGTCGACCCTTAGATAGTTGAACCGAGGGTGAGATTATTTGTCTGTTTGCTATGTGATATATGTGAATGCATGCGTATTGAATGTTGTGTGTGTCCGAAATGTATGATGTTTGACATTGATATGGAACCCTGAGTGTATTGAATATTGAAATGTATAGGGTATGTGTGCTTTAGATATGAAAAATGAAATGTGTGTAAGATGCGTATATGCCTTGAAATGTCATGAAGACAATTTATGACATTCTCTCCTTTAAACCATTGGTTAGAGTTACCAATTCCTAGTGTTGTATGTTGTGTCGTCGTAGCATTGTTGAACTTGAACGTAGTGGACAATATTAGTAAAATTTGAACATTGATTTTTTTATTATGAGCGTGGATGTAGACGTAGACGTAGACGTAGATAATGGCCTATGCATAGATTTGTATGCAGGCGTAGACGTAGACATAGACGTAGGCGTAGGTAATGGTCTATGCGTAGATTCGTATGCAGGCGTAGACGTATGTATATGGTCTCTGTAAGTGCGGGCGTAAGCGTGGATGTATGTAGATTCGTATGTTGTAGGTGCAGGCGTATACGTATGTATAAAATTGGCAGGAATACACATGTGCGTGGACACATGTGCGAACGCAGGCTTTGCGTTGCAAGTGCAGGCATAGGCGCTGACATGGATGTAGACTTTGTGTAGGGACAGTCTGGGATACTTCTTCGAAAGTTGCCCTGGGAATCTGGTCTTGCATGTCAATAATGTTTTTCAAAGCTAGGAGAACTTGACTTAGATTCCTTTTCATTGAAGTGACATCACCCTTCACTTGGTCGAGATCCTCTTTGAATGCAGCCTGAGTTTCCTCTATTTTCTCTATTTCTTTCTTTTGGTAGGCCCTTGTTTGATATGGAGGCCAAGGAGGTGGATACCTTCTTCTACCAATGGTTTAACTGGAGAGATGTTTTTAAAAAATGAGTTTTGACATGATATGCGGGTGTTCGTGAATGCGGGTGTGTGAATGAATACATATGAATATGAAATAGTTACTGTCTTATTCAATTGGGTATGTATTTGTCTTTTGCTTATTATTTTACTTAGCGACTATCTTTAAAATAGATACGTAAACGAGATATGGAAACAAAATGCCTTTATTGAAAGTAACGTAATTCAGATATTGAAAATTATTACAATCTTAAACCAAAAATTTATTTGCGTGACATCAAGCAAAGGGAAATAAGTCTTCTAGGTGCGCCTGAAGATATCTTCTCTTGAAACCATCCACCTTTGCTTGACAAAGCTTTGAGAAAGTCTTCAGCACATTATTTCCCCTCCATGGCCTTGATTTCAGACATGTTTGGCATGTTGACGCAGGCAAGTTGTTTCCTTCGGTGTCCATTTTTAAAGACAGTCACCGAGATCTTGATTTTATTATTTTTGTACCCCGTGAATGAGACAAAGAAACGGGTGATGAATATATGATGAATGTATGACGAATAGATGAAATATATGAATGCGTGGGTGTAAGGTTGAGTGACGGGAATTTTGTAATAAGTACCCTTATAAGGTAGGTTCCTTAGTCTTGACCTACAGTTGATCTACCTTCCCTAAAAGGTGGATTCCTTAAGGGTGTCATGAATAACACCAGAGGGGAAAAGGCACAAGGGCCTCCCTTAGGTGGAGCCTCTTTACAGACCGAAACTTTTGTCTCAAAGTCGTAAAAGGTCTCGTCATGAGATTTTAGGTTAAGGTCATTATAAAGAGTCATGGGTGACCTTCCAAAGTCCTACTCGTCAAGAGGATATATCTCGATAAGTATTCCTTTTTTGGAAGTCCACCGACTCTAGGCGAAGTCGTCACATAAACTTGCAGGGATGATGTACCCCCTAACCTAATAAACGAACCTTCTTTCTAAGGGTTGTTGAAAATATTTAAAAAATATCCCGCCACGCAGTAAGTATATGATGATAAGAAAAATTGATAACAGATAAATAACAGAATAAAATAGATAAATGCGATAAATAAAAAAATAGAAAACCCCAAAAGTAAAGCCCAAAACCTAGGGTTAAAAAGAGTCCCTAGCAGAGTCGCCAGCTGTAGCGACTGGTTTTTAAATCAGAGTCGCCACTATTAGTTTTTATCCTAGGGAAGGGAATCTAACAGAAAACCCTAGTTCACAGACAGAGATTCTAGGTTTCAGACTCAATTAGACGAAAGGAATGTGTTAGACACCTTTCATACACCTTGTTCACAAGGATACTAAGCTCTAGGTTTAGGTTTGGGGTAAACTAGGTTTTAAGTTTTAAATAGAAAGAAAAGTGTCCTAATATTTTAATAGGGGAACTCGCTACGACTTTTGATTGTATGCCTACGTATCCACTTATGAGGAATCAGAGATCCAATTCGTAGTTCATACAGGTTGGTGTTTTTTTGGGGGTTTGCAACCATATTTTGAATCACTTCGCACTCGGTCGGGAGTAGTGATTGCGGAGATTTTGACTGAGTGCGTAGTAAGTCAAAACTAGTTTGAAACCCTTTTGCAAAAAATAGTTGATTAGCTTAGTTTATTGCGAAAAAATAGTTTGATGATTTGTTTGTGTTTTTTAATCGTATTATTTGCGAAGATCTTGATTAATGCATGATTAGAGAAAAATTTAATGCAAATAATATATAAAATAATATATGCAATTGTGATATAAAATGATTTATTTTATAATATAATAGTAATATTTAAATAGTAAATAAAATATATTAATAATAACATTTACATAAAAAGGGATTATAAATAATAAATGATAATTATGAATAATGATAAAAATTAGATAATTATAACAATATATTATAATAATATCAAAATATAATAATAATAATATCAAATCACTATTTGATAATAATAATAATTATTATTATTATTATTATTGTAAATAAAAATATATATGTATATTTATAAAAAAATAGAAATAGTAATTGAATTATAAAAATAAATTAAATTCAAGAGGGGGTGTAAATTCTAATTAACGAGTAAACATGGAGGTGTCTTTAGGAGGCTGGATTACCTGGGTGAGGGTGTATGGAAAATAAGATAGGACTTGGCGTACGACCGTCCGATCACGATCATGCGGAGGATAACGAGGGATTTTGATAATTATTGTGAGCTAGCGCGCATAGAATTGAAATGGATTACATTTTGTTTTTATTCATTTACATTGTTTTGTTGTTATAGAAAACTCCACTTATTCATCTTCCTCTCTCTCGTACACACAAACCCTTTCACTCTCTCTCACTTTAACCTCAATTCTCAAACCACCACCGGCGGCGCCCTACCAAAACCACAACACAAATCTGACACCCAAAACCCCCTAAATCCCAAAAATAACAACAAATCAACCAAATAAAAATGCTAAGTCCAGTTACTCTTTCGCAATTTCGCTTGCTCTTTGCCTTTGAATGTTCTGTATTTAGTATTGATCCCTGCTCTCGTTTGCTTTTGAAGGTTGTGGTGGAGCTTGAAGGTGGTGCGGCGGCGGATTAACAAAGATTGTGGTTTCAGATAATAAAACCCCAATCGTCCTTCTCTCGGATCTTCAACCAACAACAAGGTTATTTGCTCTTCAGTGTTCTTCGTGCAAACACTTCTCCATTTTTTTCTTTTTCGTCTTCTCTCTATCCTCTCCTGTTTTTATTCTTTCTGCCAATATACATAGGGATAGGAATTTAGGGCTTGTGAGAATTAGCATAGATCAGAGATTAGATTTGTTGTTAGAATTAATTTTAGGGATTGCTAATTGATTGAGAAAATATTGTAATTGATATAGTATTGATTGAGATTTGTATTGATATTGTAATTGATTTTGTTGCTAGATTTGTTTTGTAATGGAGATTGATTCTGTAATATTTTAATTAAAGATTTGATTTTGCAGTAGAATTAGATTTTTGTACTGTAATAGAGCTTGGATTATGTTGCCAATTCACTGTAATAGAGATTAAGATTTGTAGAGATTTGGATTTGATTGATACTGATATTGTTTTACTGAGATTGGATTTACTTTAGTTTTTAGATTTGATTTTTTTAGTGGATTTTTAGACACTTTTTAATGAAAAATGCATATTATTAAAAATTACCTAAAATAGAAAAATGAAAATAATATTTAAATAATAAAAAACATGATTTTTGGGAAGATTTGAATGTAATTTGAAATTGAAATGAAATTAACAAAAATAGAATAAAATAAATCATCAATCCAAATAATTAAAGCCCAAAAAGAAATCAAATTTTTGGATTTATAATTATTGTAAATTACATTGGTTCTCTCGTAAAATAAATATTACTACCTAAAATACAAATGATAACAAAATACTTTTAAATCTTTTCTTATTTTAGATTTTTTTTGGTTATTTTTAGAATAAAAAGTGAAAAAAATAAAAATAACTATTTTTTAAAAATTCATTAATTAAAAATATGAAATTTAATATTTAAATGTTTAAAAAATATTTTTTTAAATTATTTTGATAAATCGAAATAAAATTAATAACAATAAACAAGGAAATATAAAAAATGTTAAAAAGTGCACCATGAGAGATTCGAACTCACGACCTTATGCTTTCAAGCTATGTTTCCTTACCAATTGTGCTATGTTATTTATTTGAAATAAGAAGCCAATTGAAAGTATATGAAGACGAGCAATTATTTGCTATTTTAAAATACAAATAATTATTATATTTTTACACATACTTGAAAGCGAATATTTATTAAAAACCCTAAAATATTAATGCAATTAAACCAAAGGAATTTTACCCTGTAAAACCCAAGTTCAAAAATAACTTTGACGGTAGCACTAAGGCGGGAAAATTTGGGTTATGACAAGTGTGTGTAGAAGCAACAAGTTAGAGGCTCAAGGAGAGTTGACAATTGCATAAAGCATGCTTTTCCAAAATGGAAGTGTTAACTTTGTGCCATTAATGAAATTATGCATTGGACAATTCTTGAATCAAATGGACCATAACTCAAAAGCTTGTGTAATCTTGTTATTATAGCAAGATTTGGAGGTTAGAGGCCTAAAAAGTGGGATTACAAGGCATGGCATGAAGGTTTTGTTATGAGTTCATCACAAAAATGACTTATATTTCAAGAATAGATGCCCAACTTTATATCTTTGAATCTCCTAGCTCAAGCATGATCTTTTTATGATCTTGGACATTTTGGAAATCTTGAAAAATGATCTTCAACTTTCATTTTGACCATTTTGGCTAAATCAAATGGGAACTTGGTGAAAATTTCTCAAGAAGTTGAGATAAAAAAACTGACCAAAACTTGTTGAAACATTTTCTAAGTGTTAGATAAAAATATCATAACTTCATGGGCTCATATCTCTTAATCCAAGCACTTTATAAGGATCATCCCACATTGACAAAGTTGTAAAATTCACCAATCCTTACAACTTGCATGTTGAAAGTTTTCCTTGAATCAACTTGGATCTTAGTGAAACTTGCTTGTGAAGTTAGGTTTTTTTAGGTATAAAACACTTGAATTTTTTCTAAGTGTTTGAAAATCTTGACATTTGAATTTTTTTGATTCTTGATGATAAAGTTTGATAGTTTTGAATGTTTTTATGATTCTTGGTTTTTGAATTCCAATGTTGACCAAAAAGTCAAAGTTTGACTTTTGAGTAACTGTTGACTTTTCATCAATTGTTTCAAAATTTCAACTATCAATCACTTGCATCTTTGAAAATGTCTTGAGCCATATAATTAGGTCAAGATGTTTTATTTGAATATTTAATATCATGCTTCAAGCCATTAGGTCATGCACTAGGTCAACAGTCAATGATCCATCTTTAGTCAAAACCCTAATTTTGGCAATTTTTGACCTTTGAAGATTTGAGGGCTTTCCTTGAGGAATCATGAACAAGCTTTGATCAAATGATGAATGTCATCTCAAGATCTTGATGTTGACAAAACATTTTGAAGTTTGACTGTATGTTTACCACAGTTGACCTTTTACCCAATGTAGTTGATTTTCAAACATCTGAGCCATTGACTGAACAAACATGTGATGCAAGACTTGAAACTTGACATAAGAATTATTGAGGACCTATGATGAACCATGAAAGTCATTTGATACCCTTGAAAACCAATTTTCTTTGAGAAGCACCAAACCCTAGTTGAAGACCCTTGCTTAGGACGTGTGTTTGTCTGATCAACTCTTGAGAATCCTTGAGTATTTGAGAATCTTAGAAGAATGCCTTGAAGAAAATGGGAGGGAAACTTTTGGGGTACAACATGTAGTCTCATCATTATGGGAGATAGTTCATTATTGAGGTTTCACTCCAATGTATGGTAGTCTCGTCATTATGTGAGATAGTTCGTTGTTGAGATTTGTACTTCGATGGATGGTAGTCTCGTTATTATGGGAGATAGTTCCTTGTTGATATGTTTATACTCTGATGGATGGTACTCTCGTAATTATGGGAGATAGTTTGTTTTTGAGGTTTGTACTTCAATGGATGGTAGTGTCGTCATTATGGGGGATAATTCATTGTTGATATTTGTACTCTGATGGATGGTAGTCTCGTCATTATGGGAAATAGTTCGTTGTTGAGGTTTGTACTCTGATGGATGGTAGTCTTGTCATTATGGGAGATAGTTTGTTGTTGAGATTTTTACTCCGATGAATGGTAGTCTCGTCATTATTGGAGATAGTTTGTTGTTGAGTTTTTGCTCTGATGGATGGTAGTCTCCTCATTATGGGAGACAATTCGTTGTTGAGATTGTACTCCGATGGATGGTAGTCTTTTCGTTATGGGAGATAGTATATTGTTGAGGTTTTACTCCGATGAATGGTAGTCTCCTCATTATGGGAGATAGTTTGTTGTTGAGATATTTTTACTCCAATGGACGGTAGTCTCGTCATTATGGGAGATAGTTCGTTGTTGAGAGGTTTTGCTCTGATGGATGGTAGTCTCTTCATTATGGGAGATAGTTTGTTTTTAAGGTTTTACTCCGATAAATGGTAGTCTCGTCATTATGGGAGATAGTTTGTTGTTGAGATATTTGTACTCCAATGGATGATAGTCTCGTCATTATGGGAGATAGTTCATTGTTGAGACTCACTTTACTCTAAAAGAGTTGCTTTGTTCCCAGCCATAAGCGCTGATGTCAACCATTTATTTCCAGTCATAAGTACTGAGGCCAATCATTTGTCACTGACCCCCTAATATTGGTATTTACCAGTATTATCTTACCACTTCTATTTTCATCCTTCGGGTCGTTAATTTCTGATTCTCTGTGAGTCGCCATTTTTTTGCTATCCCCTTTAGAGGTGGGTAGTCTGTAGTTATATGTCGATCGTCGTTATCCATTACTTTTTCCTCATTTATTACGTTAGTGATGCCTTATATCCTCTTTGGTCTTTACCCCAGTAGAGTTGAGTCTTCTATCCCCCAACGATTTATTTTCCTTGTTGGACTCTCGTTTTGATCTATTGTTTTATCTTCTGCTTACCCATTGGTGTTCTGTGTCACCTTTGGATTTGTTTTCATTCATGATCATAAGCATTTCATGGCATCTTAGGATAAAACATAGGGTTTGTTTTGTATTTAAGTATCTTTAATCGCGTCGAGACGAAGATTTTAATCTTTGTATCTCCGGATAGAAGACACTTAAATAAATGCAGTTCTTATACCCCAATTTTTGCCCTTAAGATTTCTCATCATCTCAATGTCCACAATGCATCAAGACGCGCACATTAGGGTTGCTTCTCTCTTTATACTATCTTTAAGTCTGCTCTTGATGGATTACCAAGAACCTTGAATTGTATATCTTGTACATGTGTTCTTTTAACTAATTAATATGTGTATATATGTTCCTTTGAATGTCCATATTGCAAGTGATCATAATTGCATTCATCTAACCATCTAATCTAGGATTTGAGGGGTGATTCTCAATCAAATGGTTCTCTAATAGACTGAAAGAGCTCAATCTTCAAGGTCATGTTTATGGAATTAAATATGTGTGGTTCAATAAGCCCTCTCACTTTATTTAAGTCAAGATCTCCTGAAAGTTAGTGGTGGAAGTCATCAAGATGATTCATAGGTTCATGTGTTTATTTCCATGCCTTCTTCAACAAGCTTCATTAAGAAGATGCCTTAAGAGCTCAAGGTTGTTTCAACAAGTTTGACCTATTGAATCGTTTTTGAGATCTTTTGAATCTTTTCCACAATAATCCTCAGGATGTGAACTTCACCTTTTGTTTTATGTGCAAAGCTTCAAAATGGTTAGAAGATGCCTTAAGAGCTCAAAATATTATAAGTCATTTCAGGGATTTTCATCAACTTCACAAGGTCATAACTCTCTCATTTTTTGGAGGTTTTGAATGATTTAAATTTAAAAATTCTCTTTAAGAAGTCTACTTCATACCATCTTCATTGACCAAAACCTAATTTTAAGTGGGAGGCCATGTATGAAGGCAAGAGATTATAGGTCACTTTTGAGCTCAAAACTTATAAAATTTTCTAAGTCCACAAATCCGTGTGTTTTTCCAATTTCAATTAATCATAACTTTCAACTAATATCACTAAATGGAAACTTTCAAAGCATATTGTCAAGCTTTATTATTCAGCTTTCTAAAGAATCCAAGATTGTACCATAAAGGTCCCTGAGTTGTTTGCACCATGGTTGTAAAGTTGATGCTTTGAAATTGAAAAAAATCACTTGCAGTCAGTTTTAAATTTCCATAATATGGCTCCTAATCACCAAATTACCACGTGTTTTCAACTTAAACATGATTAGCGAAGATGTTTGAATCATTTAGAGAGTCAAAATGCATCATTTGGATGAGTTTTGATGCACATGTGGTCACACTTTCTTCATGATCACATGTGTGCATGATTTTAGATTAAATTACATCATTCACCCCTCCTTTCGATTCTGTTTACTTCCCTATAAATAGAGGATGGTATTCCACTCATTCGATAAGCTTTAGAGAGCCAAAGAACCTCTGTTGAACTCCTTCCATAACTTATAGTTCTGAAACTTCAAATTCAATTATAAAGCATCTTTCGATCCAATTTCTTTGATGATTCTTCATCCTTGAACTTCACTGAAGCTAACAGAAGAAGAACCAAGCCTTGAGGTGCCCTGAATCGTGCTAGCCAAGTCAAGTTTCAAAGCTCTGAGTTTAAACTTCAACAGGTAGATTCCTCCATCAATTATCTCCAAACTTATTGCTACAATGTAGCTCTCATCACTCTGATGCTGAACGCATCATTAACTTTTAACTGGAAGTGAGTTTGGCTCAGGAATTTTCAAATCCCTTTATGACTTTTTTCTTCTGGTTTTTCTTAAATTGACTGAGTTGTGGTTTAAAGAAATTTTTCGCGAGGGTAAGGTTAGTATCGTCTGGAAGAGACGAATCCAATAATACCGGTTTGAACTTCTAACAATTCCGTTTGAAGAATCTCATAAAAACCCAACGCGCAGAGGTTTGGAGGTTGAAGACGACCTACGTGTCATTCTTCAACCAATGATAGTGTGATAATTGTTTTATTTTGATTGGCCCGGATTTGTTTGATTTTGTGTGTTTCTCACTAAGGTCCATATCAAGCATAACGCGCCAGGTCCTTTGGATCGTTTTACTAACGCGTTTTGACTATGTTTAGATGGTCCACATTATTTTGACATTATTTTTATTTTTAGAGTTTTTGATTTAATTCTTTTAAACTTCAAAAATTCATTTCAACTTCTAAAATTATGAAAAAATTCTCAAAAATACTTTTTATTTTTCTCTTTCTGATTCTTGTTTTTTTCACAAGCTATATCCTCCACTTTGAGATGATGCAAATTCTCCTTTCTCATAATTGTGGGTAGTAAGTATTGTAACGCCCGTTAATTTAATTAATTATTTAATTAAGTTATTTTTGGATTATTTGTTTAAAAGTTGTGAGATGTTGAGAATTATTGGTATAAGTTGTTAGATTATTATTAATTAATTAATTAGTTGATTAATACTAAAAATAATGTTGGAATTATTGGAATAATTGTGTTGGACTTATGTTATTGGTTGGAAGTAGTAAAGTGGAGGTGTGTAGGTTAGGCCCAATAGGATTGATGATATAAGGTTAAGTTGACACAAGGATTTGGTTTTTGGAGAATAAGAAGTCTTGTGCACTGACCGTGTGAAGCCGCACGAAGAGAAGAGCAAGTTGCCCGGTGTCGAGCAGAGCAAAGAAAGGATGTCGACTGTAAATTTTTGTAGAGCGACCTTCAATCCAGGTAAGGGTGAGGTTCTGACCGTGTAATGGGATTTATTATGTGTATTATATGGGAATTAGTCGTTTGTATGACTGTTGTGAATTGATGTTTCTGAATCTGTCATTGAAGTTTCCCGTTTCCTCATGTCGTGGTCGTTTAGGGAGTTACTGTATGACTGTTTAATGAAACTGTTATAGGAAGTTGCCTGGTTGTTATGTTGTGGGCGTTTTGAGTTGTCTGTATAATTTTCCGGTAAAATCGATGATTAGGTTAGTGTAGATTTTACCTGTTGATGTGGTCGTTAGGACGTTGTGATATTTCGAGCGGTTTTTAGAAAAATTAGTAAACTATTGTTGTGGTCATTATAGGAAGGGTTCAGCGTGATTGTCTTGTACAATTAGTGAATATGTTTAAAGTAGATATAGTTTCCCGTTGTTGTGTTATTCCGAGCAGTTGGTCGGAAATCATTGATTATGTTGTGATGGTCGTTATGTTGTATTATTCTATGATGTTGGCCGGAATTAGTGGTCGAGGAGGTTGCTGATGGTGTTAGGTGTCGAGCGGCATATAGGCGGTGATGTGTGTTGGAGAATATATGTGTTAGATGTCGAGCGGTATTAGGCTGCAAGGCGTGCTGAGGAGCACAATATTGATGTCGAGCTTCACGAAGCTACAGGGTGTGTCGAGGAACATAAGTAAGTTGTTATTCTTCTTTGTTTCTGTGCGTGTCGAGGGGTATTGAGTTAGTTGTTATTCTATCTTGTTTCTGTGCATGCCGAGGGGCGCATAGTTCTTCCTATCCCTTTTTCACTTACATGTTGGTTTGGTCGTTACCAGTGATGTATAGGTTGTTCTGAAGTGAGAAATTTACAGGTTGATGAATTATGTTGAGATGCCTCTAATTATGGGCAGATATTATGTTGTAGTCTTATGGACAATGTTGATTTATGTTGAGTTGATGTTGAATTATTGTTGATGTTGTAGGCTTATAGCCAACGTTGATTTATGTTGAGTTGTTATTTATTGTCGATTTTTTCTACATTCATGTTGTGTCGCATACATCGCATATCAAGTTGGAGCTGATGCTTTTAAGTTGGCCTGGATTGGAAAAATATTAAGTTGAAGGCTTATTCATTGTTGATGCCTCTATTTATTGGAAGATTTTTAAGTTAGGAGTTCTGCTCCATTGGTACCACATGCATTTGCATAAAGACAAGTTGCATTTTGTGTTGCATTGTGAGTCGGTGTGTGGTTGATTTTATTATGCTTATGTTGTTAAAATCTGAGAAGTGGTGAATATGTATGAACTAATTCTAATGTTTTATTTATCATACATTCTATTATATTATTCAATATCTCACCCCTTTTGTTTGAATGTTACCCATTTGATGGTATCCTGCATGTAGTCCAGAGTGAAGGCGATTTACCTTCAGTAGTTCGAGTTGGTGTCATTGCTCTGATATGTAACACTCGGGGCAATGAATACTTTATATTTTATTGTTTTTATTATTTCAGTTGATTGAACTTTAAGTTGTTGTTTGTTAAATACTTGTTATCTGAAGTTGTTTTAGTTGGATAAAGATGTTATATTTCTTTAAGTTTAATATTTGACTCTGTTGTATAGTTATGGAAGTTGTTGGTTTTAAAAGATTAATTTATGTTGTTGTTGGTTCATCCCAGTTTAACGTGTTATGTATCTGTAATGAATTTCGTTGTTTTAAGTTGAACTTATAGCATCCTGATTTAGTTGTGGAAGTTTTATAACTCTGATTTTATATATATTGTCGGGTAGAATTAGGGTGTTACAAAGTTTGTATCAGAGCAAGTCAGTTCGTCCGACCAAGTTGTCGAGTCGTAGTTTAGTCTAACAATCGAGTATTGTTAATTTGAGTTCTAATTGTTGTTTATGTTAAATTGATAAGTTGAGATGGCTAGAAGGAATGATGTTGCACTCGTTGTTGCTTTAGAAGTAATGGTGCATGCTATGGAGAATCAGTCAAGCGCTGACGGGAATGCTGGGTTTTGTAGTTTTTCACCCTTCCAGAGGGAGAAACCGCCTACCTTCAAGGGTAAGTATGATCCTGACGGAGCATTGGATTGGTTGAAAGAGATGGAGAGAATCTTCTGTGTGATGGACTGCACTCCAGCACATAAGGTTTGATATGGTACTCATATGCTAGCAGTCAAAGCTGATGACTTGTGGCTAGAGACGTGTCAGAGGTTGGAAGTTGCAGGTGAAAATGTCACTTGGGTTTTGTTTCGTAGGGAATTTTTGAAAAGTATTTCCCTGAAGATGTTCGTGGTAACAAGGAAATTGAGTTCCTTGAACTGAATCAAGGAAGTGTGTAGGTTGTTGAATATGCTACTGTAATACTCCAAATTTGTCCTACCCTTTCACATTTATCTGGTTTATGCATTGTGCGCTTCTCATTCCATCTACATATTCTCCATTAGGTCATTTAACACATCATACATCATTAATCAAATAATTTGGAATGGGATCAAGGTATTTGATCAACACAATAAAGCTCTCGTAATTTTTCAACGCATGTTTGAGTTGTGGAAGATTTGGGTGTTTCGGTGAATTTAAAACAGTGCGAATTGGAAACAGTATTTTGACTGATCTGAGTTTGAAAATTCGCATCTCTAGCTTGGAATGGTGTTTTGGGTTGATTATTGAGGTTTTGAAACCATCTCGATGTTCTCTTCAATTTTTATGTTCGGACCAAAAGCTAATTCTCAAAGCAAAGTCTCAGAATACGCAGTTCTTTTGGAAGTTATGTGGTGAAAAATACAAAGAAAAAGGTGTTGAAAGTGTAGTTTTGGCGCACTAGAAAATTCATAAATCGAAGACTGTTCATCGTTTTGAGCCTGTTTCGGTGGCCAAAATTCCGACTTGATGTCATCTACATTTCGTATCTCACGGTCGGAAGCCAGTTCTACTCAGAGAGTCTTCGAATATATGAATTTATCAAATATGTTCGCACAAGAAAATTGTGACAAATGTTCACCTTCTTCATCTTTAGAAAATCATAACTCGGTCGATTCTTATCATATCGAGTTAGTTCCGGTGGCATTGGTTCACAAATTGAGTTGGCTAAATATTGCTTTCAGCTTTCTAATACGAATGGTATCCCGAAAGCCTTCGTTTTTGGTCCAAAACATGTGCAACGCATTTGAAAATACTGAACCAAGAAATATTTTCATATGAGATGAAACTTCAAAAAATCATAACTAAATCACCGTTTATCCGAGGGACCTGCGAATTTGACCTTAAGGTGTCGGACACTGATTAACTGAAAATTTACACATTTGCTTGTGTTTATTGGAGGCTCATTCATTCAAAAGAAAGGGGACTATATATTCTTATTCCCTCCAATTTTGAAAAAGACTCTCATAATTGACCAATTCTTAAAAACACTAAAAAAATTCTCTCATCTTGCTCCAGGATCAAAGAGCAACTTTCTCTCACTTTCATCAAGAACACCAACAACTTTTCCAACAACTTTTTCAAGATCCAAAAGTCAAAGAAGCTCAATTCTTCTCTGATTTCTAATCTGATTATTACGAACTCTATACCTAAGCTTCCTCTTCAATTCTACAATAAGTTTTTCTTGAATTAAGCACTTTTCAAATAAGTGATTCTTAAATAAGCACTTTATGGATCAATAAATGGAACTTTGATCTAATTTGAATTGTGGAAGTGATTTCGATTATGAAAATGTAAATTGATCTTGAATCATGATGTGCAAATCCGGAATTGGATGATTAAATAAGTGTTTAATCAATTAATTGATTTTCATGAAAGTGCTTATTTGAGAATACAAAATGTTGAAGTTGTTTCAAGCTTAATTGATGATTCTTTATTGATTATGTGTGATATAATTTGGATCTCCAATTATGCAAAAATCATGAGTTAAATTTTGGAGATTATGTGTTAGACAATTTTCTTGAGCCATTGTGCCTTAATTATACCATGTGATTCAATTGATTTTTGGTTGTGTACAAATTTCCTTGTGCTATGGTCATAACATAATTGATGTGAATTTGGTTTTTGATCCGATAAAAAATACGTCGAAACTCATGAAATCAGATCATAAATTCACATGTTGATCGTGCTAAGATTAGGGAATTTGTCGTATAATTTTTGTTGTCTTGCTTCCCATTTCATGCTGTGGATATTCTACGATTTTTAAGCTTTCCAACGGTTTGAACCATGTACGAAACGGACACTCGATGCAAAATTTATGTTGCTTCAAAGTTTCAATTGAACAATCTTGTAGTTGAGTCGATGCAAATAGTTGGTATCACCTACAGGAAGAAATGCACCGACCCAGCGGTCGATGCAAACTGAGAAAAGTCCTGGGCATGAGTCGACGCATAGCCTGTTGCGGTCGACGCAAACATTCTAGTCACATGCGGGAAGTGTTGTGCCGACCCAACGGTCGATGCAAACTGAGAAAATTTCAGGCAAGAGTCGACTCATGCCCTGTTGCAGTCGATGCATCTTTTACAAATTATTGTTTTTTGCTTCTTTGGCTTTGCTTTGGCTATTGTTTGCTCCAAATTTCTTCCTACTCTTTTAGACTTTAATTTTCCTTGATATTTTTAACATGTGTGTTGATTGTGAAAGATACATTTGGACAGTTTCCGATCATGTAATTATTGCTCAATCATTTGATCAGAAAACTTGTTTAGGCTTTCGATTTGTGGTTCCATTTTGCATTCGACACACATGCCATTGTTTTGTGCCCCGTATCTCGTGTAATTGTATTTTATGTAGGAATTTCTGATTATGCATTGCATTCACAACACGCATTGGCATTTATCTTAGTTGGATATTATTTCTAACTTTGTTTGTTTCTTGGTGAAGCCTGCTCGACACATACTCCTTGCTCCTCTAGTTCTCACGTCTACTTTTGACGATTTGCTTGCTTGTGGTAGTCGCCTCCACTACCTTTGTACTTATCCGCACTTTATCGCATTTCTTTACCGCTTTTCTAGATATCATGAGAAGTAAGGCTTTACTGCTTTTTGATGCCATGAGAAGTAGGATAGATATGTATGACGGGGGTCTCCGTTGCTGATCATGTCAGGAACCCCATTGGTTTATTTAAAGACCCGTTTAAGGCAATTCCACATTGTTTTCCATTGTGTGCTACTTGTGTGTGGTTTGTTTAAAACCATACCTTTTGTAGGTATTTTGCAGGTGCATTTACATTTTGTTCATGCATTGTTCCCCCATCCCTTATTGAAGTCCTCAAAAGGAGGCGAGCAGGGAGGGTTCGCAATCAAACCCAGCAATTTCGTTCGTGACATCCTTAGCTCGTGACGCACCATAATGCTTCGGAGTTGTGACTGCTCTTGTGTATAAAGTCATCAAGTGGGGAAGGGTTCTGCAATCGAACCCCCACGCTTTGTCAAGAGTTCGTATTGGCCGATGCTGATACTCCGTGATTGTTCATACTGCCTTTTGTCGCCTACCTCGATCTCCTATATCTTGGATAGGTGTTCAGTCGCTTTGGATATCACATTTTTGTTTTCATCCCACTCCCGCTTGTTTGTCTCGGGTGATATGCTCCCCTTGACTAAAGAATTTCTCTTCTTTTACTTACTATTTTATGTGTGTGCTCTTTCGAGCTTGCTTGTGTTATCCTTGTACATATCATGTTCCATTAGGATGTGTTTGTTCCCTTCAGACGCAAGTTAGACCTTAGGTTGTAAACCATGCATGCTAACATTAGGTAGACATTTTCCTTTTGTTAATCCGAATCATAGGGCCGCCATTGTATGATAACACTAGGTTAGAAATAGGCTAGTCCCCCTTAGACTCTTTTCTTCCCTTTTTACATATGCATCTAAGACTAAAGCTCTTTTTCTTAGCAAATCAAAAACATGTTAATCACACTTAAACCCTTTTTCAAGGTAACAAAACACAAACCAATCAAAGTGTGGCATCTTGCCTCGAGGGCGTAACTCGAAACCTTTTTCAAGTAAGGACATGATTAATTTACTTATGTGCCAACGTGTGAGTCTCCAAATGTCGAGTTGCGGCAGAATGCAGAATTAACATTGTTCATAAAAGACACAAAACAAACAAAAACATGTTAGCCGAACTACGGTTGCTCTGATTCCTTAAAAGGGATACGTAGGCATTGGGGTAGGGCCCGAACGAGAACAACTTTCATTTTCCCTGCATTATTTTCTCTTTTTTTTTCATGCATTCCCCCCTTTTCATTTTCTTTTAGCTATTAAGTTTAGATCTAAACACACCCATAAGATAGACAACAAGAGTGGATACCATAGAGTACTACGGGCGTGTGGGGTGCTAATACCTTCCCCTCGCGTAACAGACTCCCTTATCCGATATCTTAGTTGAAAGACCATGACTTCTCCATTCTCAAGTTTTCTCGATGCTTACCTTTCCCTTCATGTGGGATAAAAGACGTTCGATGGTGACTTCATTGTTTTATGATTTTCAGCCGGTTGTTTCAGCTGGAAAGTTTGTGGAGTTGGATAAGTTTTATCCGCATTATAGTGAGGCTAATACTGAGTTTTTGAAGTGCATCAAGTTTGAGAATGGGTTGCGCCCAAAGATCAGAAGGCAGTTGGATACCAGAAGATTCGTGTCTTTTCGGATTTAGTTGATAGTTGCAGGATCTATGAAGAGGATAATAATGCTCACTATAAGATTATCAATGAGAAGAGGGGTAAGAACCAATAGAATCGTGGTAAGCCGTATGATGCCCCAGCTGGTAAAGATAAACGTGAAGTTGCTCAGGGCCAGAGGCCTAGTGGGGGAGATGCTCCTGCTAGTGTGGTTTGTTTCAAATGTGGAAAGCCTGGTCATTTGAGCAACGTATGTACTACTGAGGTGAAGAGGTGTTTCTGTTGTGGTAAGACTGGACATGTTGTATATGAGTGAAAGCATAAGGAGATGATTTTCTTCAATTGTGGTGAAGAAGGACACATTAGTAGTCAATGTCAGAAGCTGAAGAAGGCCCAAACTAGTGGAAAAGTGTTCACTTTGGCTGAAAATCAGACGGCTAATGAGGACAGACTCATCAGAGGTACATGTTTTATTAATAATACTCCTTTAATTACTATTATTGATACTTATTCTACTCATTGTTTTGTTGTTGCTAATTGTGTTGAAATATTGTATCTTATGTTATCTTCTATGAATGGAGAGATGGTCGTTAATACTCTAGCCAAGGGGTTAGTGACTATTTCTCTTGTGTGTTTAAAGTTTCCTTTGTCGATCTTCGACAGAGACTTTTCTGTTGATTTGGTTGGTTTACCTTTAAATGGGTTAGATGTGATCTTAGGTATGAACTGGTTAGAGCATTATTGTGTTCATATTAACTGTTATAACAAGTGTGTGAGGTTTTATACTCTTGAAGAAGAGGAAGCTGGTCTATTATCTACTAGATAGTTGAAGCAATTGATGCAAGAAGAGGCTCAGATGTTCTCGTTGATGGCGTCTCTATCTGTCGAGAATCAAGCTGTAATTGAGGAATTGCGGGTGGTGCGTGAATTTCCTGAAGTTTTCCCTGACAAAATTCCTGATGTACCGCCAGAGAGAAAAGTAGAATTTACTATTGATCTTGTACCTGGTACCAGACCTATTTCTATGGCACCATATAGGATGTCTACATCTGAATTGTCAGAATTAAAGAAGCAATTGGAAGAGTTACTTGAAAAGAAATTTATAAGACCAAGTGTATCATCGTGGGGAGCTCCAGTGTTGCTAGTAAAAAAGAAAGATGGAAGTATGAGGCTTTGTGTTGATTATAGACAATTGAATAAAGTAACAATTAAGAACAAGTATCCACTTCCAAGAATAGATTACTTTATGGATCAATTGGTGGGTGCTCGTGTGTTTAGTAAGATTTATTTGAGATCGGGCTACCATCAGATTAAGGTGAAGGATGAAGATACCCAGAAGACGACTTTCAAGATGCGTTATGGACATTATGAGTATTCAGTGATGCCTTTCGGTGTTACTATGTTCAGATGGTGTTCTGTTGGTGACCATATGGTTCTCAGATTTATTGTCTAAGTTCATGACTTGTTTATTCAGAGGTTCATTCGGGCCTTCAATCTTGGTATTCCCAGCATGTTCTGAAAAGGCTCAACAGTATTTAATGTTCCATAAGCTTTGATCCCGTACAATTGATGATCTACAAGGTACTTAGTTCTTGTATGTGTGGAAGCTATGTCGGACCTTTGATCTGATAATATTCATATGATTCAGAATAGTGAAACAATCATATTCAGAAATGATGGAACTTTGATCCCATTTGATCCCATGTCTTTGCATACATAACATGGTTAACCATGTGCTTAACATACATGTTCTGTTATTTCCAAGGAATCATATTTGTAAGCCTTGTGTTGAACTTTTCCATCCCTTAATTGCGTAAAATCAAAACCAAAGCATATAAACTCCTTGGAAATGATGGAACATGGCATGGAATCCATTAATGCACCCCTTGCATATTCATGCATCCATCACATGTACTCAAAGAGCTGGGGATTCTTATTCAGGCTTGGTGTTCTCTTACAAGGTTCAAACTTGATTTCTTGATTCATATGTTCAAAGATTTATGTGGGATGACTCCGTGGGAGATTGACCGATACGAAGATCCTGATAGGGTTAGTTGTGGTACACATGCAAGCTTTGGCCTGTGATCGGGAATTCTTCGAGAAAGAAGATAAATGATTGAAGACTCAAATAAGCCGGGTCATGGAAGCTCTGGTAATGATGTCAATAATCTTGCACTTACTGCTGCAGCAGGTTCTCTTTTCTCCCCATCTTTTTGGAATTGCTTTCAACCATGGAGTGCTACACAATCTTGAGTTCTTGGAACATCTTATCAGCAGATGGTTCCAATTTACTATGGGATCTTATATCAGTGCTTCATTCTCACTGGTTTCCACACTTGCTTGAGCTTCAGTAGGTTAAACCCCGTACTTCGGTACTATCCATAAATTCCCTTTCAGATCATGATACCAACATCAGATATGGTTACCACGCCTAGGCATCTGACTATTCAATCAGGGGAGCTCTTTATAGCTTTGAGTTCCATGATCTGTTCGATAACAGTCAGTCTTTTTTCCCCAAGTGAACTCATAGGGAAAAGTTTTTAAGCAAAAACAAAAGATGCCTGATGAGCATGTTGGTACAAGTCCACTACATTACATCTAATTATTTCCTCTCCTGGTGGAAGTTCAATTAGAAGCTCTGATGTTTGGGGTCCTCCTCCCACAAACATCTACTCTTATTAAGACACCTGATCATTCGACTGAAGATGGTATGTCATTCAGAGACAAGGTCCAAGATGGAATCAATACAGAGACTGTTGTGTTCACATCATATCAGAAGGATAATTCTCTCTCCTATTCAAGCATCAAGACTACAGAAAGTCGTCAGAATGAAGAAACGCATACAAATTCAAGTCTCCTCAATGATGGCAAACATTGGTTCCTTTATTGTATTTTCATTTCCATTCTTGCTTGTTTGTTTAAGCATTGCTTATATGTAGAAACTTGTCTATTTTTGAATGAAAATCTTAATGCAATAAGTATGCTTGTCTTGAAGTGTTCTTTTCAATTTATTCATCCATTCGTTATCACTCTTTAAATGTTTTTCTTGCATATTGATGCCAAGTTTCCAAGTCTTATGCTTAGGTAAAGATTGGAGGGAGGATGACGATAATCTAAAAACACAAAAAATCTCGGGTTGGTATGCTTTTGAGTAAGACCCTACTGACGATGTACAACCCTTGATTCTATTCCTAATCACCAGAGCTATAAGGGAGATAGACCCTCGTTAAATCCTCTGAGTCTTCGAAGTAGGAGTTCCTTTTCTGTTCAGAAAAAAACCCTCATTTTAACCCTCGGGAAGGTAATGTTCAATTAATCTGATCAGGCGTTCAGAACTCATCAAAAGTGTCCATCAAAAGGTTGATGAAAGTCAAAACCACAATGGTTAACCCTCATCTAACAGTAACGTGGGTCTATTAATGATATCCCAATTGGTATCTCTCTCACATCAGGAGGTCAACAAATGACGATACAACAGTGGCTATCCCTCATCTACTAAAGACTCAGACAGTCATGATCACTTCTGATAAATCAAAGAAAACGCAAAGATCAAGGACTTGTTAAAAATGGAAATTATGAATAAGAAAGAAACAAAAATCCCCGCTAATTTGAAACTTGAAAACAAGTCGCTTAGGCAAAAGTTGGGGAATCCCGCTGGACTTCTAAATCGAAATTCAAAAGAATTTTTCCAGGTGAAAGCAAGAAAGAAATTGAGAAACCTAAAAGGCAAAAAAAGGATTACCATTAAAAATCCCTATCGAGAGAACAAGGTAGTGTGATCAGACACCAAAATCAGAAGTTAGTGATTGTTGTGTCCAAGAGGCCTCAGTAGTTCCTCAACCATCACAAACTCTTCTCGAGAGATGAATGCTTGTATTAGGTCAAATAAACGTAGGAATGGAGAACATCATGGAGAATGGGTGGGCACCAAATAATTTTGAGCCTCTGTTCCTTTTTTCTTAAACCATGAACCAGGCCATGTTACAACACTTTCAAAGTCCTAACTGAAGCATGGGTCAATTTGAAATCACGCTACAATGAGATATCATTTAACTGACTCCTAAGAGGTATGTTTAATTATTTGTGTTGGCATCATATTCTTGCATTATCTTTCATAAAAGAGAATTCGCAAATGTTGCTCTCTAGCTAGTGATCCATTCACAACAGAGTTGTGACATCATTTCACTCAAAGTTTTTTCAAACTTCAATACTTACATACGTGTTGCATTAGAATTATCATTCTCATAATAAACATTCTTCTACATACAAAACAATTTATTAACATCAAGTAAGCTTACACAATGAACAAACGGTAAAGAGCTCAATCTTGTCAGAGAAGGGAGCCTTGAATACTCTGTTGAAGAAAGAGTCAACTATCATAAGAGAAATGACTTATCCAGGGGCATGTTAACCAGTGATTATGTCCGGAGAAAGCATCTTGGTGCTTCGCAGTATGAGTACCATTTACGGATGAAGTTAGCAGATTATGTCAATCTAGGGAAATCAAGTCGAGAGTCGATCTCTCCGAGGTCAGCCAAATCTGAGGCATTCCCTCAAAGTTATCAATAAGAGGCTATCACATCGACAAATCTATTCAAAATTCGTTCAACCTGGGGCAGTTACGTCGAGATTTGACAAATCTATCAAAAAAAGATGTAATTAAGAGCAGTTTATTTCGTGATCCAGGAGATTAAGGTATGCCACCTCATATCGTATTGTGCCACATATATTATGGTCTTCTATTCGACACATATTCTTTCAGAAATCCCACAGATAGAGGCATTCCATATTCGTACTTGCAAAGTTGTTCAAGCCAATTATGTTGCATGAAATAAATTAAGCTAAAAGCGGCATAAAGGTTACCCTGACCTAGCCAGTGTGCGAAGTTGCCTTCATCTGCTGCATACAATTTCAAACCTGATTCCCCAAGTAAATTCAGAAAGTTCAGAGTCACCGTTTGACTGGCATGCGCAAGTGCACATCCGCAGAGCTAAACCGAGGCATCCCCAATGGAGTAAATCGGTACATCCCCAGTGATGAGCAACAGTTCTCAATGAGCCTTCGCTTATCCCCATGAAGTCTATTTCCTTGCATTGCATATAGTTATCAATGCATAACATTGCATCCCTAAAGGTGCGTAGCAGATCCATTAGAATGAATCTTTGCGTCAAAAGAAATTTAAACATGCATATGAAGCATAAGCCATATCGGGTACCTTCTATGAAAGACCTGAATATTTCAAAACAAGTGGTAATCCTTTCTCCCCAGAGAATGTTGTTCCAGAATCCTCGCCAGATCAACGCCATCCTGCGAGTCATCATGTCCTGATTGATGTTCTCCTTGCAGTCATCGTGTCTTAATCGACATCCTCCTTGCAGTCATCGTGTCCTGATCGATGTCTTCCTTTTGGTTATTGTGTCATGATCGATACCCCTCATGTGAATCATTGTGTCCTGATCGATGTATTCCTCTTAGCCATCGTGTCATGATCGATGTCTTCCTTTTGGTTATCGTGTCCTGATCGATACCCCTCCTGTGAATCATCATGTCCTAATCGATTTATTCCTATTAGCCATCATGTCCCGATCGATGTCTTCCTTTTGGTTATCGTGTATTGATCGATACCCTTCTGCGAATCATCCTGTCCTGGTCGATGTATTCTTGTTAGCCATCGTGTCCTGGTCGATGTGTTCCTTTTGGTTATCATGTCCTGATTGATACCCCTCTTGCGAATCATCATGTCCTGATCTATGCATTCCTCTTAGCCATTGTGTCCTGATCGATGTCTTCCTTTTGGCTATCATGTCCTAATCGATACCTCTCCTGCGAATCTTCATTTCCTGATCGATGTATTCCTATTAGCCATCGTGTCCTGATTGATGTCTTCCTTTTGGTTATCGTGTCCTGATCGATACCTCTCGTGCGAATCATCGTGTCTTGATCGATGTATTCCTATTAGCCATTGTGTCCTGATCGATGTCTTCCTTTTGGTTATCGTATCCTGATTGATACCTCTCCTGCGAATCATCGTGTCCTGATCGATGTATTCTTGTTAGCTATCGTGTCCTGATCGATACCTCTCCTGCGAATCATCATGTCCTAATCGATGTATTCATGTTAGCCACCGTGATCGATTTCTTCCTTTTGGTTATTGTGTCCTGATCGATACCTCTCATGTGAATCATTGTGTCATGATCGATGTATTCCTATTAGCCATCGTGTCTTGATCGATGTCTTCCTTTTGGTCATCATGTCCTGATTGATGTTCTCCTTGCAATCATCTTGTCCTAATCGACGTACTTCTTGCAGTCATCGTGTCCTGATCGATGTCTCGCTTTTGGTTATCGTGTCCTGATCAATACCTCTCCTGCGAATCATCGTGTCCTGATTGATGTATTCCTATTAGCCATTGTGTCCTGATCGTTGTCTTCCTTTTGGTCATCATGTCCTGATTGATGTTTTCTTTGCAGTCGTCTTGTCCTGATCGACGTCCTTCTTGCAGTCATCATGTCCTGATAGATGTCTTCCTTTTGGTTATCGTGTTCTGATTGATACCTCTCCTCCGAATCATTATGTCCTGATCGATGTATTCCTATTAGCCACCGTGTCCTAATCGATGTCTTCCTTTTGGTTATCGTGTCCTTATTGGTGTTTCCCTCTCAATCATCGTGTCCTGATCGATGTATACATTTCAGTTATCGTGTCCTAATCGATGTATACCTTTCAATCACTATGGCCTGATCCGTGTTTTCCTCTCAGTTATCGTGTCTTGATCAACGTATACCTCCGGTTTAGTCCCACCTCTTTTAATTCCTTAGTGAACATTGCAAGATAATACTCATTACCACCATCTTTCAGAACAAATTTTTAGCATTGATATTTAATCATCTTCTACCTTGAACTTCCAAAAAGGCATGCGCCAATCGTGCTTTCAAGTTTAAAACTATTAAATAGGGGCAACTGTAATACCTCAAATTTGTCCTACCCTTTCACTTTTATCTGGTTTGTGCATTTTGCGCTTCTCATTCCATCTACATATTCTCCATTAGGACATTTAACACATCATGCATCATTAATCAAATAATTTGGCATGGGATCAAGGTATTTTATCAACACAATAAGGCTCTCATAATTTTTCAACGCATGTTTGAGTTGTGGAAGATTTGGATGTTTTTAGTGAATTTAAAACAGTGCGAATTGGAAACAGTGTTTTGACTGATCTGAGTTTGAAAATTCGCATCTCCATCTTGGAATGGTGTTTTGGATTGATTCTTGAGGTTTTTAAACTGTCTCGATGTTCTCTTCAATTTTTGGGTTCAGACCAAAAGCTAATTCTCAAAGGAAAGTCTCTGAATACGCGGTTCTTTTGGAAGTTATATAGTGAAAAATACAAAGAAAAAGGTGTTGAAAGTGCAGTTTTGGCGCACTAGAAAATTCATAACTTGAAGACCGTTCATCGTTTTGAGCCTGTTTCGGTGCCCAAAATTCCGACTTGATGTCATCTACATTTCGTATCTCACGACCAGAAGCCAATTCTACTAAGAGATTCTTCGAATATATGAATTTATCAAATATGTTCGCACAAGAAAATTGTGACAAATGTTCACCTGCTTCATCTTCAGAAAATGATAACTCGGTTGATTCTTATCATATCGAGCTGGTTCTGGTGGCATTGGTTCACAAATTGAGTTGCCTAAATATTTATTTCATCTTTCTAATGCGAATGGTATCACGAAGGCCTTCATTTTTGGTCCAAAACACACGCAACACATTTGAAAATCCTGAACCGAGAAATATTTTCATTTGAGATAAAACTTCAAAAAATCATAACTAAATCACTGTTTATCTTATTGAGCCCATCTTCAGACACGACGTTGTTC
This sequence comes from Vicia faba, assembly GCA_948472305.1. NCBI lineage: Eukaryota > Viridiplantae > Streptophyta > Magnoliopsida > Fabales > Fabaceae > Vicia > Vicia faba. The sequence continues at coordinate 360,754,246 of OX451735.1, forward strand.
TTGAAGTTGGCTATATTTTAGTTCCACATTTTAACTTCGAAATTCATGCTGAGGGACCTGCGAATTTGACCTTAAGGTGTCGGACTCCGATGAACTGAAAATTTACACATTTGCTTGTGTTTGTTAGAGGCTCATTCATTCAAAAGAAAGGGAACTATATATTCTTATTCCCTCCAATTTTCAAAAAGACTCTCATAATTAACCAATTCTCAAAAACACTAAAAAACTTTCTCTTATCTTGCTCCAAGATCAAAGAGCAACTTTCTCTCATTTTCATCAAGAACACCAACAACTTTTCCAACAACTTTTTCATGATCCAAAAGTCTAAGAAGCTCAATTATTCTCTGATCTCGAATCTGATTATTTCAATCTCTATATCTAAGCTCCCTCTTCAATTCTATGGTAAGTTTTTCTTGAATTAAGCACTTTTCAAATAAGTGATTCTTAAATAAGCACTTTTATGGATCAATAAATGGAACTTTGACCTAATTTGAATTGTGGAAGTGATTTCGATTATGAAAATGTGAATTGATCTTGAATCATGATGTGCAAATCCAATTTTGAATGATTAACTAAGTGTTTATTCAATTAATTGATTTTCATGAAAGTGCTTATTTGAGAAAACAAAATGTTGAAGTTGTTTCAAGCTTAATTGATGATTCTTGATTGATTATATGTGATATAATTTCGATCTCTAATTGTGCAAAAACCATGAGTTAAACTTTAGATATTATGTGTTCGACAATTTGCTTGAGCCATTGTGCCTTGATCATACCATGTGATTCAATTGATTTTTGGTTGTGTACAAATTTCCTTGTGCTATGGTCATAGCATAATTATTGTGAATTTGATTTTTGATCCGATAAAAAATACGTTGAAACTCATGAAATAGGATCATGAATTCACATGTTGAACGTGATAATACTGGGGAATTTATCGTGTAATTTTTGTTGTCTTGTTTCCCATTTCGTGTCGTGGATATTCTACGATTTTGAAGCTTTCCAACGGTTCGAACCATGCGCGAAACGGACACTAGATGCAAAAGTTATTCTGCTTCAAAGTTTCAATTGAACAATCCTACAGTTGAGTCGATGCATAGCCTTTTTGAGTCTACGCAAATAGTTGGTATCACCTGCGAGAAGTGTTACACCGACCCAACGGTCGATGCAAACTGAGAAAAATCTTGGGCATGAGTCGACGCATATCCTGTTGTGGTCGATGCAAACAATCTGGTCACCTGCGGGAAGTGTTACACCGACCCAACGGTCAATGCAAACTGAGAAAATTTCAGGCATGAGTCGACTCACGCCCTGTTGCGGTCGAGGCATATTTTCCAAATTGTTGTTTTTTTCTTCTTTGGCTATTGTTTGCTCCAAATTTCTTCCTACTCTTTTATACTTTAATTTTCCTTGATATTTTTAACATGTGTGTTGATTGTGAAAGGTACATTTGGACAATTTCCTACCATGTAATTGTTACTCGATTATTTGATCAGAAATCTTGTTTAGACTTTTGATTTGTGGTTCGATTTTTCATTTGACACACATGCCATTATTCTGTGCCCCGTATCTCGTGTAATTATATTTTGTGCAGGAATTTCTGATTATGCATTGCATTCGGAACACGCATTGGCATTTATCTTAGTTGGATATTATTTATGACTTCGTTTGTTTCTTGGTGAAGCTTGCTTGACACGTACTCCCCGCTCCTCCAGTTATCTCGTCTACTTTTGACGATTTATTTGCTTGTGGTAGTCGCCTCCACTACCTTTGCACTTCTCTGTACTTTATTGCATTTCTTTACCGCTTTTCTAGATATCATGAGAAGTAAAGCTTTACATATTTTTGATGTCATGAGAAGTAGGATAGAGATGTATGACAGAGGTCTCTGTTGCTGATCATGTCAGAAACCCCTTTGATTTATTTAATGAACCGTTTAGGGTAATTCCGCATTGTTTGCCATTGTGTGCTACTTTTGTGTGGTTTGTTTAAAACCCTGCCTTTGTGTAGGTATTTTGAAGGTGTTTTTACATTTTGTGCCTGCATTATTCCTCCATCCCTTATTGAAGTCCTCAAAAGGAGGCGAGCAGGGAGGGCTCACAATCAACCCCCACAATTTCATATGTGTCACCTTAGCTCGTGACGCACCACGATGCTTTGGAGTTATGCCTGCTCTTGTGTATAGATTCGTCAAGTGGGGAAGGGTTCCGCAATTGAACCCCCACGCTTTATCAAGAGTTCGCATTGGCCGATGTTGATACTCCGTGATTTTTCATATTACCTTCTATCTCCTACCTCGATCTCCTATATCTTGGTTAGGTGTTCAGTCGCTTTGGATATCACATTTTTGTTTTCATCCCACTTCCGCTTGTTTGTCTCGGGTGATACGCTCCCCTTGACTAAAGCATTTCTCTTCTTTTCCGTACCATTTTATGTGTGTGATCTTTCAAGCTTGCTTGTGTTATCGTTGTACATACCATGTTCCATTAGGATGTGTTTGTTCCCTTTGAACGCAAGTTAGACATTAGGTTGTAAACCATGCATGCTAACATTAGGTAGACATTTCCCTTTTGTTAATCCGAATCATAGGGCCACCATTGTATGATAATAATAGGTTAGAAACAGTCTATCCCCCCTTAGACTCTTTTCTTCCCTTTTTACATATGCATCTAAGACTAAAGCTCTTTTTCTTAGCAAATCAAAAACACGCTAGTCGCACTTAAACCCTTTTTCAAGGTAACAAAACACAAACCAATCAAAGTATGGAATCTTATCTCGAGGGCATAACTCGAAACCTTTTTCAAGTAAGGACATGATTAATCTACTTCTGTGCCAACGCGTGAGTCTCAAAAGGTCGAGTTGCAATAGAAGGCAGAATTAACATTGTTCATAAAAGACACAAAACAAACAAAAATATGTTAGCCGAGCTACGGATGCTCTGATTCCTTAAAGGGATACGTAGGCATTGGGGTAGGGCCCGAATGAGCACAACTTTGATTTTCCCTACAATATTTTCTCTTTTCTTTTTGCATGAGTTCCCCCCTTTGCATTTTCTTTTAGCTATTAAGTTTAGATCTGAACACACCCATAAGATAAACAACAAGAGTGGATACCATAGAGTACTACGGGCGTGTGGAGTGTTAATACCTTTCCATCGCGTAACAAACTCCCTTACCCGATCTTTCGGTTAGAAGAACATGACTTCTCCCTTCTCATGTTTTCTCGATGTTTACCTTTCCCTTCATGTGGGATAAAAGACGTTTGATGGCGACTTCATTGTTTGATGATTTTCAGCCGGTTGTTTCAGCTGTAAAGTTTGGGAGTTAGATAAGTTTTATCCGCACTATAGCGAGGGTAATACTGAGTTTTCAAAGTACATAAAGTTTGAGAATGGGTTGCGCCCAGAGATCAAGAAGGCGGTTGGATACCAAAAGATTCGTGTCTTTTTTTATTTTATTGATAATTGCAGGATCTATGAAGAGGATAATAATGCTTACTATAAGATTATCAATGAGAAGAGGGGTAAGCACCAATATAATCGTGGTAAGCCGTACGATTCCCCAGCTAGTAAAGGTAAATACAAAGTTTCTCAGGGCCAAAGGACTAGTGGGGGAGATGCTCCTACTGGTGTGGTTTGTTTCAAATGTGGAAAGCCTGGTCATAAGAGCAACGCATGTACTGCTGAGGTGAAGAGGTGTTTCCGTTGTGGTAAGACTGGACATGTTGTATCTGAGTGCAAGCATAAGGAGATGATTTTCTTCAATTGTGGTGAAGGAAACATTGGTAGTCCGTGTCAAAAGTCGAAGAAGGCACAAACCAATGGAAAAGTATTCACTTTGTCTAAAAATCAGATGGCTAATAAGGACAGACTCATCAGAGGTACATGTTTCATTAATAGTACTCCTTTAATTACTATTATTGATACCAGTGCTACTCATTGTTTTGTTGTTTCTAATTTTTTTGGAAGATTTGGTATTATGTTGTCTTCTATGAATGGAGATATGGTCGTCGATACTCTAGCCAAGGGGTCGGTGACTACTTCTCTTGTGTGTTTAAAGTGTCCTTTGTTGATATTCGACAGAGACTTTGTTGTTTATTTGGTTTGTTTTCCTTTAAGTGGGTTGGATGTGATCTTAGGTATGAACTAGTTAGAGCATAACTATGTTCATATTAACTGTTATAACAAGTGTGTGAGGTTTTCTACTTCTGAAGAAGAGGAAGCTGGTATGTTGTTTGTTAGACAGTTGAAGCAATTGATGCAAGAAGAGGCTCATATGTTCTTGTTTATGGCATCCCTATCTATTTAGAATCAAGCTATAATTGAGGAATTTCGGGTGGTGCGTGAATTTCCTGAAGTTTTCCCTGACGAAATTCCAGATGCACCGCCAGAGAGAGAATTATAATTTTCTATTGATCTTATACCTGATACCAGGCCTATTTCTATGGCACCATATAAGATGTATGCATCTGAATTGTCATAATTAAAGAAGCAATTGGAAGAGTTACTTGAAAATAAATTTATAAGACCAAGTGTATCGCCGTGGGGAGCTCCAGTGTTGCTAGTAAAGAAGAAAGATGGAAGTATGCGGCTTTGTGTTGAATATAGACAATTGAATAAAGTAAAAATTAAGAACAAGTATCCACTTCCAAGAATATATGACTTGATGGATCAATTGGTGGGTTCTCGTGTGTTTAGTAAGATTGGGTTGAGGTCAGGCTACCATCAGATTAAGGTGAAGGATGAAGATACCCATAAGACGACTTTCAGGACACGTTATGGACATTATGAGTATTCGGTGATGCCTTTCCGTGTTACTAATGAGCCGAGAGTATTTATGGAATACATGAACCATATCCTTCATACTTATTTGGATCGGTTTGTAGTGGTGTTCATTGATAACATTTTGGTTTACTCTAAATCAGAAGAAGAGCATGCAGAACACTTAAAAATAGTATTACAAGTTTTGAAAGATAAGAAGTTGTATGCAAAGGTGTCTAAGTGTGAATTTTGGTTAAAGAAGATTATTTTTCTTGGTCATGTTATCTCAGGTAGATGTTGTGTTGTAGTGGGAAACTCCAAATTCGGCTACCGAGATTATAAGCTTTTTGGGATTAGCTGGTTATTATAGAAGGTTTATCGAAGGTTTCTCTAAGTTGGCACTTCCGTTGACTAAGTTGACTTGTAAAGGTAGACTTATGTGTGGGATGTCCAGTGTGAAGAAAGTTTTACAATATTGAAGAAGAGATTGACGTCGGCTCTGATTTTTACATTACCTAATCCAGGAGAACCTTTTATGGTATATTGTGATGCATCCAAGATGGGTTTAGGAGGTGTGCTTATGCAGAATGACAAGGTAGTTGCTTATGCATCAAGGCAGTAGAGGACTCATGATAAGAACTATCATATGCATGATTTAGAGCTTGCCGCAATTGTGTTTGTGTTGAAGATTTGGAGGCATTATCTTTATGGTTCTAGATTTGAAGTATTTAGAAACCATAAGAGTCTAAAATATCTATTTGATTAGAAAGAGTTAAACATGAGACAACGAATATGGTTGGAGTTGTTAAAGGATTACGATTTCGGTTTGAATTATCATCCAGGAAAATTGAATGTGGTAGCTGATGCGTTAAGCCGAAAGACTTTACATATGTCAGCAATGATGGTTAAAGAGTTGGAATTAATTGAACAGTTCAAGGATATGAGCTTAGTTTGTGAGGTGACACCGCGAAGTGTTATGTTGGGGATGTTGAAAATTAATAATGATTTTCTGGATAATGTAAAAGAAGCTCAGAAGTTGGATGTAATATTGGTAGATTCGATGGTTGGGATTTATCAGTCTGAGAATAGTGATTTTCAGTTAGATGCGCTAGGTGTGTTGAGATTTCATAATCGGATTTGTATTCCTGATGATGCAGAGATGAAGAAAGTGATTCTCGAGGAAAGTCATAGAAGCAAGTTAAGCATCCATCTGGGAGCTACAAAGATGTATCAGGATTTGAAGAATTTTTTTTGGTGGCCAGGGATGAAGAGTGATGTGGCTCGGTTTGTGTATGCATGTTTGACTTGTTAGAAGTCGAAAGTTGAACATCAGAAGCGTGCAGGGTTGATGTAACCATTAGAAGTTCCAGAATGGAAATGGGATAGCATTCTGATGGACTTTTTGAGAGGATTACCTAATACTTCAAGAGGACATGATTCATTTGGGTGATTGTTGATAGGCTTACAAAGTCGTATCATTTTATTCCTATTAACATCAGTTTTCTAGTATCAAAGTTGGCAGAGATTTACACTAGTGTAATTGCGAAGCTGCATGGTGTTCCTTTGTGTATTGTTTCAGATAGAGTTATGAGGTTTACTTAATATTTTTGGAGGAGTTTTCAAGAGGCGTTGGGTTCTAAGTTGAGGCTGAGTTCGGCGTATCATCCTCAGATGGATGGTCAGACTGAACGGACTATTTAATCGTTGGAAGATTTGTTGAGAGCATGTGTTCTTGAATAGGGAGGTTTGTGGGATACTTATCTTCCATTGATAGAGTTCACTTATAATAACAGTTACCATTCTAGTATTGAAATGGCACCTTCTGAAGCGTTGTATGGTTGAAAATGTAAAACTCCTTTATGTTGGCATGAGTCTGGAGAAAGTGTAGTGCTTGGACCTGAAATTGTTCGAGAAACTACTGAGAAGGTGAAGTTGATTCGAGAAAATATGAAAGCTTCCCAAAGTAGACAAAAGAGTTATCATGACAAACGAAGGAAATATTTGGAATTTCAAGCAGGTGACCATGTGTTTCTGAGAGTTACACATGTGACTGGTGTTGGGCGAGCATTGAAGTCTAAGAAGCTCACTCCTCGTTTTATTGGTTCGTATTAGATTTTGGACAAAGTTGGAAATTTTTCTTATAGAGTTGCTTTACCGCCTAATCTCTTGAATTTGCATGATGTGTTCCATGTGTCACAACTCCGGAAGTATATTTCAGATCCATTTCATGTGATTCATATGGATGATGTACAAGTACGGAATAATCTTACTGTGGAGACGATGCATGTACGGATCACAGATCTTGAAATGAAGACTCTAAGAGGAAAAGAGATTGATTTGGTGAAAGTAGTTTGGCTATAAGCTGCCGTAGAAAGCATGACTTGGGAGTTGGAAAGCAAGATGCAGGACTCCTATCCTGAGTTGTTCGAATGAGGTAAATTTTCGAGGATGAAAATATTCTAAGTGGGGGAGAGTTGTAACGCCCGTTAATTTAATTAATTATTTAATTAAATTATTTTTGGATTATTTGTTGAAAAGTTGTGTGACGTTGAGAATCATTGGTATAATTTGTTAGATTATTATTAATTAATTAATGAGTTGATTAATAATAATAATAATGTTGGAATTAATGGAATAGTTGTGTTGGATGTATGTTATTAGTTAGAAGTAGTAAAGTGGGGGTGAGTAGGTTAGGACCAATAGGATTGATGATATAAGGTTAAGCTAACACAAGGATTTGGTTTTTGGAGAATAAGAAGTCTTGTGTGCTGACTGTGTGAAGCCATGCGAAGAGAGGAGCAAGATGCCCGATGTCGAGCAGAGCAAAGAAAGGTTGTCGGCTACAATTTTGGTAGAGCGACCTTCAATCCAGGTAAGGGTGGGGTTCTGACTGTATAATTGGATTTATGATGTGTATTATGTGGGAATTGGTTCTTTGTATGATTGTTGTGTGTTGATGTTTCTCAATCTGTCATTGAAGTTTATCGTTTCCTCGTGGCGTGGTCGTTTAGGGAGTTATTGTACGACTGTTTAATGAACCTGTTATAGGAAGTTTCCCGATTGTTATGTTGTGGGCGTTTTGAGTTGTCTATATAATTGCCCAGTAAAATCGATGATTAGGTTTGTTAGTTCTATTGTTTTAGGATTGGTTAAATTTTTGTAAAACAAATAATAGCATCAATAATGTAATGTAGAATAGGATGTATAAACTTGCTAAGAAGAACAGGTACAACAAGAAGTCATATTCAATGTCAGAACATGTTGTGTTGAACTTTTTCAACAACTAGAACAACATGTCGAATAAGATGTCTTGACATCGTGCCTGCTGAGCTGGATTAATGAGATTCAGTTTTCTCTTAACATAAGCAGAATATTCAGGAGAATATTATGCATCCTATGTGGCACATATTTAAAGGTCTAGAAAATTCAATCAGAAATCAAGGAGAATGAAGACTTTCTAAATAAGGAGATTATTTAGGAAAGTAAAGATTGAAGACCTTTATTGGGGCAGAAGTTTTTGCAGTTTGTTATAGGTGATTTGTTGTGATTTAAGGCCCAAAACCAATTGGGTAACAGGTTATAAGTAGAAGAGTTTATAACCTAGGAAAGACGACGGCTCAAGATGTAAAAGTCTAGGGTTTTCTCAAGGTAAACCTCCTGGTTGTAGGAAGGTTACCATGTTCACCTCGAATCATGTAGGTAAGAGGTATATTATTCTTGGAGGAAGCTTTGAAGCAACTCCAGGATGTGTTCTTAGTTGGGACCAAAACTAACAAATAGTGGAGTTTGTCTTAGAGACTTAGTTAGGTTGTGATGGAAGTATGTCTTCCAAACTATTTATCTGTGTGATTAGAATCTTGGTGAAGAGTCGTCTATGCAGTGACTGAGGTGTTGACTGCTAGACATCATTGTGATGATTGGAAGTGGGATGAGGATATTCCATATCTAGGGAGGACCTAGGTAGAAGGGTCATTGGGTAGTGATTAAGTGCGTAGATCATCAATGGGTGTGTTGTTTGTAGGGTCTGCAAATTGATACTACTGATAGTGGACTTCATTCCTGCCTTGATAGCCCCCAGAGTAGGTGTTGTTGTACACTGAACTGGGTAAACAATTCTGGTGTGTTCTTTATCTTTTTAGTACTGTTTTATCTTGCATGTGTGTTTATGTCAGATCAAGTGTCTCGACATCCTTGTAGGACATCTGAGTCTGTTGTGCCAAAATTTCAAGGTTAGTGTAGATTTTACCTGTTGATGTGGTTGTTAGGACGTTGTGATATTCCGAGTGGTTGGCAGGAAAATTAGTAAATTGTTACTATGGTCGTTATAGGAAGGGTTCAGCGTGATTGTCTTGTACAATTCGTGAATCTTTTGAAAGTAGATATAGTTGCTCGTTGTTGTGTTATTTTGAACAGTTGGGCAAAAATCATGGATTAGGTTGTGATGGTCGTTATGTTGTTGTATTGTTCTATGTCGTTGGCTGGAACTAGTGGTTAAGGAGGATGCTGATGGTGTTAGGTGTCGAGCTGTATGTAGGTTGCAAGGTTTGTCGGAGAATATATGTGTTGGATGTCGAGCGGTATTAGGCTGCAAGGCATGCTGAGGAGCACAATATTAATGTCGAGCTGCACAAAGCTACATGTTGTGTTGAGGAACATAAGTTAGTTGTTATTCTTATTTGTTGCTGTGCGTGTCGAGGGGTGTTGAGTTAGTTGTTATTTTTTCTTTTTGTTGTGCATGCCGAGGGGCGCGTATTTCTTCTTATCCCTTTTGCCCGTACATGCTGGTTTGGTCGACACCAGTGTTGTATAAGTTGTTATGTGTTGAGAAATTTGCAGGTTGATGAATTATGTTGAGATGCCTCTAATTATGGGCAGATATTATGTTGTAGGCTTATGGATAATGTTGATTTATGTTTAATTGATGTTTAATTGTTGTTGATGTTGTAAGCTTATGGCCAACCTTGATTTATGTTGAGTTGTTGTTTGTTGTCGATTTTTGATACATTCATGTTGTCTCGCATACATCGCATATCAAGTTGGAGCTGATGCTCGTTAAGTTGGCCTGGATTGGCAAAATATTATGTTGAAGGCTTATGCCTTGTTGATGCCTCTATTTATTGGCATTTTTTAAGTTAGGAGTTCCACTCTATTGGTACCATATGCATTTGCATAAAGACAAGTTGCATTTTGTGTTGCATTCTTAGTCAGTGTATGGTTGATTTGATTATGCTTATGTTGTTAAAATCTGAGAAGTGGTGAATATGTATGAACTGATTCTAATGTTTTATTTATCATATGTTCTATTATATTGTTCAATATCTCACCTCTTCTATTTTAATGTTACCCCTATGTTGGTAACGTGCAGGTAGTCCAGAGTGAAGGCGGTTTACCTTCAGTAGTTCGATTCGGTGTCATCTCTGATACGTAACACTCGGGGGGGAGGGGGGGGGGGGGGTGAACGCTTGTTGTTTTATTGTTGTTATTATTTTAGTTGATTGAACTTTAATTTGTTGTTCATTAAATACTTGTTATCGGAAGTTGTTTTAGTTGGATAGAGATGTTATATTCCTTTAAGTTGAATATTATGATTCCACTGCGTAGATATGGAAGTTATTGGTTTAAAAAAATTAATTTATGTTGTTGTTGGTTCATCCTAGTTTAACGTGTTATGTATTTGTAATGAATATCATTGTTTTAAGTTGAATTTTTAGCATCCTGATTTAGTTGTGGAAGTTTTATAACTCTGATTTTGTATATATTGTTGGGTAGAATTGAGGTGTTACAAGTATGTTCTTCCACTAAGATATGACGATGATGTCTCATCTCTTAAAATTAACTAAAACACTTGTGTTTTAAATTTTTTAAGGTGAACTATGAGTACCCTGATCCTCTATTGCACGAAATGTGGTACATTGGAACTAAAGGTTCGCAACCGCGACGGATGCAAAAATTGTATAAAAAAAACTTCTTTTCTCATCTCCACCATCTATTTTTGTATACACCTTTTATAGCCAAAATAAACAAATTTTAAAAGAGGTTCTTGTGGAGTACCGTAGATGTTTAGGGTTCTAATACCTTCCCTTTGCATAACCAACCCTCGTACCTAGATTCTCGCCCCTCTCTTTTTGGGTTTATTATCTCTTTTCCTATTCCTCTGGAAACAATAAAGTGCGGTGGCGATTTTTATTTGATCTATGCGAGTTAAGTCAATCCAATGGCTTAGTCTCAACACTTCTACAGCCACATTATGTCAAGTTAATTTATTTGGTGTTGGAATGCGGGGACATTGCTCAAACGTGTTTTTGTTATCTTTGTAGAATCACCTTTGGGGATGTTTTGGTTTTTAACCAATTTTACTAAGATTAATTTAATATGTCTTTACAAAAGTGAGGCAGTGAAAACACCGGGCAAGATCTAAAGTTTTTTGGTATAAACGATTTAAATTTTTAAGTTATTAGTTGATAAATTTTGCGAAATCCATTTTATTAATTAATTAGGAAATTTTAAGGTTTTTAGCAAGTTGGTTTTAAAGCTATTTACTAACGCGAATGTTTATAGGTTTAGGATTCGGTTCTTAAGCGAAATATTAAGAACCCTTTTTAAATTAATCCTTCCAATCAAAAATCACTTTTCAATAAATAAAGGAGTTTAATTTCTTAAAGTTAGGTTTATTACTTTAATTCAATAAGCGTCGACCTTGAGTGACGATGAAAGGTATAGATTAGAGGATAAACTCGGTTCTGAATACGCGAGAGTGATAATTCCCATTAAATTGATTCTTTTCCAAATAGAAAATATTTTCCCACTTGCAATCCTATTTACATACAAATGATAGAACGGTTGATTAACATAATCTACATTCTGACATTATTTTCCAATCTATTTATTACTTCTAAATTTATCACAATTTTATTATCCGCTTCTATTTATTTATTTTTACTTTTCATTACTTTCTTTTAATTAATCGCCTTAAATAAGCACCGTACTAATTAGTAACGATAGATTTGACTATTGGTCTCTGTGGTTCGATATCTTTTTAAACTACTCGATAGGCTGTACAATTAGATTTTATACTCACATAAATGGCTGATCAAGTTTTTGGCGCTGTTTTCGAGGACCAATTTCGTCAAAATATTGTAACCTATTTGTCACATCATTTAGATTAATGCATTGATCACCCAAATCCTCTTTACAATCACCTATTTAAATATTTTAAGGATCCACAATATTCCTACAAACCAAACCTTGAAATATTGGTAGAAAACTTTATTAATTCACAAGCTATCTCTAGGCTAGAATCTATGATGCGAAGGTTTGTAACAACTCAAGATACCTATAATAGAGAATTTAGAAATCATTTTCTTCATGTTAGTGAAACCCTTAAGCGACTAAATACCGCTATCGAGTCACTAGTACTTAGTAATAAGGAATTATGGACAAAAATAACATCACTTGCACAAACACCTGTTGGTACAACAACTTATGGGACTGGCCCAATAGGAAAACCTAAGGGAGTCAATAAATTAATAAAAGGAAGTTATAATAAAGGATCAATTAGAAAAACCTTTCCACTAAATTCTCCAAAAACTAGGGAAATTTATCTGTCAAAAAGGAATGTCGTTACAACTAAGATAAAAAAAACAAGGAATCATAATTCTAAAGAAGGAATTAACACCAAAATAGAGTATTCTGCACCAGAATTAGAGCCACTACTATCACTTCCATATCCATGTTATGAACCACTATATAGTGTAAATAATAGAAAAAGTAAAGGATATGAAAGATAGCTCGATAAATGGCCTTGGAAACAAATCGTTTCTTCTATACATTCGTTTGCACCTAAGTAATTTTATTTTATTTAATTTAGTAGAGCTACCGACAATAAATAAAGTACTGCATGGGAGGAAACCCGTGATATTTTATTTTGCTTATTTGCTTTTAAAGGTTGAATTATTTCTTCTAAAAAGACTAACCTGTTTGATTTCCTATGTTTCAGGGGTCAACATTCTACATTACTCATTCTAACTATATTTTTAGGATGCAAAGCTATGATGACATGAAATTCAGTTTAGAGATGATAACCAGAGAAAACACTATGCAGTCCTATTTGATATACCCATGTTACCCACCAGATATCTTGACACCACTTGCATGACATCCCTAGGAATTGAAAAAAGTATTAGCTACTTTATTATCCAAATTGATTGGGAAGAATTTTCAGAGTATAAACATGAAACCTATAGAAAACTTACGCTTGAATTCCTCAGCTCACTTGTTTACGATCCTTATCATGGCCTTGGTATCAACCATGGCCGCATTTCCTTCAGATTATTTGGTCGAGATTATGAGCTAAACCATCGAATAATCGTTGTTAGAACATAGTTTGATTCTACAACCCTCGTAAGAGCTTTGATGATAACAAACACAAAGAAAAAATATGCACTCTAAAATTATGTTCTATTTTGTACAAAAGTTCTGACGGAAGTGGATCACAAGTTAAGCTACAAGGATGTTCCTGCTGTAAATGTAGACTGATATTAGAATGTTTTGATGTATGAAGATCAGAGTTTGCGCTAACGAGAAAGACATTTTAACTCTAAACGGAAGTCTAACACTGAAAACAGGACCTCATGATTCTAACCTTCCAAGTTCTGAAGCAAAGCAGCAAACAGATTCCTTATGTTCTAAAGAGTTACAATTTCATCAAAGTTGTATCAATTGCAACGGCTGCAAACAGACAAGGATCTTCAAATTAAGGAAAGTGCATTAACTACCATTTATCAAGTTTCCACTTGCGCAAGATTGCTGCGCCTATTTAAACAAGCAACAAGGTTAAACCGTTCACAATTTACATCACTGGTATTTTACAATCTCTCAATGCTGCAACTCAATATTTAAATTATTCTCTAAATTGTGTAATACATCACAAGTTTGTGATACCATTTTTGTAACGAAAAACATCTTGTACACAGATTTATTCATACATTTTTTAGTGAAATTCCTTGAGATAAATCGGGTTGTGGTTGTACTCAAGAAGACTTCGGCAGTTGTCAAAGTAGATTTGTAATTAGTTTGATTAGTGAATAAAGACCTCGTTAGAGAGAGGAGAAATCACTTTGGCTGGTGGACTGGAGTAGTTTGAGATCAAACCAACCAGGATGAAAATTATCATGTCATTTGCATTTGATTTTAAGATTCCAATTCAACCCCCCCTCTTGTGTTTTTCACTTCTTCAATTGGCATCAGAGTGCCTGGTTCTGAGTTCAATCACTTAACCGTGTCAGTACAAGATCCAAGCTTAGAAAAATACTATGGTGGGACCAAGTCAGAACATCAGCAATGACTACCATGATGATAAAGACAGAGTTAGCGGCAAACCTCCAGTCTTTGATGGAGAGAACTTTGACTACTAGAAAGACAAAATTGGAAGCTTCTTTCTGGCTCATGATGCTGATCTCTGGGATATGGTAATTTATGGGTACATGCATCCTGTGGATGAAAGTGGTCAGAAGATTGATAGGAAAAGAATGTCTGATCATCAAAAGCGTGACTTCAGAAATCATCACAAGGCCAGAACGATTATCTTGGGTGCCATCTCATATTCATAGTATGAGAAGATCACAAATAGAGAGGCAGCTAAAAACATGTTTGATTCTATGAGAATGACGCATGAAGGAAACATGCAAGTTAAAGAAACCAAATCCCTTGCGCTCATTCAGAAATACGAAGCCTTCAAGATGGAAGAAAGTGAATCCATTGAAGAAATGTTCTCAAGATTCCAGATTCTAGTTGCTGGGCTGAGATTTCTTGACCAAGGGTATTCAACTGTTGATCATGTAAATAAGATCATCAGAAGTTTACGAAGCAATTGAGGCCCATGGTAACTGCTCTAAAGCTGGAAAAAGATCTTAACAAGATATCTCTGGAGAAACTTGTCAGCTCACTCATAAGTCATGAGATAGAGTTAGAAAATGACGAGCCTCAGAAGCAAGGTAATCCTTTAGCGTTAAAATCTAACAAAAAAAATGATTCTAAAGTTTTCCAGGCTATGGAAGAAACCTCTGGTGGATCCTCATCAGAAGAAGACGAATTGTCTCTTCTCTCCAAAAGATTCAATCAGCTGTGGAAGCAGAGGCAAAGAAAATTTAGAAACTCCAGAAGAATAGGGAATCAGAATGAATCATCCTTGGATACAGAAAGTATGAATCCTCCTCTAGACACAAAGTCTGAATCTTCTTCTGGTCACAGAAAGTCAAGCAACAGGGACATCGTATGCTATGAGTGCAATGAACAAGGGCACTACAAAAGCGATTGTACAAGGCTTCAGAAGGAGAAACTCGAAAAGAAGTTATTCAAGGAGAAGAAGAAAAGTCTCATGGCAACATGGGATGACTCAGATACTTCTGACGCAGACAAACAGTTAGAAGATGAAAGAGCCAACATTGCTCTTATGGCCAATGTGACAGAAGATAGTGAATCATCTGGGTCAGAATCATAATTAGACACAGGAGGTATTTCCTGACTTTACTATTAACTTTACTAAAGCTGAATTGGGAGAAAGTCTGAGTGAAATTCTGGAAAGATATTAGCAGCTTCGAGTCAAATTCAACAACCTGAAAAAGGATCTAGTTTGACTATGAAGAAACTGAGAATCTGAGATTAGAAAATCTTGAGTTAAAAGAAAAGATTTCAAAACTTGAAAATGATTTACAAAACTCTCAGAAGTAAACAATCTCAGAGGATCCCAGTAATGCTCATAAGATCATAAAGGAATATGATCGTAGCTTTCAGAAGTTTTTGACTAAAAACATAGATAGAAGCATGATGGCTTCAATGATCTATCGAGTTAGTAGAAATGGCAGAAAAGGTATAGGATACCAAGGTAAAGTATCCCAACCTAAGAAAGTCATGGACTTAGTTATTAAACGCACACCTTTAAAATCTCACTTTACTTATGGGCACACACATGACCTAAAATACACCAGTAATGATTTTTCTGCTAAACCAAAATTCAAACAGAATTTTGGTAACACTAACAAACAAGGACCCAAAAATATATGGGTACCGAAGAACAAAATTATATATGTAGCAGATATCTTTGATAGCAAGACTAAAACACCAATCATGGTACCTGGACTCTGGATGCTCTCGACACATGACGGGAAGAAAGCATATGTTCCAAAGTCTGAAACTTAAATCTGGAGGCTACGTGGGTTTTGGAGGCAATCAGAAAGGGAAGATTGTTGGCTCTGGAACAATAGGTAACGATAACCTCCCTTCTAATAATAATAATCTGTTAGTAGATGGATTAATGCATAACTTGTTATCCGTAAGTAAATTAAGTTATAATGGTTATGATATAATCTTTAATCAAAATTCGTGTAAAGTTGTTAGTCAGAAAGATGGATCTATCCTATTTAATGGAAAAGAGGAAGAACAACATTTACAATATAAAACTTTATGAACTAAAGAGTCAAAACGTAAAATTCCTTTTGTCTGTTAACAACGAGCAATGGGTCTGGCACAGAAGATTGGGGCATGTTAGTATGAGAAGAATGTCTCAGATTAACAAACTCAATCTGGTCAGAGGAGTTCCTAATCTGAAGTTCAGCTCAGATGCTCTGTGTGAAGCATGCCAGAAAGGAAAATTTGCAAAACCTCATTTTAAAGCAAAAAATATTGTTTCTACCTCTAGACCATTAGAACTTCTGCACATAGACCTATTTGGACCAGTGAAAACTGAATCCATTAGTGGCAAGAAGTATGGGTTAGTGATTGTAGATGACTATAGCAGATGGACATGGGTAAAGTTCCTAAGACACAGGGACGAGTTACATTCTGTGTTTGTTGCTTTCTGTAACCAAGTTCAGAATGAGAAAGATCTTAGAATTGTCAAAGTCAGAAGTGATCATGGTGGATAATTTGAAAACAAAAAATTTAAAATATTTTTTAATGAAAATGGCATTTCTCATGATTTCTCTTGTCCTAGAACTCCCCAACAAAATGGAGTTGTAGAACGAAAGAACATAACTTTACAAGAAATGGCCAGGACCATGATCAATGACACTAACATTGCTAAGATCTTCTGGGCAGAAGAAATTAACACAGCGTGTTACATTCAGAATAGAATCTCCATAAGACCTATTCTGGATAAGACTCCATATGAATTGTGGAAGAACAGAAAGCCCAACATTTCTTATTTCCATCCTTTTGGATGTACTTGTTTTATGCTTAACACTAAAGAACATCTGAACAAGTTTAACTCTAAAGCACAAAAGTGTATTATATTAGGATACTCTGAACGCTCTAGAGGCTACAGAGTATACAATAAAGAAACACAAATTGTAGAAGAGTCAATCAGTGTTAGATTTGATGACAAGCTTGACCCTCAAAAGTCAAAGCAGAATGAATCTCTTGCAGATATAGAAGTTGAATTCACAAGTACTAAAGGCAATACATCAGAAGCTCCCAATGAAGAATCACCAACATCATTAAAAGGAAATGTCACAAACACTACAGCAAGATCTGGAGAACATCTCCAGAAAAGACTATCCAGAAGCAGCATAGCTCACCCTGAAGACAAGATTCTGGGAAAAAAAGGAAGATCCAATCAGAACAAGATCAACATTCAGAAATTCTAAAGAATCTCTTATGGGATTGGTATCTTTGATTGAGCCAACCACCATTGATGAAGCTCTTCTGGACAATAAATGGATTCTAGCTATGCAGGAGGAGTTAAATCAATTCACCAAAAATGACGTATGGTATCTGGTTCCCAAACCAAAAGGGTTCAACGTCATTGGAACAAAGTGGGTATTCAAAAACAAACTGAATGAACAAGGAGAAGTCATCAGAAACAAGGCATGACTAGTTGCACAAGGTTATAGTCAGCAAGAGGAGATAGACTATACAGAAACCTTTTCTCCAGTCGCCAGGTTAGAATCTATCAGACTCTTAATCTCTTTTGCTGTGAATAATGACATCACTCTATATCAGATGGATGTCAAAAGTTCATTCTTAAATGGTTACATTGATGAAGAGTTTTATGTGCACCAACATCCTGGGTTTGAAAATTCCAAACACCCAGAATATGTTATCAAACTAAAGAAATCACTTTATGGTCTAAAACAAGCTCCCAGAGCTTGGTATGAAAGACTAAGTAACTTTCTGTTAGAAAAGGAATTCACCAGAGGGAAAGTGGACACAACCTTGTTCTGTAAGACATTTAAGAATGACATTTTAGTTTTTCAAATTTATGTATATGATATAATGTTTGGATCTACTAAACCTTCTCTGGGAAAAGAATTTGCTAAGTCTATGCAGACAGAGTTTGAAATGAGCTTGATGGAAGAACTCAAATTCCTTCTGGGCATTCAAATTAATCAAACTCCAGAAGGAACCTAAATACACCAGAGCAAATACGTCAAAGAACTTCTGAAGAAATTTGACCTATCAGAGTGTAAGCCATCAAAGACTCCAATGCATCCCACATGCATTCTGGAAAAGGAAGAGGTAAGTAAAAAGGTAGAACAGAAGATCTACATAGGTATGATTGGTTCTCTCTTATATCTTACAGCTTCAAGGCTCGACATTTTATACAGTGTTTGCTTATGTTCTAGATTCCAATCAGATCCTAGAGAATCTCACTTAACAATTGTTAAGAGAATTTTCAAGTATTTGAAAGGTACTACTAACCTGGGTTTGTTTCATAGAAAAATCAGTGAATATAATTTAGTAGGGTATTGTGATGCTGCCTTCGCTGGAAATAGAGTAGAAAGAAAAAGTACTTATAGAAGCTTCCAGTTTCGATGAGAAAATATGATCTCATGGACCAGCAAGAGGCGGTCCACAATTGTGTTGTCAACAGCTGAAGCTGAATACATAGCAGCTGCTGGATGCAGCACACAGATGCTCTGGATGAAGAGTCAGCTTGAATACTTCAACATATTTGAGAGTAACATTCCTATATTCTATAATAATACTTCTTCAATATGTTTATCTAGAAATCAAATTTTGCATTCTAGGGCTAAGCATATAGAAATAAAACATCACTTTATTAGGGACTATATTCAGAAAGGAATCCTTACTTTAAAATTTATTAACACAAACCATCAATGGGATGATGTCTTTACAAAACCACTTTCTTGAATATAGGTTTAATTTCATTCTGAAACATCTTAACATGAAATTATGTCCAGAATAAGAGTTTTATTTATATATTCTTTAACCCCCATGACTTTATGTTTTCTTTGTGAACATCTGATCAATAAGTCTTCATAAGTTAGAAGGACAGTTGCATCAGAATCTATCTAAGAATATATGAACCTTTCATTTCAAAGATAGAGGCGTGCAGTTCACACTATCAACATTTGTCATCCTCTCACAAGCTACCTTCTAAGGTTGAACACGCGTTTAAATTCTGAAGGGTCTAAGGCTTTGATTGGGTGTATTGAGACGCGTGTCATTGGTAATTGTTTCTTATCTCAATGCAAACCCCTATTTTCAGGTTTCATTATTGCAGTGTAATCATTAATTTGTTTTCTCTTTCTTACTGATTAAGTTTTCAAATTGATTATAAATACACAATCACTATCACATTCACTTCTTCTCGCTTCTATTACTCTATCTAGTTTTCGTTTTGCAAAAACCTTTTTTTTAAAGAAAATCTCAAACAATCCATGTGAACAATGGCATCTTCCTCAAGCGTAAAAAATATTCAAAGTGCTCCTGGTTCATCATCAATAGTAGATCAGTAAGAAGAACCAATAAGAACATTTCTCACTCCAGTTGATTCTCTTGAAGTTCTCTGTGAGCTTATCATCAATTTTGAAAGCTTGAAGAAGAATGGGTTTGATCTTTCTGAAGATGTAAATGCTCAAGGCTGGAACAAGTATTTCAATCGTCTTCTAGGTCCAGTGTTCCCGATTCTAGTAAAGGAATTCTGGATTCATGCAACTTCCTCTAATCATCAAGTTACGTCTTACGTAATGGGGAAGAAGATTGTAATTACTTAAGATTTGATTGGAAAGCTGATTGGGTACAATGGCGGCGAAATTAGGTGCAGCGACATGGCCGAGAAATGTTCTGGCTTAAAAGCCATATCAAGAGTTATCTTCACTTCTGGACAGCCATCCAGCAAGATTAGGGATTTGAATGATTACTACAAAATATGGGCTAAGATCATTCTGGGATGTATAAACCACAGGAAGCCAACAAGCTCTCCTGACTACATCAATATTGATCAACAATTTCTGCTTTATTTCATTTCAAAGAAGACAAGAATAAACCTTCCTCACTTACTTTTCAATCATTTGAGAACAAGCGTGAAGGAAACAAGAGAAGAAGAAAGGACCAAGAGGGATTGGATACCGCTGGGCAGGTTGATTTCTGATATTCTGACTGAGAACGGGTTAATAGAGCATTTAACAGAAGCTCAACAGATAAGCATGTTGGAGGCATGTTCTAGAAAACCCATTAATGCCAAGAATCTGAAAAAAGATGAAGATTATGGACAACATTAAGAAGGAGCCAACAATTTCTACTCATGAAGTCATCACGTCAAGGAGAATCCCTCTGAAATATTTTCCTTTATTTTGAGATTGATGCTACACCAGAAATAGTGGTCAGATACTTAGAAGCATGCAAGGAGGATGGAACTACTCCAGAAATTAATATTCGTGATCTACATCAGCAAGCTCCAGATGTTTTGTTAAAGAAGTCCAGAAAGAGAAAAGCTAATGGAGAAGGATCTTCTTAGAGGACTCCAAAAGCTTCTAAAAAGAAAGGTAACACTTCCTTTATTTCCGTTGTAGAATCAATAGTTATTCCAACATCTGAAACACCCTCCTCACCAAAACCAACAGAAGATCCCTCACCTCAAACACTTGATTATTTTGATATAGAGTTTGATCCTTCTATAACCCTTGAAAATATCCTAAATGAACCTCACTCTCTCAATCCGAACCTAGAACAAAATCAGCTAGAACTTGAAAGAGTTCTTTCTGATATTGATCTATTTGATCAAGATTTTCAAACTCCTAACCTAGAAAATCCAAACCTTTATACTCCTATCCCAGAAAATCCAACCCTTCACACTCCCCAAACGGAAAATCCAAACTTTGAAACCACTCACCCAGAAAATCCAAACGCTACCGCTTACCAACCAGAAGATTCTTTCAGACTCTGATACCACCACACCTATTCCTGGAATCATAGAACCTCTCATGGTTCGTCAACCTCTCTCCATTCTAAACATTCCAGAAATACCATCACCTTATCATTCCACTCCACCAAACACACCTCATTCACCAATCATTATTTTTGATTCTCCTACTCCATCTCCTATTAACCGTCCAGATGATCACCTCAGAACAATCGTTGATTTAGAAGTGTTGGACCACCTAGCCTTAACCTCTCACAAAATATCCATTCCCAAACCTAAGACAACTATAACCAAAATAGTTGTTGGTAAGAATTTATTGATTTTTGAAACAGAATTAATGGAATGGGTTAACTCCTTGAAGCAAGCAAGTCTAGAAAATTCAAATCATGTTGCTTATGATTCTCATTGGAATCGGTTCAGAAGATGGTTCAACTTAGAATCCAAAAAGCTCAAAGAATCAAGTTATGAACTAGCTCAACAAAACTTCAGTGATCAGCTGAAAGCTTTCAAAGATCAAGTTCTGAGTCACTGGGAAAAGAAATCGATTCTTATACTAGACAATGCTCCCTAGAAAGAGCACCAAACTTCATAAGTTATTGAACCATGCTCTGAAAGTCTTCCTCTAGCTATTATTCAAGAAAAGGAAAAAACAATTGAAGAAGCCACTGAATCAGAAAATGTTGCAGAGTGTTCTGAGATACTTGTAACTTCTAAGGATACACCAGCTTCTTCTTTGGTTATGCAAACTCTGGAAGAGTTAAAGAAGGAGAATGATGTAATCAAAGAAAGATTGGATAAGCAAGAAGACACAAGCAAAGAAATCAAGGAAATGTTTCGAAAGCAAGAGGAATCAAGCACTCAGATTAAGAGCTTGCTGGAAGCGTTGTTCACACGACTTCCCCCTCCTCAATATTAGATTTGTTATAACTTGTTTTCTGCATCCATTATCTTGTTTCATCTAGCTCTGAAAATGTTATTAAAATCCGTTTGAATATAAATCATTTTTTTTACTCTGAATATTATTGTTTATATTGATTTTTGATTCCTGACAAAAAGGGGGAAAACGTAAGATATTTTCAATAACAGTATACTGGGACAAGGTCTCAAACATTCTGAATATTTTAACTTCTCGTTTTTTCTGAAAGCAAAACAGGAATAAAACTCTGAAGAGGACAAAAGGAGATGCATCAAAAGCTCTGATTAGAATGAATTTCAGGGAAGTAATTCATCTCAATCTAAGTACTCAACTCAGGGGGAGAATCTCTAAAGCTTTATGTTCTGTCTATTTTTATTGAAAAATCCTAGTTTTTGTCATCATCAAAAAGGGGGAGATTGTTAGAACATAGTTGAATTCTACAACCCTCGTAAGAGTTTTGATGATAACAAACACAAAGAACAAATATGCACTCTAAAATTATGTTCTATTTTGTACAGAAGTTCTGACGTAAGTGGATCAGAAGTTGAGTTACAAGGATGTTCCTGCTGTAAACGTAGACTGATATCAGAATGTTTTGACGTATGAAGATCAGAATTTGCACTAACAAGAAAGACATTTTAACTCTGAATGAAAGTCTAACGCTGCAAACAGGACCTCATGATTCTGACCTTCCAAGTTCTGAAGCAAAGCTACAAACATATTCCTTATGTTCTGAAGCGTTACTATTTCATCAAAATTGTATCAATTGTAACAGCTACAAATAGACACGGATCTTCAAATTAAGGAAAGTGCATTAACTACTAATTATCAAGTTTCCATTTGCACAAGATTGATGCGCCTACTTAAACAAGAAACAAGGTTAAATCATTCCAATTTAAATCACTGCTATTTTACAATCTCTCAACGCTGCAACTCAATATTCAAATTATTCTCTAAATTGTGTAATACATCACAAGTTTGTGATACCGTTTTTGTAACGAAAAACATCTTGTACTCAGATTTATTCATACGTTTGTTAGTGAAATTCCTTGAGATAAATCGGGTTGTGGTTGTACTCAAGAAGACTTTGGCAGTTGTCAAAGTAGATTTGTAATCAGTTTGATTAGTGAATTAAGACCTCGTTGGAGAGAGGCGAAATCACCTTGGCGGGTGGACTGGAGTAGTTTGAGATCAAACGAACCAGGATAAAAATCATCATGTCATTTGCATTTGATTTTAAGATTCCAATTCAACCCCCCCCCCCCCCCCCCCCCACCTTGTGTTTTTCACTTCTTCAAATCAGACACCTTTTAGGATTCCAGACTGGTCCAACTGCCCATTCAGAAGTTCTCGCGCATGTTTATCAAGATGATACTTTAAACAATTTTTGGAAAGATGTCACCAATAATGCAAACCCTAACCCAGCCCTCTAGTTTTCAAACTGAATCCATAACCCGACATTTCGGTACTTCCAGATGATCTTAGCACAAACGTTCTTTGGTAGGAGTGAAACTTATAAGCCAGTTGGTGAAGAAGAGTTGTATATTCTATATTGCATCACCGAAGAAGGCTGTGTCGCATCTTGTACCTTTCTTATACAAAACCTAGTTGGTATATCCCGATCTTCGGTAGGACCTATTCATGTAGGAGGAATAGTTACATGTATAGCCTATACCCTTCAATTACAAAACGAGCTTTCCCACTTGATTCCTTACTGCCATCATACACTTCTGGATATGAACCATTCCCTTGAAAAAGGTTTAATACAGAAAACATACTTCAAGTTAAATAAATACAAACTCCTCATTAAAAATGAAGTCATTCACAAATTTTACCTACCAAATCCAGAAATGACCGATGTCTGGAATAGGGAGAACTTGATTTATGATCTAGAGGAGCAACATGAAACGCCTTTTAGACCGACTACACCCCCTACACCAGAGTATCACCCTTTACCTCCACCTACCTCAAATAGGACTACTGCGATTTCTTCTTCTAGTTCATCTAGGAAACGAGGCAGAGATTTCGAGCTCACTATTATGCGCCAGGAGATTGTCTCTCTTTGCGAGAAAATTACTGATCTAACACAGAGGATGGAGATAAATGATTCCACTCATACAAAGGAGGCATATTTCCCTCATCAAGAGATTCTCAGTCTTAGACACCAGCTAGAAGAGACTCGTGCATCCTGTCCATGATAAGTGTGT
Organism: Vicia faba; assembly: GCA_948472305.1. Classification (NCBI taxonomy): domain Eukaryota; kingdom Viridiplantae; phylum Streptophyta; class Magnoliopsida; order Fabales; family Fabaceae; genus Vicia; species Vicia faba. The sequence continues at coordinate 360,778,289 of OX451735.1, forward strand.
TTATATCGTTTTTATGAGTGCATTTTAGTCATATTCTTGCCATGTTTTACTTGTTTTCCCTACATTTTACGCTTTGTGTTGTACCCCAATTTTTCCCCCTAAGATCCTTTCATCATACCATATTGATTCAATCACAACAAGATCATATTAGGGTTTTTGGTTCTCCTCCTTATCTTTAGCTTTGCTCTTTGAGGAATCACCAAGCACCTTGACTTATCTTTCTTTTGTGATCATTCATGTTTTGTTTTGACTTTTATTTTAATTAATAAAATGCAATGTTGTTTTGTCTTACTTGTTAATAATGTAGGTAAAGGTAATGTGGCTTAGCAAGTTGATCTATGGGTTTATGAGTTTATTTCCATGCCCTAGTCAATAAATCTTGGGAAATTCAAACCTCACCGTTGAAGTTGTTTTGGAAGAAATGGAATGTCAAGGTTTATTTTGGTTCACCATATCTCAAAGTTATCAAGATTGATTCAAAAGTACAAGGGGTTGATTAAAGAAGTTGTCATGGTTGGACAAGGCCTTGTCCCCATTGGTCACAAGTACATATTTCTCTCAATTCTCAAGATATGGAAGTGGTTTTAGTTGCTATGAGTTCTCATTATCATCCTCAACAACTTCTATCTATGAATCAAAAGTATTGGTACAAGAAGGTTGTTCAAAATTGTCAAAGTTCCTCAAAGCATTTTCTTGATCTAGGAGCAAGGGTTTTGAACTTCAAAGAAGTATATATTGCTCATCTTTTGGTATTTTTAAGTGATTCCAAAAACATACTTATCTTCAAAGGGTTATGAACAAATCACTTCAAAAGTTTCAAGTAGTTTTCATGTGGAAAAACTTGATGATGAAGAAAGATTACAAGTCCTCCAGATGAACCCCCTATTTCCCATGTGTGACTTCAAATGATCATAACTTGGTCAATTTTTATCACCTTGATCCCACTCTTTTCCATAATGATCTTGAGGATGTGAACTTTATTCTTTCATTTATGTGCAAAGTGATAAAATCGATGGAGGATGCCCTAAGGATACAAAAGATTATAGGTCATTTCATGATTTTTTGCCAACTTCAACAATTCATAACTCTCTCAATTTTTGGATATTTTGAATGGTTCAAGTTTAAAAATGTCATTCAATAGGTCTATTTCATTCCATATTTTTTGGTCAAGAGAAAATTCCAAGTGGAAGGCCATGTTTGGATGCAAAACATTATATGTTACTTTTGAAGAAAAAACTTGAAATATTTCTAAGTATGGAAAGTCAACCTCTTTTTCCCAACTTTGACTCATTGCAACTTTCAGCTCAAACATCCATTTGATTCTATTCTTTTCTCATTTCAAATCATGTAATCTCATCTTTCTGAAGCTTCAAGAATCATGCCCTAAGACCCATTGAGCTGAGAATGCCATTGATTTGAACTTGGTAACTTGAAACTGAAATTTCTTCAAAAGTCAGAATTTTAAATCCTTGGTTTAGCTTCTAAACACATTTTTTTTGCGCGTTTTTGCTTCTAAACATGTTTAGTGAACTTCCAGAAGTGATTAGCATAGCAAAGCGCGCGTTTTTGATGAGTTTTGATCAAAATAGAAGTCACACTTTTCTTGTTTGCAACTTCACACGATTTCCCTCCAAACTTCATCATTTCACACGCTTGTACATTCCATTTGATTCCCTATAAATAGACGGTCGTTCCTCATTCATTTCCTCAAGCTTAAACAACCAAAATCACCCTACCAAAATTTCTCCATAACTCACTTTTCTGCAACTTCGAAATCAATGTTCAAGCCTTTTTCAATCCATTTTTCTATCAATTCACCTTCCTTGATCTTGCCTGAAGCTAACCATACAATTACCTTCAAGAATCGTGACCTATATTGATCCATAGAAGTCCAATTTCAGAGCTCTGCAACTCAACTTCAATAGGTAGATTTCTCCATTAATTCTTCCAAACTTTGATATCATTGTGAAGCTCTCATTGCCCTGGTTCTAGTCGCAACACTTGCTTTTATCTGGAAACACGTTTTGACCATGAAATTTCAAATCCCTTTTCAAAACTTCCCTTTCAAATTGCTTGAGCTACAGTTTATATAAGTTTTTCGCGAAGGTGTGGTTGTCTTCGTCTTGATGAGACGAAGCGAATGGCATAGATCTGAGATTTTGATTTTACAGTTTGAGAGACCTGCAATTCACGTTGGTTGGAGGTTGATGATGACCAACGTGACATCTTCCAACCAATGATGGCTTTCCATTTGTTTTTTTTTGAAAATCTGATTTATATTTGATTATATGCTTTATTCACTAAAGTCCATAACATGCACAACGCGCCAGGTCCACTTGATCTGTTTACTAACGCGTTTTGACAATAATCAGATGGCCCATATTTTTTTGGTTTGATATTTTATTTTCTGATTTTTATTTTAATTGATTTTCTCTTTCTGATTTTTATTTTTTCACAATTTTATTTTGTGTTTTGATATTTTTTATAAATTTTCACTATATTTGAATTGTTTTAAATGTTTAAAAATAATTTTATGCATTTTTAAATTCTGGAAAAAAAAAAGGAATGATCCAATGATATTGTGACAAATATTGGTGACCTCATTTATTTTTTATTTTTGACTTTGCTATTTTTTATCATTTTTGGTTTATTTTACTCATTTCTTTTAATTTTAAAAATAGTTTCTGACTTTAAAAAATTACCAAAATTTTTATAAAAACATTTGAGTCCATTTCTAGTTTTTTTATGGTCCTACATAATTTTTCTTGATTAATTTGAACATAGTTGATATCTTTCTCTTTTATTTCTATTTTTAAAACATTTTAAAACCTTTTTTAGTGTATATATTAAATGTAATATTATTTTGTGATTATTTTCTGGTTGATCTTGAATTGAAATTTTGATCATGAACTTTATTAACATCTTTGGATCCATGGTGTTGAGTTTAACTCCATAAATATGGATGCATGATTTTAATAATTGTTTGATTAAATTTTAATTCAAATGTGGTTTGTATATTCTTTCCCACCCCTCTTCATCTCATCCCCTTCTTATTGTACTAAGTGTTGTTGGAGCATGATCTCTATATCATGTCTCAAAACAAATGGTGCATAGATTGTTATTGACCGGCCTCAAAATAGGCGCGACTTCTATATAAGTCAACTTACGATTGCTTAACCTAACGCTAAATTTTATCCCGATTCAAATAAATGATCATTCGTGGCCCAAACCTATGTTTGCAAGCCCAAGTATGTTAATTTGATCTCTTTGATCCAATAACCTTGAGATTCATTGTGTGGAGGCTTTGGTTCTACTAATCCTCGAATGGATCTAAATCACTTTTGGTCAACGCGGATCACTTAAATATCGTTGATCATTAAGTGGTACTCTTGAGGATTCCAAAAATGGATGATATACTTGACAAAAAGCAAATGTAACTTGTTGTATGGAGGCTTTGGTTCTACCAATCCTCTAATGAGTTCCAAATGCAAGTTTCAATATGGTCATCCAACTAACCACTAATTATTAATAATTGACTTTATTTTGTGTTTTTATTTTATGCTATTTTATTTTATGCACCATTTACCTTTAGCATTTACATTCCATGCTATTTTCATCTTTGCTCACTTGAGCATTTACTTTCTTGTCATTTTTATTTTGCTTACTTGAGTTTTCTTTTCTTTTTGAAGATACTTAATAATCAACATGAACCCTAAAAAGCTTTAATGATACTTGGACTATTTGGTTACTATCCTTGGCATTATGGAGTATTGTACTTCTTGGACTTAGGATTAGAAACCTTGACCTATGTTGGAGACCTTGTGACCTTAATTGATATTTTGTCTGGAGTTATTGAGGTTCACCTCAAGACATTGGGTTGTTTGTTTGTTTTGTGTGCAGGTTATTGTGATTACATACTTTGTTTGTAATCTGGAATTCACTCGTATACAGCCATTACTCTGCCCAATTTTTGTGAAGACTTAATACATTTTAAGTTTGGTTCTCTCAAGAGGTCTAGTATCTTTGCTTGCTTGGTTTCAATCTAAAGAATGAGAATTATATCTTTACTCATAATGTTAAGTATTGGCTTCTTGTTGGTTAGATTGTTCTTCTCCCTAGATTTTACCTTATGCTTTAGGATAGTCTCTTCTTCTCCTCCCATATTCTTTAATTTCAAAAATCTTCTTCCTCCTTTTGAAAACTCTTCTTGTTTTGAAACTTGAACCATTTTCATAATAAACTTGGACTTAGGTCCATGCATTTTCAAAACATTTTCATGAATAAACTCTAATCAACTTAATAATACCTTGATATTTTTTATGAGAAGACTAAAAGTCAATCAATCTCATCTCAAACAATTTTTCCACTTTGGCTTTTACTTTAAACTTTTCTCAAAAGATTAGACTCTTGCCAATCCTTGTAGTGATGCAAACAACTATACTTCTACGATATGCAGTGAAGTGAGATATTTTCCACTTGGGTGTTGAGTGAGGCATTATTGATTTTAAAATCCAAGCCATATCCTCCACTTTGAGATGATGCAAATTCTCCTTCCTCATAATTGTGGGTAGTAAGTATGTTTTCCACACGGACAATGACGATGATGTATTACCTCATAAAATTAACCAACACACTTGTGTTTTAAAAGTTTTAAAAGAGGAACTACGTGTATCCTGATCCCCTATTGCACGGAAGGAGGTACCTAGGCACTAAAGGTTCGCAACCGCGGAGGGTTCAAAAATCATAAAAAATATATTTCTTTTCTCACCTCCGCCATATATTTTATATACAACATTTTATAGTCAAAATATACAGATTTTACAAAGAGGTTCTGGTGGAGTACTATAGATGTTTAGGGTGCTAATACCTTCCCTTTACATAACCAACCCCCTTATCTTGAATCATTCCCCCTCTTTTTGGGTTACTAACTCTTTTCCCATTCCTTTGGAAACAATAAAGCACGATGGAGATTTTTTTAATTTGATCTGTGCGAGTCAAGTCAATCTAATGGCTTAGTCTCAACATTTCTACCGCTACAAAAAAAAATAGCGACTTCATTGGGGAAAGATTGACCTCTAGCTGGTCCATCCCGAAGTGGGTTGAGCTTGTCTTTGTTTATATTTGTATATGTGCTATTATTGTTTATGTGTTATTTGTTGTATATATGTTTGTATGGATTCTCCTGGTTTTCAGGGTGCTTGGTGATTACTTATGAATCCTATACCTGGACTTGGGAAAACTTTAAGATAGTACGAGCGGCATAGTCATGCTAACTTTGAGGGATTTATCCAAAAAAAGGAGGCATGAGATCCTCCACTCAGTGGAGGCCCCTTTGACTGTAGTGTCGTTTCCCGAGTAATTGGGAAGACGTACTGCTTTCGACCTAGAAGCCTGCTGAAGCTGCGGACCATAGAATACCTAACACATCTTGGCCTTTTAGTTGTAGTGCGGAAGCTATAACGTATTAATTCGGAAATAGTTGTCACGTGATACTATGCTCGGACGAGTTTTCTTGAGAATATTACTAATTACCGAGTTAATCGGGAAGTTGGTAATATCCGAAGGAAGGATGTAGACTCTGGGAACCTCTAGAACCTTGTTCAGAAGGTGATAAATTTTAGAACATACCTTATGGGTAGTACCTTCGACCTCATGCTCGTGACGTTGAACCTATGAACCCTATGTTTGTGATCTTGTGTGTGATTGTTGCATCATGAATCCATGCAATCATAAGCATCTTTTTGAAGAAATTTTATTTCAAGGGACTTGAAAGTTGACCATTTGTGAATATCTCAGGTACCTTTTGACCATGGATTCTGGAAAAATAAAGATCGGAAAATACAGTTTCAAAGATCCCAAGATAGATGAGTTGATCAGTCTAATTCCCGAGATTGAGTGTTCTGCAGGTTTTCGGAAGAAGTATGGATCCATCATTCCTCTCATGAAGCTTAGGATGAAAGAGAGTATTCTCTCAACCTTGGTCTAGTTCTATGATCCGATGTATCATTTATTTACTTTCCCTGACTATTAGTTGATGCCTACACTAGAGGAGTATTCTTATCTGTTGGATTTACCTATTACCGATCGCATTCCTTTTACTGGTTTGGAGGGTGAGACAAAACCACACGAGATTGCTACTTTGATTCATCTGGGGAAGTATGAGGTTGAATCCCACATTACTACAAAAGGAGGGATTACAGGATTAACAGCTCAGTTCTTATTGGAGAAAGCTCGTTACTTTCCCAGGATTAAGAGTACAGTCGCTTTTGAGGCCATCTCTGCTCTACTTTCTTACGGGTTGTTCTTATTTCCTAATGTGGACAAGTTTGTTGACATTAATGCTATCAGGATCTTTGTGATTGGAAAACCAATTCCTACATTGTTGGTTGATGCTTATTACTCTATTCATCTTCGGAATTCTTATCATGGGGGCATGATCATCTGTTGCACGCCTCTGTTGTACCAGTGGTTTATTTCTCATATGCCTCAGTTTGATGCTTTCTGGGATGTCAGGAAGGAACCCCGTTGGACTCTTAAGATCATGGCACTTACTCACTCAGATATTGATTGGTATCATCGTGCTTACTATGATGTAGATATTGTTGAAAATTGTGGTAGTTTCCCAAATATACCACTTCTTGGTATAAAGGGGGGAATTAACTACAACCTTGTTCTTGCACGACGATAGCTTGCTTATCCAATGAGGGATAAACCAAACAGTATTCATTTGAGTAGTTTCTTTCTGAAGGAGGGAGAAGACCATAAGGAAGCTAGGGAGTAGATTGCGAAGGCCTGGCATAATATTCATAGGAAGAGTAGGTAAGACGTGGGACCTAAGGGGGCTGTTTCTTTGGAGCCATATCTTTAGTGGGTCCAAATGAGAGCTATTCAGTTAAAGATGTCGTATTCTCGGGAAGCAGCTATTCCTGACTTGTTTGTGAAGACTACTCCTCCCTTATTGGATGATTTGGAAGAGCTAGAGCTTGCTTTGGTCAGGATGCAGCGAGAAAAGGATGCTTGGAAGAATAAGTGCCAAACTTTAGAGGTTTCCTATAGAGCAGACTTGAAGGAGAAAGACGACTTGATTGAGATTCTCGAGAGTCGGGCTGTAGAGATGATGGTGAGGCAAGGGGATTTATTTTCTCCTAAGCCTTAGTCAGGTGCTAGTTGCTCACTTCCTGATTCAGGTGATTGGAAGGAGGTTGCCACCATATATGCGGAAGAAAATAAGAGGTTGAAGGCTCAGATTTCCAGGTTTACAGGGAAGCGTCAGCGTATAGAGTGGTCTCCATTAGCTTTACTTCTTAGGATTTTAGACTTTATTTTCATCTTGTACTTGGGATTATTGAAACTTGTAATCCATTTTTGAAGTTATTATAATAAATTTTTTCAGTATTTCAAACGTGTTATTACTTTGATATTTGCAATATGTCTATAAATCTTTAAGTCCGTTAAAATATTAATAAAATAAATCATGTGCATTGCATATCATGCATCATATTGCACATATTTCTTGAATTTTTTATGCATATCCATGTGTCCTACCAGGCTTCTTTTCTTCGTTCAGCAAGTTGTCTCACCACTACAACACTCGAGCTAATTTCAGAAGGAAGATGGAGAACTTAGAACAAGAGAATCTGAGTTGTGCGAGGAAGTTTCTACTCTAAAGGCCGGCATGGCCAATCTTACTGCTCTGATGGAATCTTTGGTGGTTGCTCAGAATCAGCCACTGAGTGTTCAACCGCAATAAACAAGGGTTACTGTTGTACCCCAATTTTTGACCTAAGATCCCATCTTCATTTGCATTTTTATTCATGGAAATTAAGGGCACGAAATATGGCCAGTTTTAACCTCTCAAACTTCTCCACAACTTCCTCAGAGCACAATCAAGATTTCATCATCACTGGTTTATATGTGTATCAAGATGCTTTAGAATGCGAAGAAAGATCAGGCTATGTGAGATGATTTAAAGCACTTCGACCAAAAAAGCCAACCTTTTCAAGATCAGGTTCAAAGGATCATAAATTTCCAATATTTTGAGACAGTTCTTTTGCATGTTGTCATATTATGCTTTAAAGACTATGGAATTTATTGAAACGTTATAGGTCATTTTCATAACCTAGAATATTCTTAACCTCCAAGCCACAATTCATGCCATAATTGTTCTCTAAAGATATTGAATTTTATGATGAGTTTGTTCATGACACATGATGATGAGTTTAAGGATTCTTTGATTGTTTGGCGTTTGTTTCAAGTCACTTGCATTTGAGCATAAGTGATTGTCAAATTATGATGAATTTTTTTTACCAAGGCTCTTAATATACTATTTGTTCACTCAAGTACTAATGACAAGTTTGCAAATTTTCTTCAAGAGAAGTTCACAAAAGTCCATCAATCCTACAAGGACTATTTCTAAGGAAAAGTTCTTATTCAATCCAAGAATTTGATACAAACTTTAAAGAAAATTTCAAGATCATTGATTCAAGGATATTTGTCATGTCTAGTTCAAAAGTGGAGAATGCATCATGTTAATTTTTAGGCATATTTCAAGTTTGCAATTTCAAAAAAAATCTCAAGACAAATCCATTCCAAACTCAAATGAAATATTTAAAGTTACATCCAAATTCAAGACTTGTTACAAATTTCATATCCCATTACAAATACTATAGTCACAAAATCACATGAAAAAAACATTGCAAATCCTGAAGCCTATTTTAAACTATCCTTCATCAATCTTAAAAATACCAAGTCTAAGTCTATGCTATTATTTTCAAGCCCGTTTTCCTTGCTTCATGATGCATCAAAATTGCTCCATAACTTGTACCAATGTTGTCCGTAAATCAGCTGCTCCAAACTCTGCATATCAGTCCAAACCTTGCTTCAAAACCATCCATACTGTATGCTGCTCCAAACTCTGCATCATCCATGCTGCAATGCTGTAAAAAACTGCATAATAATGCCAAAAAGCTCCTATCAAACCTGTCCAAAAACAGTCTAAACTTTCACAAAAATAGGAAATGCAAATCCTGCATCAAAAAGGAAAAATCAGCATATTACATTTTGTCCAAGACTCATAAATTTTCCCTCCAAAAAAATTCATTCTGAAGGCGGGAAAACAAAGTAAAAAACCTATAGAAATTTCTAATAACTTTCCTCCAAGTTGAGAGAAGCTTGAGAACATCACCTGCGGTAAAAACAAAAAATACAAAAACCAAAAAACATATACAGTAACTCATCCTCCAATTTATTCATTCACAAAACAACAATAAACCAATACACTACCTCTCATCTAACCTCACTCAACTTTATAAAACCATTCATAGTAGACCCTCTAAAAAAATCTCTCGGCTTTCTCATTCCCTATTTCACCATCCCTGTCCATATTCTATTCTTCACCTTGCAGACCAAATCCTATACCCTTCGCCTCACAAAGAAATCAAACCCATTCACAAACCAAAACCTTCGTGGATAGACCCTACACTCAACATAATAACAACATAATGAAATGCAAAATAGAAGCAAAAGAAGAAGCTTAAGTCGACGATAGAAGACAAAGGGTTATAAAAAACGGAAACATGAAAGAGCATACCTTCACCGCATCATCTAAACTCCAACAATTCCCTCTCTCAATTCAATTCCCACAGCCTGCTAACCATCCTCCAATGCCTTTTCCCCTACAGTTCTACTAGTGCATAAGAAAGACAGTAAAAGGCGTTTTTGTGTTTACTATCATGCTCTCAATGCTATCACCATCAACGATTCATCATCACTGTTTTTGTCCAACTTCCACGATGCCATTAGCTTTCCGTCTACCTCAGCTCCTCGTCACTATATCGATCACACACAAAAACATAGCAACAATATCCGTAGAAGTGGAAGAAGTAGACAGACAAGGAAAAAGAACAAGACACAAATGCAGAAGATGCAAATTCGGGTTCAGAAGGAAAGTTAGAGAAAGACCAAGAACATAGTCAAGGACAATTCAACATACCAGGTTTATGACTCCATTTTATTAATTTCGACGTTATATTTGCTTCAGCTTCACTATAATCCATCACCTTTTGCAATAGGGGGAATGGTTATTAAGGGTTTCATTTGCTTGCCGCTGCAAAGACGTGTTACTGTTAATTTTGAAAAAAAGAAAAAATATACAATAAAAATGGAAAACATGTTTCTTACCTCCAAAAGCTTCACTGTAATATATGCTTCTCACCATCCATTTCCTTTGGTCAGCCATTTATCCCTTTTTCAAAAAACCTCACAACACGAAACAACAATGATCAGTTTCCAACGACAAAATCAAAATCAGATTAGGGAATTAGGGATTTCAGAAACCTAAACGTTCACTTGCCTTGATTTCAAATCTCCAATTACGCAATCCCTAAAATTCCAATCACGTGTACGCGACGCTCCATAGATGTGGCCAAAACGGCGCTTGAAGTCGCCGACGTTGCTTGGACCTCCATTGAATGCGGCCACCATCTCTGTCATCATAATCCCGCTCTTATCCCCCTCCCTCTGTCCAAACACTCCCTCTATCACAACCACACCGTAATCCCAACTCACCATCGTTCATCGCCGTCGACAACCCTCTTTCACCGATTCCCTCCATAAAGCCTCCGTCAAAGTTGTTGACATCCTCACCGCCATGGCTGTCCCGGTCGAACTCTCCGACCGTGAATCGCTTGTCAAATCGGCTAGCACTTCGCTTAACAGCAAGGTTGTTAGTCAGTACTCTTCGCTTCTCGCTCCGATCGCTGTCGACTCGGTTCTCTCTGTCGTGGATTCTGACAAACCTAACATGGTGGATCTCCGTGATGTCAAGATTGTGAAGAAGCTTGGTGGGACTGTTGATGATACTGAGCTTGTCAAGGGTTTGGTGTTTGATAAGAAAGTCAGCCAAGCTGCTGGTGGACCTACACGTTTGGAGAATGCGAAGATTGTTGTAACTTCTTCTTCATTTTTTTAATTTAATGATTATTATTTTAATATGCTATTAGGTTATTGTTTGGGCTTTTCAATTTTTGAGCCCTTGTTTACTAACCAATATACCCCCAATACTATCAGCACACCCCATATTTTATTTTTTAACATTATCTTTTATTTTTTTTATTTGATTTAGTTTTAATCTACTTACTTTAAAGTTTTGTTTTAGATTTAAGCTAGGAGATTCAAAAATATATAGTAGATTAGATTTAATATTAGGTTTATTAGTTTAATCATATAAAATTACAAAAAAATTCCTTTTTAATTAGAACTAATTAGTTTAAAGTTAGAATTATTGTAGTAATTTTAGTTTTAATTTAGTTAAGTAAATTTTAGAATTTTTATTTAGTTTAGATTTAACTTAGTAATTTTATAATTTTAACTTAATTTACATTTTAATTTGGTTTAGATTCAATTTAATAATCTCAGAACTATTTTTATAACCTTAGAACTTGTAATTTCGTTTAGAATTATTTTAGAAAGTGTTCTTAAATTTTTAAATTAGTTCAGATAAGTTCTTTAGATAATTTGTTACATTCTCTTTTATTTGTTTTAAATATCTTTGTCATTTTAATTTCTCGATGCCTTTTGGTCGTTAATCTGTTTCGTTATATTTATTTTCTTGTGAATTTTGATTGCTTATATTTTGATGTCTATTTTATTTTGCTCGCTCGATTTATTCCAAGGGAAATGTTTCAACTCAGCTGACTTCATGTCATCAAATACGTCTTCTACAATCGTGCGAATAACCTCATTCATTTTTTGCTTGTTCACTATTTTTCCAAACCTAAGATAATTTTCCCAAAAGATTCAATTTTTAAACTCACACCTTTTAAGTTGAAACTTCGACATTGGGTCGTTGTCTCTTCAAAATCTCTCCAACACCGATTTTTAGCCAAACGAACCATTTTAGTCAAACAAACAATTTTAACCAAAAACAGATATTTCAAAAGGTTCCTGCGGAGTACCGCAGATGCATTGGGTGCTAATACCTTCCCATTGTATAACCAACCCCCGAACTCTCGATCTTTTTCAAAAACGCATTGTATTTTTATTACTTTTAAGTATTATTTTACATTGCATATTTTAGGGTTTTATTTCGCTCTTTTTCCCTTTTCCCTTGGAAATAATAAAGCGCGGTGGCGACTCTTGCTTTTGTGAGTCAAGTTAATTAATAGCTTGATCTCCGATTTTCACCGCTACAGAATTGGCGACTCTGCTGGGGAAAGATTGACCTCTTGCTGGTCCATCCCTAAGTGGGTTAAGCCTAATTTGTCTTATCTGTTTATTATTATTTGTTTTGTTTGATTATGTGTTTAAATTGGGGTTGTTTGGGTTTTTTGCAAAGGACGAATCCTATACCCGGATTAAGTTACACTTAAGGAATAGGACGGGCGGTACAGTCATGTTAACTTTGAGGGAGTAATCCCGAAGAAGGAGGCATGAGATCCCCCACTCAGTGGAAGGCCCTTTTGAACGTAATATTTGTTTACCGAGTAATCGGGAAGACATTATTATTTTTGACCTGGGAGCCAGAGAAGCTGGGAACCGTAGAACCCTAACCCATCTTGGCCTTTTAGGTGTAGCGCGAAGATTATAACGGAGTAATCCGGAAGTAATTGTTACGTGATGCTACGCTCGGATGAGTTTCTCTTGAGAATATTGCTGATTATTGAGTAATCAAGACGTTGGTAATATCCGAAGGAGGAATGTAGACTCCGGGAACTCTTAGAACCTTGTTCTACAGGTGTGATTAAACCGTTAGTACATACCTTGGGGGTGTTCTTTTACCTTGACTCCATGCTCGTGACGTTGAACCTTTCGACTTTATTTGTGACCTTGCTTGTGGTTGTTGCATAGCCATGCATTCATGCATCCATAAAATCCTTTTCACTTGACTTTGAAGGAATTTGGGGGTCTTCCTTTGTAAACATCACAAGTTTCGTCAAGCTCAATGGATCTTGGGTGTTGATAGGGCGAAAACCCTAATCCACCAAAATGGATGATTGATCTTGATGATAACTTGATCAATGTTTGGAGCCAATTTAAAATTCATCTTCTATCTTCATACTTTGATGTTTACAACTTAATATCTTGAGTTCCTTGAAAATCAAATAAAAATTCTCTTTTGCACATCATACATCATTCTACATTTTTTGTTTCACTTTCAAAGGTCTTTTTCCGAGTCTTATTTTTCCTTTGGTCTCACCAGTACAACACTCGCGCTAAGAGGACAATGGAGAATATCAAGCAAGAGGTTTCTGAACTTCGTAGAGAGATGACTAATTTGAAAGCTAGTGTGGAGCACTTAACTGGTTTGGTCGAAATTTTGGTTGCCGCCCAAGTCAATCCTTTTAGGAGGGAGGAAGCGATGATAAAAGTCTTCACTGAAACTCTAAAATCATTCTCTCATGAGAAGGTGATGGTCAATGCACCTAATGACTTTCCTGACAAGGTGAACGTGGGAGTGCGTCTAGAAGAAGATGTTGGGAAGGGATGTTCATATGAAGATGGTAGCTCAACTAATGGTATGAAAAAGTTTGATAATAACTTTTCCAAGAAGAGAACCAGAGGAAGAAATAATCATCATCAGAATTATCATGTTTCTCCCATTTATCGACAGAATCAGCAAGTTCCTAATCAAAGGAAAACCCAGTTTGATCCAATTCCAATTACCTATACAGAGTTGTTCCCTATCCTGATGCAGAGGAATTTGGTTCAAACCCGACCTCCACCGAAGGTTCCTGAGAAGATACATTGGTGCTACAAAGCTGATTTGGCTTGTACTTTTCATCAAGGTGCTCCTGGGCATGACTTAGAGGGTTGCTTTGCTTTGAAGATTGAGGTTCAGAAGTTGGTTAGAAGTGGTATCTTGTCATTCAAGAACGTTGGTTCTGAAGTTCAAATCAAGCATGTGCCGAAGAGTAAACACGATTGATGGTCACTTTGAGTTTTGAAGGATGTTTTCAGTAATTCAAGTCCAGATGGAAAGCCTTCCTAGATTATTAACTTATTCATGCTTTTTGTAATTTTTCTTGTTTATCAAAACATTGTTTGCATGTCAGAACTTGTTTGCATCTGAATGATTATCTTAATACAATGGGTATGTTTGTCTTGAAGAAATTCATTCGTTTCACTCATATTTGTTTTCAAATTTTAAATTTCTTTTTGCATTATGATACCAACTTGTTGCTCATTCTCTTGCCTAAGCAGAGATTGAAGGGAGGATGATGATCTAAAGAACACAAAATCTCTGGTTGTTTGCTTTTGGATAAAATCTTGCTGATGATGTACAGGCATTGTTTCAAATCCCTAAACACCGGAGATATAAGGAAGATAATCCCTTGCTAACCCCTTTTGAGCCTTTGAAGTAGAAGTTTCTTTTCTATACGAAAAAACCTTGAATTTTAACCTGGGGCAGGGTAGTTTTTAGTTAATCTGATTGAGTGTTCAAAATTCATAAGGAAGATGTTTTTTGAAGAGAAACTACGAGGGCTATCCTTCCTGTATAATGAATCTAGAGGATGTGGAACCACAATGTTATCCCTCATTCATCAAGAAACGAGGCAATCACAATCCTCTCAACAAGCAAAGACAAGCTAATGTCACACATCTTGTTCAAAAAGTCAAAAATCGAGAAAAAAAAGAAAAAAGCCTGCTAAGTCAAAAAACATGAAAACGTGTGACTTAGGAAAAATTAAGGCATCCCTCTGGACTATCAATTCAAAAGAATTAGTTCAGGCAAAAGTTAGGGAAAATAAAATTGCAAAGAAAGGACTACAAATAAAAGTCCTCAGCAAAGAACAAATTGGTGACTACAAACACGAAGACATAAGGGGGGTTTCTCTTCCGAAAGCCTCGTCGTTTCCTTGACCGTCACAAAATCCTCTTGAAAGATGAACACTCATGTTGAATTAACTGAACATAGGATTGGAGAACATCATGAAGGGGGTGGGCACCAAATATCTTGAGCCTTAAATCTTTTTTTTTCTAAAACCATGAACCAGACCACATTACAACCTTCAAAAGTCCTAATTGAAGCAAGGTTATTTTGAAAGCATACTTCAATGAGATAGTGTTCCTGACTCCCATGAATGTTCTAAATAGTTATGTTGGTATCATATGTTTTTCCTATACAAAAATAAATGATGCTCTAACTCGCAAAATTTGTGCGATATCTTTTCAAAATCTTCAAGACTTACATAACTGTTGCATTAGAATTTTCATTCTCATAATAAACTTTTCTAACTGCAAAACATTTGTTTGATATCAAGGAAGCTCACATATAAGAAGCAATGAGGAGTTTATTCTTTTGAGGCTTGAAACTATGTTGAGTAATTGGCGGATCACATCAAGAAAAATCGTATCCAGGGGAATGTCACCCAAAGACCTTGAACACGGACATGTTGCTTCTCCCAGTTAATGTTTTCCCAACTTGTTTACTCTTTTGGGGCAAAAATTTGAAGACTTTGTTGTGCCAACTACAGTCAATCCGGGGCAATCACATCGAGATTTGATGAATCTCTAAGAGTTTGAAGACACCAGAGCATGGTGAATGCCAGGTCTTTTGTAAAATCCTCTTGAGATTGTTTCTCCTCATCAGCCATATAGCTTGGGGCATTTTAAGTGAAGTTATTCGCAAGAAATGTCGTGCAACACGCAGCTTATCAGCAGTAAACTTGGGGCATCCAAAATTAATCCCAGGGGCAATCCAGATTTGTCAAGATATGTTTTCCATACATCATCAGAGGGTGGTGTTCCCAATATCTCCAGCTAAGCAAGACTTCTTTCTAGCTGAAACTTTGTTTGTGTTGTTATCCTTTCAATGGATTGTTTGCAATAGAAGACTAGACTTTGGGTTTTCTACCTGAAAATATCTTCCTCTCCCGAGATATTTAAGCCTTGTAAAAGGACTTTGCTCCAATGATGGCTGTTGTTTTCTATCTCCAGTAATGTTACCATCCTGTTGAGATTAGCCGAGTGTCGAGTTGTACTGGGACGTCTTATCATCTTCTGTCTATCTCCCCTGTCTGTCTTGTCAACATATATATGACATTCATTCATTCGTTCATACTCGCATCATGCACGCACATTTGTATTTGTTGATATCTTTGAGTTCGTATACCTTGGTTATGTCTATTCAAATAGCATATTTGATCCTTCCAAATAGAGTGTCAACTTAAGCAGAAAGTGCGCCTCTTTTCTAATTCCCCACTGAGTTAACTCTCGTGGAAGAACCTTGCTTTAGCTTTCCTTTTCCATCTCTGGATAGGATAAATCCCCATTTGAGTTGTTTCCTCATTGGGTGGAGTCTTGTTTGGTTATTTTCTCTCCAATTTATTCCTGGATTGAGCTTTGTCTCTTGTGAACGATACCCTGTGGATCTCTCTAGGATGTGAAACCTAGATGGAGAGTGCATTTATTTTGCAACGTAAATACTTGGTCTCCTCAAGAAGGATTTATTCATGGTTCCCCATTGAAGATGAACTTTATTCCCCAGTAGTGTTATCACAACCTTCTTCTGGAATATCGACATGACAACAAGCGACTGACTCTTTATTTGAGCAGTTTGATTATTTCTGATTTCTTTATGACAAATGGCGGTCTCTTCATGAGCAATTTGTCCATCCCCGATGAAATTATTGGTTCGCACCTCCAGCAATATCTTCACGATATTTTATGGGTATCTTTTTGGGAAACAGCAAGCGGCAGTCTCTTCATGAGGCAACTTGTGTGTTATGGATACTCTTGACAAACAGCAAGTGGCGGTCTCTTCATGAGCAACTTGTATGTTATTGTCACCTTTGAAAACATCAAGCGGCGGTCTCTTCATGAGCAACTTGTGTGTTATTGTTATCTTTGAAAAAACAGCAAGCGACGGTCTCTTCATGAGCAACTTGTATGTTATTGATACCTTGAAAAACAGAAAGCGGCGGTCTCTTCATGAGCAACTTGTGTGTTATTGTTATATTTGAAAAAACAGCAAGCAGCGGTCTCTTCATGAGCAACTTGTGTGTTATTGTTATCTTTGAAAAAACAGCAAGCGGCGGTCTCCTCATGAGCAACTTGTGTGTTATTGTTATCTTTGAAAAAACAGCAAGCGGCGGTCTCTTCATGAGCAACTTGTATGTTATTGATACCTTGAAAAACAGCAAGCGGCGGTCTCTTCATGAGCAACTTGTGTGTTATTGTTATCTTTGAAAAAACAGCAAGCGGCGGTCTCTTCATGAGCAACTTGTGTGTTATTGTTATCTTTGAAAAAATAGCAAGCGGCGGTCTCCTCATGAGCAACTTGTATGTTATTGTCACCTTTGAAAGATAGCAAGTGGCGGCCTCTTTATTTGAGCAGCTTGTGTATCCCCAACAATAATGTCTACTCAGCAAATGGCATCTCTTCGGAAAAGTCCCGTGGGGAAGTTTGTTATTTTATCCTTTTCAAGCGATATCTTGGTTAAAGAAGAAATGTGTTACCATTCTTGGTAAAATTCAGAAATCAGAGATGTTTATCTCCAGCCACAGTGCTGATGTCAATCATATTCCAGTCTCAGTACTGATGTCCATCATATGCTTTTCCAGTCACAGTACTGATGTAAATCATTGCTTTTCCAGTCACAGTACTGATGTAAATCATTACCTTTTCCAGTCTCAATACTGATGTAAATCATTCAAGAATCTCTCATTTGAAGTCTATGACTTTGTTTCCCCAGTGGAGTTACAACCTCTTCCTCTGTGGGATTACTGTATAATGTGCTTGGTTTCTCCAGCATAGTCTGTCTCATATGGCGTCATTCCCCATAAAATTCAGAGCATTACATTCATATCATATCATGAACATAATCGCGGTATCTTAAGGCCAAAAATTGTGTATTCTATATTTAAGTCCCTTCAATCTCGTTGAAATGAAGATCCCAATCTTCATATCTCCAGATAGAAGAAACTTAAATAGGGGCAGCTGTTGTACCCCAATTTTTGACCTAAGATCCCATCTTCATTTGCATTTTTATTCATGGAAATTAAGGGCACGAAATATGGCCAGTTTTAACCTCTCAAACTTCTCCACAACTTCCTCAGAGCACAATCAAGATTTCATCATCACTGGTTTATATGTGTATCAAGATGCTTTAGAATGCGAAGAAAGATCAGGCTATGTGAGATGATTTAAAGCACTTCGACCAAAAAAGCCAACCTTTTCAAGATCAGGTTCAAAGGATCATAAATTTCCAATATTTTGAGACAGTTCTTTTGCATGTTGTCATATTATGCTTTAAAGACTATGGAAATTATTGAAACGTTATAGGTCATTTTCATAACCTAGAATATTCTTAACCTCCAAGCCACAATTCATGCCATAATTGTTCTCTAAAGATATTGAATTTTATGATGAGTTTGTTCATGACACATGATGATGAGTTTAAGGATTCTTTGATTGTTTGGCGTTTGTTTCAAGTCACTTGCATTTGAGCATAAGTGATTGTCAAATTATGATGAATTTTTTTTACCAAGGCTCTTAAGATACTATTTGTTCACTCAAGTACTAATGACAAGTTTGCAAATTTTCTTCAAGAGAAGTTCACAAAAGTCCATCAATCCTACAAGGACTATTTCTAAGGAAAAGTTCTTATTCAATCCAAGAATTTGATACAAACTTTAAAGAAAATTTCAAGATCATTGATTCAAGGATATTTGTCATGTCTAGTTCAAAAGTGGAGAATGCATCATGTTAATTTTTAGGCATATTTCAAGTTTGCAATTTCAAAAAAAATCTCAAGACAAATCCATTCCAAACTCAAATGAAATATTTAAAGTTACATCCAAATTCAAGACTTGTTACAAATTTCATATCCCATTACAAATACTATAGTCACAAAATCACATGAAAAAAACATTGCAAATCCTGAAGCCTATTTTAAACTATCCTTCATCAATCTTAAAAATACCAAGTCTAAGTCTATGCTATTATTTTCAAGCCCGTTTTCCTTGCTTCATGATGCATCAAAATTGCTCCATAACTTGTACCAATGTTGTCCGTAAATCAGCTGCTCCAAACTCTGCATATCAGTCCAAACCTTGCTTCAAAACCATCCATACTGTATGCTGCTCCAAACTCTGCATCATCCATGCTGCAATGCTGTAAAAAACTGCATAATAATGCCAAAAAGCTCCTGTCAAACCTGTCCAAAAACAGTCTAAACTTTCACAAAAATAGGAAATGCAAATCCTGCATCAAAAAGGAAAAATCAGCATATTACATTTTGTCCAAGACTCATAAATTTTCCCTCCAAAAAAATTCATTCTGAAGGCGGGAAAACAAAGTAAAAAACCTGTAGAAATTTCTAATAACTTTCCTCCAAGTTGAGAGAAGCTTGAGAACATCACCTGCGGTAAAAACAAAAAATACAAAAACCAAAAAACATATACAGTAACTCATCCTCCAATTTATTCATTCACAAAACAACAATAAACCAATACACTACCTCTCATCTAACCTCACTCAACTTTATAAAACCATTCATAGTAGACCCTCTAAAAAAATCTCTCGGCTTTCTCATTCCCTATTTCACCATCCCTGTCCATATTCTATTCTTCACCTTGCAGACCAAATCCTATACCCTTCGCCTCACAAAGAAATCAAACCCATTCACAAACCAAAACCTTCGTGGATAGACCCTACACTCAACATAATAACAACATAATGAAATGCAAAATAGAAGCAAAAGAAGAAGCTTAAGTCGAAGATAGAAGACAAAGGGTTATAAAAAACGGAAACATGAAAGAGCATACCTTCACCGCATCATCTAAACCCCAACAATTCCCTCTCTCAATTCAATTCCCACAGCCTGCTAACCATCCTCCAATGCCTTTTCCCCTCCAGTTCTACTAGTGCATAAGAAAGACAGTAAAAGGCGTTTTTGTGTTTACTATCATGCTTTCCATGCTATCACCATCAACGATTCATCATCACTGTTTTTGTCCAGCTTCCACGATGCCATTAGCTTTCCGTCTACCTCAGCTCCTCGTCACTATATCGATCACACACAAAAACATAGCAACAATATCCGTAGAAGTGGAAGAAGTAGACAGACAAGGAAAAAGAACAAGACACAAATGCAGAAGATGCAAATTCGGGTTCAGAAGGAAAGTTAGAGAAAGACCAAGAACATAGTCAAGGACAATTCAACATACCAGGTTTATGACTCCATTTTATTAATTTCGACGTTATATTTGCTTCAGCTTCACTATAATCCATCACCTTTTGCAATAGGGGGGAATGGTTATTAAGGGTTTCATTTGCTTGCCGCTGCAAAGACGTGTTACTGTTAATTTTGAAAAAAAGAAAAAATATACAATAAAAATGGAAAACATGTTTCTTACCTCCAAAAGCCTCACTGTAATATATGCTTCTCACCATCCATTTCCTTTGGTCAGCCATTTATCCCTTTTTCAAAAAACCTCACAACACGAAACAACAATGACCAGTTTCCAACGACAAAATCAAAATCAGATTAGGGAATTAGGGATTTCAGAAACCTAAACGTTCACTTACCTTGATTTCAAATCTCCAATTACGCAATCCCTAAAATTCCAATCACGTGTACGCGACGCTCCATAGATGTGGCCAAAACGGCGCTTGAAGTCGCCGACGTTGCTTGGACCTCCATTGAATGCGGCCACCATCTCTGTCATCATAATCCCGCTCTTATCCCCCTCCCTCTGTCCAAACACTCCCTCTATCACAACCACACCGTAATCCCAACTCACCATCGTTCATCGCCGTCGACAACCCTCTTTCACCGATTCCCTCCATAAAGCCTCCGTCAAAGCTGTTGACATCCTCACCGCCATGGCTGTCCCGGTCGAACTCTCCGACCGTGAATCACTTATCAAATCGGCTAGCACTTCGCTTAACAGCAAGGTTGTTAGTCAGTACTCTTCACTTCTCGCTCCGATCGCCATCGACTCGGTTCTCTCTGTCGTGGATTCTGACTAACCTAACATGGTGGATCTCCGTGATGTCAAGATTGTGAAGAAGCTTGGTGGGACTGTTGATGATACTGAGCTTGTCAAGGGTTTGGTGTTTGATAAGAAAGTCAGCCAAGCTGCTGGTGGACCTACACGTTTGGAGAATGCGAAGATTGTTGTAACTTCTTCTTCATTTTTTTAATTTAATGATTATTATTTTAATATGCTATTAGGTTATTGTTTGGGCTTTTCAATTTTTGAGCCCTTGTTTACTAACCAATATACCCCCAATACTATCAGCACACCCCATATTTTATGTTTTAACATTATCTTTTATTTTTTTTATTTGATTTAGTTTTAATCTACTTACTTTAAAGTTTTGTTTTAGATTTAAGCTAGGAGATTCAAAAATATATAGTAGATTAGATTTAATATTAGGTTTATTAGTTTAATCATATAAAATTACAAAAAAATTCCTTTTTAATTAGAACTAATTAGTTTAAAGTTAGAATTATTGTAGTAATTTTAGTTTTAATTTAGTTAAGTAAATTTTAGAATTTTTATTTAGTTTAGATTTAACTTAGTAATTTTATAATTTTAACTTAATTTACATTTTAATTTGGTTTAGATTCAATTTAATAATCTCAGAACTATTTTTATAACCTTAGAACTTGTAATTTCGTTTAGAATTATTTTAGAAAGTGTTCTTAAATTTTTAAATTAGTTCAGATAAGTTCTTTAGATAATTTGTTACATTCTCTTTTATTTGTTTTAAATATCTTTGTCATTTTAATTTCTCGATGCCTTTTGGTCGTTAATCTGTTTCGTTATATTTATTTTCTTGTGAATTTTGATTGCTTATATTTTGATGTCTATTTTATTTTGCTCGCTCGATTTATTCCAAGGGAAATGTTTCAACTCAGCTGACTTCATGTCATCAAATACGTCTTCTACAATCGTGCGAATAACCTCATTCATTTTTTGCTTGTTCACTATTTTTCCAAACCTAAGATAATTTTCCCAAAAGATTCAATTTTTAAACTCACACCTTTTAAGTCGAAACTTCGACATTAGGTCGCTGTCTCTTCAAAATCTCTCCAACACCGATTTTTAGCCAAACGAACCATTTTAGTCAAACAAACAATTTTAACCAAAAACAGATATTTCAAAAGGTTCCTGCGGAGTACCGCAGATGCATTGGGTGCTAATACCTTCCCATTGTATAACCAACCCCCGAACTCTCGATCTTTTTCAAAAACGCATTGTATTTTTATTACTTTTAAGTATTATTTTACATTGCATATTTTAGGGTTTTATTTCGCTCTTTTTCCCTTTTCCCTTGGAAATAATAAAGCGCGGTGGCGACTCTTGCTTTTGTGAGTCAAGTTAATTAATAGCTTGATCTCCGATTTTCACCGCTACAGTTACTACTGAAGCTCCGACTGTTCCTGTGTCTACTACTCCAGCTGTTGTTCAGAATCACATACCTCAAGCTTGTCCATGTGTTTACCGTGGAAATTGGTAAACAACCGCTGATATTCCAAAAGGTTACTTATTTGGTGACTCGCAGGATCGATCAGATTGATCCTAAGACATGGTTGATTTTCTGGGGTTTGACTAAATCTAATGATGATTAATGCCAGTAAAGTAAACACTTTATGTAAATTGCATGAAGAAAAGCTTGATAGAATAAATGAAAGCGTTAAATAAAAGGCTTCGACGGAGAAGAGTAAATGAAAGGCAATAAAGTCCTGGAATATAAAAGACTTTGATTAATTTAAATGGTGTTTCACACATACATTCTCAACAATTCTTTCGCTCACACTGGGTACTTGAATCTAGATGAGTGACTTGTATATAATGATGAACACACGCGAAAACTACGTGAACAACTAGTATTTATACTAAACACATCTTAAGTAACCGTTGGGCAGTTATGTTGCTTCGAGATGACACCACTTGGCACACTCACAGCATTCGACGCTCCTGATCTTGGCGCGTTGCGTTTAGTAACTGCTGGGAACCGTTTTCCCTCCAAACATTTGAATCTCAAACCGTTCCACCCTGGGCGTCAGATACCTTTGTCGAGGAGTTTCTTCGACGTCGAAGGTAGCAAGATTCCTACTTAAAAGAAATTCTCTAAGTACCTTGCCATTTTCTGATGAGCATTCGACAGGATCAGCTGGTCGAAACCTGGAAACTCTTCAGACTCATAATTAATGGTCTATATTGATAACAAACAAGGGTGTCGAATTTAGGAGCCAACAAATTGCCCCCCAAGAATGCCTTATTTCGACGCTGAAAAGAAAAAGGCATTCTTTGAGATTCCACCCGACACCTGTCCTTCATTCTTAGCCATAGATTAGCTCGTGCGCTTTTCGTCTCCTACCAACCAACTGACAATCCCAAAAAGCCATCATTCCAACTGTTCCTAAGACGTCACTTCAGTAAGGCGTTTGGCATGCCCAATGTCTTTTCACAGATTATCATCATGACAATTCCCCGAAATCGAGGACGCACGTTGCACCGTTTCCGTTCTGCAGAACAACTACATCAGCAAATGAGCGCCACGTGCCCCACTATTGTCTGAAACATTAAATGACCTCGAGTTTTGTAATTTTCCAATCACTATAAATAGCGCTAAGTGCCCCTCGTGGGACTTTTCACGCTTTCTTCATCCAAGCCTTAATATTGAACAGAAATTTCTGCAAAAAACTTTGTTCTTCATCCATCTTCATCCCAACTCAAAAATGGCCTCAGGTTCTCGCTCTTCCAATGTTCCCAGTCCTAACACTCCCTCTAAAACTTCCCAACCGAAAATCTTTTCAACTGTTCCAACAGTTAACTCCAAAGGAATGCGAAGGGTTCCTGAACCCTTGGGAACTGCTGAGCGTGAAACTTACTCTTCTCAACTGCTGATTCTTGTTGGATACTCCAACCAGGTTTTCGCCATGTCTGGTCCTTTATCTGCATGCATTGCTGACTCAACGAAGATCAAGAGCTTCTTCCCGGTGCTTGAGGCACTCAAGCCCGTTGGGTGCTCCAAAAAGGCTACAGATGACAACGAAGATCCTGCCAAAGAAAAGATAGATCTTCGTTTCTTCAACAGAGGGGTTAGGGCTTTTCGGTCTAGCCCTAGCCTTACACCAGACTAAAACGCTTGGCTCGACAAGATGGAAAAAAGCCAGGCTTCGATTTGGAAGAACATGGGGATTTATGACCTAGTCATGCTGTCGAAGACTGGTCTCAACTACTTCCCTGAAATGCTGGTAGCCTCTTTGCTATTTTGGGACTATACTCACTTCACCTTCCACCTGCCTTGTGGAATGGTAACACCCACTCTCTTCGACGTGGCTGCCATTACCGGTCTTCGACCAACTGGGGATTACATTGACCCAGAGGAAATGTCTGAAGACCAGATTGGGTTTTCAGCTACCAAACCCACTTATACCACCTACATCAACCACTATCATGACAAATCGACAGCTATGGTGACAGACGTGGAGCACATTGCGTTTCTAGCCCTTTGTCTGTCACGCTTCGTTTTCTGCACGAAATCTCTACAGGTGACGAAGAAAATGGTCACCCTTGCTACCCAGCTTCACCATGGTCAAAACATCTGTTTGGCCGAATTAATACTGGCGAACCTATATAAGTCGATAAGCAGTGGAGCGACTCTATTAAAGGTAATAGAAAATAGAGCCAGCTTGCTGCTTGTAGGACCCTTCTGGCTACTATAACTATGGCTAAACGCCACTTTTGAGTCTTTTTTACCTCAGAAAAATCAAATAAACGAACAAGCTCCTGAGATAGCCAAAAGGCGTATCGAAGGTACCAGGCTGGCTTTACTGACTCCCACTGAGGATGGGCTGGAACTCCAACAGACCTTTGCAAACTTTGTTTTGATGTTTGCAGGGAGGAAGGAATTTACCTCGACCATGGCTCCTTTCGCTCGTCGAAAGTTTGGTCCGGGGTGGTTCACCAGGCCCCATCCCAAGTCATCAGAGGACCCTAATCTCGAAGAGCACACAACACTGTGGGAAGCATTTCTCACTCCCAGGATAATGCCATTGCACTTTAAGAGTTCCAAGAATCATCTGAGCTTGATTGCTTATCATCCAAATTTGGTCTCTCGACAGTTTGGTATCATCCAATCACTTCCTTCTCCCATTTTCCCTAGGGAGAAATCAATGTTGTATTTTTGTAATGATTACACTGAGGATGCTGCTACCAAGCACATTGGTAGGTACGCTGGTCGGACAATACTTTCACTGTTCGACTACCAACTCAACTTCCTCGGTTCACCATCTTTTGAAGACTTGTGGAAGGGTTATTATGCTGAAGAATTCTTCGATGAAAAAGATTTTGTGGACGAACTCCAGAAGTCCTTCGTTTTGGTCCTTGACAAAATAAAGAAATGTACGTTCACTCTTCAACTTATATTTGTCTTTCCATTTCGACTTATAACTTGTCAATTACAACTTGTGAACGCGTCTTCTTTCAGTTGTTCGAAAACCTGCAGCAAAGAAAACCACAGAAAGCCATCAGGGAGGAGGTCCCTCTACAAAACCTTCAGCACCGGTAACCAAACTTTTATTATTTCCTGCTGGTTTTAATATCCTGTTTCGATGTGGCGCTCTAAACCAACTCCATTTGGTTTTTCAGGAACCTATACCTAAGAAACGACCTGCATTAACGGTCGAATCTGTGAGTGACGACGAGGATGAATCTCCTCTTGTTCCTCTTAAACGGAGAAAACTGAAGAAAGATGCCCCTGCTCCTGAGCCTCGACCTATGATCTGAATCAAGGTTGTAGGGAGAAAATCCAGGCCACCTCCTGTGATCATCGAAGAGCCTACGGAGGAGGAGCTGAACGTCTTGCTCAACAAACCCGTTGAAAGTGATAATTCTAGCCCTGGGGCTGAAATTCCTCTACAGGTAGTTCCTCCGACCATTTTTAACTTAGGTGTCAACGATCACGTTCGATTGTGTATCTTTCTAAACCAGAATATTCTTCCTCTTCTATTTTCAGGAAACCACCGAAAGTTCATCACCAAAAACTTCAGAGACACAAGACTCTGTTGAACATAGTAGACAACAAGAGGAGGAATTGGCGAACGATGAAGCCCTTGCTGAAACAGAGGAACAACAACCAAAGGAAACTCAAGTGGTCGATTTGACAGAGGAGCAACATGACGAAGAGGATCGTATTGATGCTGGCACTACTGAACCACATGTCGAAGAGAGTCATGTTGATGCTGACGCTACTGAACAACCTCAACCCCAAGCCACCACTGCTGTAGGAACGACCACTTCGGCAAAGCCCAAGTCTAAAGAAGACTTGGCCCTTTTGAAGCAAACTGATCCCATTGGCTACCTAAATGCCATCATTGAGAGTAGGGGGAGTTCATCTGACCTTAGTCATGATGCTTCTACTGCATCGGGGAAGTCTACTTCGACTTCTCCTCTTGATGAGGCTTTGACGAAGGTCAAGGCTCAGTTCTTCAAAAGGGATCTAATGAAGGCTTTGGAGGGGGATCCTACTGCTCCGTCTTGTCTGGGAGCTATTCTGAATGCAGTTGATTTTCTTGCTGTGTCTCCAGAGGTTTCAAGCTTTATTTTGGAGTTATACTATATTGTTGACCAAGTCTCTGCGGACTATAGACGTCAAAGGGGGTTCAACAGCCAGCTCGAAGTACTACATGGCAAGAGTTCTTCTGCCTGGACCGAGGTAGCTGAAACAACCTCTCGTATTGCAGAGTTGTCGAAACAGAAGACATCCAAGCAGGAGGAAATCGACGCCATAGATCGAGATAACGCCTCTATAAAGGCGCAGATCGAGGAGTTGGAGGCCAAGCTAAATGCTAATACCAAGCGCAAAGAGGAGCTCCTTTCGACTGTTTCGGACGCAAAGAGCCAAGCTGAAGTTACACGAGGCTTAGAGTTCGCTGAGAAGGCCCAAGCTTTTGATGACCAGATTGCCAAACTTTCTCAGGCGACTGCCTTGTGTAACAAATGGCTGGAGTTGCAGCAGGCCAAGTATCTTCGACTTAAAGCTTCTATTCCTTTCTAATTTGCTCAGCAACTTATTAACCATGTACTGTAATATTTGTAAGACAATGCAACCATTTTGGCTAATCACTATATAATTTTCCATTTTGGCTTTTTATGGTTAATTTGGTCATTAATTGCTATTTATTTTGATCTCTTGGAGCATAGGTTTGTATTTTTTCAAATATTTGCCGTTTACTCTCAAGAGTCTTTTATCTTTGCCTAACTCTTCAACCTCATAAGCTCCACCAGAAAAAATTTGGATAATTCTGAACGGCCCTTCCCATTTGGGTGACCATTTTCCCATGCTTCGATCCCTTCGATCCATGGGGAGAATCACCTTCCAAACTAATTCTCTAGGCGAGAATGCCTTAGGTTTTACTTTTTTATTGTAAGAGTCTTCCACTCTTTTCTTCTGAATTCTTAGTAGGTCGAGAGCACGTAGTCTTTCCTCGTCTAAATCTACTAGTTCGTCTAACATCATATCCCAATAAACCTCCGAGGGAATATCATGATGTCTCCGAACCCTTGCTGATTGAAGACAAATTTCCGATGGCAGTACTGTGTCATGACCGAAAGTTAGCCGATATGGTGTTGTACCTATGGCTTCTTTTGGGGATGTTCGACAGGCCCACAAGATCTGGTCTAACGTCTTATGCCAATTTTTTGGCTTCTTTCCTACATGCTTTTTTATCAGGCCGATCACTATTTTATTCGCTGCTTCGACTTGACCATTTGCCTGTGCATAATAAGGTGTTGATGTTAGGAGTCTAAAGCCTGTTTCTTGAGCGAATTCCTGCATCTTTCGACCAGTAAACACTGATCCTTGATCAGTCGTTATAGTCTCAGGGATTCCAAATCTGAAGATAATGTTCTTTTGAATAAATTCAATGACATTTTCTTGGTCTGCATTGACTAAAGGGATAACTTCGATCCATTTAGTGAAATAATCAATGCCTACCAGTATATACTTCTGGCTCTTTGATGATGCTGGTCGAATCTCTCCAATAAGATCCAACGCCCATCCTCTAAAAGGCCAAGGTTTCACTATTGAATGAAGTTCGCTTGCTGGTACATGTTGGATGCCCGTATGGACTTGACATTCCTCGCAACCCTTCGCGAACTCAACACAATCTTTCAAGATGGTGGGCCAGTATAGTCCTTGTCGAAACAACAACCATTTCATCTTATGGCCTACTTGGTGAGCCCCACATGCTCCAACGTACGTAGTCGAAAGGGCTATGTATGCTTCAGTTTAGCTTAAGCACTTTAGCAATACCCCTCCAGGCGTCTTTTTAAATAACTCATTACCCATGAGAACGTAACTCAACGCCCTATATTTTATTTTTCGTTCTGTCAAAGCTGCTGGATTTTGTAGATAATCTACAATGGGTTTCCTCCAATCTTTCTCTGACAAATTGTCTATGAACGATATTTTAAAGTTCCTTTGATCAGCATACCTTAGTCTTGTCGATTTCAAGTCTGTTGGGGACAGGCTAGTTGCTTTTATTTTTTCTCGAACTTTGATTGCTCTTTGTAATCTCGTTTTTGAAATTTTGTACCCAGATGCAATTTGTGCCAAATCATTGGCTACTAAATTTTCCAATCTAGGTATGTGTCGAATGTTGACCACTTTGAATTTTTTCAATAAACGATTTGCTATCACAAAGTACATAATAAGATTTTCTCTTATGCACTTATATTCTTTTGTGACTTGCTTAATGACTAACTCTGAGTCTCCCATTATTTCGACTCGAGTTGCCCCCAATTCCAACAATATCTCAAGGCCAGTAATTAGAGCTTCATACTCAGCCTCATTGTTCGAACAAGTACCTGATATCTTGTACTTGAATGTTGTTGGAATTTTTTCTGGAGAAATAATCAAGACCCCTACTCCTGTTCCATCTTTATGGCTGGAACCATCGAAGTAGAATTTCCAAGGCTCTATCTCCACATAATTTATATTCTCAACCTGAATTGAGTGGTCGACTATAAAGTCTGCTACCACTTGCCCTTTCACTGCCCTAAGAGGCATAAAGGTCAATGAGTATTCAGTTAATGCTAGCGCCCACTTGCCAATTCGACTGTGCAGAATGGGTTTCGACAACATATATTTGAAAACATCAAAGTGAGACGAAACGTACACATCAACTGGTTTTATATATTGTTTGAGCTTTGTACAAGAGAAATAAAGACATAGACATAATTTTTCAACTTCGCTATATCTAGTTTATGCATCGTTCAAAACTATACTGAGATAGTAAATGGGTCTTTCGACTCCATTTTCATCTTCTTGGGCTAACATGCTTCCCAAAGTTTTGTCGGATGAAGCTATGTACAATCTCATACTCCTGTTGCTGCAAGGAGGCACCAAAATAGGTGGCTTGGTGAGATATCCTTTGATTTTGTCGAAGGCTTCTTGTTGTTCTTGCCCCCACTCGAATCTTTCCTTATTCAATCGAAGTAAGGGTGAGAAGGCTTGAGCTTTTCCACTTAGGTTAGATATGAATCTCCTTAAGAAATTTATCTTGCCCAGCAGAGATTGCAGTTCCTTTTTGTTCGCTGGCGCTTTCGCTTCCAAGATTGCCTTCGTCTTGTTCTGGTTGATTTCGATTCCTTTCTTGTGGACGACGAAGCCCAAGAAATCTCCAGCTTTTACACAGAACGCACACTTCAAAGGGTTCATTTTCAGACCATGTTCTCTCATTCTTTCAAATGATTGTCGAAGGTGGTCTATATGGTTCTTCCTGGAAACAGATTTTACAGCAATATCATCAATATACACTTGCATAAAAGTGTTAATAAAATCATGGAAGATAGAATTCATCGCTCGCTGATATGTTGCCCCAGTGTTCTTTAGGCCGAAAGGCATCACTACCCATTCGTAAGTGCCTAAAGCCCCAGGGCATCGAAAAGCTGTTTTCGACACATCTTATTCGGCAATGAAAATTTGATTATATCCTGAATAACCATCAAGCATGCTCAGGTACTCATGGCAGGCGGCAGAATTGACTAGCATTTCTGCCACAGGCATAGGATATTCATCTTTGGGTGTAGCAGCATTCAAATCTCTGAAATCTATGCATACCCTCAACGTGCCATTTTTCTTAATCACTGGCACAATGTTTGCAATCCATTCTACATACCTCGTAGCTCGTATGAATTTGCACTTCAGCAGTCTTTCGACTTCTGTTTTGATCTTCGACAGTATTTCTGGAGCGAAGCGTCTTGGACTTTGCTTGACTGGCTTCTTCCCAGGTTTGATTGGCAACTGAAGTTCTACCAATCCTCTGTCAAGACCAGGCATCTCGTCGTAATCTCATGCAAAGCAGTCCTTGAACTCCTTTAACAAATGGATCACTTCCAACCTGAGCTTTGGTCTATTTTTCCGCTAATGTAAGTTGGCTTTTTCTCTAACCCTTCGCCCAAGTTGATTTCTTCTAAAGGATCCTGGGCTAACATTTTGATGTTGTTCGCCAGGGGGTCCTTTTCGAATCCCAAAGGCTCATCATCGTAGATGGCGTCGAGCCTTTGCTCCTGCATTCCTTCTGACACGATATCAGGAGGTTCGGGGTCGAAATCCTTTCCAGGACCTGCAGAAGGTAGCTCTTGATCATTGGCCTGAGTGGCCATATATTTTACTTCGACTTCGAGAGTCGTTATCATCCTTTTTTTGGCTACATAAGCCGAAATTCACTGCAGTGATTGTGACTCAGTCATTGTCACTGAATTCGCTTCCCCAACCAGTTGGCTGGATGTCAGTTAGCCCACTGAAATCAATGTGGGATAAGTCTTCTCTGTCCCATTGAAAACCATGCTCTGGGTGCAGGTACAAGGAACAAAAAGCATTTGGCGCTGGTGCCAAGTCGAAGTCAGGTGCTGGGCAGGGCCCAATGTGAGCCAAATTCTTGTCGAAGTCAGCTCTCCCTAGGTGATTTACTTCGCCCAAGTAATAGCTCTGATCCGCTTCTATATTTTCGACCATTCCATCAGGACGCCATAGTATCAACCTTTGGTGCATTGATGATGGTACTGCTCCAACACCATGTATCCATTCTCGGCCCAACAAAAGATTATAATTTGGTTTGGCCGATATGACCATAAACATAGTTGGTCGAAGGATGGATCCTACTAGGAGGTCTAGTTGGATCACACCCATAGTGGTCCCTATTCCGCCTTCATAATTTGACAGGACCATGTTGTGAGGCTTGATGTTTTCATCACTCTTGCCTATTTTTCTCAGCATAAAGTGAGGGATGATGTTGATGGTTACCCCACAGTCCACCAAGATCTTATTTACGGTGGTTTCTTCGAGTTTTGCCCTTATGAATAAAGGCTTGAGGTGATTTTTCATCGCCTCAGTAGGTGGTTCGAAGAAACCATTTTGCTCTTCAGTAGCGCCATTATCCATGACGAAGTAGCATACTGGCCTATGCTTGGCCATTTCTTGTTCGACTTCCCAATCGTTCGATTCGACCTCCACCTGGCGGTTGAACTCTCTTGGCAAAACTGAGACTATGTTCACCATGATATCTAGGGTGTCATCAGACTCAGAGCCATCTTCGTCATCAACTTCGCCCTGGTTAGGCCACACCAGTCTATTGGTCACTGGTTGCTTTTCCAGAGGCTTTCTCTGCTTTCTCTGAGGGACATTTGAACTTGATTCTGGCTTTGGCTCATTGGTAGCTTCCCTCTCAGCCTTTCGCCGCCTCTGGTATCTTCTCCATTGGGATCGAGACATGGGATTCTTTCCCTTGTAGTTACTTGATACCTGGGTCACTTTAGAGGCGACAACCTGAGGTTCTTTCTTGTGTGTCAAAGATGAACCCCTTGGCACTTCGAAGGAGTGCCACCTTTCTTCGCTTGGTCTCTTTCGACCTGATGTTTTATACCACGTATCAACTGGCACATTGGTTGGAGGCCTGAAAGTCAGTGGCCTCTTCTCTTAATTTGAACCCTTTTAGTAGGTTCTTCTGGGGTCATGTCGAATATCAACACCTTCCCTTCTTCTGTTTGCTGCTCTTACACCTTGGATGTGTTTTGCAGCTTTTTTGTCGAAAATCGAGCTGCATCGAGGACACAACATCACTTCTGACTTCTTCTTCTGGCATCTTTGCAGGAAATCTGCCAGATTTTCATTTTCCCGAGGGAAAGCCGTTTTGTCTGCCTGCTTTTGCCTAATGGCCTCCTCTGATGCTTTTGATTCAGAGATTTCGACCATGTTGACATTCATGGTGTCTTTGGTGGCGAGAGTCATCTGCTTCATCTGGGCCTCTAGGTCCTATGTCTGGCCTTGGACTGCAGCCAAGTAGGAACTGGGTTTTGCTCCAGATTTTGGGGCTCCAACTGTCTCCAGTTTTGGGCTTTCAACAGCTTTTTGGACTGCTTCGATTGTTTTTCTAGAAAGATTCCCAGAAAAACTGCCAAAGATTGGCATGTTAACATGATCTTTGGTGACCTCGACCATAGTTATTCCTGGCCTTTTCACATGGCTTCTGGACGCCTCGATCACATTCACCTCTGAAGGTTCAGCATAATGGGCTTCAGCCTGCGAAGGGTTAGAGTCCACAGTCCTGGGGGTCTTATCGGCAAATTTCAACCTCCCTTCTTCGATAGCATCTTGCACGAGATTGCTGAAAAGAAAACATTGAGATGTTTTATGGCCCAGAAAATTATGATATTTACAAAAGCCTCTTTTCTTTCTTTGATTAAGAGGAGGCACTTTTACCCCTGGGGGCACTATCATTTGGCCATCTTTTACAAGTAAATCAAAAATTTCATCACATTTTGTAATATCAAAACTGTAAGTCTTTTTGGGGAACCTATCGTTGGCCCTTTCAGGACCAGTAGGGTTTTTTCCACCTGAGGGGACTAGCAGTTTGCAAGAGTATGGTGGCCTTTGTTTTAGTTCCGCTAAATTGACCTCGCTTTCTTCAACGGTTATAGTTTCGTCGAAGGTTTCTGGATCTTCATCGTCCATTTCGACATATTCTATCCTTTCTCTTTTATGAGTTTTTGTCGCCTTGGCTTTTTCAGCTTTAAGGCGTTCTACCTATCGAACCCTATCGGCCAATTGGGCCATGTCTCTCAGGTATTGAGTGTCCAATTTCTTCCTAATGGAATAATCTAAGCCTCCTGCGGCTATTTCGACTAACTCATGTTCTGGCACTTGCGTAAAGCATCTTGCTTTGAGCAACCTAAACCTATTTAGATATTCGTCTATAGGTTCAGTGAATCGCCTCTTTACACTGGCCAATTCTTTCAGACTTATCTTGGTTTGTCCCATGTAGAATTGCTCAAGGAACAATCTCTCCAACTGGTTCCAATGGTGGATCGAATTGGGGGGAAGAGTTGTGAACCAAGTAAACGCGTTCTTTGTTAGAGAACTTGGGAAATACTTAATCCTCAGGTTTTCGTTGTTTGAAATATCTTCTGCTTCAATCAAGTATCTCGCCACATGTTCGATAGTGGATTCTGTCGTGTCCCCTGAAAATTTAGTGAACTTAGGGACTTTACATCTAGGAGGTAAGTCTGTTTGTAACACATATTCTGACAGTGGGGATGTAAAGTTGGGCCTACGGAAGCCCGTATTCATCCCATTTTGCGTCATGATTCTTTCGATCATGGCTGTCAGGTTATTTTCCAAACCCATATTCTGGTATTGGATGTGCTGAACTACTTCGTCAGCATTTTGGTTTCTGTTGACTATCCTTACTTCCGGGGCTATGACCCTAGGTCCTTCGACCCCGGGTTGTTGCAATCGCGGCCTAAGGTTTTCTTCGACAGGTTGCTGGACTTGGTTAATAGTGGTTTCTTCCTCTAGAAGTATACCTTGGTTTCCCCTTATTTGCGCCCTTTGGGGCTGTCGAGTAGGTTGGGGTACCCCAAAGAAATCGGCTAGACACGCCATTTGCGCTGTCATCTGCTGATTCGACTGGGTGGTATTTTGTATTAGAGGATTTAGCATTGTGCTTAAAGTTTGTGCCAACATTTGAACCATATCGTGGTTGCTTTCGTCCATTTGCTGCCTCAAGACTGTTGTCGAGGCATTCGTAAGGCCATGCGCTACTTGGGACGTTCCTCCTAAGAGTTGGGTCCTACCCCTATTCGCCATACCAACTCCGGAACCTTGGATTGGCGAAGAGGCGCTCACTAAAGGGTCTGAAAAGGTGGACGCAGCATTCGTCAGGCTAGCCAATTCAGAAGTTGGCATGCCATAGAGTGGTTCTCGATTTAGACCGCTCGTCGAAAATCCTGGGGGAACATAAGGCCTAGTTCCTGGGTTTCCCCTTGGTGGGGGAGTTCCCAAAGGCATTCTGGGGCCAGTGAAAGGAGGTAATGGCCCCGTTTGTGTGACCGTTACTGCTGGGGTTGAACCAGCGGTTACCGTTTCACTTACGGTTGGGATAACCGTTGTTCCCACATTTGTTTGTGGGATTTCGCTATTGTTTGGCGGATTCGCCATCGCTTCTCTTCTTCTCCTAGTATTGGTATCGTTAGTGTATATTCTACCACTTCTCAATAACATGCAATACTTCTCGAAAAAGATGATATTTTGTATAAATACGGTTAACCTTAAAAATCAACACAAGGTCCCACCAGGTGTGCCAATTTGTTTACCGTGGAAATTGGTAAACAACCGCTGATCTTCCAAAAGGTTACTTATTTGGTGACTCGCAGGATCGATCAGATTGATCCTAAGCCATGGTTGATTTTCTGGGGTTTGACTAAATCTAATGATGATTAATGCCAGTAAAGTAAAGACACTTTATGTAAATTGCATGAAGAAAAGCTTGATAGAATAAATGAAAGCGTTAAATAAAAGGCTTCGACGAAGAAGAGTAAATGAAAGGCAATAAAGTGCTGGAATATAAAAGACTTTGATTAATTTAAATGGTGTTTCACACATACATTCTCAACAATTCTTTCGCTCACACTGGGTACTTGAATCTAGATGAGTGACTTGTATATAATGATGAACACACGCGAAAACTACGTGAACAACTAGTATTTATACTAAACACATCTTAAGTAACCGTTGGGCAGTTACGTTGCTTCGAGATGACACCACTTGGCACACTCACAGCATTCGACGCTCCTGATCTTGGCGCATTGCGTTTAGTAACTGCTGGGAACCGTTTTCCCTCCAAACATTTGAATCTCAAACCGTTCCACCCTGGGCGTCAGATACCTTTGTCGAGGAGTTTCTTCGACGTCGAAGGTAACAAGATTCCTACTTAAAAGAAATTCTCTAAGTACCTTGCCATTTTCTGATGAGCATTCGACAGGATCAGCTGGTCGAAACCTGGAAACTCTTCAGACTCATAATTAATGGTCTATATTGATAACAAACAAGGGTGTCGAATTTAGGAGCCAACACCATGGGAATTCCAGAGAACTGTGTGCCTGAAGGTTTCAATCTTGGTCCTCAAGATACTCCAGTTGTTCAGACTACTGTTACTCCTACACCTCCTATGGTGCATGCTGCTTATGCTACGCCTCATTCGATAAATATGGTCCCATTTGCTAATGATGATATGTATCGTCCTTTTCCTCCAATAAGTGAAGACTTGGGTCTCTATGATAGAATGGATAATTTTCAAGAACAGTTTGACAAGATGCAAAGGGAGATGAAGGCCCTCAGGGGAAAGGAATTGTTCGGGCAGAATGTGAACGATTTATGCTTGGTCCCGAATGTTAAGATGCCTGTGAAGTTTAATGTCCCGGAATTCGATAAGTACAAGGGTAACACTTGTCCTCATGCTCATCTTGTGATACATGTAAGAAGAATGTCTACCGATACGGATGATCAACGTCTGTTGATTCACTTTTTTCAGGATAGTTTGATTGGTGCTGCGTTGAAGTGGTATATGAGTTTGGACAACGTCAATATGCATACTTTCAACGACTTCGGAGAAGCATTTATCAAACAATACAAATACAATGTGGACATGGCGCCTGACCATGATCAACTCAGGGCCATGGTCCAGAAGGACATGGAATCATTCAAAGAATATGCACAGAGATGGTGTGAGGTAGCCGCCCAAGTGATTCCTCCCATGTAAGAGAAGGAGATGACTAAGATTTTCTTGAATACTCTGGATGCTTTCTACTATGAGAGGATGGTAGCGAGTGCGCCAAGTGACTTTACTGAAATGGTGGGCATGGGTATCCATTTGGAAGAGGCTGTGAGAGAGGGTCGTCTAACAAAAAGTGAAAGTTCCGGAAGTACGAAGAATCCATCATATGGGTTTGCCAAAAAGAAGGAAGGAGATGCAAATGTTGTTATGCAAGAGAGGAGGGTTAACACTCCTAGAAGAAATTATCAATGTCATCAACAGGTTGCCTTAGTGACTCCAGTTGTTGGTGTAGCTCCAACCACCGTTTCTTATCAGAGACCATCCCATCAGGGGAATCAAGGGTATAATTAGAGAAGGGAGAGTCATGACCCTATCCCTATGAGTTATATAGAATTACTCCCAATGTTAATTCAGAAGAAGTTGGTTCAGACCCGACCACCTCCTGATGTACCATCACCATTGCCTTGGTATTACAAGGCAGACCAAACATGTGCTTTTCATCAGGGAGCACCAGGGCACAATGTTGAGAACTGCTATCCTTTGAAGACTGAAGTACAAAAATTGGTGAAGTTTGGTATCTTATCTTTCAAGGATATTGGCCCTAATGTGAAAGATAACCCTTTGCCCAAGCATGGAGGAGAAAATGTTGTAAACATGGTGGCCGGTTGTCCAGGTGACTTTCGGATTTTTGATATTAAATTGGTTAGAGGAGATTTGGTAAAAATGCATGCAGACTTCTATGAATTTAGCTATTATACGCATGAATATACTGGTTGTGCTATTTGCAGTACGGATATACAGGGTTGTGACAAGATAAAGGTTGATTTTTAGGAGATGATGGATGAGGGCATCATCCAGATAATCAGGCCTAGGGCAGAGTATGAAGAGGAAGTAAACATAGTTTTTGG
Source organism: Vicia faba (assembly GCA_948472305.1). Taxonomy (NCBI): domain Eukaryota; kingdom Viridiplantae; phylum Streptophyta; class Magnoliopsida; order Fabales; family Fabaceae; genus Vicia; species Vicia faba. The sequence goes on from OX451735.1 coordinate 360,815,274, forward strand.
ATGTCCTAGAGAGTTCAGAATCTTTGATGTGGAACATATGAATGAGGATCTTGTACAATTGCATGCTACTTTCTGCCACATGGCCGGTCAGGTAGAACATCAGTATAGATCTTGCCTAATTTGCAGCCAAGACTCCCGAGGATGTTCAAATGTAAGGAAAGGTGTTCAGTTGTTGTTGTATAATGGAACTATCAAGGTTATAAGCCAAAGGGATGATTATCATGAGGTTAATGAGATTGAGGTTTGTTTAGCTGAAGAAGAGTCAGATGATGAGTATGCCTCTGCAGATGAGTTCTTCTCCTCAGATGAAGATATGTTTTCCAGAGATGACTCTGTAATGACTGAATATGTTGAATAGGGAGTAAATGTTATTGTGCCTTGTTTTGGTGCACCCACCCATTTTGAAGTTGAATATCATGGAAAGCCAACTATTACTCCATTGGTGATTAGTTTGTCGAGTCATGTCCCCTACAAGTCAGATAAGGCGGTACCCTTAAATATAATGCTACAATTTTAGAGCATGGTGTGGAGGTTCCCATCCATCCAATGCCTAATGTTGGAAATATTGTTGAGACTAGCAGAATGACCCGCAGTGGTCGTGTATTTGCACCAGTTGTTCGTGGAGATGTTAGTACTGGAAAGAAAATTGTGGAAAATGTTGAAACATCACTTTATTAGGGACTATATTCAGAAAGGAATCCTTACTTTAAAATTTATTGACACAAACCATCAATGGGATGATTTCTTTACAAAACCACTTTCTTGAATAAAGGTTTAATTTCATTCTGAAACATCTCAGCATGAAATTATGTTCAGAATAAGAGTTTTATTTATATATTCTTTAACCCCCAGAACTTTATGTTTTCTTTGTGAACATCTGATCAATAAGTCTTCATAAGTTAGAAGAACAGTTGCATCAAAATCTATCTAAGAAGATCTAAACCTTTCATTTCAAAGATAGAGGCGTGCAGTTCACACTATCACCATTTTGTCATCCTCTCACAAGCTACCTTCTAAGGCTAAACACGCGTTCAAATTTTGAAGGGTCTAAGGCTTTGATTGGGTGCATTGAGACGCGTGTCATTGGTAATTGTTTCTTATCTCCACGCAAACCCCTATTTTCAGGTTTCATTATTGCAGTGTAATCATTAATTTGCTTTCTCTTTCTTACTAATTAAGTTTTCAAATTGATTATAAATACACAATCACCATCACATTCACTTCTTCTCGCTTCTTTTACTCTATCTAGTTTTCGTTTTGCAAAAACCTTTTTTTATAGAAAATCTCAAACAATCCATGTGAACAATGGCATCTTTCTCAAGTGTCAAAAATATTCAAAGTGCTCCTGGTTCATCATCAATAGTAGATCAGTAAGAAAAACCAATAAGAACATTACTCACTCCAGTTGATTCTCTTGAAGTTCTCTGTGAGCTTATCATTGATTTTGAAAGCTTGAAGGAGAATGGTTTTGATCTTTCTGAAGATGTAACGGCTCAAGGATGGAACAAGTATTTCAATCGTCTTCTAGGTCCAGTGTTCCCAATTCTGGTAAAGGAATTCTGGATTCATGCAACTTCCTCTAATCATCAAGTTACGTCTTACGTAATGGGGAAGAAGATTGTAATTACTTAAGATTTGATTGGAAAGCTGATTGGGTACAACGGCGGTGAAGTTAGGTGCAGTGACATGGCTGAGAAATGTTCTGGCTTAAAATCCATATCAAGAGTTATCTTCACTTCTGGACAGCCATCCAGCAAGATTAGGGATTTGAATGATTACTACAGAATCTGGGCTAAGATCATTCTGGGATGTATAAACCACAGGAAGCCAACAAGCTCTCCTGACTACATCAATATTGATCAACAATTTCTGCTTTATTTCATTTCAAAGAAGACAAGAATAAACCTTCCTCACTTACTTTTCAATCATTTGAGAACAAGCGTGAAGGAAACAAGGGAAGAAGAAAGGACCAAGAGGGATTGGATACCTCTGGGCAAGTTGATTTCTGATATTCTGACTGAGAACGGGTTAATAGAGCATTTAACAGAAGCTCAGCAGATAAGCATGTTGGAGGCATGTTCTAGAAAACCCATTAATGCCAAGAATCTGAAAAAAGATGAAGATTATGGACAACATTAAGAAGGAGCCAACAATTTATACTCATGAAGTCATCACGTCAAGGAGAATCCCTCTGAAATATTTTCCTTTATTTTGAGATTCATGCTACACCAGAAATAGTGGTCAGATACTTAGAAGCATGCAAGGAGGATGGAACTGCTCTAGAAATTAATATTCGTGATCTGCATTAGCAAGCTCCAGATGTTGTGTTAAAGAAGTCCAGAAAGAGAAAAGCTATTGGAGAAGGACCTTCTTAGAGGACTCCAAAAGCTGCTAAAAAGAAAGGTAACACTTCCTTTATTTCTGTTGTAGAATCAATAGTTATTCCAACATCTAAAACACCCTCCTCACCAAAACCAACAGAAGATCCCTCACCTCAAACACTTGATTATTTTGATATAGAGTTTGGTCCTTCTATAACCCTTGAAAATATCCTAAATGAACCTCACTCTCTCAATCCGAACCTAGAACAAAATCAGCCATAACTTGAAAGAGTTCTTTCTGATACTGATCTATTTGATCAAGATTTTCAAAACTCCTAACCTAGAAAATACAAACCTTTATACTCCTATCCCAGAAAATCGAACCCTTCACACTTCCCAAATGGAAAATCCAAACTTTGAAACCACTCACCCAGAAAATCCAAACGCTACCGCTTACCAACCAGAAGATTCTTTCAGACTCTGATACCACCACACCTATTCCTGGAATCACAGAACCTCTCATGGTTCATCAACCTCTCTCCATTCTAGACATTCCAGAAATACCATCACCTTATCATTCCACTCCACCAAACACACCTCATTCACCAATCATTATTTCTGATTCTCCTACTCCCTCTCCTATTAACCGTCCAGATGATCACCTCAGAACAATCATTGATTTAGAAGCACTGGACCACCTAGCCTTAACCTCTCACAAAATAGCCATTCCAAAACCTAAGACAACTATAACCAAAACAGTTGTTGGTAAGAATTTATTGATTTTTGAAACAGAATTAATGGAATGGGTTAACTCCTTGAAGCAAGCAAGTATAGAAAATTCAAATCATGTTTCTTATGATTCTCATTGGAATCGGTTCAGAAGATGGTTCAACTCAGAATCCAAAAAGCTCAAAGAATCAAGTTATGAACTGGCTCAACAAAACTTCAGTGATCAGCTGAAAGCTTTCAAAGATCAAGTTCTGAGTCACTAGGAAAAGAAATCGATTCTTATACTAGACAATGCTCCCTGGAAAGAGAACCAAACTTCATAAGTTATTGAACCATGCTCTGAATGTCTTCCTCTAGCTATTATTCAAGAAAAGCAAAAAGCAAATGAAGAAGCCACTGAATCAGAAAATGTTGCAGAGTGTTCTGAGAAACTTGTAACTTCTGAGGATACACCAGCTTCTTCTTTGGTTATGCAAACTCTGGAAGAGTTAAAGAATGAGAATGATGTAATCAAAGAACGATTGGATAAGCAAGAAGACACAAGCAATGAAATCAAGGAAATGCTGCAAAAGTAAGAAGAATCAAGCACTCAGATTAAGAGCTTGCTGGAAGCGTTGTCCACACGACTTCCCCCTCCTCAATCTTAGATTTTTTATAACTTGTTTTCTGCATCCATTATCTTGTTTCATCTAGCTCTGAAAATTTTATTGAAATCCGTTTGAATATAAATCATTTTTTTGACTCTGAATATTATTGTTTATATTGATTTTTTATTCCTGACAAAAAGGGGGAGAGCGTAAGATATTTTCAATAACAGTATACTGGGACAAGGTCTCAAACATTCTGAATATTTTAACTTCTCGTTTTTTCTGAAAGAAAAACAAGAATAAAACTCTGAAGAGGACAAAAGAAGATGCATCAAAAGCTCTGATCAGAATGAATTTCAGGGAAGTAATTCATCTCTATCTGAGTACTCAACTCAGGGGGGACTCTCTAAAGCTTTATGTTCTGTCTATTTTTATTGAAAAATCCTAGTTTTTGTCATCATCAAAAAGGGGGAGATTGTTAGAACATAGTTTGATTCTACAACCCTCATAAGAGTTTTGATGATAACAAACACAAAGAACAAATATGCACTTTAAAATATGTTCTATTTTGTACAGAAGTTCTAATGTATGAAGATCAGAATTTGCGCTAACGAGAAAGACATTTTAACTCTGAATGGAAGTCTAACGCTGCAAACAGAACCTCATGATTCTGACCTTCCAAGTTCTAAAGCAAAGCTGCAAACAGATTCTTTATGTTCTGAAGCGTTACTATTTCATCAAAGCTGTATCAATTGCAACAGCTACAAATAGACAAGGATCTTCAAGTTAAGGAAAGTACATTAACTACTAATTATCAAGTTTCCATTTGCACAAGATTGATGCGCCTATTTAAACAAGAAACAAGGTTAAATCGTTCCGATTTATATTACTGATATTTTACAATCTCTCAATGCTGCAACTCAATATTCAAATTATTCTCTAAATTGTGTAATACATCACAAGTTTGTGATACCATTTTTGTAACGAAAAACATCCTGTACACAAATTTATTCATACTTTTGTTAGTGAAATTCCTTGATATAAATCGGGTTGTGGTTGTACTCAAGAAGACTTTGGCAGTTGTCAAAGTAGATTTGTAATCAGTTTGATTAGTGAATTAAGACCTCGTTGGAGAGAGGCGAAATCACCTTGGCGGGTGGACTGGAGTAGTTTGAGAGCAAACGAACCAGGATAAAAATCATCATGTCATTTGAATTTGATTTTAAGATTCCAATTCAACCCTCCCCCCCCCCCCCCCTTCTTGTGTTTTTCACTTCTTCAAATTGGACACCTTTTAGGATTCCAGATTGGTCCAACTGCCCATTCAGAAGTTCTCGCGCATGTTTATCAAGATGATAATTTAAACAATTTTTGGAAAGATGTCACCAATAATGCAAACCCTAACCCAGCCCTCTAGTTTTCAAACTGAATCCATAACCCAACATTTAGGTACTTCCAGATGATCTTAGCACAAACATTCTTTGGTAGGAGTGAAACCTGTAAACCAGTAGGTGAAGAAGAGTTGTATATTCTATATTTCATCACCGAAGAAGACTGTGTCGCATCTTGTACCTTACTTATTCAAAACCTAGTTGGTATAGCCCGATCTTTGGTAGGACCTATTCATGTAGGAGGAATAGTTACATGTATAGCCTATGCCTTTCAATTACAAAACGAGCTTTCCCACTTGATTCCTTATTATCGTCATACACTTCTAGATATGAACCATTCCCTTGAAAAAGGTTTGATACGGAAAACATACTTCAAGATAAATAAATACAAACTCCTCATTAAAAATGAAGTCGTTCACAAATTTTACCTGTCAAACCCAGAAATGACCGATGTCTGGAATAGGGAGAACTGGATTTATGATCTAGAGGAGCAATATAAAACGCCTTTTAGACCGGCTACACCCCCTACACTAGAGTATCACCCTTTACCTCCACCTACCTCAAATAGGACTACTGTGATTTCTTCTTCTGGTTCAGCTAGGAAACGAGGCAGAGATTTCGAGCTCACTATTATGCGCCAGTAGATTGTCTCTCTTCGCGAGAAAATTACTGATCTAACACAAAGGATGGAGATAAATGATGCCACTCATACAAAGGAGGCAGATTTCCCTCATCAAGATATTCTCAGTCTTAGACACCAGCTAGAAGAGACTCGTGCATCCTGTCCATGATAAGTGTGTTTATATCGTTTTTATGAGTGCATTTTAGTCATATTCTTGCCATGTTTTACTTGTTTTTCCTACATTTTACGCTTTGTGTTGTACCCCAATTTTTGCCCCTAAGATCCTTTCATCATACCATATTGATTCAATCACAACAAGATCATATTAGGGTTTTTGGTTCTCCTCCTTATCTTTAGCTTTGCTTTTTGAGGAATCACCAAGCACCTTGTCTTTATTTTGTGATCATTCATGTTTTGTTTTGACTTTTGTTTTAATTAATAAAATGCAATGTTGCTTTGTCTTACTTGTTAATAATGTAGGTAAAGGTAATGTGGCTTAGCAAGTTGATCTATGGGTTCATGAGTTTATTTCCATGCCCTAGTCAAAAAATCTTGAGAAATTCAAACCTCACCATTGAAGTTGTTTTGGAAGAAATGGAATGGCAAGGTTTATTTTGGTTCACCACATCTCAAAGTTATCAAGATTGATTCAAAAGTACAAGGGGTTGATTGAAGAAGTTGTCATGGTTGGACAAGGCCTTATCCCCATTGGTCACAAGTACATATTTCTCTCAATTCTCAAGATATGGAAGTGGTTTTAGTTTCTATGAGTTCTCATTATCATCCTCAACAACTTCTATCTATAAAGCAAAAGTATTGGTATAAGAAGGATGTTCAAAATTTTCAAAGTTCCTCAAAGCATTTTCTTGATCTAGGAGCTAGGGTTTTGAACTTCAAAGAAGTATATCTTGCTCATCTTTTGGTATTTTTAAGTGATTCCAAAAACATACTTCTCTTCAAATGGTTAATAACAAATCACTTCAAAAGTTTCAAGTAGTTTTCATGTGGAAGAAACTTGATGATGAAGAAAGATTACAAGTCCTCCAGATGAACCCCATATTTCCCATGTGTGACTTCAAATGATCATAACTTGGTCAATTTTTATCACCTTGATACCACTCTTTTCCATAATGATCTTGAGGATGTGAAATTTATTCCTTCATTTATGTGCAAAGTGATAAAATCGATGGAGGATTCCCTAAGGATACAAAAGATTATAGGTCATTTCATGATTTTTTGCCAACTTCAACAATTCATAACTCTCTCAATTTTTGGAGATTTTGAATGGTTCAAGTTTCAAAATGTCATTCAATAGGTCTATTTCATTCCATATTTTTTGGTCAAGAGCAAATTCCAAGAGGAAGGCCATGTTTGGATGCAAAAGATTATATGTCATTTTGAAGAAAAAACTTGAAATATTTCTAAGTATGGAAAGTCAACCTCTTTTTCCCAACTTTGACTCATTGCAACTTTCAGCTCAAACATCCATTTGATTCTATTCTTTTCCCATTGCAAAGCTTGTAATATCATCTTTCTAAAGCTTCAAGAATCATGCCCTAAGACCCCTTGAGCTGAGAATGCCATTGATTTGAACTTGGTAACTTGAAACTAAAATTTCTTCAAAAGTCAGAATTTGAAATCCTTGGTTTAGCTTCTAAACACATTTTTTCTGCGCATTTTTGCTTCTAAACATGTTTAGTGAACTTCCAGAAGTGATTAGCATAGCAAAGCACACATTTTTTATGCGTTTTGATCAAAATAGAAGTCACACTTTTCTTGTTTGCAACTTCACACGATTTCCCTCCAAACTTCATCATTTCACACACTTGAACATTCCATTTGATTCCCTATAAATAGACGGTCGTTCCTCATTCATTTCCTCAAGCTTAAACAACCAAAATCAACCTGCAAAAATTTCTCCATAACTCACTTTTCTGCAACTTCGAAATCAGTGTTCAAGCCTTTTTCAATCCATTTTTTCTATCAATTCTCCTTCCATGATCTTGCCTGAAGCTAACCATACAATTACCTTCAAGAATCGTGACCTATATTGATCCATAAAAGTCCAGTTTCAGAGCTCTGCAACTCAACTTCAATAGGTATATTTCTCCATCAATTCTTCCAAACTTTGATATCATTGTGAAGCTCTCATTGCCCTGGTTCTAGTTGCAACACTTGCTTTTATCTAGAAACACGTTTTGACCATGAAATTTCAAATCCCTTTTCAAAACATCCCCTTCAAATTGCTTGAGCTACAGTTTATATAAGTTTTTCGCGAAGGTGTGGTTGTCTTCGTCTTGATGAGACGAAGCGAATGGCATAGGTCTGAGCTTCTGATTTTACAGTTTGAGAGACCTGCAATTCAGGTTGGTTGGAGGTTGATGATGACCAACGTGACATCTTCCAACCAATGATGGCTTTCCATTTGTTTTTGTTTTTTGAAAATCCGATTTATATTTGATTATATGCTTTATTCACTAAAGTCCATAACATGCACAACGCGCCAGGTCCACTTGATCTGTTTACTAACGCGTTTTGACAATAATCAGATGGCCCATATTTTTTTGGTTTGATATTTTATTTTCTGATTTTTATTTTAATTGATTTAAACTTCAAAAAATCATAGAAAATTCATTTTAAGTCTAAAAAATCTGAAAAAATTATGCAAAATATTTTTGATTTTTCTCTTTCTGATTTTTATTTTTTCACAATTTTATTTTGTGTTTTGATATTTTTTATAAATTTTCACTATATTTGAATTGTTTTAAATGTTTAAAAATACTTTTATGAATTTTTAAATTCTGAAAAAAAAATATGGAATGATCCAATGATATTGTGACAAATATTGGTGACCTTATTTATTTTTTATTTTTGACTTTGCTATTTTTTTTATCATTTTTGGTTTATTTTACTCATTTCTTTTAATTTTAAAAATAGTTTCTGACTTTAAAAAATTACCAAAAATTTTATAAAAATATTTGAGTCCATTTCTAAGTTTTTTTTATGGTCCTACTTAATTTTTCTTGATTAATTTGAACATAGTTGATATCTTTCTCTTTTATTTCTATTTTTAAAACCTTTTTTAGTGTATATATTAAATGTAATATTATTTTGTGATTATTTTCTGGTTGATCTTGAATTGAAATTTTGATCATGAACTTTATTAACATCTTTGGATCCATGGTGTTGAGTTTAACTCCATAAATATGGATGCATGATTTTAATAATAGTTTGATTAAATTTTAATTCAAATGTGGTTTGTATATTCTTTCCCACCCCTTTTCATCTCATCCCCTTCTTATTGTACTAAGTGTTATTGGAGCATGATCTCTATATCATGTCTCAAAACAAATGGTGCATAGATTGTTATTGACCGGCCTTAAAATAGGTGTGACTTCTATATAATTCCACTTACGATTGCTTAACCTAGCACTAAACTTTATCCCGATTCGAATAAATGATCATTCGTGGCACAAACCTATGTTTGCAAGCCCAAGTATGTTAATTTGATCTCTTTGATCCAATAACCTTGAAATTCATTGTGTGGAGGCTTTGGTTCTACTAATCCTCTAATGGATCTACATCACTTTTGGTCAACGCGGATCACTTAAATATCATTTATCATTAAATGGTACTCTTGAGGATTCCAAAAATGGATGATATACTTGACAAAAAGCAGATGCAACTTGTTGTATGGAGGCTTTGGTTCTACCAATCCTCTAATGAGTTCCAAATGCAAGTTTCAATATGGTCATCCAACTAACCACTAATTATTAATAATTGACTTTATTTTGTGCTCCTATTTTATGCTATTTTATTTTATGCACCATTTACCTTTAGCATTTACATTCCATACTATTTTCATCTTTGCTCACTTGAGCATTTACTTTCTTGTCATTTTTATTTTGCTCACTTGAGTTTTTCTTTTCTTTTTGAAGATGCTTAATAATCAACATGAACCTTAAAAAGCTTTAATGATACTTGGACTATTTGGTTACTATCCTTGGCATTATGGAGTATTGGAATTCTTGGACTTAGGATTAGAGACCTTAACCTATGTTGGAGACCTTGTGACCTTAATTGATATTTTGTCTGGAGTTATTGAGGTTCACCTTAAGACATTGGGTTGTTTGTTTGTTTTGTGTGTAAGTTATTGTGATTACATACTTTGTTTGTAATCTGGAATTCACTCGTATACAGCCGTTACTCTGCCCAATTTTTGTGAAGACTTAATACATTTTAAGTTTGGTTCTCTCAAGAGGTCTAGTATCTTTGCTTGATTGGTTTCAATCCAAAGAATGATAATTATATCTTGACTCATAATGTCAAGTATTGGCTTCTTGTTGGTTAAATGGTTCTTCTCCCTAGATTTTACCTTGTGCTTTAGGATAGTCTCTTCTTCTCCTCCCATATTCTTTAATTTCAAAAATCTTCTTCCTCCTTTTGAAAACTCTTCTTGTTTTGAAACTTGAACCATTTTCATAATAAACTTGGACTTAGGTCCATGCATTTTCAAAACATTTTCATGAATAAACTCTAATCAACTTAATAATACCTTGACATATTTTATGAGAAGACTAAAAGTCAATCAATCTCATCTCAAACCATTTTTTCCACTTGGGCTTTTACTTTAAACTTTTCTCAAAATATTAGACTCTTGCCAATCCTTGTAGTGATGCAAACAACTATACTTCTACGATATGTAGTGAAGTGATATATTTTCCACTTGGGTGTTGATTGAGGCATTATTGATTTTAAAATCCAAGCCATATCCTCCACTTTGAGATGATGCAAATTCTCCTTCCTCATAATTGTGGGTAGTAAGTATGTTTTCCACACGGACAATGACGATGATGTATTACCTCATAAAATTAACCAACACACTTGTGTTTTAAAATTTTTTAAAGAGGAACTACGTGTACCCTGATCCCCTATTGCACGGAAGGAGGTACGTAGGCACTAAAGGTTCGCAACCGCGGAGGGTTCAAAAATCATAAAAAAATATATTTCTTTTCTCACTTCCGCCATATATTTTACATACAACATTTTATAGTCAAAATATACATATTTTACAAAGAGGATCTTGTGGAGTACCATAGATGTTTAGGGTGCTAATACCTTCCCTTTACATAACCAACCCCTTTACCTTGAATCATTCCCCCTCTTTTTGGGTTACTCGCTCTTTTCCCATTCCTTTGGAAACAATAAAGCATGATAGAGATTTTTTTAATTTGATCTGTGCGAGTCAAGTCAATCTAATGGCTTAGTCTCAACATTTCTACCGCTACAAAAAAATAGTGGCTTCATTGGGGAAAGATTGACCTCTTGCGGGTCTATCCCTAAGTGGGTTGAGCTTGTCCTTGTTTATATCTGTATATGTGCTATTATTGTTTATGTGTTATATGTTGTATATATGTTTGTATGGATTCTCCTGGTTTTCAGGGTGCTTGGTGAATACTTATGAGTCATATACCTGGACTTGGGAAAACTTTAAGATAGTACGGGAGGCATATTCATTCTAACTTTGAGGGAGTAATCCCAAAAAAGGAGGCATGAGATCCTCCACTCAGTGGAGGCCCCTTTGATTGTAGTGTCATTTACCGAGTAATCGGGAAGACATACTGCTTTCGACCTGGGAGCCTGCTGAAGCTGAGGACCGTAGAATACCTAACACATCTTGGCCTTTTAGGTGTAGTGCGGAAGCTATAACGTATTAATCTGGAAATAGTTTTCACGTGATACTACGCTCGGACGAGTTTTTCTTGAGAATATTACTAATTACCGAGTTAATCAGGAAGTTGGAAATATCCGAAGGAAGGATGTAGACTCTGGGAACCTCTAGAACCTTGTTCGGAACGTGATATCTTTTAGAACATACCTTATGGGTAGTACCTTCGACCTCATACTCGTGACGTTGAACCTATGAACCCTATGTTTGTGATCTTGTGTGTGATTGTTGCATCATGCATCCATGCACTCATAAGCATATTTTTGAAGAAATTTTATTCCAAGGGACTTGAAAGTTGACCATTTGTGAATATCTCAGGTACCTTTTGACCATGGATTCTGGAAAAATAAAGATCGGAAAATACAGTTTCAAAGATCCCAAGATAGATTAGTTGATCAGTCTAATTCCCGAGATTGAGTGTTCCAAAGGTTTTTGGAAGAAGTATGGATCCATCATTTCTCTCAAGAAGGTTATGATGAAAGAGGGTATTCTATTAACCTTGGTCCAGTTCTATGATCTGATGTATCATTGATTTACTTTCCCTGACTATCCGTTGATGCCTACACTAGAGGAGTATTCTTATCTGTTAGATTTACCTATTACCGATCGCGTTCCTTTTACTGGTTTGAAGGATGAGCCAAAACCACACGAGATTGCTACTTTGATTCTTCTGGGGAAGTGTGAGGTTGAAGCCCACATGACTACTAAAGGAGGGATTAGAGGATTACCAACTTAGTTCTTATTGGAGAAATCTCGTTACTTTCCCAGGATTAAGAGTACAGTCGCTTTTGAGGCCATCTTTGCTCTACTTTCTTACGGGTAGTTCTTATTTCCTAATGTGGACAAGTTTGTTGACATTAATTCTATCAGGATTTTCATGATTGGAAACCCAATTCCTTCATTGTTGGTTGATGCTTATTACTTCATTCATCTTCAGAATTCTTATCATGGGGGCATGATCATATGTTGTACGCCTTTGTTGTACCAGTGGTTTATTTCTCATATGCCTCAGTTTGATGCTTTCTGGGATGTCAGAAAGGAACCCCGTTGGGCTCTTAAGATCATGGCACTTACTCACTCAGATATTGATTGGTATCATCGTGCTTACTATGATGTAGATATTGTTGACAATTATGGTAGTTTCCCCAATATACCTCTTCTTGGTATAAAGGGGGGAATTAACTACGACCTTGTTCTTGCACGACGACAGCTTGGTTATCTGATGAGGGATAAACCAAACAGTATTCATTTGAGTAGTTTCTTTCTGAAGGAGGGAGAAGACCATAAGGAAGATAGGGAGTAGATTGCGAATGCCTGGCGTAATATTCATAGGAAGAGTAGGAAAGACGTGGGACCTAGGGGGGCTGTTTCTTTGGAGCCATATCTTCAGTGGGTCCAAATGAGAGCTATTCAGTTAAAGATGTCGTATTCCTGGGAAGCACATATTCCTGACTTGTTTGTGAAGACTACTCCTCCCTTTTTGGATGATTTGGAAGAGCTAGAGCTTGCTTTGGTCAGGATGCAACGGGAAAAGGATGCTTGGAAGAATAAGTGCCAAACTTTAGAGATTTCCTATATAGCATACTTGAAGGAGAAAGACGACTTGATTGAGATTCTCGAGAGTCGGGCTCTAGAGATGATGGTGAGGTAATGGGATTTATTTTCACCTAAGCCTTAGTCAGGTGTTATTTGCTCGCTTCCTGATTCAGGTGATTGGAAGGAGGTTGCCACCAGATATGCGGAAGAAAATAAGAGGTTGAAGGCTTAGATTGCCAGGTTTATAGGGAAGCGCCAGCGTATAGAGTGGTCTCCATTAGCTTTACTTCTTAGGGTTTTAGACTTTATTTTCATCTTGTACTTGGGATTATTGAAACTTTTAATCCATTTTTGAAGTTATTATAATAAATTTTTTCAGTATTTCAAACGTGTTATTACTTTGATATTTGCAATATGTCTATAAATCTTTAAGTCCCTTAAAATATTAATAAAATAAATCATGTGCATTGCATATCATGCATCATATTGCACATATTTCTTGCATTTTTTATGCATATCCAGGTGTCCTACCAAGCTTCTTTGCTTTGTTCAGCAAGTTGTCTCACCACTACAACACTTGAGCTAATTTCAGAAGGAAGATGGACAACTTAGAACAAGAGAATCTGAGCTGTGCGAGGAAGTTTCTGCTCTAAAGGTCGGCATGACCAATCTTACTGCTCTGATGGAATCTTTGGTGGTTGCTCAGAATCAGCCACTGAGTGTTCAACCGCAATAAACAAGGGTTACTACTGAAGCTCCGACTGTTCCTCTGTCTACTACTCCAACTGTTGTTCAGAATCGCATACCTCAAGCTTGTCCATGGGGAATTCCAGAGAACTGTGTGCCTGAAGGTTTCAATCTTGGTCCTCAAGATACTCTAGTTTTTCAGACTACTGTTACTCCTGCACCTCCTATGGTGCATGCTGCTTCTGTTGCGCCTCCTTCGGTAAATGTGATCCCATTTGCTAATGATGATATGTATCGTCCTTTTCCTCCAATAAGTGAAGACTTGGGTCTCTATGATAGAATGGATGATTTTCAAGAACGGTTTGACAAGATGCAGAGGGATATGAAGGCCCTCAGGGGAAAGGAATTGTTCGGGAAGAATGTGAACTATTTATGCTTGGTCCCGAATGTTAAGATGCCTGCGAAGTTTAATGTCCCGGAATTCGAGAAATATAAGGGCAACACTTATCCTCATGCTCATCTTGTGATACATGTAAGAAGAATGTCTATCGATACGGATTATCAACGTCTGTTGATTCACTTTTTTCAGGATAGTTTGACTGGTGCTGCGTTGAAGTGGTATATGAGTTTGGACAACGTCAATATGCATACTTTCAACGACTTGGGAGAAGCATTTATCAAACAATACAAATACAACATGGACATGGCGCCTGATCGTGATCAACTCAGTGCCATGGTCCAGAAGGACATGGAATCATTCAAAGAATATGCACAAAGATGGTGTGAGGTAGCCGCCCAAGTGATTCCTCCCATGGAAGAGAAGGAGATGACTAAGATTTTCTTGAAGACTCTGGGAAAAATGATCTAGTCCCTCAAAAAAGCTTGTTAAGATACTTGGCACAATTGCTATCATGGCCATACGATAACCCACGCCTGTCCCGTTTAACATCCAAATACAAGGTTTTTTACCAAATACAATGGTAAAACAACAATATCAAAGGGTTAAAAATGTGTAGGAAAGATCTTTGAGTAGGGTAGACAACTCCTAGTTACTTGATCTCTTGCAAACCATCCTTGCTATTTTCAAACAAACAAACACACAATTTCAAAACATTTTCCCAAAACAAACTTTCAAACATTGAAACATTTTTAAAAGACAAAACACCTTTGTATATATTCAAACAAGAATCATTACAAAGGTTGCCTAGACAAAGGCCTCTTTTCAAAATATTTTCAAAAACCACACACAAAGCACCATTTCAAACAATTGAAAAGTAAAAGCAAGTGATCTAAACAAGTAACTAAGAGCCTATGGAAAACCATGGATGAAAAGGGTGCTAACACCTTCCCTTTTCATAATCTACCCCCTGAACCCAAGAAAACATCTCAAAGGTCTTTCATGTGCTTTTTGACCTTTCCTTTGGATAAAATAAAAAGTCGGTGGCGACTTTTGCTAAACCGAAACATTTGCGAACACAAACGCAAAACCTCAAGTCAGTTCTCCCACCGTATCACAGAGACCATCCCATCAGGGGAATCAAGGGTATAATTAGAGAAGGGAGAGTTATGACCCTATCCCTATGAGTTATATAGAATTACTCCCAATGTTAATTCAGAAGAAGTTGGTTTAGACCCTACCACCTCCTAATGTACCATCACCATTGCCTTGGTATTACAAGGCAGACCAAACATGTGCTTTTCATCAGGGAGCACCAGGGCATAATGTTGAGAACTGCTATCCTTTGAAGACTGAAGTACAAAAATTGGTGAAGTTTGGTATCTTATCTTTCAAGGATATTGGCCCTAATGTGAAAGATAACCCTTTGCCCAAGCATGGAGGAGAAAATGTTGTAAACATGGTGGCCGGTTGTCCAGGTGACTTCCAGATTTTTGATATTAAATTGGTTAGAGGAGACTTGGTAAAAATTCATGCAGACCTCTATGAATTTAGCTACTATACGCATGACTATACTAGTTGTGCTATTTGCAGTACGGATATACAAGGTTGTGACAAGATAAATGTTGATTTGTAGGAGATGATGGATGAGGGCCTCATCCACATAATCAGGTCTAGGGCAGAGTATGAAGAGGAAGTAAACATAGTTTTTGGATGTCCTAGAGAGTTCAGAATCTTTGATGTGGAACATATGAATGAGGATCTTGTACAATTGCATGCTACTTTCTGCCACATGGCCGGTCAGGTAGAACATCAGTATAGATCTTGCCTAATTTGCAGCCAGGACTCCCGAGGATGTTATATTGTAAGGAAAGGAGTTCAGTTGTTGTTGGATAATGGAAATATCAAGGTTATAAGCCAAAGGGATGATTATCATGAGGTTAATGAGATTGAGGTTTGTTTAGCTGAAGAAGAGTCAGATGATGAGTATGCCTCTGCAGATGAGTTCTTCTCCTCAGATGAAGATATGTTTTCCAGAGATGACTCTGTAATGACTGAGTGTGTTGAATAGGGAGTAAATGTTATTGTGCCTTGTTTTGGTGCACCCACCCATTTTGAAGTTGAATATCATGGCAAGCCAGCTATTACTCCATTGGTGATTAGTTTGTCGAGTCATGTCCCCTACAAGTCAGATAAGGCGGTACCCTATAAATATAATGCTACTATTTTAGAGGATGGTGTGGAGGTTCCCATCCAGCCAATGCCTAATGTTGGAAATATTATTGAGACTAGCAGAGTGACCCGTATTGGTCGTGTATTTGCACCAGTTGTTCGTGGAGATGTTAGTACTGGAAATAAAATTGTGGAAAATGTTGAACCCAAGAAGGCTACGGGTGAATCTAGTGGAGCTACGCTAGAAAAAGAGGTGGATGATATTTTGAAGATAATCAAGATGAGCGACTATAGAATTGTAGATCAGCTACTGCAGACTCCTTCAAAAATATTTATCTTGGTTTTATTGATGAACACATTTGCTCACAAAGAATCTTTAATGAGGGTATTGGACCAAGCTTTCGTGGAGAGTGACATTCCTGTAGACTAATTCAGTAGTGTAGTAGGAAACATTACATCATGTAATAACCTTAGTTTCTGCGATGATGAACTGCCCAATGAAGGAAGGAATCACAATCTGGCCCTCTACATCTCTATGAACTTCAAGAATGGTGCATTATCTAATATGCTGATTGATAATGGATCTGCATTGAATATTATATCAAGAAGCATGCTTATGAAGTTGAAATATCAAGGAACGCCCATGTGCCCAAGTGGCATTATTGTGAAAGCATTTGATAGATCAAGGGAATCTGGTATTGGTGAAGTGGACTTGCCTATTCATATAGGCCCACATATGTTTCAGATTAATTTCCAGGTCATGGATATTGTACCCGCTTATAGTTACTTGCTGGGACGTCTGTGGATATATGAGGCAGGGGATGTCACTTCAACTTTACACCAAAAGTTGAAGTTTGTGCGTGAAGGAAAAGTGGTAATTATAAATGGAGAACATACATTATTGATATCTCAGTTGTCCTCTTTCAGTATTGTGAAGGCAAATTAAGCTGCTTTTGGAACCCAATTCCAAGCTTTATCCATTAATAATATAAGAGGAAATGAAAATTCTATGGCTTCGTTTACGGATGCTCAATAGGTTGTGCGTAAAGGCCATAATGAAGTATGGGGATAGATTATTAATCCACATGTAAACAAGAATAGATCTGGCTTGGGGTTCTCTGTGAAGAATGATAAAGGTAAGAGCATGAAGCCGAAGTCTGCTGCAGGCAAGTATCAAGACATTTTTCATAGCAGGGGTTATCTTCATCCAACTGTTTCTGGGATTAATGCCATTGTGGAAGATGAAGCAGAGCCAGAAATGCAAAATTATGTGACGCACGGAGTTAGGGTTCAGAACTGGATCACCATTGAAGTTCCCTCTTGCATACATGTTTCAAAGTAATTTGTTTTGTTAATCTTTTTGAAAAGATTTCACTCTGCCCAAGGTGAAAGTATTGATATTGTATGGGCTCATCATTTGCTTTGACTTTTAAAAATCAATAGTAAAAGTTGTCTTTGTTTCCCAAATTGTGTCTTTATTTTTTGCTTTTTCTTGGAAAATGGTAATCAGAAAAAAAACCTTTCAAAATAAATAATAACTGAAATTCAATCTACATGATCACTTGTTATATGTGTCAGTTTCTAAAAGCAATCATAAATCATATGTGCAGATTAATTAAAAAACCCGTTGAATACAATGACCCTGCACCCTCTCCCAATTTTGAATGTCCTGTGTATGGGGCCGAAGAAGAAGACTATGATGAGATTCCAGAAGAGGTCTCACTGTTGCTTGAGCGCGAGGAGAATGCCATTCAGCCATATAAAGATCCATTGGAAGTAATCAATTTGGGTTCAAAAGAAGATCTGAAGGAAGTCAAGATTGGAGCCTTACTGCATCCTGATGTAAAGAGCAGGTTGATTGAGATGTTGAAAGAGTACGTGGATATTTTTGCTTGGTCTTACCAAGATATGCCTGGTCTAGATACATATATTGTAACCATTTACTGCTGAAGCCAGAGTGCCCGCCAATCAAACAGAAGTTACGAAGAACTCACACATATATGTCAGTGAAGATCAAAGAAGAAGTTCTAAAGCATATTAATGTCGGTTTTCTTGTGACATCAGTGTACCCTCATATTTTCCCAGTACCGAAGAAAGACGGGAAAGTTCACATGTGCGTAGATTACAGAGATCTAAATAAAGCTAGTCCAAAAGATGATTTTCCATTGCCACACATTGATATGTTAGTGGATAGTACAACAAAATTCAAAGTTTTCTCGTTCATGGAAGGATTTTACAAGTATAATAAAATAAGGATGGCTCCTGAGGACATGGAAAAAACAACTTTTATCACAACCTAGGGAACATTCTGTTACAGAGTGATGCCCTTCGGGTTGAATAACGCTGGTGCAACGTACCAGAGGGCTATGACAACCCTATTCCATGATCCGATGCGCAAGGAAATTGAGGTATATGTTGATGATATGATTTCTAAATCCCATAATGAAGAAGGGCATGTAGAAGATTTGTTGAAGTTATTTCAGCGTTTGAGGAAGTGTCGTCTTCGCTTGAATCTAAATAAATGTACCTTCGGTGTTCGGTCAGGGAAATTGTTGGGTTTCATTGTTAGCCAGAAAGGGATTGAAGTTAAACCTGATAAATTCAAAGCAATTCAAGAGATTCCAGCTTCGAGAACTGAAAATAAAGTCAGAGGGTTCCTCGGGCGTTTGAATTATATTTCCAGATGCATTTCCCACATGACTGCAACGTGTGAACCGATCTTTAAGTTATTAAAGAAAGATCAAGGCTGTGTGTGGAAAGATGACTACCAAAAGTCATTTGAAAGTATTAAAGAATATCTTTTTGAACCTCCTATCTTGCTCCCTCTTGTTGAAGGAAGACCATTGATTATGTATCTGATAGTGTTAGATAATTCCATGGGTTGTATTCTGGGAGAACAAGATGAAACGAGGAAGAAAGAGTATGCCATTTATTATCTCAGTAAAAAGTTTACTGATTGTGAGTCGCGATATTCCATGTTGGAAAAGACATAATATGCTCTGGCCTGGGCGGCAAAACGTTTGCGACAGTATATGGAGAAGTGAAAAACACAAGAAGGGGGGTTGAATTGTAAAACTTGAAATCAAATGCAGACAACACGTTATTTTTATCCTGGTTCGTTTGATCTCAAACTACTCCAGTCCACCCGTCAAGGTGATTTCGCCTCTCTCCAACGAGGTCTTAATCCACTATATTCAACTGAATACAAAACTGCTTTAACAACTGCTAAAGCCTTCTTGAGTCTAACCACAGACCGGTTTATCTCAAGGAATTCCGTTTACAGATAAATGAACAAATATGTGTGTTTGATGTTTTCTAGAAAAACTATATATCACAATTGTGATAATACACAAAATGAAGCTTATATGAAACTAGATTGCTAGAACTATAGAGTAAGAAGTTGAGAGCTTTAGCAAACTGAATGAGTGAGGACGAAGATGATTGGCTTATGCGTATGTGCGTATTAGAGAAAAAAATTAGCCATTTCTTTTCTCACTGACTTGTTTAAATAGCTTAGGAATAGATATGTTGATGTCCATAATTCCATTTCAATGCTCATAACGTTCTTTCCTTTTTGAGAAGATCTTTGTCTTGGAATAAAGTCGTTGGTAATTAATCTGCCTTGAATGCAGTAAAGTTGACACTTCAGAATGTTCTGCTTAATGAAAATCAGAGTGTTCTTGGCTTTAGCTTATTCTGGCGTTTTTGAGTGTTGATGATATGGTTAGGATCTTGATCAGAGTCAGAGTATGTTGAGCACAAATTCAGTTCATCAAGCTTCAGCATATCACATGTTTGATCTTCTGATTTGACATATCTTCTGATGCTGATGTTGATTTTGATATTCTGATGCTGATTCCATCAGAGTTTCTGTAAATACACAACATAATTTTAAGTAGCATCTATGTCATATATAAATCTCATAATTCATTTAATCATGTATTTTGTTATCATCAAAACTCTAACTGAGGGTTGTAGAATCAAACTATGTTCTAACAGTATATGTTGAATCACACTACTTGGTTGATCTCCAAAATGGATCCAATCAAGTACATTTTTGAAAAGCCTGCTCTTATTGGGAGAATTTCTCTCTGGAAGATGCTGTTATCGGAGTACGACATTGAATACCGCACTCAAAAAGCTATTAAAATCAGCGTGTTGGAAGATTATCTTGTTCACCAACCAGTTGATGATTATCAGTCTGTGATGTATGATTTCCCTGATGAGGATGTGATGTTTCTGAAAGTGAAAGACTGTGATGAACCATTGCCTGAGGAAGGTCTTGATCCTGAATCTTGCTGGAGCATGATATTTGATGGAGCTGTGAATGCTTATGGTAAAGGAATTGGTGATGTGATTGTCACTCCACGTGGATCAAACATTCCTTTTACTGCAAGGTTGACATTTGATTATACTAATAATATGGAAGAACATGAGGCTTCCATCATGGGTCTCGAGGAAGCTATTGATCTCATAATTAAAATTCTAGATGTGTACGGCGGTTCAGCTTTGGTAATAAATCAGATTAAAGGAGAGTGGGATACTCGTCACCCTGGCTTGATCCCTTACAAAGATTATGCTAGAAGATTGTTACCCTTCTTTAATAAAGTTGAATTCCATCACATCCCCAGAGACGAAAATCAAATGCAGGATGCTCTGCCAACTCCGACTTCTATGTATCAAGTGAATACTTGGAATAATATGAAGAAGTGAAAAACACAAGAAGGGGGGTTGAATTGAAACTTAAAAACAAAAGCGCAGTAGACACGATATTTTTATCCTGGTTCGTTTGATCTCAAACTACTCCATTCCATGTGCCAAGTTTATTTCGCCTCTCTCCAACGAGGACTTAATTCACTAATCAAAACTGATTACAACACAACTTTGACAACTGCCAAAGTCTTCTTGAGTACAACCAAAACCCGGTTTATCTCAAGGAAAACTAGCTTAATCACAATGAAATAATATACTGTGTACTGTTGTTTTTCCTTACAAAAATTATATAACAACTGTGATATTTTACACAATTTATAGTGTACATATGAATATGTAAGAATGCAGCGTTTGAGAGGTATATTGCAGTGGTAGTCAAAATCGTAAATGATTTGTCCTCTAATCTTGTTTATATAGGCATGGAAATCTTGTCCAACATAAAGCGTGATAATGGACATTCAATGTTGTTTCCATATTGAGAAGATTCTTGTCTGAATGAAGTCGTTGCATATGATGTTGTCTTGATTGAAAAGTAACACTTCAAAACTTAGAATCTTGCATGCTGCAATTGCTTCAAAACATTGATGACTCATAGATGTGAGGATCTAATGGTATATTAAACTTTTGTTCAGAATTAGAGTATTCTTCACTTCAGCGCAGATTCTGATTACCATTCTTCAGTGCAGATTCTGATTACCTCAACTTGAAAGCTTTTGTAGCTTAATTTCTGATGCTGATTCAGTCATAACTTCTGCATACAAAATAACACAAATTTAGAGTGCATATTTGTTCTTTTTGTTTGTTATCATCAAAACTCTAATTAAGGGTTGTAGAATTAAACTATGTTCTAACAATCTCCCCCTTTTTGATGATGACAAAAACTAGGATTTTCAATGAAAAATATAGAACAAAAAGCTTTAAGAGATTCTCCCCATGAGTTGATTACTCAGATAGAGATGAGTTACTTCCCTGAAGTTCCTTCTCGTCAGAGCTTTTGATGCATCTCCTTCTGTCCTTATCAGAATATGTTCATGTTTAAGCTTTTCAGAAAAACATAGAGGTTAAGATATTCAGAATGTTTGAGACTTTGTCCCGGTAAACTGTTATTGAAAATATCTTACTTTCTCCCCCTTTTTGTCAGGTATCAAAAAGCAATATAATCAGAGTCAAAAGGGATGATTTATATTGAAAACAGAATGCAATGACAATTTTCAGAAACAAGGAGGATAAGATGAAAAATTAAAATACAGATAAACATTTAGAGAAAATCTAAGAAGGAGGGGGAAGACGTGTGAACAACGCTTCCAACAAGCTCTTAATCTGAGTGCTTGATTCTACATGCTTTCCCAGAATGTATTTAATTTCTTTTGTTGTATCTTCTTGTTTATCCAAAATATACTTGATCTCTTTGTTTGTGTCCTCTTGCTTATCCAGTCTAGCATGGATTAAGGCATTCTCCTTCTTCAACTCTTCCAGAGTTTGCATGACTAGAGACAAAGTTGGTGTATATTCAGGGGTTGCATGACGTTTAGAACACTCTGCAGTCTCTTCTGATTGAACAACTTCTTCTATTGCAATCACTTTTCTGGAGCAGTAGTCAGAGGGTGACTATTAGAATCTGGTTCAGTAACTTCTGAAGGTTGGTGCTTTTTCCAGGGAGCATTATCCAGCGGAAGAATTTCTTTCTTGTACCATTGGCTCAGAACTTAATCTTGGAAGGCTTTCAGCTGATCACTGAAGTTCTTTTGAGCCCTTTCATAGCTCAATTCTTTCAGCTTCTGGGTTTCAGATTCGAGCCATTTTCTGAATCTTTCCCACAGAGAATCAGAAGCAGTAGGATTAGAAATCTCTTGACTTGCTTGCTTCAAAGAAGTAATCCATTCCTGTATTTCTGTTTCAAAAATCAATAGATTTGTACCAACATCTGATTTGGTTAAGGTTGGTTTAGGTTTGGGAGAGGCAATTTTGTTTGAGGTGGAGGCTATTTGGTCTAGCACTTGTAGATCAATGACAAGTCTGAGTTGTTTAGTTGGACGGTTGATAGGTGAGGGAGTGGAAGAGTCAGAAATCAGGATTGGTGAGTGAGGGGGTGTTTGGTGGTGTAGATTCATATGGTGAAGGGATTTCTAGAATATCATGAATAGTGAGAGGTAAACGAACCGTAAGAGGTTCTGTGATCCCAAGAATTGGGGTAGTCGTATCAGAGTTTGAAAGGGATTCTTCTGATTGGTTTGCGGTAGCATGTTAAATATTTGGTTCACGTATTTCAGAAGATGGGTTTTCAGATTGAGGAGTGAGAGGGTTTTCATTTTCTGGTTGAGGTGAGTTGAGGTTTTGATGTTCTGGTTGAGGAGAGTGTGGTTGTGGATTTTCTGGTTGAGGAGAGTGTGGTTATGGATTTTCTGGTTGTTGAGTTTGAGTGTTTGGATTTTTTGGGAGTGGTGAGGAAAAGTCTTGATCAAACAGTTCAATATCAGATAGAACTCTAGCAAGATCTGGTTGATGTTATTATGGATTTGGATTTGGATTGGGGGAGTGAGTTTCATTCAAGAAATTTCCAAGAGTTACGGATGGGTCAAACTCTATGTCAAAATTCTCAAATGTTTGGGGTGAAGGATTTTCTGTTTGTTGAGGGGGAATGGTTTCAGATGTTGGAATAGCTATTGATTCTACAACAGAAACAAAAGAAGGGTTACATTTATTTTTCGCATCCTTGGGTGTCCTCTGAGAGGATCCTTCTATTGTTGTCTTCCTCTTTCTAGATTTCTTTAGCACAACCTCTGGAGCTGGCTTGTGCAGATCTAGGATGTTGATTTCTGGAATAGTCCCATCAGCCTTGCAAGCTTCAAGGTATCTGACTATGATCTCTGGAGAGTCATCTATCTCAGAAAATAGTGGAAAATCCTTCAGAGGGATTCTCCTAGAAGTGATGACCTCATGAGAAGCAATTGTTGGTTCCTTCTTAATGTTCTCCATAATCTTCATTTTCTTCAGATTCTTGGCATTTAAAGGTTTCCCAGCAGTTGCTTCCAGAGTACTGATTTCTTGAGCCTCTGTCAAATTTTCTATCAGCCTATTTTCTGTTAGAATATCTGAAATTAATCTTCCTAGAGGAATCCAATCCCTCTTAGTTCTTTCTTCTTCTCTTGTCTCTTTCACACTTGTTCTGAGATGGTTGAAGAGAAAATGTGGAAGGTTTATCTTAGACTTCTTTGCAATGAAGTAAATCAGAAACTGCTGATCAATATTGATGTAATCAGGGGAGCTTGTAGGCTTCCTGTGATTGATACATCCCAGAATTATTCTAGCCCAGATTTTGTAATGGTCCTTCAAGTCTCTGATCTTGTTGGATGGCTGTCCACAAGTGAAGATTTCCCTAGCAATAGATTTTAGGTCAGAGCACTTATCAGCCATATCAATGCATCTGACTCCAACGCCATTGTATCCAATGAGTTTCCCAATCAAATCTTTTGTAATCACTATCTTCTTCCCCATAACATATGATGTGACCTGGTGGTTGGATGAGGTATCATGAATCCAGAACTCTTTAACAAGAATGGGAAAAGTTGGACCCAACAGGCGATCAAAGTATCTGTTCCATCCCTGTGCAGTTACATCTTCATACAGATTAAACCCATTTTCTTGTAATCTTTCAAAATCAACGATCAATTCACAGAGAACTTCAAGGTTGTCAACCAAAGTGAGTAGCATTCTAATGGGCTCTTCATATTGTTCAGTAGATGAAGATTCAGGAGCACTGTTGAGATTCTTGAGACTTGATGATGATGCCATTGTTCATACGGATTCTTTGAAGAGAATTGACAGAAGGGGTTTTTGAAAAAGAAACTAGAACAAGAGTGAATATCGAAGATGGTAAAACGTGAATGAATGAAATATTAAATTGAGTTTAAGTAGGT
The DNA here is from genome assembly GCA_948472305.1 of Vicia faba. Classification (NCBI taxonomy): domain Eukaryota; kingdom Viridiplantae; phylum Streptophyta; class Magnoliopsida; order Fabales; family Fabaceae; genus Vicia; species Vicia faba. The sequence continues at coordinate 360,840,074 of OX451735.1, forward strand.
TCTTTTAGAAAACGTAATCAGTAAGGAAGAAAATAAGTAATGATTATATGCATTAATGAAACCTGAAATTAGGGGATTTAGAGAGATATTGAACAGTTACCAATGACAAGTGTCTCAATGCATCCAATCAGAGCCTTGGACCCTTCAGAATTTGAACGCGTGTTTAGCCTTAGAAGGTAGATTGTGAGAGGATGACATATGTTTGATGGTGTGAAATGCACGCCTCTATCCTTAAAATGAAACGTACAGATCTTCATAGATAGATTCGGAGGCAACTGTACTTCTAACTTCTGAAGACAAGTTTATTAGATGTTCACAAAAAAATAAAGTTTTGGGGGTTAGGATATGCAAATAAATCATTTTATTCTGAACACAATTTCATGTTGAGATATTTCAGAATGAAATTGAATCTATCTTTAGAAAGGGGTTTAGTAAAGACATCAGCCCATTGATGGTCTGTGTCAATAAATTTCAAAGTAAGAATTCCTTTCTGAATATAATCCCTAATAAAGTGATGTTTTATTTCTATATGCTTAGCCCTAGAATGAAAAATGGGATTTCTAGAGAGACATATGGAAGAAGTGTTATCACAGAAGATAGGAATGTTACTCTCAAAAATGTTGAAGTCTTCAAGTTGACTTTTCATCCAGAGCATTTGTGTGCTACATCCAATAGTTGTTATGTATTCAACTTTTGCTGTTGAAAATGCTATTGTGGACTGTCTCTTACTGGTCCATGAGATCAGATTGTCTCCTAGAAACTTGAAGCTTCCAGAAGTGCTTTTACGCTCTACTCTGTCTCCAGCAAAGTTAGCGTCACAATATCCTACTAAGTTGTATTCATTGGAGTTTCTCTCCCTTTTCCAGAATGCACATGGGATGCATTGGAGTCTTTGAGGGTTTACATTTTGAGAGGTCAAATTTCTTTAGAAGTTCTCTAACATATTTGCTCTGATGAATGTAAGTTCCTTCTGGAGTTTGGTTTATCTGAATGCCCAGAAAGAATTTGAGTTCACCCATTAAGCTCATCTCAAACTCTGCCTGGCGACTGGAGCAAAGGTTTCTGTGTAGTCTATCCCCTCTTGCTGACTATAACCTTGTTCCATAAGTCGTGCTTTGTTTCTGATGACTTCTCCTTGCTCATTCAGTTTGTTTCTGAACACCCACTTTGTTCTAATGACGTTGAATCCTTTTAGTTTGGGAACCAGATCCCATACATCATTTCTGGTGAACTGATTTAATTCCCCCTGCATTGCCAGAATCCAATCATTTTCCAGAAGAGCTTCATCAATTGTTGTTGGTTCAATCAGAGAGACCAGTCCCATGAGGGATTCTTCAGAGTTTCTGAATATTGATCTTATTTTGATTGGATCATCCTTCTTTCCCAGGATATTATCTTCTGGGTGAGCTATGCTGCTTCTGGATAACCTTTTCTGGAGTTGATCAACAGAAGGTACATGATCACTTGTAATATTTCTTTCTGAAGTTGTTGGAGCGTCTCTGTTGGGAACTTAGGATGGGTTGTCTTCAGTACCTGTGAATTCAAATTCTATATCTACAAAAGATTCATTCTGCTTTGACTTTTGAAGGTCAAGCTTATCATCAAATCTAACATTGATTGACTCTTCAAAAATTTATGTTTCTGTATTGTAACTCTGTACCCTCTTGAGCGTTCAGAGTATCCTAACATAATACACTTTTGTGCTTTAGAGTCAAACTTGTTCATATGATCTTTAGTATTCAGAATAAAACAGGTGCATCCAAAAGGATGGAAATAAGAAATGTTGGGCTTTATGTTCTTCCACAATTCATATGGAGTCTTTTCCAGAATAGGTCTTATAGAGATTCTGATCTGAATGTAACACGCTGTATTAATTGCTTCTGCCTAGAAGATCTTAGCAATGTTAGTCTCATTGATCATGGTTCTGGCCATTTCTTACAATGTCCTGTTCTTTCGCTCGACAACTCCATTTTGTTGGGGAGTTCTAGGACAAGAGAAGTCATGCAAGATGCCTTTTTCATTAAAAAATGTTTCAAATTTTTTATTTTTAAATTCTCCACCATGATCACTTCTGACTTTGACAATTCTAAGATCCTTTTTATTCTGAACTTGGTTACAGAATTCAACTAACACAGAATTTGACTCGTCCTTGTGACTTAAGAACTTTACCCAAGTCCATCTGCTATAGTCATCTACGATCACTAACCCATACTTCTTGCCACTAACAGACGCAGTTTTCACTGGTCCAAATAAGTCTATGTGCAGAAGTTCTAATGGCTTAGAGGTGGAAACAACATTTTTAGATTTAAAAGCAGGTTTTGCAAATTTTCCTTTCTGACATGCTTCACACAGAGCATCTGAGCTGAACTTCAAATTAGGAAGTCCTCTGACTAGATTTAGTTTGTTAATCTGAGATATTCTTCTCATACTAACATGCCCCAATATTTTGTGCCAGACCCATTGCTCGTTGTTAACAGAGAGAAGACATTTTACATTCTGACTTTTTAGTTCAGAAAGTTTTATCTTATGAATGTTGTTTTTCCTCTTTCCATTAAAAAGGATAGTTCCATCTTTCTGACTAACAGCTTTACATGAATTTTGATTAAAGATTATATCATAACCGTTATCACTTAATTGACTTATGGATAACAGGTTATGCATTAATCCATCAACTAAAAGCACATTATTGATAGAAGGAAGATTACCATTACCTACTGTTCTAGAGCCAATGATCTTCCCTATTTGGTTGCCTCCAAAGCCCATGTAGCCTCCAGGTTTAAGTTCCAGGATTTTGAACATATGCTTTCTTCTCGTCATGTGTCGAGAGCATCCAGAGTCCAGGTACCATGACTGGTGTTTTAGCCTTGCTGCTAAAGATATCTGCTACATATATAATTTTGTCCTTAGGTATCCATATCTTTTTGGGTCCTGGTTTATTAGTTTTACCAAAATTCTGGTTGAATTTTGGTTTGACAGAGTAATCACTACTAGTGTATTTTAGGTCATGTGTGTGACCATATGTGAAGTGTGATTTTAGTGGTGTGCGTTTTATAACAAGGTCCATGACTTTCTTAGGTGGAGATACCTTACCTTGGTATCTTATTTCTTTTCTTCCATTCCTGCTAACTCCGTAGATCATTGAAGTCATCTTGCTTCTATCTATGTTTTTAGCCAGAAAATTCTAAAAGTTGTGATCATACTCTTTGATGATCTTATCAGCATTACTGAGAGTCTCTGAGATTATTTCTTTCTGAGAGTTTTCTAAATCGTTTTCTAATTTTAAAATCTTTTCTTTTAACTCAGAATTCTCTAATATAAGACTCTCTGTCATTTCAGAGTCAGAGACAAGATCCTTTTTCAGGTTCTCGAATTTGACTCTAATTTGCTGATACCTTTCCAGAATTTCATTCAGACTCTCTACAAGTTCAGCCTTAGTAAAATTCATAGTGAAATAAGGGAATACCTCTTCTGTGTCTGCTTCTGATTCTGAACTAGAAGCTTCACTGTCTTTTGACACATTTGCCATGAGAGCTATGTTGGCTCTTTCATCATCTCACTCTGATTCAGCATCAGAGGTGTCTGAATCGTCCCATGTTGCCATGAGGCTTTTCTTCTTCTCCTTGAAGAACTTCTTTTTAGGCTTCTCCTTCTGAAGCCTTGGATAGTCACTTTTGTAGTGTCTTTGTTCATTGCACTCATAGCAGATGATGTCTTTGTTATTTGACTTTTTGTATCCTGAAGTAGCTTCAGATCTTTTGTGTCCAGAGGAGGACTCAGACTTTCTGTATCTGGAGGAGGATTCATTTTGGTTCTATGATCTTCTCGGTTTTCTGAATTTCCTTTGTCTCTGCTTCCACATTTGATTGACCCTTCTGGAAAGAAGAGACAATTCATCTTCTTCTGATGAGGATCCATCAGAGGTTTCTTCCATAGCCTGCAAAACCTTAGAATCAGATTTTTTTGTTATACTTTAATGCTAGAGGCTTACCTTGCTTTTGAGGCTCATCTTCTTCTAGCTCCATCTCATGACTTCTGAGGGAGCTGACAAGTTCCTCCAGATATATCTTGTTGAGATCTTTAGCCAACTTAAGTGCAGTGACCATTAGCCTCCATTGCTTGGGTAGACTTCTGATGACCTTCTTTATGTGATCAGAAGTAGAATATCCTTTTTTCAAGAACTTTCAGCCCAGCAACAAGAATCTGAAATCTTGAGAACATTGCTTCTAAGGATTCACTGTCTTCCATCTTGAATGCTTCATATTTCTGAATGAGCGCAAGGGCCTTAGTTTCTTTGACTGGTATGTTTCCTTCATGCATCCTTCTCAGAGAGTCAAACATGTTTTTGGTTGTCTCTCTGTTTGAGACTTTCTCATATTCGGAGTATGAGATAGCACTGAGAAGTATTATTCTGGTTTTATGATGGTTTCTGAAATCACAATTTTGCTGGTCAGACATCCTTTTTCTGTCTATCTTCTGACTACTTTCATCCACTGGATGTGTGTATCCATCAATTATCATGTCCCATAGATCAGCATCATGAGCCAGAAAGAAGCTCTTAATTCTGTCTTTCCAATAGTCAAAATTTTCTCCATACTGGAGGTTTGCTGCTGATTTTGTCCTTGTCCTCATGATAGTCATTGCTGATGTTTTGGCTTGGTCCCACCATAGTGTTTTTCTAAAGCTTGGATCTTGTACTGACACGGTTAAGTGTATGAACTCAGAACCAGGTGCTCTGATGCCAATTGAAGAAGTGAGAAACACAAGAAGGGGGGGTTAAATTGAAACTTAAAAACAAAAGCATGGTAGACACGATACTTTTATCCTTGTTCGTTTGATCTTAAACTACTCCAGTCCACCCGCCAAGGTGATTTCGCCTCTCTCCAACAAGGACTTAATTCACTAATCAAATCTGATTACAACACAATTTTGACAACTGCCAAAGTCTTCTTGAGTACAACCACAACCCGGTTTATCTCAAGGAAAACTAGCTTAATCACAATGAAATAATATACTGTGTACTGTTGTTTTTCCTTACAAAAATTGTATCACAACTGTGATATTTTACACAATTTCTAGCATATATATGAATATGTAAGAATGCAACGTTTGAGAGGTATATTGCAGTGGTAGTCAAAATCGTAAATGATTTGTCCTCTAAGCTTGTTTATATAGGCATGGAAATCTTATCCAACATAAAGCGTGATAATGGACATTCAATGATGTTTCCATATTGAGAAGATTTTTGTTTGAATGAAGTCGTTGCATATGATGTTGTCTTGATTGAAAAGTAACGCTTCAGAACTTAGAATCTTGCATGTTGCAATTGCTTCAGAACATTAATGACTCAGAGATGTGAGGATCTGATGGTATATTAAACTTCTGTTCATAATTAGAGTATTTTTCACTTCAGCAGAGATTCTGATTACCATTCTTCAGTGTAGATTCTGATTACCTCAGCTTGAAAGCTTCTGTAGCTTAATTTATGATGTTGATTTAGTCAGAACTTCTACATACAAACTAACACAAATTTAGAGTGCATATTCTTTCTTTGTGTTTGTTATCATCAAAACTCTAATTAAGGGTTGTAGAATCAAACTATGTTCTAACATGATATACCTCAAATTATAGTTCGGCGACTGGATAGGCCTGCTCATGTGTTTACAACATAAGAGGTAGCAGATGAGAAACCTTGGTATTATGATATCAAGCATTTTCTCCAGAATAAGGAATACTTGATTGGTGCATCGAATAAAGATAGAAGGACATTGAGAAGATTGGTTGGCAGTTTCTTCCTCAGTGAAAATGTGTTGTACAAGAGAAATTATGACATGGTCTTGCTCAGATGCATGGATAGACACGGAGCAAACATGTTGATGCATGAGATTCATGAGGGTTCATTTGGAACTCATGCCAATGGACATTCGATGGCTAAAAAGATGCTAAGGGCAGATTACTATTGGCTGACAATGGAATCTGACTGTTACAAATTTGCAAAGAATTGCCATAAATGCCAGATTTATGCGGACAAGATTCATGTGCCTCCAACACTTCTCAATGTTATTTCTTCCCCGTGGCCTTTCTCTATGTGGGGTATTGACATGATTGGAATGATAGAACCCAAAGCTTTGAATGGACACCATTTTATCTTGGTAGCAATTGATAACTTCACCAAATGGGTGGAAGTTGCTTCATATGCTAGTGTTACTAAGCAGGTGGTAGTGCGGTTCATTCAGAATAATCTCATATGTCGGTATGGTGTGCCAAGCTGAATTATCACCAACAACGGCTTGAATCTGAATAACAAGATGATGATAGAACTTTGTGAAGAATTCAAGATTGTCCATCACAATTCATCTTCGTACAGGCTGAAGATGAATGGGGTTGTTGAAGCTGCAAATAAGAATATCAAGAAGATCATCCAGAAAATGGTTGTTACTTATAAAGATTGGCATGAAATGCTACCTTTTTCTTTACATGGATATCGGACATCTGTCCTCACTTCAACAGGAGTAACCTCGTTCTACCTTGTGTATGGAATGGAAGCAGTACTCCCAATCGAAGTTGAGATTCCATATTTGTGTGTGATAATAGAAGCCAAGTTGTCAGAGGCTGAATGGGTCCAGAACAGGTTTGACCAATTGAATTTGATCGAAGAGAAGAGAATGACGGCTTTGTGTCATGGGCAGTTATATCAGAAGAGAATAAAGAAATTTTTTGATAAGAAGGTGAAACCTCGTGAGTTCAGAGAAGGCGACCTCGTGCTCAGGAAGATCATGTCTTTTAACGTTGATTCTAGGGGAAAGTGGACTCCCAATTTTGAAGGCCCATATGTTGTCAAGAAAACCTTCTCTGGCGGTGCATTAATTCTTGAAACTATGGATGGCGAGGAGTTCCCACAGTCAAGAAATACTTCACCTAAAGAAATAAAAGAACAGCTCGCTAAGTTGAAAACCCGAAAGGGCGGCTTAGGTAAAAAGGAGCGTCTCGGTAGGCCGAAAACCCGAAAGGACGGTCTAGGCAAAAATTAGAGACATAAACAGAATAAAATTTCCCGCTAAGTTGAAAACCTGCAAGGGCAACTTAAGAAAAAGTTAGGGACTTTCTTGGCAAGTAACTGCATCAGACAAGACTTGATCATTAAAGCAACAATCTTCTTGGATCCTCACCATACTTCAACAGAAACTGTTGCTCAGAATTTCAAAGTTGTTAGAGGGAATAGTGGTCATTGTATCTCAATATATCTTTTCCATTATATATTACCATTTTCCAAACTTTGTAATTATCCATAGAGTCTCGCCATTCGCAGACTACCATTCTATCAATAAAATTTGAGCTTTTACCCAATTCTTTGTATTTCTTATTTTTATTCAGCTTACAAAGACTCCATTTTATTATTGATAATAATTTTCAAAGAAAAAATATTAAATAAAAAAAATTCAAAAAGAATCTACAACTTACTTTTACTTTAAATTTTGTGATTCAAGAGGAAGAAAAAAGTGGTGATCCCAGGAATGGACAAACTCCAGTAATTTTGGGAAGTTTTGTTTCCCCCAGGAAGGTTTTCTCATGTCGTTTTCGCTGGTATGCACGTGATTGTTGTATATTGAAGACGATACCAATAGGTGTAAGGTGCGGTATTGGGTTCGTGATCCCTTTGGTCCCAGTCAAGTCTTGGTTCATTTTATATTATGGGTTGCATGGTCTGAGGCTTCTATCCCGGTTTCCCCAGCAAGGTCTTCCCTCATATGACGAAAGGTTTTGTTCCCTTGGTGTGCTGAGATGGAACCATTTGCAAAATTTCGCTCTTTCTGCAATATTGGTGTTATTGTTGGTATTTATTTCCCTGGAAACTAGACCAGGGCAGTATATTTTCTAAGAATTGTTGAGACAGTTGTCAACCCTTTGGGTTTTCACCTGCCAAGTGTCGGGTTTGATTTAAAATCCCCAGGGGTTTGACCTCTTTTTGTAATGTTAACTTCTTGATTCCCCAGGAAGGCTATCCCAGGGCATCTTTTGTTGGAATAAGTTTTCATGATATGAAAACTCGATCCAAGATTCCCCAGTGAAGGCTTCGCTATTTGATAAAAGTCTTTTCTCCCCGTGCATGCTGAATTCGACTAATTTAAGAAGCATCTCCTTTCGGTAATACTTCCATTTTGTTTGATTTCTTGATAATCAGGCAAGGGCAGTGTTTTATTTAAGAAGTTTTGAAATGGTTATCAACTTTTTAGATTTTCTCCCGCCAGGTGCTGGGTTTGATTTAAAATCCCCATAAGATTAATTTCTTGCTATAATGTTTGACTTCTTAACTCTCCAAGTTGTTATCCCCATGAAGTTTCATACTGTTTCCCTAGAGAGGTCGGTGCAATACTTACTCTCAATATTGAAGAACCCATCTTGATTTCCCCTCGACAATATGGTGTTGTCCTCCCCAATAAAGTCGGCACGAGGCCCCCAGTTGATGTCTCAATGATGAGGCGTTATCTCCCCTAGTGAAGTCTGTATGATGTTCCCCAATAAATTCAGCTCTGGTTTCCATCTGTATTATTTGAAATCTGTATTGCAATCCCCAGTAGAAGTTTGGACCGTGAAAACATTTCTTTCCCTATTGAAGTCTTCTTGTTATTCCCTGTTGAAGCCTGGAGAAGGATGTTATATCCCTGTATCTGTACTAATTTGTTGCTATGTGTTGTACCCCAAAATTTGCCCTCTCATTTCTCAAAGGATCACCCTAGACCCTCAGGTTTGCTTCCATCCAATTTCAAGCCTTGAAATACAAATTTTCCAAGAAAGTCATTCATAGGGGTAAAATGGTCATCTGCATACTGAAAAGTCAAACTTTGACTTTTGATCAAAATCAAGTTTCAAGGACCATATTTCATCAAGACATGTTGAAATATGACGTTTGTTTCATCAAGAAATTCAAAAGTCAAAATTACTTTGGAAGAGTCAAAATTCTAAATACTTAGAATTTTTCTAAGTGTTTAAGAAATATGACAAGCTCAGAACTTCTGATCAGATTATCACCATGATGCAAGCTGATTCTGGAAGAACTTCTAACTCAAGAGTTTTAGATCCAAATGAGACCTAAAACACTGCAGAACAGAACTTCTTCTAGAAATGCTAGGATTTCAAGTTATACATCCTCAAGGGCACGTCCTTGTAGCTTAGGCACTCAGCAAATTTTGAGCATTTTCAAGTCAGAAGTTGTCTACAACTTCTGGGCCAGTTTCCACGCAGGTTCAGTCAGAAGTTGCAAGATCAATTCAAAGAAGGTTTACAAGGTGTGTTGCAAGCTTCCTGGAAAGTTTGAGAGCTCCTTCAGAACATGTTGGAGCAAGGAGATACAAATATCAGAAGTTGGATGTCTATTCTAAGTTACGCTGAAGCTGAACTTATGATCCAGAATTAAGCAATGATGCAGAATCTCACGTTGTAGGATTTATGGTTTTATCAATCTCATCATCATTTAATGCTCACAACCACTTTTGGTTCTTTGTTCAAAGGATTTCCCCACGTGTGGCATAGAAGTACCATTACTGTCTTAGAAAATAAAACTTTTGTACAAGAGTGTGTTAGGCCCATGCGTTGCTTTTGCTTTTGAGGTTACCTTTCCTTAATTCCTACTTACAAATCCAGCTTAGGCGCTGCTAAATCTACTAACCACCATACTTGCTTCAAGAACAAGGCAACACCCTAGCATGTGATGGTTGTACTCTCCAAGCTACAAGATCGTTGCCTATAAATTGAAAGCCATTGGCAACTGTAAAGTGTTCAAAAATTGGAGAAAGAAAAAGCCTTGAACCCCTGCTAAAATTCCAAGAGTCCAAAACTACAAACACAAAATACAAAACCTGTTAGCTTTTGATTCTTGCATTCAAACTCCATTTTTCCTCAAGTGTTTCTTGACCAAAACCATCTATACGGTTTCTGATATACATTTAGAAATTGTCCTAACTTTCGTGTTCAGACTGTGACATACCCTCCATCAATATCCACTTCAAAGAAGTCAGAACTTTGCTCTTTGGCTGTTCCAGAATTTTACAGCCATTCAAAGGTTTCTAGCCTGCTAGGGACGTGAGGAAGCTGGTCAGAACATCACAAGTGGTTAGAGCCAGACTCCAGCTCACAAAACATTTTCCATCTGCAAGGTAAGCTTCTGCTGACTCTCGTCATATTACTTAGGCATTATTAGACTTGCATGTTCAAAATACAATGTAGACATCCTGATTCTGATGATGTACATATTCTGAGGTTTCATGTATTTGCCTGCCTAAGTAGAGAGAATTTCAGTTCAAGACTTTTTGAAGAAATTAGAACTCAGAATTAGGATTAGCAAATCCATGCTTGCTTCTGATTTATAGTTCTGATATCTCTTATTTCTGAAACATTACGAAACTTGCCATAACTGCTATGTGTGCCTCTTCTGTTTTGTTGAGAAATGACTAATTTGCAGATGCTCTGACTAGCACGGAGAGGGAGACGAAGTTCTGCCAGCGGCATCAGAACTTCTGAAATCTTCTTTGTTTCCAGTGGACCCAGAACTTCTGACCTTCCCTATTTTTTGGTAACATGTTATTTCTGTCTTGCATCATGTCAGAGTCAGAACTTCTAATTTCTTTTATTTCAGCAAAGCGCTGATTCCATTTTCTTTCTCCTTATTATTTTTTCCATCACTTTTATTAATCAAAAACACCAAAAATATTTCATATTCACATGTACTATTTCTTTTAACATAAAAAAATCAAAATATTTTCTTAAACAAAATTTATTTCTTTTCTTTAAACAAAACAAGTCCATTTTACATTTCGTGTACATTCTTATCCATTCAATATGGTTGTAATAATAACTTAGGATTTAATTTTACTTGCAATCCCCATTTATAAATTTGTACACCCCATCTCCCTAAATGCATGCAATCAAACACACTATTCACATATGCACCCTTAGGGTAAATCCACTTGGTTGTCTTACAAAAATGGCCATATTATGCATGTGAGGTATCTTAGCAAAATACAATATCATAGTCCCTCGATGACGCTATCTATGTTGCCTTTCAAAATGATCTTAGTCCCTAAAGAAAATGCTAAGATATCTTGCAACGTTGCTAATCATGGTTATACGATGACCCACGTCTGTCCCTTTTACATCCAAAGATAGGGTTACTTACCAAATCAATGGTAAGATAACAATGCCAAAGGAAAGAGGAAATAAACATGAAAGACTTTTTGAGTAGGTAGATTGTTCCTAGTACTTGCTCAATTTAAAAACAAAACTCCTTGCTATTTTATAAACAAACACCTACACTTTCAAACATCTTACAAAACTTGAAAACATTTTCAAAAGATCGAACATATTTGTATACATTCTTACAAACAAAGAATCATTACAAAGATTGCCTAAATAATGGCCTCTTTACAAAATACTTTCAAAAAACCACACAAAGCACAAATTTCAAACAAAAGCAAGTGATCTAGCAAGTAACTAAGAGCCCATGAAAAACCATGAATGAAAAGGTTTCTAATACTTTTCCTTTTCATAATCTACCCCCCGAACTCAAGAAACAATCTCAAAGGTCTTTCCTGTGCTTTTTCACCTTTCCTTTTGGATAAAAGAAAAGTCGATGGTGACTCTTGCTAACCGCAACATTTGCGATCAAACATAAAACCTTCAAGTCAGTTCTCCCACTGTATCGCCAGAACTGGCGACTCTGCTGGGGATTAACTTAAAAGTGGGGTTACCTTAGGGCTAGATCACCTTTATTTTCTTTCTTTGTTTGACTTCTTTGCTTTACATTTTGGTTCCTTGTTTGGGCTTGTTCTAATCCTCTACCCGGATTTGGGATACCTTATAGGTAAGTAGGAATATGTTGTGGAAACTATGCGGGGTATACCGACACGATCTAAGCAATAGCTACGTTAGTGTGACATATTTGTGGGTACCGGTAGCCCTTGAGTAGTCAAGGAGAATACGAGGCCACTGAGTGGTGTCATGAAGCACTAACTGACTTTTAGAACCTTTACTTGACCAACTTGGCCATTAGGACGTAGTGAGATGACCGGCTTTGGTGCAGTCCGAAGTTGGTTGATACTTGATACTACACTCATTGAGATTTGACTCCCGAGCTTTGTTTGGTGGCAAGTCAGTTGTTAATTGGATTGAAGTTTGTGAGAAAGATCAGTGATTTTGATACCCCTTAGAACCCGATTATTATTACTAGGACAAGTTGAGCCAACTAACCTTCAAGAGGGTACTTACCTACAAACTCCATGCAAGCCTAAACCTAAGGATTTGTCTGCTTTGCGTGTATATATTTATTTGTATATAAACTTTATTACTTTGCATCCTTATACATAACATCATAACATCATACCATAACATTTTTAATAACCATTTCAAGGATCTCGAGGGCCTTTGATGCAGGGTTACATTGAACCAGGCGTTTATCAAGGGGGAAGAGGATTTATTTTCCTCTAACCAAACGATGTCAAAGATCAAAGCACAACAACTTGAGTCAAGGGCTACAGCCCACTTGGCATGGTGAGCTTAATTCTCGTGGAAAGACATCCACCAATACAAAGTTCTCCAATCAAAGTTGTAAGTGACTACTAACATTTACCCCGTGAGATCCTTGAAAACATGCATCCACATATCATGCATCATATCATGAAAGGTTTCTCCCATACAGGTCTCCTTATCTTCCTACTGTTTATTTCAGCAAGATGGATATGGAAAAAACAGTGAAAGACATCCAGGCTCAAAGCGCCTAACTTCAAGAGATGTTCTTGAATCTGTACAAGGGACAAGGAGAGGTGAAAGCTCTCCTCACCAGGGGAATGATCATGGGAAATCCCGGGGACAACAGAAATGACTAGTTGGAGCGGCTACAAACTAAGATAGCCATAATGAAGGTCAAAATGATGGGACAACTAGTGGGCCATATGGCTCTTATCCAAAATCTGGCTCAAGGACAAGAAGAGTTGAAAGTTCTTGTCAACCAACTTCATCAAGACGGTTGCAACCGTATGGGGCAAACAACCAGAATTGGAAATCAAGTCATTGCTCAGCCTCCCATGAGATAAGAAGACGAAAGACCTTCCCAATTTGCTGCCACATCACGAGCCCAACAACGACTTTGTCAACATCAACCGGAAAATCAGCAAAGGCAAAGCAAGCCCAAAAGACAGTTTACCAACATCAACATACCACTGTCTCAAGATTTGCAACACATGTTGAGGATGAATCTGATTACACCATTAAGACCTCATCCAAATCCCAAAACTTTTTCTCCCAGCTACAATCCTGATGCCAGGTGTGCCTATCATTCTGATAGTCCTGGGCATGATACAAATGATTGTTGGGCGCTGAAGTACAAGGTTCAAAACCTGATCGACGAAGGAATGCTGAAGTTCACACAAGATGGCCATAATAAATTCTTCTGTCGTCCCTCAAAGGCTCACCACCTAAAGTGACAAGTTCAGACAAAGAGGCTTATGTTCATTTTGAATTTTCAATTGTAATTTCTTTTTTTATTCAAACAATTATCTATTAATGTCAAACTCTGTATAATTAATGCATTGCATATGTTTGTCTCGAATTCATCCTTTCATTTTCAATATATTTAAACTATGCTTTTTATTCTTCTTATGACATTTAACTCTTTCTAAAAGTTACAAGCCTTTAGAGGGAGGATGACGAAAACAATTCCATAATCTCATATAGTATGCTTTTGGACAGACCTTGTTGACGATGTACAGGAGTTTCTTTCAAATCCTAAACACTGGAGTTATAAGGAAGATAATCCCTAGTCAACACCTTCGAGCCAAAGAAGTAGAAGTTTTTTGTTTTAACACAAATTGAAACCTTTAATCAAAACCTGGAGCAGGGTAGTCTCTCAGTTAATTCAAATGCGCGTTTAGCTGCAAACTCTCATCTCGTAATACAATGAATGACATCAAAACATTCCTCTGGAATCAAAAGACTATGATAGTTCCGAATCACATAGGAATTCATTATCTCTCCAAAAGAAAAGTCCACTAAGTCAAAACCTACAAAGGAGACTTAAGAAAACTGGGGCATCCCGCTGACTGTAATCTCAAAACAAGAGCAGTCAGGAAAAAATCAGGGATAACAAATCAAAAAGAGGTCACTACAAATCCTCAACAACATGAAAAAGGTTGCAAAAAAAAAATTAATGCCTTTCGATAAACTTAACTTGTCTGAACCATCACCAAAACGTCATTCCAGACTCAATTGGAGTTCAAACGCACAATTAGTTGAGTTTAGGACCGAAAAATATCACGAAGAACGGGCGGGTACAAATACACTTTGAGCCTTTATTCTTTGTTTCTTAAACCATGAACCAAGCCACGTTACTACCTTTCAAAATTCCTAACTGAATCATAGGTTAGTTTGAAAGCATACTGTTACAAAATGTATCCTGACTCCTGTAAACTTTACTCAAAATCCTGAGTTAAATTTTTCTTACAAAATTTCTTACTAAAAAACGCATTTTCAAAATTTCAAGACAAGCATAAACTTTGCATTATTTTAATATCGTTGTTTGCATATGGATATTTGTTTGATAGCGGAGAAATTCACACAACGAATATCCAGTGAACAAAAGCTCTCTCAGTGAACAAAATCACTTCAAGTGGGATGACACTTCCGACGACAAATCTCCTATAAATAAGGGGGCATGACATGTCACTATCCAGCACACCTGGGGCATTCAAGTCAAAATTACAAAAGAAATGCAGAATAACTAGGGGTAGGTCTCCATCTCCATCACTTGGGGCATTGAATGAAAATCCCGACAAAGGGTTACGTACAGTCAAACATTTCCTGGCAGTGCCACAAACACTCGCTACTAGGGGAAGTGACAAATCTCCCCAAAATCTTTCTCATAGGATGACTCCCAGCCAGAGTTTCAATCTCTGAAAACCTCTTCCCAGCTGAGTTGACCTCAAGAATTCTCAAGGGTTTCTGCTAGTGAAGTCGTCACCTCTCCAACAGACTGGCAACAAGGTTTATTTCCCCAAAAAACAACCGGATTCCCCTAGCTTAAGTTTTCCTTTCCGACTACTACAAATCATAGGACCACAACTCCTCTTCCCCATTAGACTACTCTACAATCCCCAACAAGTTACTGTAAAGTCTGGACCCAACCAGATACCAGTTCAACTTCGTCCATCAAGAGATGACTCCCCATTAGACCAATGAACAACCGAGACTCCTGAACTCTTTTCCCCAAACAGTAATCAACACTCTCCATAAAGTTTTCTTCTCAAGAAAAGTCAACTTCCTCATCAGAGCTCCCCTCAAACAACAAAACAGGAATCCTTGGCGGAAATATTCTAAGCAAAGGTTGAAGACTCACCAACTCTTCAACAACAATCCAGGATTTAATGACTCCCCAGCCTTTGTCAAGGATTTATTTTCCCAGACAAAGATAGATTCAAATAACATCTCTCCCTTCATGCATTATATTACGTACAGGACAAGTGCACACAACACAATCCCATTTATTTTGAGAACATCATTGCACCATGCATTTCATACATCATGACATTGCATACAACTAATGTTTTACCCTTTTCAGGATAAGATTAATTCATGGCTATCATCAACAAATTACAAAGGTCAGAGATTGATACCTAAGACAAGCCAGGACAATTATCTACACGGCCAACTGAAGTAATCCAACACGGGTTCTTCAGATTCAGCTTTCAGATACATTTCAGATAAGCTCCAGATACGGATGCCATCCTGATACTCATTCAAATTCAGTTTTCAGATACAGCTCAGATACGCTCCAGACATGGATGCCATCCTGATACTTATTCAGATTCAGCTTTCAGATACAGTTCAAATACGCTCCAAATATGGATGCCATCCTGATACTCATTCAGATTCAGATTCCAGACACAGTTCAGATACGCTCCAGATACGGATGTCGTCCTGATACTCATTCAGATTCAGCTTTCAGATATGGATGCCATCCTGATACTCATTCATATTCAGCTTTCAGATATAGTTCAGATACACTTTAGACACGAACGCCATTCTGATACTCATTCAGATTCAGCTTTCAGATACGCTCCAGACACAGATGCCATCCTGATACTCATTCATATTCAGCTTTCAGATACAGTTCAGATACGGTCTAGATACGGATGCCATCCTAATACTCATTCAGATTTAGCTTTTAGATACAATTCAGATATGCTCTAGATACGGATGCCATTTTGATACTCATTCAGATTCAGCTTATAGATACAGTTCAGATACGCTCTAGATACGCTCTAGATACGAATTCCATCTTGATACTAATTCAGATTCAACTTTTGGATACAGTTCAGATACGCTCCAGACATGGACGCCATTCTGGTACTCATTTAGTTTAAGCTTACAGATACGGTTCAACGATCCTTTCTGGATGGCATCTGCAAGCCCATCTCCAACAACTTTCAATCATCCCTCCAAATGGCATCTTTAAGCCCATTCCCTATACCATCAATCATTTCATCATCGAGTGCAAATTTCTGGGCACTCTAATGTCCAATCATCTTCCACCTTTGAGTCACGAATGGCAGATTTACCAATCTAACTCTTCAGGTGTAAGAAGATTGAACAGGGGCAGCTGTTGTACCCCAAAATTTTCCCTCTCATTTCTCAAAGGATCACCCTGGACCCTCAGGTTTGCTTCCATCCAATTTCAAGCCTTGAATTACAAATATTCCAAGAAAGTCATTCACAAGGATAAAATGGTCATTTGCATACTGAAAAGTCAAACTTTGACTTTTTATCATAATCAAGTTTCAAGGACCATATTTCATCAAGACATGTTGAAAGATAAAGTTTGTTTCATCAAGAAATTTAAAAGTCAAAATTACTTTGGAAGAGTCAAAATTCTAAATACTTAGAATTTTTCTAAGTGTTTAAGAAATATGACAAGCTCAGAACTTCTGATCAGATTATCACCATGATGCAAGCTGATTCTTGAAGAACTTCTAACTCAAGAGTTTTAGATCCCAATGAGACCTAAAACACTGCAAAACAGAACTTCTTCTAGAAATGCTAGGATTTCAAGTTATACATCCTCAAGGGAACGTCCTTGTAGCTTAGGCACTTAGCAAATTCTGAGCATTTTCAAGTCAGAAGTTGTCTACAACTTCTGGGTCAGTTTCCATACAAGTTCAGTTAGAAGTTTCAAGAGCAATTCAAATAAGGTTTACAAGGCGTGTTGCAAGCTTCTTGGAAAGTCTGAGAGCTCCTTCAGAACATGCTGGAGCAAGGAGATACAAAGATCAAAAGTTGGATGTCTATTCTAAGTTACGCTGAAGCTGAACTTATGATCCAGAATTAAGCAATGATGCAGAATCTCACGTTGCAGGATTTCTGGTTTGATCAATCTCATCATCATTTAATGCTCACAACCACTTTTGGTTCTTTTTTCAAAGGATTTCCCAACGTGTGGCATAGAGGTACCATTATTGTCTTCAAAAATCAAACTTTTGTAAAAGAGTGTGCTGGGCCCATGCGTTGCTTTTGCTTTTGAGGTTACCTTTCCTTAATTTCTGCTTGCAAATCCAGCTTAGGCGCTGCTAAAGCTGCAAACCACCATACTTGCTTCAAGAACAAGGCAGCACCCTAGCATGTGATGGTTGTACTCTTTAAGCTACAAGATCTTTGCATATAAATTAAAAGACATTGGCAACTGTAAAGTGGTTGAAAATTGGAGAAACAAAAAGCCTTGAACCCCTGCTAAAATTCCAAGAGTCCAAAACTAGAAACACAAAATACAAAACATGTTAGCTTTTGATTCTTGCATTCAAACTCCATTTTTCCTCAAGTGTTTCTTGACCAAAACCATCCATACAATTTCTAATATACATTTAGAAACTATCCTAACTTTCGTGTTCAGACTCTGACATATCCTCCATCAATATCCACTTCAAAGAAGTCAGAACTTTTCTCTTTGGTTGTTCCAAAAGTTTCCATCCATTCAAAGGTTTCTAGCCTATTGGGCACGCGAGGAAGCTGGTCAGAACATCACAAGCGGTCAGAGCCAGACTCCAGCTCACAAAACATTTTCCAGCTGCAAGGTAAGCTTCTGCTGACTCTCGTCATATTACTTAGGCATTGTTAGACTTGCATGTTCAAAATACAATGTAGACATCCTGATTCTGATGTTGTACATATTCTGAGGTTTCATGTATTTTCCTGCCTAAGTAGAGAGAATTTCAGTTCAAGACTTTTTGAAGAAATTAGAACTCAGAATTAGGATTAGCAAATCCATGCTTGCTTCTGATTTATAGTTCTGATATCTCTTATTTCTGAAACATTACGAAACTTGCCATAACTGCTATGTGTGCCTCTTCTGTTTTGTTGAGAAATGACTAAGTTGCAGATGCTCTGACTAGCACGGAGAGGGAGACGAAGTTCTGCCAGCGGCATCAGAACTTCTGAAATATTCTTTGTTTCCAGCGGACCCAGAACTTCTGACCTTCCCTATTTTTTGGTAACATGTTATTTCTGTCTTGCAGCATGCCAGAGCCAGAACTTCTATTTTCTTTTATTTCAGCAAAGCGCTGAATCCATTTTCTTTCTCCTTATTATTTTTTCCATCACTTTTATTAATCAAAAACACCAAAAATATTTCATATTCACATGTCCTATTTCTTTTAACATAAAAAATCAAAATATTTTCTTAAGCAAAATTTATTTCTTTTCTTAAAACAAACAAGTCCATTTTACATTTCGTGTACATTCTTATCCATTCAATATGGTTGTAATAATAACTTAGGATTTAATTTTACTTGCAATCCCCATTTGTAAATTTGTACACCTCATCTCCCTAATGATTGTAATAGCGTAGAATCTTTACTTTTCCGCACTTTTATTGCTTTCATATATTGTTAGTAATTAGGTGTATGGCAAGATAAAAACAAAAAATAGACAACCCAGAAAATAGAAGACTAAATGCATGCAATCAAACACACTATTCACATATGCACCCTTAGGGTAAATCCACTTGGTTGCCTTACAAAAATGGCCATATTATGCATGTGAGGTATCTTAGAAAAAACAAGCAAAATACAAGATCATAGTCCCTCGATGATGCTATCTATGTTGCCTTTCAAAATGATCTTAGTCCCTAAAGAAAATGCAAAGATATCTTGCAATGTTGCTAATCATGGTTATATGATGACCCACGTCTGTCCCTTTTACATCCAAAGATAGGGTTACTTACCAAATCAATGGTAAGATAACAATGCCAAGGGAAAGAGGAAATAAACATGAAAGACTTTTGGAGTAGGTAGATTGTTCCTAGTTACTTGCTCAATTTAAAAACAAAACTCCTTGCTATTTTCAAAACAAACACCTACACTTTCAAACATCTTACAAAACTTGAAAACATTTTCAAAAGATCTAACATCTTTGTATACATTCTTACAAACAAAGAATCATTACAAAGATTTCCTAAACAATGGCCTCTTTACAAAATACTTTAAAAAAACCACACAAAGCACAAATTTCAAACAAAAAGAAGTGATCTAGCAAGTAACTAAGAGCCCATGGAAAATCATGGATAAAAGGATGTTAATACCTTCATTTATCATAATCTACCCCCCGAACTCAAGAAACAATGTAAAAGGTCTTTCCTATGCTTTTTCACCTTTCCTTTTGGATAAAAGAAAAGTCGGTGGCGACTCTTGCTAACCGCAACATTTGCGATCAAATGCAAAACCTTCAAGTCAGTTCTCCCACCATATCACACTATGATTTGTTTATTTCCAAATTATGTTCTTCCCAGTGAAGTTAAGCCGCGGAATAGGATTTTTTTCCTTAGTTGGTGCTTATTTTCTTATGGAATGTTCATCTTGGATGTGATTTACCCGAGTGTTGATTTTTCCCGAGTTGGTTTGGTCTGGTTACTCCCAGTGTTATATGTTTGTTTTGTCATCATATACATGATAACACTCATACATTCATACATACATTCATACATACATCATGCATAGTTAAATTTAGAAAATTATTGCTCATTCACATTCGTTAATATGTTGTTGACATATTACCCTGTTTTCAGATTTGTGTTATCCTCTCTCCAATAGAGTGTTGGCTTTAAGCAGAAAGTGTATATTATTTCCATTTCCCCACTGAGTTATCCCTCGTGGGAGATTTTTGCTTTAGCCTTCCTGTACAACTTTGTCGGGATAGATTGGGTTTCCAACTTGAGTTTATTTCTCAAAGGATGTATTTTGGTTGACTGTTTCACTCCAGTTTATTTCTGGTTTGAATCTTTATTTCCCAGAAATATTATTACTTTGGATTTCTTCAAGTTTCGAGCATTGGTTTGATAATGTGCATTTATTTTGCACGAGAAGGCTTTATCTCCTTAGCAGGAATATATTGGCATCTCCCAAGGAATTCATGATTCATTTCCCAGGAAGTCATGATTCATTCCCCAAGAAGTCATATTGTTTTCCCCAAAAAGTCATTTTTACAACCCTTCCTATAACAGCAAGTAGCAGGTATCTTTATTTGAGCAACTTATACTTCCCCAAAAAAGTCGACATTACTTTTTTTTGCTATCTTCATTATGTGTGGATAATTTGCAGTTCATTGTCAAATTACTCCAGTGGATGGAAAGTCTTTCATTATCACAGAGACAGTTCGTTGTGAAATCTTTGCAAGTGGTAGTCTCTTTATTTGAGAAATCTTATATATTACCCTTTCCAGGCGGAGTTCCTTGGTTAAAGAAGAAGTTGAGACCCGTTCTAGGTGAAACTCCAGAATTTTGGGGAAACTTGCTATCTTTTTGCTACCTTCAGTGAATGTTGGTAGTTCACCATCAGTGAATGTCGGTGCTATGATATATTTTATCTTACTACCTTCAGTGAAAGTTGGTAGGTCACCATCATCGAAAGTTGGTGATTGTTATCTTTTTTCTACCTTCAGTGAACGTTGGTAGTTCACCGTCAGTGAACGTCGGTGCTATGATATATTTTCTCTTATTACCGTCAGTGAAAGTTGGTAGGTCACCATCAATGAAAGTTGGTGATTATTATCTTTTTTCTACCTTCATTGAACGTTGGTAGTTCACCGTCAGTGAACATCGGTGCTATGATATATTTTATCTTACTACCTTCAGTGAAAGTTAGTAGGTCACCATCAGTGAAAGTTGGCGATTGTTATCTTTTTGCTACCTTCAGTGAATGTTAGTAGTTCAACGTCAGTGAACGTTGGTGCTATGATATATTTTGTCTTACTACCTTCAGTGAAAGTTGGTAGGTCACCATCAGTGAAAGTTGGTGATTGTTATCTTTTAGCTACCTTCAGTGAACGTTGGTAGTTCACCGTCATTGAACATCGATGCTATGATATACTTTCTCTCTACCTTCAGTGAAAGTTGGTAGTTCATCGCCAGTGAACGTCGATGATTGTTATCTTTTTGCTACCCTCAGTGAACGTTGGTAGTTCACAGTCAGTGAACGGCGGTGCTATGATATTTCTTTTCTCTCTACCTTCAGTGAAAGTTGGAAGTTTATCATCGGTGAACGTCGGTGATTGGTATCTTCTTGCTACCTTCAGTGAACGTTGGTAGTTCGCCGTTAGTGAACGTCAGTGCTATGACATTTATTTTCTCCCTACCTTCAGTTAAAGTTGGTAGTTCATCATCAATGAACGTCAATTTTTTTCTCTCTACCTTCAGTCAACATTGTTAGCCCACCGTCAGTGAACGTTAGTGTTGTTATTCTTTTCTCTTTCTACCTTTAGTGAATGTTGGTAGTCTCGCCTTCAGTAAAAGTTGGTGTATCCTTTGACCTTTTACCATCCTCTATGAGTCGGGTCTTTTTTTGATTCACCAGTGATTTATTTTCCTGGTTGGGTTTCTCTTTTGATCCTTATTTCCTTTGCTACATTCCAAGTGGTGCTTTGCGTCCCTTTTAAGTTGTTCATACGCATTCATGCTCATAAGCATTGCATGGCATCTTAGGGCCAAAAATAGGGTTTGTTTTATATTTAAGTATCTTCGATCACGTCGACACGAAGATTTTTAACCATCGTATCTCTGGATAGAATAAAATTAAATAAGGGTAGTTGTTGCACCCTAATTTTTTCCCCTAAGATCCCTTCATCATACCATATTGATTCAATCACAACAAGATCATATTAGGGTTTTTGGTTCTCCTCCCTATATTTAGATTTTCTCTTTGAGGAATCACAAAGCACCTTGACTTGTCTTTATTTTATGATCATTCATGTTTTGCTTTGACTTTTCTTTTAATTAATAAAATGCAATGTTGGTTTGTCTTACTTGCTAATAATGTAGGTAAAGGCAATGTGGCTTAGAAAATTGATCCATGGGTTCATGAGTTTATTTACATGCCCTAGTCAATAAAGCTTGAGAAATTCAAACCTCACCATTGAAGTTGTTTTGGAATAAATGGCATGGCAAGGTTTATTTTGGTTCACCATATCTCAAAGTTATCAAGATTGATTCAAAAGTAGAAGGGGTTGTTTGAAGAAGTTGTCATGGTTGGACAAGGCATTGTCCCCATTGGTCACAAGTGCATATTTCTCTCAATTCTCAAGATATGGAAGTGGTTTTGGTTGCTATGAGTTCTCATTATCATCCTAATCAACTTATATCTACAAAGCAGAAGTATTGGTACAAGAAGGTTGTTCAAAATTGTCAAAGTTCCTCAAAGCATTTTCTTGATCTAGGAGCTAGGGTTTTGAACTTCAAAGAAGTATATCTTTCTCATCTTTTGGTATTTTTGAGTGATTCCAAAAACATCCTTCTCTTAAAAGGGTTATTAACAAATCACTTCAAAAGTTTCAAGGAGTTTTCATGTGGAAGAAACTTTATATTGAAGAAAGATTACAAGTCCTCCAGATGAACCCCCTTATTTCCCATGTGTAACTTCAAATGATCATAACTTGGTCAATTTTTATCACCTTGAGCCCACTATTTTTCCACAATGATCTTGAGGATGTGAACTTTATTCCTTATTTTATGTTCAAAGTGATAAAATTGATGGAGGATTTCCTAAGGATACAAAATATTATAGGTCATTTCATGATTTTTTGCCAACTTGAACAATTCATAACTCTCTCAATTTTTGGAGATTTTGTATCGTTCAAGTTTCAAAATGTCATTCGAGAGGTCTATTTCATGCCATCTTTTTTGTTCAAGAGAAAATTACAAGAGGAGGCCATGTTTGGATGCAAAACATTACAAGTTACTTTTGAAGAAAAAACTTGAAATATTTCTAAGTATGGAAAGTCAACCTCTTTTTCCCAACTTTGACTCATTGCAACTTTCAGCTCAAACATCCATTTGATTCCATTCTTTTACCATTGCAAATCTTGTAATATCATCTTTCTAAAGCTTCAAAAATCATTCCCTAAGACCCCTTGAGCTGAGAATGCCATTGATTTGAACTTGGTAACTTGAAATTGAAATTTCTTCAAAAGTCTGAAATTGAAATCCTTGGTTTAGCTTCTAAACACATTTTTTCTACGCGTTTTTGCTTCTAAACATGTTTAGTGAACTTCCAGAAGTGATTATCATAGTAAAATGCGCGTTTTTGATGAGTTTTGATCAAAATAGAAGTCACACTTTTCTTGTTTTCAACTTCACACAATTTCCCTCTAAACTTCATCATTTCACACGCTTGAACATTCCATTTGATTCCCTATAAATAGAGGGTCATCCCTCATTCATTTCCTCAAGCTTGAACAACCAAAATCATCCTGCCAAACTTGCTCCATAACTTACTTTTCTGCAACTTCAAAATCAGTGTTCAAGCCTTTTTCAATCCATTTTTTCTATCAATTCACCTTCCTTGATCTTCCTTGAAGCTAACTATACAATTACCTTCAAGAATCGTGACCTATATTAATCCATAGAAGTCCAGTTTGAAAGCTCTGCAACTCAACTTCAATAGGTAGATTTCTCCATCAATTTTTCCAAACTTTGATATCATTGTGAAACTCTCATCGCCATGGTTCTAGTAGCAACACTTTCTTTTATCTGGAAACACGTTTTGACCATGAAATTTCAAATCCCTTTTCAAAACTTCCCCTTCAAATTGCTTGAGCTACAATTTATATAAATTTTTCGCGAAGGTGTGGTTGTCTTCGTCTTGATGAGACGAAGCGAATGGCATAGGTCTGAGCTTCTGATTTTACAGTTTGAGAGACCTGCAATTCACGTTGGCTGGGGGTTGAAGATGACCAACGTGTCATCTTCCAACCAATGATGGCTTGCCATTTGTTTTTTTTTTTTTGAAAATCTGATTTATATTTGATTCTATGCTTTATTCACTAAAGTCCATAACATGCACAGCGCGCCAGGTCCACTTGATCTATTTACTAATGCGTTTTGACAATGATTAGATGGCCCATATTTTTTTGGTTTGATATTTTATTTTCTGATTTTTATTTTAGTAGATTTAAACTTCAAAAAATCATAGAAATTTCATTTTAAGTCCAAAAAATATGAAAAAATTATGAAAAATATTTTTGATTTTTCTCTTTCTGATTTTTATTTTTTCACAATTTTATTTTGTGTTTTGAAATTTTTTATAAATTTTCACTTTATTTGAATTGTTTTAAATGTTTAAAAATACTTTTATGTATTTTGAAATTCTGAAAAAAAATATGGAATTGTCCAATGATATTGTGACAAATATTGGTGACCTCATTTATTTTTTATTTTTGACTTTGCTATTTTTTATCATTTTTGGTTTATTTTACTCATTTCTTTTAATTTTAAAAATAGTTTCTGACTTTAAAAAATTTTACTCATTTTTGGTCCATTTCTGATTTTTCTATGGTCCTACTTAATTCTTCTTGATTAATTTTAACATAGTAGATATCTTTCTCTTTATTTCTATTTTTAGAACCTTTTTTAGTGTATATATTAAATGTAATATTATTTTGTGATTATTTTCTGGTTGATCTTGGATTGAAATTTCGATCATGAACTTTATTAACTTCATTGGATCCATAGTGTTGAGTTTAACTCCATAAATATAGATGAATGATTTTAATAATAGTTTGATTAAATTTTAATTCAAATGTGGTTTGTATATTCTTTCCCACCCCTCTTAATCTCATCCCTTTTTTTATTGCACTAAGTGTTATTGGAGCATGATCTCTATATCATGTCTCAAAACAAATGATGCATAGATTGCTATTGACCGGCCTCAAAATAGGTGCGACTTCTATATAAGTCCATTTACGATTGCTTAACATAGCGCTAAATTTTGTCCCGATTCGAATAAATGATCATTCGTGTCCCAAACATATGTTTGCAAGCCCAAGTATATTAATTTGATCTCTTTTATCCAATAACCTTGGGATTCATTATGTGGAGGATTTGGTTCTACCAATCCTCTAATAGATCTACATCACTTTTGGTCAATGTGGATCACTTAAACATCGTTGATCATTAAATGGTACTCTTGAGGATTCCAAAAATGGATGATATACTTGACAAAAAGCAAATACAACTTGTTGTGTGGAGGCTTTGGTTCTACCAATCCTCTAATGAGTTCCAAATTCAAGTTTCAAGATGGTCATCCAACTAACCACTAATTATTAATAATTGACTTTATTTTGTGTTTTTATTTTATGCTCTTTTATTTTATGCACCATTTACCTTTAGTATTTACATTCCATGTTATTTTCATCTTTGCTCACTTAAGCATTTACTTTCTTGTCATTTTTATTTTGCTCACTTGAGCTTTTCTTTTCTTTTTGAAGATACTTAATAATCAACATAAACCCTAAAAAGCTTTAATGATACTTGGACTATTTGGTTACTATCCTTGGCATTATGGAGTATTGGAATTCTTGGACTTATGATTAGAGACCTTGACCTATATTGGAGACCTTGTGACCTTAATTGATATTTTGTCTAGAGTTCTTGAGGTTAACCTCAAGAAATTGGGTTGTTTGTTTGTTTTGTATACAGGTTATTGTGATTACATACTTTGTTTGTAATCTAGAGTTCACCCATATACAGCCGTTACTCTGCCTAATTTTTGTGAAGACTTAATACATTTGAAGTTTGGTTCTCTCAAGAGGTCTAGTATCTTTGCTTGCTTGGTTTCAATCTAAATAATTGGAATTCTATCTTGACTCATAATGTCAAGTATTGGCTTTTTGTTGGTTAGATGGTTCTTCTCCCTAGCATTTACCCTATGCTTTAGGATAGTCTCTTCTTCTACTCCCATCTTCTTTAATTTCAAAAATCTTCTTCCTCCTTTTGAAAACTCTTCTTGTTTTGAAACTTGAACCATTTTCATAATAAACTTGGACTTAGATCCATGAATTTTCAAAAAAAAATTCATGAATAAACTCTAATCAACTTGATAATACCTTGACATTTTTTCGTGAGAAGACTAAAAGTCAATCAATATCATTTCAAACCATTTTTGCCACTTTGGCTTTTACTTTAAACTTTTCTCAAAAGATTAGACTCTTGTCAATCCTTATAGTGATGTAAACAACTATACTTCTACAATATGTAGTGAAGTGATATATTTTCCACTTGGGTGTTGATTGAGGAATTGTTGATTTTAAAATCCAAGCCATATCCTCCACTTTGAGATGATGCAAAATCTCCTTCCTCATAATTGTGGGTAGTAAGTATATTTTCCACACGGACAATGACGATGATGTCTTATCTCATAAAACTAACCGACACACTTGTGTTTTAAAATTTTTAAAAGAGGAACTATGTGTACCCTGATCCCCTATTGCACGGAAGGAGGTACATAGGCACTAAAGGTTCGCAACCACGGCGGATGCAAAAATCATAAAAAAATTATATTTCTTTTCTCACCTCCACCATCTATTTTACATACAACATTTTATAGCCAAAATATATAGATTTTAGAAAGATGTTCCTGCGGAGTACCGTAGATTTTTAGGATGCTAATACCTTCCCTTTGCATAACCAACCCCCTTACCTTGAATCTTTCCCCTTCTTTTTGGGTTACTTGCTCTTTTCCCATTCCTTTGGAAACAATAAAGTACGGTGGCGATTTTTTTAATTTGATCTGTGCGAGTCAAGTCAATCTAATGGCTTAGTCTCAACATTTCTACCGCTACACTTTGAGATTATGTGTGATACCAGCGACTATGCGATAGGCACGGTATTGGGGGAAAAAGGATAAAAAGATGCATCCCATTTACTATGCAAGTAGGACTCTGGATGAGGCACAAGTTAACTGTGCAACCATAAATAAAGAGTTATTGGTTGTGGTTTTTTCCATTGACAATTTTCGTTCCTACCTAGTAGGATAAAAATAATTGTCTACAATTAGGTGGATTTTGTTGTTACAAGAATTTGATATTGAAGCCTTCACGACCCTAAAATAGGCTTTGATTTCAGCTCCCATAATGCAGCCCCTCAATTGGGACGATCCCTTTAAGATTATGTGTGATGCCAACGACTATGCGATAGGCGCAGTATTGGGCCAAAAGAAGGATAAAAAGATGCATTCCATTTACTATGCTAGTAGAACTCTGGATGAGGCGCAAGTTAACTATACGACCATAAATAAATAGTTATTGGTTGTCGTTTTTGCCATTGAAAAATTTTGTTCCTACCAAGTAGGATAAAAAATAATTTTCTACACATTAGGTGGATTTTATTGTTACAAGAATTTGATATTGAGATTTGAGATAAGAAAGGGACGGAAAACGTGGTCACCGACCATTTGTCCAGGTTGACTGATTTGAAAGAGGAAGAGTTACCTCTTGATGACTCTTTCCCGAATGATAAACTTTATATGTTGATAAGTAGTGAGACACCTTGGTATGCCTACTTTATCAATTACCTTGTTGTCGGAGTCTTACCTCCCGATATAAATTATCAATGAAAGAAAAAGTTTTTCTATGATCTCAAGCATTATTATTGGGACGAACCTCTACTTTTCAATAGAGGCGCTGATGCAATTTTCCAAAGGTGTATCCCGAAAGAAGAAATTGAGAGTGTGATGACTCATTGTCATGCCTCTGCCTATGGAGGACATGCTAGTACCGATGAAATTGTGCCGAAGATTTTGCAAGCAGACCTCTATTGACCTACTCTCTTTAAGGATGCTAATGCTTTCATAAAGAAATGTGACCAATGCCAGCGTACAGGGAACACATCTAAGAGGAACAAAATGCCTCTAAATAACATCCTTGAAGTTAATATTTTTGATGTTTGGGGAGTTGAAGTTATGGGACCTTTCCCATCCTCTTTGGGAAATCAATACATTCTTGTAGTCGTTGACTATGTGTCTAAATGGATTGAGGTCATTGCCTCTTCAACGAATGATGCACAAGTTGTTATAAAAATGTTCAAAAAAATCATTTCCCAAGGTTTGAGGTCCCTAAGCTAGTCATAAGCGACGGAGGGCCGCACTTCATCGCTAAGCAATTTGAGAACCTTCTTAAGAATTACGGGGTCAAGCATAGAGTTGCTACACCCTACCACCCATAGACAAGTGGTCAAGTCGAGGTCTCTAATAGAGAGATAAAAGTTATCTTAGAAAAGACAGTCTCTATCTCTAGGAAAGATTGGTCTTTGAAGCTCGACAACGCACCGTGGGCTTACCGTACTGCTTACAAAAACCCCATTGGTATGACCCCTTTTAGGTTGATTTATGGAAAGTCCTGCCACTTACCTGTTGAGTTAGAGCATAGAGCATATTGGGCTATTAAGGCTCTCAACTTAGATTATCATGCGGCGGGAGAGAAAAGAAAATTACAGTTGAGTGAGTTGGAGGAGTTAAGGCTTGACACCTATGAGAATTCCAAACTCTATAAGGAGAGAACAAAAAAATGGAATGATAAAAGAATCTAGAATCTAGTTTTCAAGAGGGAGAGTTAGTCTTGTTATTTAACTCAAGACTTAAACTCTTTCCCAAAAAGCTAAGGTCTAGGTGGTCAGGACCTTTTGTTATTAAGGATGTGAAACCGTACGGAGCGGTTGAGGTTTGGAATGAATCAACGGGTTCGTTCGTAGTTAATGGACAATGACTTAAGCACTACACCACTGGGGATGTAGTTGAGAAAGGTGTGAACTTGGTTCTTAAGAAACCATTCTTGAGTGGTAACACCCAAGGACTGACGAGCCATGCGATATTAAACAAAGAGCTTAGTGGGAGACAACCCACCATTTTTGAGCAAATTTATTTATTCTGTGTTGTTTTCCTTTTTGTTTTTGTAGGTAAACAAGTCAAAG
Organism: Vicia faba; assembly: GCA_948472305.1. Taxonomy (NCBI): domain Eukaryota; kingdom Viridiplantae; phylum Streptophyta; class Magnoliopsida; order Fabales; family Fabaceae; genus Vicia; species Vicia faba. The sequence continues at coordinate 360,869,337 of OX451735.1, forward strand.
TTATGAGAAACTGAGAAAAAAATGACTGCAAGAAAAAGAATCCAGAAAAATTGAGCCAAAAAGCAAAAACGGGAAAATTCCCATACAAAAATCAGAGATGCATTACGGCCCTTAATGCACCCCAGGCCTCCTTCCATACAAAAATAAGAGACTGATTACGGCCACCCGTAATGTGTTACGACCAGTAATGCGTCAGTGAAAAATTTTTGTTTCAAAGGTTCAACCCCTCTTCATTCCACATCATTCTCCACACACGCGCACGCACTCTCTCTCTCTCTCTCTCTCTCCAATCAACACTCATTAAACCCAATCAAAATATTTTATTATTTTGTAACCCTCACCATTTTCATAATCTCTCTCTCTCTCTCTCTCTCTCTCTCTCTCTCTCTCTCTCTCTCTCTCTCTCTCTCTCTCTCTCTCTCTCTCTCTCTCTCTCTCTCTCTCTCTCTCTCTCTCTCTCTCTCTCTCTCTCTCTCTCTCTCTCTCTCTCTCTCTCTCTCTCTCTCTCTCTCTCTCTCTCTCTCTCTCTCTCTCTATATATATATATATATATATATATATATATATATATATATATATATATATATATATATATATATATATATATATATATATATATATATATATATATATATATATATATATATATATATATATATATATATATATCATCTTTTGAAACCCTTCACTCTCTCACAAAACTCCATTAACACCCAAACATAAAGCTTTAAACTTTATCTCTTTCCACTACCCAAAACCCCGTACCCCCTTCACAAAAACTTCTCCATTCGACCTTCTCATCAACAATCCAAGTTCTTTTTCCATAAAAGTTCAAGAAAAGTTTTCATATTTTTTTCTCATGGCTCCAAAAAGGAATGTTCAGAGGAAGGAAACTGGTGAATCCACAAGGGTGAAAAACAGAGCAAGCACCAGAGATGGAAACATTCACGGTATCGTGTTCATAGAGCCCAAGCATGTGGAGTGATACAGAGCCCTCATCAAACGAAAAATAGTTTCGACCACGTGTCTCTGTGAGGCAACCCTCACTACTCTTGGTTTAAAATCTAAAGTTGATAGGTTATTAAGCAATATTTTTCTGTTTGGATTTCATGACAAGGGATGCTCCCACCTATGAGCGTATCACGCTTGAATTTTTTAGCACCTAGATTTTAAACTTGAAAAAAAAATGGTAGGATGGTGTCAGGGTTTATTTTGGAACCCTCAAATACCGACTGATGGATCAAGACCTCAAATTGGAAGTCAAAGATTTGGGAGAAATTCTCCGACTCCTGTAACGCCTAATATTTAATTAATTATTTAATTTAATATTTTCGAATATTTTTTGGATTAAATTTTCAAAGTTGTGAGATGTTGATTTAAGTTGTGTCATTCTTAGTTGAATTAATTAGTTGATTAAATTATAGGATTAATATTGAATAATACTATTATTATTTATGTGAGCCTATTTTAATGTTAGAAGTAGTAGAAAGGGAGGTGTAGGATTTTTAAGCCCAATAAGACAAAATAAGAATAATAGTATAGTAGTTATATTATTATATTAGTTATTTTAGAAATAATAGAAGTAGAAGTAGCACTAAGAGGAATAGGTTTTTTGCAAAAGAGGAATAAGGGTTTTGGAAGAGATTCATAGAAGTGGAAAAAGGAGGCAAAATTAGGTGCAATCAAAGAGTTAGAGCAACCTTCAATCCAAGGTAAGGGTGAGGTTCTCACTCTATAATAGGGTATGTGATGAATGGTATGTGGAATTGAGTTGTAAAATTATTTTTGTTTGTGTTTGAAATTGATATATTGATGAAATTGATAGACGAATGAGAACTCAATTTAATATTTATATATACTATACCATCACTTTTAAGTGAAATTAGTAACAAAGCTTATGTTCAAAATACACTGTAACACGATGTATTGAGAATAACAAATTACAGGTACAATAGTGTAACTTTTCAATTTTTTTGATATATATAAATTTCATTAGCATAAATAATTAATAATATAATAATAAGTTTGTATTATTATTAAACCAATTTTTTTAGAAGTTATAAATTAGAGATAAATATTTGGATAAATAATTAACTTGGGTTAATTTTTATTCTAATAGAGTTATTAGAACTATCAATAGAGTTGTCAATTGAGTTGTCAATATGGTTGTTAGAGTTCTCAATAGTGTTGTTAAAGTTATCAATAGAGTTGTCAGAGTTGTTTTGGGTTATTAAGAATTATATTTTTATTGGTTTTGCGTAATTCTGACACGTTTAATGTTGCCAATGTAAGATGTTGGTGTGTTATATATTTGTTGAAATTGCGAATTAAATTATAATACAAAATACCTCTTAGAATATGAGAGATATTTGTTTATTATTTAGCTATCAAAAATTGAGTCTACTTGTGATACCAGTATTACTGCTAATTTATAGAAGTTGTGTAATTAGAAACTAAATGATTTATGAACTTAAGTTCTACTGTATATTAAAGTGTGAAACTATAATCATGGGCTATTGTAATGTGTTTAGAAATTAGTTTCAAATTAGTAACATATATATAATTCATTAGTATGAATAATAATAATAATGATAAAAAGTTTAGTATCATTAGTATAAAAGTTTTTAGGAGTTTTGAATTAGAAATAAGCATTTAGATAATTAATTAATCAGAAATAGTCGTAATAATCTGAATAATTATGTGATTTATTTATAGTAAATTTTGGTTGACTCGTTGTATTATGTTCTTTGTTGAAAAATGTGTATTAGCAGGGGGGATGTTGTTGCTACTATTTATGGGTAAAATATTAAGTTGTGGTCTTATGTCCAATGTTGGTTTCTTGTTGCGTTGCTATGAAATTTTGTTGCTGCTATCCTGACATTCATATTGGATCACATACATAGCATATTAAGTTGGAGCTGATGCTCGATAAGTTGGTCTGGATTGATAAATTAAGTTGAAGGCTTATGCCTTGTTTATGTCTCTATCAATTGTCAGATTTCTAAGTTGGGAGTTTTACTCCATTGGTATCACATGCATGTGCATTGTAACTGTCATACCCCAATTTTTGACCTAAGATTCCACCCTCCATTTGCACCATTGCATAACAAGTGTTCACGAGTGGTTTGACCTATTTTTTGTCAATTCTTGAGTTAGATTTCAAAATTTTATAACTTTTTCAAATTTCGAAATTTTTGAGCGATTCTTTTTTCATATGATTCTCCTTGACATCATCTAAAATTTCTCTTTACAAGTCAAGAGTTGATTATGCTTTAAAAAGTCACGAAAAAATAGAAACGTTAGAAGTCGTTTATGAATTTAGTGGAATTTGATTTTTATTGTGTTTTATTCATGATTTCTTTTCCATTTAAAAAAATCACAAAAAAATGTACTTAACATCATGTTATTTTTTTATTTACTATTTTTACCTCTTTACTAAAAAATTATCAAAAATATGTTCTTTTATTATTTTAAATTTATATATTGGTATCATTTATTTCAAAAAAAATCTAGAAAAAATTATATAAGTCATTTTACTTTCTTATATGTATTTTATTTTTTATCTTTTAATTTACACTTATATTTTCATTTATTTTAATTCAAGAAAAAAAAATCATAAATAGTTAATTTAATGTCTCTTTTATTTTTTGTTTTGTATTTATTATTATTACTAACACTTTTAGTTATTATTATTATTATTACTTTTTCCTTTTATTTTTTGTCAATAAAGAAAAGTTTGGACCACTATAATATAGTACACACACTTCACATGAATTGTCAACTTATACTTATCAATGGCCAAGAATCATTCTCACACTTCACATGGATTGCCAACTTGGACTTATCAATGGCCAAGAATCATTCTCATAAAGTCACATGGATTATCACACCAACACTCCCACCTCATTCACCCTATAAATAAAACATTTCTTTCTTTCATTTGTAGGAACAATACCACAAAATATTCATTAAACTAAGTCAAAGCTCTCTTCTTTTTTTTCTCTTCATTTTTTTTCAAGTCATTTCTTTATTTTATTGAATAGGTAGGCTATTATACTTGTTCTTTATTTAATTCTATTGCATTTTTACTTTTTATTTATTTATTTATTTAATACCATAATTATCACCATTTTGCAAGGAAACTCCATTGATTCAAAATCAAGAGTTGAAAAGTGTTCTTGAACCTCCAAAAGTAAAAGTGATTTATTGTTGTTTAATTTTCATTTTTGTGTACTTTTTTTTGTTGTTTATTTACTTATTTTGAGCATGGATCTTTGATCGTGAGATTGAGTAGTTAAATTTTCATTATTCATTTGTTTAATTTCATGAAAAATTGAGAAAATTATGACATTTATACTATTTTTATTATAGACTTCATCTTATTCTTCTTTATCTTTTCTTTTTTTAATATTTATTTGGATCAATTTGGAAAGCATTTAAGTTTTTTTAGTTCATCTAAGTTTGTCGGATATTTGATGAACTTTCATCATTTCTAATCTACCTATAAATGGTCCTTTGATCATTCAAGGTACTTGGGATTGATGATAAGTTTGTCATAATGTATCTTCCTTGACTTTGTCTTGATCCCTCATATTTGTTACTTGTACTACATGTATAAAAAATGAACTTCAAAGTGTCATTTCTCTAACATGTATGAGTGCATACATTATATGCTCCATATGAAGTTAGACTTATCCCAAATCAAATTATTAACTTTATATTGTACTAACTTTACTTTAATATCATTTATATTTTCGCACTTTATATTTTCTTCTCTTTACTTTTATATCGTTTATCATCCATAGCATTTTATTTTCTTTACTTTATGCATTTTTTTCTTTGCTCACTTGAGCATTTATATTCTCTTTGCTCACTTGAGCTTTTTGTTTTCTTTTGCTTGTTATAAGTCACTTAATAAAGAAAAAACCTAAAATTGGTTCTTCAATCCTTGGACTATGGTTACTATCCATTTTTATCTGATGCATGGTTCTTGTCCAGTCTTCATCTAATTATTATCTTTGTGTTTGAATCCAAGGGAAAGGATCGTCTCTTTGACTTTATGTTATTGTGAGTCTTTATATTTCATATTTGTTTCCCATTAGTTAAAATGTTTAAAACCCTATTTTCAAATTTACCCTTTTAAGCCAAAACTTCGACATTAGGTCGTTACATTTTCAAAATTTCTCATATCCCCGATCCTATTTGCAAACAAACTTTTAAACCAAAAATACAGATATTTCAAAAGGTTCATATAGGATACTATAGATACATAGGATGCTAGTACATCCTCTTTGTATAACTAACCCCCGAATCTTCGATCTTTTCAAATGCATTATATTTTTCTTTACTTTTAGTATTGCACTTACTTTGTATATTTATGGGTTTTATTTCGCACTTTCCCCTTTTTCCTTGGAAATAATAAAGCGCGATGCTGACTCTTGATTATTTACGAGTCAAGTTAATTAATAGCTTGATCTCCGATTTTCACCGCTACAGTAACGGGTCGCATTATGTGTTGCATATTTAACATGTTGTGTTGTTGACTTGTGATGATTGATGTTGGTTAAAAATTATGAAATGGTGATTTTGTATAATCTGATCTAATAAATTGTTTATCATATACTCAATTATATGGTTCGATATATCACCTCTTTCGTTTGAATGTTGCCCTTTGTTGGTAATGTGTAGGTAATCAAGAAGGATAGTTGTTACCTTTGTTAATTCGAGTTGGTGTTGTCGCTCTGATACGTAGCACTTGGGGGGATGAATGCATGTTTTTTTAATTGTTGGTTTTCATTATGTTGCTGAATTTTTAAAGTTGTTTTCATTAAAGACTTGTTGTCTTAAATCCGTTTTGAGTTGGACAAGATGTTATGATGTTTTCAGTTGAATTTGTGAATCCGCTGCGTAGCAACGAAAGTTGTTTTATTTTTAAAGACTAAACAGATTGTTATCAGTTCATCCGAATTTTATGTGTTATGCATCTGAATTACAGGCGATTGAATATCGTTGTTTCCAAGTTGAAAGTGTAGCATTCCATTTGTTTGTTAGAAATTTTTATAACTCTGATTTTATATAATTTATTGGGTAGAAATAGGGTGTTACAACTCCCGGTCTATGGACCCGTTATGTCCCCAAAGAGTTAGATTTTTCTAAATTTTGGTACTCTATAACCGGGCTTCGTGATTATACCGCGGCTAATGCCAAGGCCTCCAGGATTCAAAATCCTATTTTTTGATACTTGCAAAAGGCATTGGCCTATACTTTGTTTGGCCGCGATGATTCTACAGGTGTTGCTTCCCAACAGGAATTATTTTTTTATGAATTTTATGATTAACAATGATTTTATCAATGCTGCAGCCTTTGCAGCTTATCATTTGCACCATATTGCTAAAGCCACTACACGTGAAATATCGGTGGGTGGCATGATCAATTTTTCCTTATCGAACAATAATAAAGCGTCTTAAAAACACTTCTTCCTTAGCGAAACTCTCACGCTTGAGAGATTATGTAGTGTTATATTTTTGAGTATCCTAAACTAGGGCGCTCTCGCCCAAGAGTTGTATCGTATAGGAAATGACATAGGGACTCGCCATTGTCATTTATGACGTGTGAGGAGCCGTTAGTCAAGGGGGGTGGAAGTCCACAATTATTCCAAAAAGATTAGTCGACCAATAACTTCTTATGATCAAGGGGGAACACTTGTCGCCACTCAGAGTTGTCCAAATTCTAGACCCAAAAAGGCCTATATAAACACACCTCCCTTAGGGAGGAAAAAACATATCATAACCCGTACAAATCACAATCATTATACGCTTATACTTAAGCACATCATTCATTTGTAGAGTCTCTCACCTCATGTGAGTAGGACTCCTAAAACCACCATAAAACACCATCATACAGGACTTCTCGCAACTATGGGCAAGCTCTAACTACCATACAATATAATAAACCTACTAAGGCCTCTGAGTCTCCTACTCTTGCAGGAGAAACACACACACACACCTGTATTTTTTTACCATTACTATATATATATATATATATATATATATATATATATATATATATATATATATATATATATATATATATATATATATATATATATATATATATATATATATATATATATATATATATATATATATATATATATATATATATATATATATATATATATATATATATATATATATATATATATATATATATATATATATATATATATATATATATATCAACTGTGAGTATGAGTCACATATTGGAAGGAAAAGCGGATGTTAAATACTTTTATAAATGAGAAGACTCATACATCCAATGACTTAAGGTTTTAGGTTAATATGTGGTATCCAACTCATTTAAAGTGAGTGTGTAAAGCCCAATGTGATGATTTCCAGACTGCCTCATGATCTAACAATGGTATCAAAGTCTAGTTTGATTAGGACTCCTTGTATCAAAAGTCTTCTTGAAAATGGTGTTTTGGTTGTGTTTCATTGAGTTCATCCAACAGTTATGCAAGTAGATATGGATGAAAAAGGCTTCCATTAGTAGATATGGATGAAAAAGACTTCCATTTAAGTGAGAGAATATCCATAAGAATGGATGAACTCACACTTAACAGATAGATTGTTGATATATCAAGTGTGAGTACGAGTCTTACATTGGATGAAAAAATAGATGTTAAACACTTTATATGTGAGAAGACCCATAAACCTAATGTCTTAAGATTTTGGGATAATATATGAGTGTCCAACTCATTTAAAGTAAACATAAAGACCAATGTGATTATCATTGACCCCCTCATAACATATAGTTTAATATTCCTTTTACTCCATATGTTAACTTCAAAATTCATTTTGATTTCTTATCTTAAAAAATATACATATTAACTTTATTAATCTTCAAAATGTGACTTCTACTAATTAACAATAAATATAATTGACTAATTTCTAATTTTTTCATCATTAATTAAATAAAAAATCTAAAATTATACTTTTGAAGAGTTAATTAAAAATTTATACAAATTTTTAAATTAAAAGATCAAAATAAACTTTCATTTCATTTTAAAAGAAGGAAAAAATATTAACTTAAAAAGAACTACTCTTGAACACATTTTAATAGCAAAAGACCAACTAAGCAAGCAACTTCCTAACTACTAATAAAAAAAGTAATATTATTCATCCAACAATCATGTGCAACTACCTATAGGAACAAAGTTAAACAGTCAACCCCAACCTTCAGTCTTTTCTTTTCTTTACTTTGCTCCCACCCTCCACACCACCCATTCTTCACACTAGTACTCTTCCATACTATTGATCATTCAAGTTACTTGCCCTATATTAAACCACCTATCTATTAGTATTAGCCCCTCCTCATCTGCAAACATATTTTTTATTCACACTAACCTCGCACTTGTTATATATGGCCAACGTGAAACACACCTCTAACGAAGTTTTTGCTGATTCTTCCATAGGTACGTACGTTTTTAGATCCGAATTCACCCTAGGGTTTATGTTTGGAAATTTATTTTGAAACATTAATATTTTTAAATTTACTAGCAGATCAATCCAATTCCAGTAGTATTACTCAAGTAAATTCCAAGGTCGAAATTTCTAAAGATGAGGAAGCTCTTATCATCAGGATGTATAAACTACTAGGGGATAGGTAATTTAGTTAGTATGATTAATATATTATACTTTGGCTCAATATGTACTATCATTTTTTAAATTAACTTTTTGAATATATATAATATATTGTTTTTCAGGTGGTCATTAATTGCTGGAAGAATTCCTGGACGAACAGATGAAGATATAAAGAATTACTGGACTTCAAGATCCTCTTCTACTAGTCAAGGGAGTGTCAAATAAATACTATACATGTGTGAGTGTTTTCAGACATGGAAGTTGAGATAGTAAGTTTCTGGTGTACTAAATAAAATGCATATGCCATGCATTATTAAGGAGTTGGTTTATCTTATGTATGCAATAAAAACCTGCCCGGTTATTCATCCGGCAAAAGGATCACTAGTTAGCCGATTCGAAGGCATGATTGAACCAACTCAAACAAGATTTGGATCTATAGTTTAGTCTCTAAAAATTTGTATGAATATATTAAATTAGATTCAATTGGACAATATGTTTAAAGATTGTGGAATCTGCCTTCTCTTCTTTGCTTCCTTTCTTTAATTTGAGATTTGTTTCAATAGGTGTTGCTCCAGGCTACACTCATTCATCTTTAGCCTTTTAAGAATTTCACCAACATAGTTTCTCTCATGTCACTTCAATCCTCTTAAGGGTTTGAAAATTTTAATTCCTATAAAATAGGATAACATGCCCAAATTTAGACATTAAGAGCTTCTTGAATTTCTTGATCTCAATCTGATTGCTTCCAATTACTAGTATAGATCATCAACCTACTAACATATTAAAATTATGATTGATGTTGTTCCCTCCACATACACATCTATACTCATTTCTACATTTGTTGAAGCCCAATTGCACTAGAAAACCATATATCCTTTTTTTCCAAGCTCTGGATGCATGTTTTAAGCCATAAGCTTTATTTAATCTATGCACCATGCATTTGATAATAAATTGTGGTGGTTCAGTGACAAAAACCAATCATGGAATAGGCCTATTAAAAAATATTGACTTGACATCTAGGTGGAACATGAAGTATAACCCCCTATTTTAAGTAGAAAGAAAATAGGATTTTTTTTTTTGCGGAAACATTTCTTTAAAGAGAGCTCAAATTTCACTAAAACTTTTTTTGTGTGAATGACTTTACAACTCATAGAGGCTTTTCAATTAAAACATTTTATTTTTAAAAAATATAGATAATCTATTACATTTCAATATTTTTGAAATTAGAATCGTAACATAAAATCTTAAATCTAAACTCAGTTGTGACCGACTCAGATAAACATGAAAGAAAAAACTTACACTTGAAAAATAGTCAACATAGTAAGATGAAATACTATGATCTCATTGAGCTTCTCAAAGACAAATAGAGCACAATATCACATTTAATAATACAACTATAAGAAGAGTTCTAGAAAATCAAGATCAAATAAAACAATCAAGGTAATTTATAAGTCTACCTTAAACTCATTTTCAAATCAAGCACTTAGGGTTTGCCTTTACACTAGAACTCAATTTATACAAGTCTAGCCCATAGTGTTTATCGTTCTCATATACATACGTAGGTGTAACAAATAATACATTATTGTTTACCCTGTAATCTCTTATTAAAGGTTGTTTTGCGATAGTGAATCTCAGAACAATGTGTTTAGAGTTTTTCAAATATAATAAAATGGTAAGTGATTGTATCCGATCAGAATGGACCGTCACAGCTAACTCGAGCAGAAGTTGAGAGTGAAGTGGGGGGAGAGGATACATGTAAGACACTCTGATGCTAAAATGAGTTTGGGAATGAGCAAGCAAGTATGAGAGTTTATAAAGTGTTGAATACTTGACCCTCTCAGAAGAGAGGGTATTTATAGCCCCCAGTGTTGGGCCAACGTTCCCATTATTGGGTCACATTGAGGCCCAATAATGGAAACTGTCAGGGCTTACGTGTGTATGGAGTCCAGCAAGTGGACTCCCCCTGGTCAACTGCTCCACGAGAATATGGGTTGGACCCGTGATTCTCGGAGGACAGTTAAGATGAATGACATGAGGACATGGGCCACAATCCCCAAAAGATATGTGGGGAGTTACCCAACGATCTCTAACTTGAGTTGTCTGTTTGGGCCATATGCAAAGGTATTGGTTTGGGCTTCCTATTCGAGGGGAAGGTGTAGGCCCAGTCCAGACCAGGAGCCCCCAAGTTGTTGCCCTTGAGCAGAAGAATGATGACTTAAGTTCAGCTTTTATAGCCGGAGACTTGATCTAGAAGGACGGTCAGAGTCCTTCGAAAGGAACGGGTTGCTGCCCGCATGGGGGATAACTTGTTTAATTGTGTCAGGGATATTTATGGATGAACGAGCAGTGAGTCCGAAGAGGTCAGTTGCCCACTTGAGAGGACCGTGTTAGTTACGGGGAGCCCCCACGAGATCTCTTTCGATGCGTCCGTCTCCAGGGGGTTGTTTTGAGATGTCGAGCATTATTTCATCGTTGAGATAATTGAATGGATGTGCCCGTGTGCGCGTCGGAGCATCGAGCAACCCGCCGTGTGGGGAATCTGCCTCGTGGACGTATGGGGATTGCATGTTGGAGTCAGGGACATGCTCATTGATCTAGAAGGGACACGTGGTTGACTGTTGAGCCACATGGCTAATGCTTTGGGGTGCCACCCTTTCAAGAGGAAACCCAAAAGACTCAATCCAATGATGACTTTCGTGAGGGACCTCGTGGGGCGTGAGTCACCTATAAAAGGGGGGCCCTGGGTCTCATTTGTTTTTTTCTCAAGTTCTCCTTCAACTTCTCTTACTTGTGCGTGAACCTATCCTCCCAACTTCCCCAGATTTTTTCTTCAAGAGTTCTTCATCCAAGTAAGTTATATCCCCTCAACAACATCTTTCTTCAGCATTTCTGGATTAAACATCTAAAATTTTCCTTGACTGGATGAATATTCAAATGTTCTATGATGAACACTCATGAATGTTCATTGATATTCATTAGTTATGACGTTGGGGGAGTTCTCCCCGAATAGTGGCCATGATATAGGGGACGTCCTCCCCGGATGACAGGGGTTGACTTGGGCTTCTTGCTCGTTGAGTGAATATCCCCATGACAACGTAGTCAGCTTTAACGTATAGTCGAGGGCTTGAGTCGAGTTCATCGCCCTTTCACTTGATCTGCTATGGAAGGGTGAATTTGATAATATCGAATTCACTGTTTTCCCCTGCTTTTTAGGTATAATGGCGCACTTAGTCGGGGATGACATTCTGGCTGCCAACTATGAAGACGAGCCATACGGTGATGAGAACCCTCTGGCTTGGGTTGCTCCTGAGCCTCGAAATAAACGGTCGTGCTTTTCTCAGGATGCAACGAACGCGTTCAATTGTCTGGAGGTACGAGCGGAAGGGGCACCTACCAACTGGATGCTTCAGATTCCCCACCGTAATTGGAGAATATTCTCCACGTCTCTGGGAAAACAATTCCCTATGTACGAATTCACGTTTAAAGAGGCGGGATGCGTTTTCCCTTTAATAATTTCCAAGTAGGGATATTTCAATGGCTTCAACTAGCGCCCTCTCAGCTTCACCTGAACGCGTTGGCGTTTATGCGAGCGTTCGAACTTGTATGCCAGTATCTGCAGATATGGGCCATGTTGCCCCTCTTTTTCCAGATCTTTCATCTCCAAGGACAATCCGTCAGAGAGGGGCAGGCTTGGGTGTCGTTCAAGCAGTCCAGGAAGCTCTTTAGGCCTTATCTAGAGTCTGTCTAAAACTTCAAAAAGAGGTATTTCATTGTGAAGCCTCTGAAGGACGCGGCCATAGATTCCTTGTACACTCGCGTGGAAGAGGTGGAGGATGGGCGGCCAGTCACTCGGCTCGTGGCCAGATTTCTGCTCGAGTGGCAATAGAAGCACTTCGAGCAAAGACCTGAATATTACACAGTGAAGCCCGAGGACCTGGACGCTAGGACCAGCTTTCATATGAGAAGCTGTCGGCCTATGTTAGGAGATTCTCCCCTGCGAAGTGTGTGGATATGAACAACAACCTCATGTTCGACAACGAGGGGGGTATCTTTTAGTTAATAGGTTGGTTAACACCAAGGACCTTCTCGAGTGATCCTCGGACGGGGAAGCCATGAGGATTTTATGTAGGGAACGTATCCATGATGATTAATTTTGCTTGTCTTTAAGCGGGGACGTGGCCCCGACTTACGGTTCCGTTTTGATTGCAGGTCGAATGGCTCCCCTTTTTGAGTGCTTATTGAAGTTAAGGCCCAAGAATGCATCTACCTCCGGGGCAAAGAGCAGGGTCACCCAGCTCCAGGAGCAGGCCAAATCTATGGGCTGTGGTAGTGGTTCCCCCTCTTCATCAAAAAATTTGGTTCCCTCTGGCGAACCCGTCCAGATTCCTGTCAGCGAGCCCGCGACGAAGAGGAAATGGGTGGAGAGTGCCGAAGGCGTGGCGCGCGAGGGTGAAAAAATTCCCGAGGGGACCTTTATGTTACCTCCTTGCTATCTAAACCGCGATCTCTTTAATAGGGAGAACTCCCTGGGCATGCACGAGGATGAGATGGAGGCGATCTTGTCCAAGGATAAGAAAGTTCGTCGCAAGAATTTAGTGGAGGATGTGGCCATTGTAATGAGAATGCTCAAGACATCCCTTTTGCTGAATGATGAGGCTGCGAGCTTTCAGGTCTCTCTCAATGCAGCCTATGCCAAGATTCAAAACATGAAGGCCAAGAATAAGAAGTTAAAGTGTGACATCCTTAAACATGAGTCAAAGTTCGAGGCTCGAGTTCGACTTCTCAAGGATCTGAATGATTTGAGTCCCCAACTGGAGGCCGCTGCTAAAGAGAACGAGCGTCTGGTCGCGCGCACGAAGGAGTTGGAAAAGATCATTGCCCCAGCCGAGGAGGAAACAGATGCGGATAAGATCATTGTGTCCAGGGCAGAGTTGATCGCTCGCATCCGAGTGCTTGAACAAGACGCCGTTGACACCCTCAGCTATGGTTTCAACATGGTCGTTGAACAGCTGAAGATCCTGAACCCGGGGGTGGAGATGGTGGTTGAAGGTGCGGGTCCGTTCAACCAAGTTATTGACGGGAAAATCTTTTATACCCCCGATAATAGTGACGGGGAAAACGGAGTTTGATTATTATTATTTTTTAGGGCCTGCGTGCCTGTTCTCATTTATTTTGTTTGTGGTTGTCGTGCCCAATTTGTAATTATTTTGAACAGCATCGGCCTTCGTGGTCGGCATTATATAATTATTTTTCTTTGCATCGATGCCTATTTTTTTGCCGATGTTAGGCTTATTATTAATTTATTCATCATTGTTTTTGACTTATTTATTTCGTGTATACTTCGTATACTCCGCATGGAGACAGATGTTCGACCTCTGTTGTGGTCGACGCAAGATTTACACGATTTTTTATTCATCACATGGAGATATGTGCTCGACCCTCATATTTATTTGGCACATGTTGTAATGTGTCGAGGGCACAGAGTCGAGATCTGCGGAACGAGCGTATGACCGCGGTCGAGATCCTACGATCGTGGCGTGAACTATCCATTGCAAGCTGGGTGTTCTGCCATGTTAGGGTACTTCGACAGCAGAGCTTGATCGAGGGGTCTCTGTTGGGGTAGGATGTTGCTCGTTGAAACAAACAACCTCCTGCCCTTTGTTGATTTAGAGGTCGTGTCTGTACCTAGACGCGCCTACGTGGTCAAGCTCATCCCTTCGTTGGTAGGATAGGACAAGTCGACAGCTACAGCCCCCCAGCGGGACAGGGACTTAGCTATAATATTGCTTTAGCTTCACAGCATTCCAGGGTCGAGGTAATGGTTCTCCATTTAGTTGTTCGGGGTAATATACTCCAGTGCTCATAGCTCCTTGGACGCGGTACGACCCTTCCCAATTCGCGGCCAACTTCCCCTCACGGGAATCCTTCTGGTTTCTTTGCAAGACTAGGCTACTGACCTGAAATTCGCGCTTTATGACTTTGTTTTCATGGCGTAGGGCTACTTGTTGTTTTATCATAGCCTCACGAAGAGCTTCTCCTGACCAGATTTCTTCCACTAGGTCGAGCTCATCTCTAAAGGCCTCATTGTTCATCTCCTTGTCGAGGGGCATTTCAGTTCGCCTAGATGGCTCCATGATTTCTACCGGGATGACGGCCTCGGTGTCGTAGGTCAGTCGGAATGGCGTCTCGCCAGTCGTCGAGTAGGGCGTTGTTCGGTAAGCCCGTAGGACGCTGTGTAGTTTTTTGACCCGCCCCTTTTTCGCTTCGTCTAGCCTGCGTTTGAGTCCTCGCAAGATGACCCTATGTGCGGCTTCGGCTTGCCCGTTGGTCTGGGGGTGTTCGACCGAGGTAAAATGCTGCTTGGTATCAAGTTTGGCGATGAAGCTTTGGAAACCCTGGTCGGTGAACTGTGTGCTGTTATCCGTGACGAGAGCTTGTGGTACCCCAAACCGAGTAAGCACGTTTCATTTGTAGAAATGGAGAATGTTGTGCGAGGTGATTTTTGCTAGGGCTTCGGTCTCTATCCATTTGGTGAAATAGTCTACGGCCATGATGAGGAATTTTTTTTGGTATTTCCCTTGCACGAATGGTCCAGGGATGTCCATTCCCCACCAGGAAAATGGCCTCGGGGACGATAGTGTATTTATCTCGTGCGGGGGAGCGAGTTGCATGTTAGTGTGTCTCTGGAACTTGTCGCACTTCTTGACATGCTTTTTGGCATCTTGTTGCATGGTCGTCCAGTAGTACCCCGCTTGCAATGCCTTTCTCTCTAAGGACCTTCCGCGCATATGTTGGGCATTGATTCCTTCATGGATTTCCCGTAGTATCTTGGGGACCACGGACTCTTCGACACACTTCAAGAGTGGGATGGAGAATCCACAGCGATATAGTTTGTGCTCGAGAACGACATAAGAGCATTCTCGTCATTTGGTCGCGGCTGCCTCCCTTTGGTCTAGAGGAAGTTCCCATTTCGTTAGAAAATTGAACACCAGGGTCATCCAGCACGAATCGTCCCTGATGGCATTTACTTTGAGTGGGGTTATGGACCTTTTAATGCCCGGGGGAGATAGGAACTCTTGTATGACTGATTTGTTTCCACCCTTCTTCTTCGTACTCGCAAGCTTTGAAAGTATGTCGGCCCGTGTGTTTTGTTTGCGTGGTACGTGTGTAATTTCTGCTCGGTCAAACTTTTTCATATGCTCTTTGACCAAGTTTAAATATTCAATGAGGTTGTTGTTCTTATCCTGGTATCCCCCTTGAACTTGAGATGCGACAAGTTGGGAATCGGTGAAAATTTGTATCTCACGAGCATCCAAATCCTCGTCCAGTCTTAGACCTACGAGCAAAGCCTCATATTCTGCCTGATTGTTTGAGGTCGGAAAGGAGAGAGTGAGTGATTTTTCAATCACGACGCCTTCCTCGTTTTCGAGGAGGATTCTGCTCCACTCCCAGTCGAGCTGGAAGCTCCACCCACAAAGATGATGCACTTGTGCTCCTTCCTTATGGGGGGTTGTGAGCGATCGTCTCGGTGACGAAGTCGGCCAGTGCTTAGGCTTTTAGGGCCTTCCGACTTTTGTACTGGATGTCGAATTCTGAAAGCTCCAAGGACCACTTTAGCATTCGTCCTTCCATGTCTGGTCGACCTAATAGTTGTCTCACGGGCTGGACTATTCGTACGACAATCGTGTGTGCGAGAAAATAGTGTCTGAGCCTTCTCGCTGTGTTGACGAGGGCCAAAGCCACCTTCTCGATCTGTTGTTATCTTACCTCGGGCCCCTAAAGTGCTTTGCTCGTGAAATACACAGGATTTTGACTGTCGGGAGTCTCGCGAACAAGGGCCGCACTGACGGCTTCGACGGAGACAACCAGATATAGGAATAATGTCTCCCTGTCTAGTGGTCGTGATAGAACGGGCGGCTTTGAAAGGATCTGTTTGAGATGGAGGAGGGCTCGTTCGCACTCTTCAGTCCACTCGAAAGCTGCCTCCTTGCGCAAGACTTTGAAAAATTGCAGGGCGTGTTGAGCGGATTTCGCGACGAAACGGGAGAGTGAGGCGAGCATACCATTTAGGACTTGTATGGATTTTTTTGAATTAGGTGTAGGGAGGTCGGAGAACGCCCGACACTTGTCGGGGTTGGCTTGGATTCCTCGTTCTGTTAGGTAAAACCCGAGAAACTTGCCCGCCTTAACCCCGAAGGTGCATTTCTCGGGGTTGAACCTCATTCTACATTGCCTTGCTTGGGCAAAGACTTTACTGAGATGAGCAGCGTGGTCGGTGTCTACTCGATATTTGACGATCGTGTCGTCCATATATACCTCGAGCATATCTCTGATCTCATTGTGGAAAACTTTTTTCATCATCCGCTGGTATATTGCTCCCGGATATTTCAGACCGAAGGGCATTACGTTGTAGTAATAATTGCCCGAGTTGGTCATGAAGGCAATGCAGTGTTTTTCGCTCATTGCCATTGGGATTTGGTTATAGCCCGAATAGGCGTCCATGAAAGATAAAATTTTATAGCCGACCAAGTTGTCGACCAGTACATCAATATTAGGCAAAGGAAATGCATCTTTGGGGCATGGCCAGTTGAGATCGGTATAGTCAACACACATACGCCATTTTCCATTATTCTTTTTAACGAGTACAACATTTGACATCCAGGTTGAATATCAGGCTTCAGAAATAAAAATTTTCCTCATAAGGTCTTTTACAGCTTTTTCAGCAGCCTCCGTTTTCTCGGGGGACTGCCTACGCCTACATTGTATTACTTCCCTAGCGGTTGGATCAATGGCGAGTTGATGACAGGCGACTTCGGGGTCAAGACTGGGCATCTCCGTAGCGCTCCATGCGAACAGATCTGCATTCTCCCTCAAGCAGACCTTGATTTTCTTCCTCGCCAGGTCAGGGAGTCCGGTGCCGATCTTCACCCCTTTGTTCGAGTCTTCACCGAGAGGGACGAGCTCGAAATCCCCATCTAGAATTTTTCAGAGGATCCCCTTCTTGTCGTTGGGTGATTCGTCTTGGTCGAAGCGGGTATCCAACGAGATTGAGTCGACCTTTGGAGGATCCCTCTACACTTCTGCCTTGGTGGGTTATGGCTCTGACTGTTGTGGCTCTGGTCGCGCTGTTGCAACTATCTTGGCGGGCCGTGCCCCAGTGTCGACTGTGCTTTGTCCCTTGGCTACCGCATTGAAGAATTTGCGGGCAACCGCTAGGTCGCCCTGGATGGTGGCGACGCGTGCCCTTTTTGTGTAGAACTTCATCTTCAGATGGGCGGTGGAGGGCATCGCGGTCAGCTCTGCCAGCGTCGGTCTCCCAAGGATGCAGTTGTAGAGGGACGGGCAGTCGATGACCAGTAAGCGCACCTTGACTTTCCTGGTGGCAGTATCTTCGTCGAAGGTGACCATGAGCTCCATGTACCCCCATGGCTTAGAGGTGGAACCATTAAAGCACTGTAGGTCAGGCCTTACGTATGGTGAAAGGTGAGAGTCGTCGAGCTGCAGGGTTCTGAAAAGCTGGTTGTACATCACATCGACTGAACTTCCCTCGTCGACCAGTACGCAATGAACATCAAAGTTAGCCATTCTCGCCCTGATCAAAAGAGGGATGGATGAGTTGGGAGCCCCTCTGGGCAATTCCTCGAGGTAAAAGGTGATTGGCTCCGATCTGCCCTTAACCCTCTCAAAGGTCACTGTTTGCGGGGGGGCGCATCGACCAACTCGACCAGCTTCCTCTTTGCAGAATTTATAGTTAAGTCATTAAACCTTCCACCATTTAGGACCATGGAAGAGGGGAAGCTTCCCCACCTGCTGTGCATGGACAGAGGCTCTTCCATATGTCCGGGGACGTAGAAGTCATCTGGTCTCGTAACGGAGAATGTGGTTTAGATGGGAATCGACTCGTCAGATGGTTGGTGTGATCGGTGGATCTAGAACTGACTGTTTAACGCTGGTTCGCGAAATGTCGCAGAAGCAAGAGTCGCCACCGTCTTTTATTTTCTCCAATTGGAAAGGACAAAAGCACAGAAAAATTCCTTAAAGAGATTGCTCTCGGTTCGGGAGGTAGATTATAGAAAGGGAAGGTGTTAGCACCCTTT
Organism: Vicia faba; assembly: GCA_948472305.1. Classification (NCBI taxonomy): domain Eukaryota; kingdom Viridiplantae; phylum Streptophyta; class Magnoliopsida; order Fabales; family Fabaceae; genus Vicia; species Vicia faba. The sequence continues at coordinate 360,888,076 of OX451735.1, forward strand.
CTATCCATGGTTATCCATGGGCTCTTAGATACTTGCTCACTTGTGTTTTCAAAATTGTCTGTTTTCTTTTCAACTGTGGGTTTTAAAAAGTTTCTTTGAAAATTCCAGTTCGACTCTTGTATCGGTCCTCAAGAGTGTTTGAAAAATTGCTTTCGAAAGCTTTTTGAAAAGGTGTCGGTGTGAAAAGTATTTTTTTGAATTTGTTTTGAGATTAGAGCAAGTATCTAGAGTTGTCTACCTACCCTAAGGAATTCGTCTGTGTAGATGTCCTTTAAAGTAGTGCTATCCCACCATTGAGAGGTAGGTAGCACCACTATTGGAGTTGTTCGGGTCAATTCGAGGTTCGGGACATAGTGATCACCAGAGCAATGGGAAGACACCTTAGAAGCTACCCTCATGCCAGGTTCCTGGATCATGAGGACTTACTAAGACATCCTCTACTCGACGATCACCTTTCGAGGCAAGGCAACAGTGAGGCGTACCCTAGGGGTGGTGTGTGATTTGTGTGTCATGTTCATTTATTTTGTCTTGTCATGTAATTGGTGATCTACGCGTTTGTTTTATTTTATCATTCATTCTTGCATGCATTTATTAACAGTTAAAAAGATGCGGAAATTAAAAATTCTAAACTATTACAAAGGCGCGGGTCTACATCGCCAAATTTAATCCAGGACCCGATTTGACAGAAAATAAAGAAGTAATGTGCGAGAAATATAAATTGTCCGAGTTACATGGCTTTGGGAGAATTACATTAATATTATACGAAATAAAATAAAATGCGCGAATTAAATTAAAATTGAAAGCGAGGGCGTTGGACCCTTTTTAATGAAATTAAATTATATTATTAAATTAATGAAATTAAAAGGAAAAAGAAATTATTTTTTTGAGATTTTGGTATTTATGATTTTAATGAGAATTAAAGGGAATGAAAATATTAATTAACCCTAATTCTAGCTATTTTTTAATTTATTAAGAAAATATGAAAATTACCTAAAATTAAATCTAATTAATTAATGCAATTTGATTTATAAGAATAAATAATTAATTATTAGTGATGAGAAAATAAAAGAAAAAAAGTAATTAAACTAATTAAACCTAATTCTACAAGTTTTTAATTTATTAAGAAAAGATATTAAAATTAACCCTAAATTTAAATCTAATTAATTAGTGAGATTTATTTACAAAAATATTAGTTAAATAAAATATATTTAATTTTTTTTTCTTTTCTGATTTTTTTATTGTTTTTATATTTTTATGAAAATAAATTGGTTTAAAGAATTAAATTAAAAAAAACTAATTAAAACAAAAATAGAAAAATATGAGAAAAGAATGAGAAAGGCAAACCATGGGGGGTCTGTCCCCAATAGGAGGTTTTGTTCAGTAATTCAGGCCCATTAAGCTCCTGGCCTCGTTTGACTTTTGTGCTGGCATGCATGTGCGTTGACTAACGTCCATGATGTTCTTCAAATTATGCCCCTTGGATTGGTCTTAGTAAGCACGTGAAAGGCCTGGATGTGGAGAGTATGGTGAACCCTTATAGTGAAACTACACAGAAGCATCATTAGCAAAATAATATGGAAGGGAAGGGGGGACCTGGGATTCGAACCCAGGTCCCAGGGATTACCAATCACATGCCTTGCCAACTGCTCCAACTACGCTTTTTGTTTATAATATAACTAATAAATAATATGAAATAAAACAAGAATTAGTGGACAGATTAGCGCGAAAATTCAAATACTCCAATCGTTGCCTTACACATCACCGTCTTCTTCCTCGTTTTGTTTTTTTCCTGAAACATAAAAAGGTTAGCGGGGGTTTTAAACCCCCCCCCCCCCAAAATGTGCACTTTTCAATAATAGCGAATAGGCTATGGTGCCATATAAATTAGGCGCGAGGGGTGTGTTGTATTCGTCCCAGCTCCCTGATTTCAACCATGGCATTGAGGTTCTCTAATTTTACAGTATTTAGAAACGCCTAATTTGAAAGTCCTGTAACCCTAGCGTCCTTTAATGGTGATTCTTCATACAACGCGTAAAAACTCAATTAAAGCACACAGTTAGCTTTAGAATCAATCAATGAGTACAAATCAAGAATCAAAATGCATGGATATGGCCTGAATAATAAAACACGATTATGCAAAAAGAAGAACACAGTCTGACTTATAATTACCAATTCTTGATGTTTCAAGCTTTGATTTTGATCCAAGCACCTTCCTTGATGTCTCAGCAAGACAATGGAACAATTATTTTGGCTTGAATCGCACTAGAACCTAGTTTTCAGTTTTGAAATTTCTTGTCAAAAACTCAAACTTGGTTATGGATGTATGGCGCAGCTTCGAGGTTCTGAGGAGTAGGGTTTGCATGAGTATATATGTGTGAATGATTAGGGTTCAAAATTTGGTCCAAAGAATCAATGAATTGATGAGAAAATATTTGATTTCCATGCCATAATTTTTCAATCTTTTTCAAGCTATTTTGGTTCCAATCATCTCCAATCACATGGATTCTTTCCCTATCTAATAATGCATGAAAATCTGAAGTTATCCCATGCACAAAAAGATTTGATTGACTTGCTTTGATATTTTCCACCTATTTATTTTAATTAAATGAATTATTAGCCATTAAAAATCCAAATAAATAAATAAAAATGATGAAAAACTTCCCTTTGGGCCAAATGGTCGTGCACATGTTTTGGATGATGGATTTTGGAAGAAAAAGAGGCCCATTAGCATTTTTAAGACATTTGAAGCAAAGTTGACTTTTCAAAATATCCAAAAATTTCCCAACTTCCACAAGGCATATCTTGCTCAATTTTTAAGCTTTGCTCATGTTCTTGGACATTTTGGAAAGGTCTTGAAGTCCCCTAACCAATTCCTTTAGTACCACGTCATTTTGATTTACCAATCTCAAGTTATGGCCTTTGACTTAAAGTCCCTTTTTGTTGACTTTTGAAAATGACCTATAATGTTGAGATTGATAAATTTTTGTGAGAGCATTTCATGGACTTGAAGTATGAAGAGGAGTTGTAGGAAATGTCTTTCTGTTCAAAATGAGCTTTGGAGGGAATTTTTCTGATAATCCATGTGAAAGTTATGCCCTGGTCAAGTTACAGTTGACTTTTCAACTGTCCAAATATGGAAACTTTTGCATCTTGAGACTTTTTGAGCCAAGCTTTGAGAATCATGATCAAGCATTGATCAAATGATGTTTGTGGCTTCAAAATTAGATGTTGACCAAAAATTTGAACTTTTGACTGTCAAATGACCGTTTTACCCCTACAGTTGACTGTAGTGCAATTAGGGTTTTTGATTGTGCAATTTTGTGCTGTAAGTCTTGAAACTTGGTATGAGGATGCTTGACCATGTTTATAAGCATGTGGGACTTGATTGGACCCTTGGAAACTTCATTTTCTTTGTCAGAACCAAAACCCTAATTCTTGATTGTTAGGAGGCCCTTGAACTGTGCAACCCTTGGGGAAATTTTGAAGCATGCTCTTTGCAATTCTTGAAGAATATGGGAGGGCAAATTTTGGGGTACAACAGTTGCCCCTGTTCAATCTTCTTAGACCTGAGGATGCAGATTGGCTGACGTGCCTTTCGTAATCCGAAGGTGGAAGATGATTGAACACTAGAGTGCCCAGAAATTTACGCTCACATAGTAGCAGTGTGATGGGAATGGGCTTATAGATGCCATTTGGAGATTGATGGATATGATGATGGGCTTATAGATGCCATGCTAAGAGATGATGGAAGGTGGATGGGCTTATGGATGCCATCTGGATGTTGATCGCGTAAGAGATTCCTTAGCGAAAGCTTGTGTACCTGCAAAAGAAAAGGATTACCTGACTCGTTACAGGAGCTGGTCTTCAGATTCTTTGTATAGATGTGTCCTGACTGGTTACAGGAGCTGGATCTGGAGCTTCAAACGGCGATGAATGAACCAGGGATGGTTACTACCTCAACAGGAACGATGAGAGAACCTTGGATGATTACAACCTCAACAGGAACGCTGAGAGAATCTTGGGCGACTTCAACCTCAACAGTAATCATTGAGAGAATCTTGGGCGACTTCAACCTCAACAGTAATCATTGAGAGAATCTTGGGCAACTTCAACCTCAACAGTAATCATTGAGAGAATCTTGGACGACTTCTACTTCAACAATAACGCTGAGAGAATCTTGGGGCGATTACTACCTCCGCAGTAACGGGGAGAGAACCACAGGCGACTACAACCTCAATAGTATCATTGAGAGAATCTTGGATATCTTCTACTGAGTCTTTATCAGGAAAATCTGTTAGGGGTCGATTTAACTGGACTAGAGAAGGCCTTTGACTGGATAAGAAACAGGAAAATCTTAAGGTCGATTTAACTGAACCGGTCTAGGTCTTGAAATCTTCAACTGGATAAGAAACAGGGAGATCTTAGGGTCGATCTGACTGAACCAGAGAAGGCCTTGGACTGGACAAGAAACAGAAAAATCTTAGGGTCGATTTAACTGAACCGGTCTAGGTCTTGAAATCTTCAACTGGATAAGAAACAGGGAGATCTTAGGGTCGATCTGACTGAACCAGAGAAGGCCTTGGACTGGATAAGAAACAGAGAAATCTTAGGGTCGATTTAACTGAACCGGTCTAGGTCTTGAAATGTCTTCAACTGGATAAGAAACAGGGAGATCTTAGGTTCGATCTGACTGAACCAGAGAAGGCCTTGGGCTGGATAAGAAACAGAGAAATCTTAGGGTCGATTTAACTGAACCGGTCTAGGTCTTGAAATATAGTTGAGAACTTAACTGGATCTTTCCTGAAAGGTAAAGGTCAGTCATATGCAATGCATGATATGGATCAAGCAATGATGTTCTCAATATAAATGAGATTTGTGAGATATGATGCGTATATGCATGTTATGATGTATGTAAGTGCGATGTTTATGAGTGTATCTTTTCGTCTAGGAAAATAAATCCTTGACGGGTGCCGGGAAGTCACTCCTGGGCTGATGTTTGAAGAATAGATTTTGCTTCCGCTGGGGATGATAGTTGCAAGAATACCGGTAGGAGAAGATAACTCCGTTGGGGAATAAACTTGGCGAATGGATTACTCTGCTGGGAGAAAAATACCCTAACGATCTTGCTGGGAAGCAATACTCTATGGGGAGAGAGGTACTTTGTTGAGTTGTTGATAATAACTTGTTGGGGATACCATTGTTGTGTTGGAAGTGTTAATAGACTTCGCTTGGGATAAGAAGACTTCGTCGAGGATGCTCTTTCTGTGGCTTTTGGCTGAGGATAACCCAGTTATATCCTGGTAAGGAAATAACTCTTTGAATAAAGCCGGGAGACGCGTTCGTGCTCTGCGAGGGTAAGCTTCCAGAATCTACTGGGGATAAGCTTACTGCTGGGGAGATGACTCCAACTTTCCTGGGGAACTAGATTGGACTCTCTTGGGGAAGTTTTGAATTGTATCAGGGAAGTGACTCCACTGAATGTTTGATATACCGCCGGGGAACAATCTTTAGGCCAAGACCGGGGATGCTTGTTAAGGATATACGTATATTGCTGGGGAATGTTGAGATCTGCTGGAGGATACTCAACTCCCTTAAGGTTTGATAATATAGCTTGGCTTGAGGAGAGTATACTGCTTGCTGGCTCACTCTCTGGGGAATTAAGATATCTGGTTATGTCCTTCAGCCGAACCTTCCTTGGTACCTTGGAGGACAGAACAATTAGATTGCTTAGACAACTCTTTATTGCCCCTGTTTCTAATGTTACTCGTAATTAATCCTTTGTTTCGTATGCAAATATTCATGAGTTAGCAAATTATTGTCAATGCATATATCACAAATTGAACCTTGGACGTTCTTCGCAAAACAAAACAGAAAAGAAAAAACAATTGGCGATTTTAACTGAAAAGTGATTTTTGTATTGACTTTGAATTTGCCTGTAAATAGGCGTTTTATGTACAAGAGACTGGCGTCCTAATAAGAGAACGCCGCCGAACAAAAGAGTTTATACAAATTTTGTACAAGAGAAGATAAAACAGCTGTGTGAAATGAATGATCCCACTGGGTTTCAACTCTGCTATTGCCTTTATAACTCTGAGCGTCTCATCACTTGATGACCTTGGTTGAAGATGAAGCTGACTGATCGATGCCGTCTGAACTTGATGTAGATACCGGATTCGGGATGCGAAGTGATCCAATGAGACATAGTATTACGTTTTATCCCTAACTTTTGCCTAGACCTCCCTTTCGGGTTTTCAGTCCACCGGGATACCCATTTTTGCCCAAGCCGCCTTTTCAGGTTTTCGACTTGCCGGGTATACAGATTTTTTTATTTCATCCCTTCATTTTGCCCGAACCCTTTTGGTTCGCCGGGAAGCCCTAATTTTTGCCTAGGTATGTCAACCTAGCGGGTCTTTTTTCATGCGTAGTATCTTTTTACTATGTCTGCATTGGCGGGATGAGGAAGGTCGTCACCATCCATGTTGGTTAGAATCATGGCTCCTCCTGAGAACACATGTTTAACCACAAATGGCCCTTCGTATGTAGGGGTCCATTTTCCCCTTGGATCACTCTGAGGAAGGATGATTCGTTTGATTACCAGATCCCCAACTTGATATTCCTGTGGTCTGACCTTTTTGTTAAATGCCCTGATCATCCGTTTCTGATACGTCTGACCATGACAGATAGCAGCAAGCCTCTTTTCATCAATGAGGTTTAACTGATCAAGTCGTGTCTATATCTAATCATCTTCGTTCAGATCTGCATCCTTCATTATCCGGAGAGAGGGTATTTGCACTTCGATCGGTAAGACTGCCTCCATACCATAAACCAAGGAGAAAGGAGTTGCCCCGGTTGACGTCCTGGTTGAGGTACGGTACCCATGTAGAGCGAACGGTAACATCTCGTGCCAATCTTTATAGGTCACAGTCATCTTCTGCACGATTTTCTTGATATTTTTATTTGCCGCTTCTACAGCCCCATTCATCTTCGGTCTGTAAGGAGAAGAGTTGTGGTGCTGTATCTTAAACTGCTCGCAGAGCTCAGTGATCATCTTGTTATTCAGATTGGTACCGTTGTCTGTAATAATTCTTTCAGGGACGCCGTATCGACAGATCAGATTATGCCGAATGAACCGTGCCACAACAGTCTTGGTTACCGTAGCGTAGGAAGCTGCTTCGACCCACTTCGTGAAATAGTCAATCGCAACCAGGATGAAGCGATGCCCATTAGATGTCGTAGGTTTAATCTCATAGATCATGTCTATGCCCCACATTGCAAACGGCCAAGGCGCAGTCAGAACATTCAGAGGAACTGGAGGAACATGCACCTTGTCTGCATAAATCTAGCATTTATGGCATGTCCGAGAGTGTTGGTAACAGTCAGCTTCCATTGTGGACCAGAAATATCCTTCCCGAAGGATTTTCTTTGCCATGGTATGTCCACTGGAGTGTGTACCAAAGGTCCCTTCATGTAGCTCTTCCATGATCCTTTCTGCTTCATTCTTATCCACACAACGCAGTAAGGTCGAATCATGGTTTCGCTTATACAGGATGCCGTTACTAAGGAAGAACTTTGCTGCGAACCTTCTCTGAAACTTTTTATCGTTGACAGACGCACCTTCATGGTATTCTTGAGCTTCCAGATATCTCTTCACCTCATGGTACCAAGGCTTCTCAGTTACCAACTCAGTCTCGAGATCACAACAGTATGCCGGTTCGTCCAATTTCCAGATGATGATCCGGGGAGCCTCATTGTCCCATTTGACCTTGAACATAGAAGACATCGTAGCTAACGCGTCTGCTAACTGATTATCCTCTCTCGGGAAATGTTCAAAAGTTATCTTCGTGAAGTGGGGGATCAAGGTCAACACACATTCTCTGTAAGGAATAAGATTCGGATGTTTCGTATCCCACTCGCCTTTGATCTGATTGATCACGAGAGCGGAATCTCCGAAGACACTCAGAAACTTGATCCTTAGGTCGATCGCAGCTTGAAGACCCATGGTGCACGCCTCATACTCTGCCATGTTGTTGGTACAGTTGAAACATAGTCGGGCAGTGAGTGGAGTATGAGTGCCTTGAGGGGATATGATTACAGCGCCGATACCGTTACCCAAAGCATTGGAGGCTCCGTCAAAATGCATAGACCATCGGGATCCTTCCTCAGGTCCTTCATCCGGTCCAGGTACTTCACAATCAGTCACAATCATGATGCTTTCGTCCGGAAACTCGAAGTTCATTGACTGATAGTCGTCTACGGCCTGATGTGCCAAGTGGTCTGCCAATATACTTCCTTTGATGGCTTTCTGGGTTGTATACCGAATGTCATATTCTGTCAAGATCATTTGCCATCTCGCTATTCTCCCAGACAGAACAGGCTTTTCAAATATGTACTTTATAGGATCCATCTTTGAGATCAACAAGGTAATGTGAGTCAGCATATACTGTCTCAGCCGGCGAGCAGCCCATACCAAAGCGCAGCAAGTTTTCTCAAGCAGTGACTATCGGGTCTCACAGTCGGTAAACTTTTTGCTAAGGTAATAAATGGCGTGCTCTTTTCGGCCAGACTCGTCATGCTGCCCCAGCACACACCCCATTGAGTTGTCGAGTACTGTCAGGTATAGTATCAGAGGTCTCCCCTCAACCGGTGGCATAAGGATGGGTGGTTCTTGGAGATACTCTTTGATTCTGTCAAAAGCAGCCTGACATTCATCGTTCCAACGTACTACCTGATCTTTCTTCAGCATCTTGAAGATTGGCTCACAGGTAGCAGTCAGGTGTGAGATGAATCGAGCAATGTAATTCAGACGTCCTAAAAAGCCTCTGACTTCTTTCTCTGTCCTAGGAACTGGCATCTCTTGAATAGCTTTAACTTTGGCAGGGTCCACTTGAATACCCTTATCACTTACAACGAAGCCTAGCAACTTCCCAGATCTTACCCCGAAGGTGCACTTGTTCGGGTTCAACCTCAGCTTGTACAGTTTCAACCGGTCAAACAATTTCTGCAGATGATCAAGGTGTTCTTCCTCAGTCTGGGACCTTGCAATCATGTCGTCAACATACACTTATATCTCATGATGGATCATGTCATGAAATAAAGCAACCATGGCACGTTGGTAGGTTGCCCCAGCGTTCTTCAGTCCAAAAGGCATGACCTTGTAGCAGAAGGTGCCCCACTGAGTAACAAAGGTAGTCTTTTCCATGTCTTCAGGTGCCATCTTGATCTGATTGTAACCTGAAAAACCATCCATGAAAGAGAACACCTTATGCTGAGCCGTATTGTCAACAAGAACATCAATGTGAGGTAGAGGGAAATCATCCTTGGGGCTGGCCCTGTTCAGATCCCTGTAGTCGACACACATTCTGACCTTACCGTCATTCTTTGGTACCGGCACCACATTAGCAACCCACTGAGGGTAAGAAGTCACTGCAAGGAACCCGGCATCAAACTGTTTCATAACCTCGGCTTTGATCTTCTCAGACATCTCTGGACGCATACGGCAGACCTTTTGCTTAACCGGAGGGCAGTCTTCCTTAGTAGGCAAGTGATGGACCACAATATCGGTATCCAACCCGGGCATGTCTTCGTAGGACCAGGCAAAGATCTCCATATAATCATGTAGCATCTGAGTCAACCGTTGCTTCACGCTGAGCTCTAGGTTGGCCCCGATCTTTACCTCCTTCCTGTCTGCCTCAGTACCCAAGTTTATTATTTCCACTGGCTCTTCATGCGGCTGAATTGCCCTCTCTTCCTGAAGTAACAGTCTTGCAAGCTCGCCAGGCACTTCGCAATCATCTTCACCTTCGTCTTCGGCTAAGTTGATCGAATTTTCGAAGTCATAACTGGCAGTAGCAGAGTCGTTACCAGTGAGATCCAGAGTGGATTGGAACCTGTATGAGTGAGTGTGTGTAAATACAGCTGTTTTGAAATGTATAAAGAAAGGAAAGACAGAAAAGGAGCATAAGATTTGAAATGCGAGAAAACGTCCATGATTTTTATTCATGATATATGAAATGACAATTTATATGCCCTCACAAATGAAGCCACGGTGCTCCGGGTAAGACACCGGGCCATAGAGTTCAATTTATTGTTTATTACAAATGCCAAAAACATAGGAATTCATTACTCAGTAACAAGAGAAACAGGTAGGTTGTCCTTTGCACTCCAATTGCTAAGTCCATTGTCGGTTGCCGGGTGAATCCAGCTATCAAACTCAGCTTCATCCACTTCCTCTTCATCCCCAATAGCATTCACTCCATGAGCAGGCAGGGGAGCCGTCACTACATTAGGCTTCTCAGATGCCTCAAACTGTACCTCTTTCGCGTCAATAAGGTCCTGCAGCTTGTTCCTTAAGGCCCAACAGTCATCAGTGGAATGCCCCGGGCTATCGGAGTGATAAGCACAGCGGGCATTTGGATTGTATTTGGGAGAAGCAGTGTTTACAACTTTTGGGGCCTCTCTGACAGTCACTAGGTCAGTGGACAGCAACTGCGGCAAGATCTGCGACAAAGTCATACTCAAACGGGTAAACTCCCTTCTAGGTCTTTCAGCCCTTGGAGGATGGGCTTGCCGAGGAGCGGCAGCAGGCTTGGCAATCATCACCGCGTTGACAGATTGGCGGCGCTTAGGTTTCTCTTGTCTTCTAGAGCCATATACAGCACTAACATCCTTCTTGAAAGGTTTCTTCTCAGAACTTGTAGATGCACCCTTCGGAATCTTACCAGACTTCAACCCAGCCTTAATTCTCTCTCCAGTTAGAATAAGATCAGTGAACCCTGCAGACGAATTCCCGATAAGATGGTTGAAAAATGGCCCAGACAGGGTCCCCAAGAACATGTCTACCAACTCCCGGTCAGTCAACGGAGACTGCACCCTGCCAGCCAGATCCCTCCACTTCTGTGCGTACTCTTTAAAACCTTCGCTTGAACCTAGCGACATACCCTGGAGTTGGGTATGTGTAGGGGCAAGGTCGGCATTATATTGATACTGCTTATAGAAAGCAGTAGCCAGCTCCTCCCAGTTACGAACCTTGGTCCCATCCAGCTGATAGAACCATTCGAGATGAGTCCCTGAAAGACTCTCCTGGAAGAAGTGGATCCACAAGTTCTTATCCACTGAGTACGGCTAAATCTTCCGCACATAAGACCTGAGGTGTAGCTTGGGACAAGATGCCCCGTCATATTTGGTAAAGGATGGTGCTTTGAACTTGTGAGGAATGATCACACCAGTAGACAAACCCAAGTCTCCGAAATCCAGCCCAGGCACCTGTTAGATCTCCATAGCATTCAACCTATCTTCCAACTGCTTGTAACGGTCTTCAGCCGGAGGATACTGTTCCTCATCAAAATCAGTCTCGTTGTCAGAGACTACTGGACTAGGACCTTTTCCCCCTTGGGGACTACCCTTGCCTATAGAAGAACCAGCCTCTTCATTCTGCAGAGTGTTGCCAAACCTTCGGCCCGAGTTGAAAAGAACAGTTCTTCTCTTCTTCTTCTTTTCCTTCTTCAGGAGCAGAGCCTTCAGCTCTTCTTGGCCCTGAGCCAAACCCATGATTAGTTCCTGAAATTGCGCATTCTGTGCTTGAAGAGCCTTGATGGACATCTCGGTTGATGATGAGTCAGGATTCATGATGCTGAAATAAACAGCGAAGAACGGTAAGCAACCTGAAAAGAAGAAAACCTGCTATGCATATGATGAATGATATGTGTTTATGCAATGCATTCAAGGGTTCGAAAGTTCAAATTTATTGCAGACAAAAAAGAACACACGTTATCATTAAGGAAATAATTGTTCAGTACATCAAAGCCTCATGGGCACAAATTACAAAGCCAATCAATCCCAAAAGACACTACGCATCCTCTTTGGAGCTATGTAGGTGTTGAGATTCATCTCCTCATGCAATAGGTGGGTGAGCTCCAAGACCTTCTTTTCACTAGCATGTAGACTGGTCTCAAGAGAATTCCGTTCTTCCTTAAGCTGGATCCAGCTCTTCTGCATCTCTTCCCAGGACGTGGGCATGTCAGGATGCTGAATGGTGTGGGACACCTCTCCTTCCAAGACTGGCTCTTTGATCACAGGGAGCATATGAGGATAAGGCATCACTAACTTCTGGGAGCGGGCGCGTACCCACTTGAGATAAGGTTCCAACGGGATGGAGTTCTTGTGCCCCAGTGTCTTGCTGTCTATCCTACTTGGCATCCTCCAGGCTCTGATAAATCTCTGGCGAAGTCCTTGTGCATCGTTGTCGAAGTCAAAAACTATGTCAGGAATTAACATGTCATGAGGGCCATCCCTCCGAGCATAACCAAACTATCTCCAAGCCAGGCATGGGTTGTAAGTAATACCTCCTCTGATTCCAAGTAAAGGAACATTAGGGTACTCCCCACAACGATCAATGATAGTGACATCCTCTCTAGACCGAGGGCACCAATGTATATCTGCATGTGTAAGAGTCATCAACCGTTGTGACCATCTCAAACCCCGCTCGTTCTTCAAAGCTGATTGTGGAAGGTGCGAAATAAACCACCTTCCCAGGAGAGGAGTGCAACACATAAGGACACCTCTTTTTCTCATGGTTCGAGTGTAACATGAGTGAAGGATGTCCCCCAGCAACGTAGGTATAGGATTCCTGGACATGAAGATCTGGACAGCACTGATATCTATAAGCTGATCTGGGTTAGGGAACAACATCAAACCATAGACAAGGAGGGCCACAACTTCTTCAAAAGCTCGTAAGTCAAGGGAGTTCCAACATTCATGGGCCTTTTCAAACAGAAACCTGGCTAAGAACCCTTTGATACCACTTCTAACTTCCCAATGTCCCTTGAGGTCAGATGATTGTAGGTGTAAGGCCTTAGCAATCTCTTCCAGCTTGGGTTCCTTTTCCGTACCGTTGTAGGGTAGTTGATCAAGGATAGGGATCTTCAGGAGTCGGGAGAACTCCTCCAAGGTAGGTACCAGCTGATAATCCAAGAAGGTGAAACAGTGATGCAGAGGGTCAAAGAACTGGAACAGGACCTTTATCATATCTTCCTCAATGTTGGTATTGACCAAGCTGATGAGTCTTCCATGTCTCTCACTGAATGAAGAGCTCTCGGGAATCCTGGATATAAGTTCCTTAAGCTGAGGAGGGACCCTTACAAGACTGATTTGAATTGTCTTTCTGCGAACATTTTCCATGTCCTACAAAACAAGAACAAAGATGAAGATTCGAACCCCTGAAATGGTTAGTCAATGCATATGATGCTGGATGATGTCATGATGCTATGATTAAACACACCACAGATATTTACAAAGACAAACATGTAAGGCACACAAGGCACACGAGACAAGCCCTTAGGGTTTAAGGCCAGCATGGGGTCGGGGTATTACCCTCTTGAAGTTGGTGGGTTCAACCTGTCCTATTAGAAGTAACCGGATTCTAAGGGTCCCAATATCACGGGATTGCTTTCATTGTTCATCGTTTCGATTTAGCCACTGAACTGGCGACCGAAATATTCCAGGAAAGCAACCCTCAATTGAGTGTAGTATCGAGTACCAACCAACCTCGGACTGCACCAAAGTCAGTTATCTCACTACCCTAAAGAGGCCAAGATAGTTCAATTAAGATTCCTAAGGTCTGTTGATGTTTCACGACACCACGCGGAGGCCCCGTACTCTCCTTGACTGAACTCAAGGGTTACCGGTACACACCAAAGTGCCACATCAACGTAGCAGACTGTTTCAACCATGTCGGTATACCCCGCACAGTTCCCTCACAGCCTTGTTGCTACTTTCTAAGAAGGTATCCCCAGATCCGGGTTGAGGATCTATAGAACTCCCAAGACAGTCCCACAATTATAAAGCAAACAAGGAAAGCAATTGAAAACATAGTGATCTTAGTCCTAAGGTACACCTCACTTTAAAAGATATCCCCAGCAGAGTCGCCAGTTCTGTGATCGGTGGATCTGGAACTGACTGTTTAACGCTGGTTCGCGAAATGTCGCGGAAGCAAGAGTCGCCACCATCTTTTATTTTCTCCAATTGGAAAGGACAAAAGCACAGAAAAATTCCTTAAAGAGATTGCTCTCGGTTCGGGAGGTAGATTATAGAAAGGGAAGGTGTTAGCACCCTTTCTATCCATGGTTATCCATGGGCTCTTAGATACTTGCTCACTTGTGTTTTCAAAATTGTCTGTTTGCTTTTCAACTGTGGGTTTTAAAAAGTTTCTTTGAAAATTCCAGTTCGACTCTTGTATCGGTCCTCAAGAGTGTTTGAAAAATTGCTTTCGAAAGCTTTTTGAAAAGGTGTCGGTGTGAAAAGTATTTTTTTGAATTTGTTTTGAGATTAGAGCAAGTATCTAGAGTTGTCTACCTACCCTAAGAAATTCGTCTGTGTAGATGTCCTTTAAAGTAGTGCTATCCCACTATTGAGAGGTAGGTAGCACCACTATTGGAGTTGTTCGGGTCAATTCGAGGTTCGGGACATAGTGATCACCAGAGCAATGGGAAGACACCTTAGAAGCTACCCTCATGCCAGGTTCCCGGATTATGAGGACTTACTAAGACATCCTCTACTCGACGATCACCTTTCGAGGCAAGGCAACAGTGAGGCGTACCCTAGGGGTGGTGTGTGATTTGTGTGTCATGTTCATTTATTTTGTCTTGTCATGTAATTGGTGATCTACGCGTTTGTTTTATTTTATCATTCATTCTTGCATGCATTTATTAACAGTTAAAAAGATGCGGAAATTAAAAGTTCTAAACTATTACAAAGGCGCGGGTCCACATCGCCAAATTTAATCCAGGACCCGATTTGACAGAAAATAAAGAAGTAATGTGCGAGAAATATAAATTGTCCGAGTTACATGGCTTTGGGAGAATTACATTAATATTATACGAAATAAAATAAAATGCGCGAATTAAATTAAAATTGAAAACGAGGACGTTGGACCCTTTTTAATGAAATTAAATTATATTATTAAATTAATGAAATTAAAAGGAAAAAGAAATTATTTTTTTGAGATTTTGGTATTTATGATTTTAATGAGAATTAAAGGGAATGAAAATATTAATTAACCCTAATTCTAGCTATTTTTTAATTTATTAAGAAAATATGAAAATTACCTAAAATTAAATCTAATTAATTAATGCAATTTGATTTATAAGAATAAATAATTAATTATTAATGATGAGAAAATAAAAGAAAAAAAGTAATTAAACTAATTAAACCTAATTCTACAAGTTTTTAATTTATTAAGAAAAGATATTAAAATTAACCCTAAATTTAAATCTAATTAATTAGTGAGATTTATTTACAAAAATATTAGTTAAATAAAATATATTTAATTTTTTTGTCTTTTCTGATTTTTCTATTGTTTTTATATTTTTATGAAAATAAATTGGTTTAAAGAATTAAATTAAAAAAAACTAATTAAAACAAAAATAGAAAAATATGAGAAAAGAATGAGAAAGGCAAACCATGGGGGGTCTGTCCCCAATAGGAGGTTTTGTTCAGTAATTCAGGCCCATTAAGCTCCTGGCCTCGTTTGACTTTTGTGTTGGCATGCATGTGCGTTGACTAACGTCCATGATGTTCTTCAAATTATGCCCCTTGGATTGGTCTTAGTAAGCACGTGAAAGGCCTGGATGTGGAGAGTATGGTGAACCCTTATAGTGAAACTACACAGAAGCATCATTAGCAAAATAATATGGAAGGGGAGGGGGGACCTGGGATTCGAACCCAGGTCCCAGGGATTACCAATCACATGCCTTGCCAACTGCTCCAACTACGCTTTTTGTTTATAATATAACTAATAAATAATATGAAATAAAACAAGAATTAGTGGACAGATTAGCGCGAAAATTCAAATACTCCAATCGTTTCCTTACACATCACCGTCTTCTTCCTCGTTTTGTTTTTTTCCTGAAACATAAAAAGGTTAGCGGGGGTTTTAAACCCCCCCCCCCCCCCCCCCCCAAAATGTGCACTTTTCAATAATAGCGAATAGGCTATGGTGCCATATAAATTAGGCGCGAGGGGTGTGTTGTATTCGTCCCAGCTCCCTGATTTCAACCATGGCATTGAGGTTCTCTAATTTTACAGTATTTAGAAACGCCTAATTTGAAAGTCCTGTAACCCTAGCGTCCTTTAATGGTGATTCTTCATACAACGCGTAAAAACTCAATTAAAGCACACAGTTAGCTTTAGAATCAATCAATGAGTACAAATCAAGAATCAAAATGCATGGATATGGCCTGAATAATAAAACACGATTATGCAAAAAGAAGAACACAGTCTGACTTATAATTACCAATTCTTGATGTTTCAAGCTATGATTTTGATCCAGGCACCTTCCTTGATGTCTCAGCAAGACAATGGAACAATTATTTTGGCTTGAATCGCACTAGAACCTAGTTTTCAGTTTTGGAATTTCTTGTCAAAAACTCAAACTTGGTTATGGATGTATGGCGCAGCTTCGAGGTTCTGAGTAGTAGGGTTTGCATGAGTATATATGTGTGAATGATTAGGGTTCAAAATTTGGTCCAAAGAATCAATGAATTGATGAGAAAATATTTGATTTCCATGCCATAATTTTTCAATCTTTTTCAAGCTATTTTGGTTCCAATCATCTCCAATCACATGGATTCTTTCCCTATCTAATAATGCACGAAAATCTGAAGTTATCCCATGCACAAAAAGATTTGATTGACTTGCTTTGATATTTTCCACCTATTTATTTTAATTAAATGAATTATTAGCCATTAAAAATCCAAATAAATAAATAAAAATGATGAAAAACTTCCCTTTGGGCCAAATGGTCGTGCACATGTTTTGGATGATGGATTTTGGAAGAAAAAGAGGCCCATTAGCATTTTTAAGACATTTGAAGCAAAGTTGACTTTTCAAAATATCCAAAAATTTCCCAACTTCCACAAGGCATATCTTGCTCAATTTTTAAGCTTTGCTCATGTTCTTGGACATTTTGGAAAGGTCTTGAAGTCCTCTAACCAATGCCTTTGGTCCCATGTCATTTTGATTTACCAATCTCAAGTTATGGCCTTTGACTTAAAGTCCCTTTTTGTTGACTTTTGAAAATGACCTATAATGTTGAGATTGATAAATTTTTGTGAGAGCATTTCTTGGACTTGAAGTATGAAGAGGAGTTGTAGGAAATGTCTTTCTCTTCAAAATGAGCTTTGGAGGGAATTTTTCTGATAATCCATGTGAAAGTTATGCCCTGGTCAAGTTACAGTTGACTTTTCAACTGTCCAAATATGGAAACTTTTGCATCTTGAGACTTTTTGAGCCAAGCTTTGAGAATCATGATCAAGCATTGATCAAATGATGTTTGTGGCTTCAAAATGAGATGTTGACCAAAAATTTGAACTTTTGACTGTCAAATGACCGTTTTACCCCTACAGTTGACTGTAGTGCAATTAGGGTTTTTGATTGTGCAATTTTGTGCTGTAAGTCTTGAAACTTGGTATGAGGATGTTTGACCATGTTTATAAGCATGTGGGACTTGATTGGACCCTTGGAAACTTCATTTTCTTTGTCAGAACCAAAACCCTAATTCTTGATTGTTAGGAGGCCCTTGAACTGTGCAACCCTTGGGGAAATTTTGAAGCATGCTCTTTGCAATTCTTGAAGAATATGAGAGGGCAAATTTTGGGGTACAACAGTTGGGCATCCTCCTCTATCTCCCTTGTTTTACGGGCCTCTCAACGGGTAGTGTCTCCACACCGATATTTCCCAAGTCTTCCCCCTTTTATGAGGGTCTCAATAGCATCCTTGAGATGGACACAATCTTCAGTCAAGTGTCTATGGCTCTGATGAAATTGGAAGTATTTGCTCCAATCTGCCCCGGGCTTTTAGCAGGAGCGGGGCGAGGATGCTTGACGTCGCCGTCCTTGAAATCTGTGTTTGCACACTCTGCCAAAATGCGCTAGCGGGAAGCCATTAGCAGAGTGTACTCAATAAACCTCCCTGAGGGTCCTCTTTTCTCACGAGGCTCTTGAGGTTTGTCATCCCTTCTCTTCTCGCCAGTTCATCAAGGAGGGCTGGAGTCTTGTCGTGGATTACAGGTTGATCTACATTTCCTGGGGTCTCGGGCTTTATTGGCCGCTTACCTTTCCTCGTAGTCCATGTATGATCTAGCTTTCTCGAGGAGGGCATCAAATGTCTGGGGCGGTTCGATGCCAACGGCCTTTCTGAATTTCGTGCCTGAGAGGAGTCCCCTCTCGAGCAGGTATCTCTTCATCTGATCGGTGCAGGGGACCTAGATGGCCTCCCGGTTGAACCGATTAATAAATTCCCTCAGGGTCTCGTCGTGTCTCTGGATAATAGCCTCGAGGGCTGCTTCGGTCTTTGGGTGTCATTGTGAAGCAGTGAACAAACTGATGAATTGGTTTTTTTAATTTCGCCAAGAGGTAATTGACCACGGGGCGAGACTCTTGTACCAGTCCATCCCAGATTTCCTCAAAGTCGTAGGGAACAACCGATATTTGATTGGTCCCCCGATATTATGGTAATGTAGCATTTCCTCGAACCCGTCTATGTGGTCAACCGGGTCGACAATTTCGTCGTACTCTTTAAGATGGGGAGGCTTCTCCATTCCCGGGGGGATGGATGCCTCCATGATGGCTTGTGACAAGGGACCGCGGGGGTCATCTTCGTCACTCCTATCTGGCGAGCGAGAGAGAGATCTGTT
This sequence comes from Vicia faba, assembly GCA_948472305.1. Classification (NCBI taxonomy): domain Eukaryota; kingdom Viridiplantae; phylum Streptophyta; class Magnoliopsida; order Fabales; family Fabaceae; genus Vicia; species Vicia faba. Next base: position 360,906,764 of record OX451735.1, read on the forward strand.
ATGGTGGTTGTGGTGGCCCTGGTTACGTGGAGCGTTCCTTGGGCGGTACGGCCGTTCGTTATTCCCCCTGCTTCTGTCTCCAGGGGGTCTTTGTTCCTGAAGAGAGGGGACGTGATTGTGTATCCCCGTGTCAATGGTCTGGTCCCTCTCCAATGTGGGGCATCTCCCGATTGGTCGGGGAGAAGGACCTCGAGAGACGTCTCTCTTACGTCTCCGTGGGGGAGATTGAGGATGTTCCTCTACTTGGCGAGGAGGAGGAGACTGGGGCCTCCTGTGTCTTCTAGGGGATCTCCGAGCATCTTAGAGCACCCTCAATATCTATCCTTGAGAGAAGATCAGATAATTCGTCTGATTTATCGCCACGAATAGTGCCCTGGTCGTGGCGTCTGCTCTGGCCGGAACGGGGACCTCATGGTACTGGTTAGTCTGATAGCTCTGAGGGGTGGTTGATCGTCCTCAGGTCAGAGAGATAGTGATGATGACAAAGCAGTTGCTCCGTCTCTATATTTTAAAGGCCCAGGCATATTAACGGTGAGGGCCGTGTTGTGGCGTCGACGATGCGGACATTCATGTTGTTTTCTGTAGTTTGATCAGCCATGACAGTCAGGCGTGATTTAGCTTTAGTCTTGAGTAAACGGAAGATGGGGAAGCAAGTTTCCCACAGATGCCGCCATTGATCGTACCCGACCAGAATGGGCCATCACATCTAGCTCGAGCAGAAGTTGAGAGTGAAGTGGGGGGTACCTGCAAGACACACCGATGCCAAAATGAATTTGGGAATGAACAAACAAGTATGAGAGTTCAGAAAGTGTTGAATACATGTCTCTCTCAGAAGAGAGGGTATTTATATCCCCCAGCGTTGGGCCAAGGTTCCCATTATTAGGCCATGTTGAGGACCAATAACGGAAACTGCCAGGGCTTACGTGTGTATGGACTCCAGCAAGTGGACTCCCCCCTAGTCAACTGCTCTGCGAGAATAGGGATTGGACCCGTGATTCCAGGAAGGCAGTTAAGATGACTAACATGAGGACGTGTGCCACGTTCCCCAACGGATATGTGGGGAGTTTCCCAACAGTCCCTAACTTGAGTTGTCTATTTGGGCCTTATGCAAAGGTATTGGTTTGGGCTTCCTATCTGAGGGGCAAGTGTAGGCCCAGTCCAGATCAGTAAGCGTTTGAGTGATTTCGACAGTGGTCAAGACCACGTCGTGATATTTATAATAAGTAAAAGTAAAGACTTGGTTGAAAACGTAAATATTTTGACTATAAAATTGTCATACACCAAATTTGTCCACCTATTTTTTATCTGACTCATTACCCTACATTTGTTCAATGTCTCTACACGGATACAGGCTACCAAATCATGTAAGTCCCTTTGTCTGAGTCAAAGTCAAACCCCCGTTGACCCAAAAGTCAAAGGGGGCCTCTTGAGTTTTGGTCATCTTATGTTCTTTAGTCAAGACTAACGTTTTAGGCTTCTTTATGTTATTTGTGATAGTAACATTATTGATTGTTATTAATCATATATTATATGATTAATACTATTAATAATTATTATCATTTGTTTTATTGTGTATTGTTACCAAAAATAAGTGGGTCCTTTAAATTTTCTTTCCCACGTGTCTTTTTACCAATGAGTAAGCTTTTTTTTTCTTTTTTATTGTTAAGCCAAAATTACTTAACATTTTTTAGTCCGTCTTCATTGGTAACTAAGTCAATTTTCACACACTATTATTATTAAAGGGTTATTATTAGTGATTCAGTTGGGTCAGGTCAAGGATCCAAAGGTCCAAATCCAAAAAGTCCATGCATCTGGACGAGCAGAGGGACCAGGTTCCCCCCAAGGGGAAGCCCTAATTTCACCACAGGGAATCTGAAATGAAAACACAAAAAAATATTGAGAAATCAAATCAAATCTGCAAAAATTAGATCTTCATTCATCATCTGTTACATGCTTTGAAGCCCATGGATCATACAAAAAACCCTAAGTTGTGAACTAATTCCAAATCATAATAGAATCTTTCCTAATTTAGACTAATCAACAATAAAATCTGATTGAAAAATTAAGACTATAAAGAGGACCTAAGAGTAATTCAAATGGGACAGATTTTTGAATGAAAAACCCTAATAAGTGATCTTCCACCACCTCCACTAAAGCTCACACCTGAAGTACTTAGAGCTTCACATTGAAACCCTAAGACCCATGAGTGTAAGCTTCCACCCTCATCTCAGAGTGGTAATACCTCGCACAGACAAAAAAATAGAAGAAGAAGAAGAAGATAAAAGGAAGTCAGAAGAGAGAAAAAAAACATGAGACTTAAAGGAAGATGAGTTACCTTAGAGGCTCTCTGAAGCAAAGACCCATCGTAGGATCTCCAATTCGGTAAACCTTTGAACCTTTTTATGCCCTTTTATTATCATTGAATGTGTGATAGATCGTTTCCCCATGTTTTCCTTTGGTTTTGGTTAAAAGTTAGGGTTCATGAAGGGTTAGTGGTTTCAGATTTGAAAGCTTCGATCCAGACATATGGGTTGTTTTTTTGTAGGTTTGATTATGGGAATCACGCATAAAAGCATATTTTAGGGGGAGTATGTTCAACTAATTTGGGGTTAGGGACGGGTTTGGTCGATTTCTGGAAAATGGTGGACTCCGGTTGAAGTTTCTGGTGGAAATTCAACCAAGAACTGGAGAAGGCGGAAGAGAAAGGGGTGATTGGTGTTTTTTCAGGGTGGTTGGAAGTGAAAGGTTAAGAAAGAGCTAAGGGTTGAGAGAAAAGGAGAGAGAAATCAAAAGTGGAAAATGAGGGTTTCTAAAGAGAACCCCATTTAAATAATCTTTCATTTGTCCCTTGATCGGGAGCCATGTGTCTTCCTACCCACGCTGGGATCGTTATACCTAGACAGTTCATATACACTCTCATCCACCATAGTCACCCTACGTATAGTGTTTACAATCGTTAGATCCCACCAACGCAATCTTATGGAATGTATCACGCGTGGTCAAAGCCAGTGGATTATTCCAGTGGCCATGCACTCGCCAGACCATTTACTTGGTGTTATGCCCATGTTTCTACTTTAGGCCTTGTACTTCCACTTTTCACACCTTTCTAAATTGTTATCTCTTTATACGTTGCACCCCTACCTATTTTATTTATTTGTTTTATTTATTTATTTTATCTATTTTATTTAGTTTCTTTAGTTTTCATTTTTAGTTTAATTAATAATTAGTTTATTTAGAACTCAATTTAATTAGGTTTTTTCTTTTCTTTTTAATTTAGTCTTAAAATCATAAAACAAAATGTATTGCTTTTCATACTTAGTTATAATACTAAAAAATCAAAAAACGTTGTCTTCCAATTTAGATTTACTTTCCTTTAACCGATAAAATAGATAACCAACTCAAACTTCATTTTCTACTGACTTATTCAAAAATCAAGATCACTTTTTCAAAAAGGATTTGATCTGGTCCCTTAAGCGCGAACTAGAAACTAGCTTTAAGTATCCATTGTATGAGCAAGCATAAGTTTATAGCTCAAAGGTGACTGCTGGATATGGTAAAACGGCAAGCAAAAAGTAAAGTATTATTTTTATCAGGTGATATATAGGTTATATCGTATCGTATCCACAAAGATTGGTGAGAGGGAAAAACTACCGTTTAACAGTTTCAATCCTTCTAAGTTTGGAAAAGGTTTTTGCGAAAAAAGTTCATGAAAAGTAAATAAAGCAAATAAAGAAAGCGATAAACAATCATGTGAAGCCTAAGAAAATTCATTCTGGAATCACATTTCACTCTACCCGCCAAATACTTAAACTTGCTGATCAATTGCACGCGACCTAAATCACTTGTCAATACCATCACATATCGCTCACACTAAGGTTATCTTTAACACAAAGTGAAACATCACTCGTATTTCTCTCGTCGATGATCTCTCAATCGACTCAAATAACCCAGATACATTTCATAACCGATACCCACATGAATATTAAGCCTAAATCTATGTCTAGAGTCTAGGACCTAATAAATATTCATTCAAGAAAGAGATTCGGAAAGCATATGTCTACGATAAACCAAAACTCCGTGATTAAGCAAAAATCAAGAATAAACACTGGTATTAATTTGTAAAAGAGATTTTATACAATCCCATGATCAACAAATGTACATACAATAAGAGTAAAGATATACATATAACACCCACCATAGGAATGATACATAGGGAAGAAGGAGATTAATAGGAAACTTCTCATGGTGTCAACACGATCCGAGACCACCCATAACCAATCGATATGATGAACCACCCAATGATGTTACTTGAACCTCTAGGCTATAAAGAATTAGATCAGAGCTCCTCCAAGAGGAAAATAGATGATGAAAACCTAGAAAATCGGTTTCTAAACTATTTATACAAACTGGTCTCAACAGATCGCGCTTAGCAGGCTCACTGTGTAACGCCCGTTAATTTAATTAATTATTTACTTAAATTATTTTTGGATTATTTGTTGAAGTTGTGAGATGTCTAGAATTTTTTGTATAAGTTGTTAGATTATTATTAATTAATTAATCAGTTGACTAATAGTAATAATGTTGGAATTAATGGAATAATATAAGATTAAGTTGTTGGGTCTATTTTATATGGTGGTATGTAGTACTAAGGGGGTGTGGGAATTAAGTCCAGTAGAAATAATTCTATTATTATTGAGTTTGTTTATAATAATAGAAATTAGATGCGACAGTAAGGAAAAATAGGTTTTGTCAAGAAGAAGAGAATAAGGGTTGGAAAAAAGAAAGACAACCTAGAAGTTGCATAGTAAAGAAGAAAAGAGGAAAAGCAGAATTCGATCGAAAAATTGTAGAGAAAACTTAAATCCAAGGTAAAGGTGGGGTTCTGACTCTATAATTGGGTATATGATGCATGTTGTGTAGGAATTGGGTTGTGTAAAATTGTTACTGTATGTGATGGTTGTATGAATAAATTGTTGTTTGGTTTATGCAATAATTTTCTGATAATGTTACAGTAGTTCTATCGATGAATGAAAGGTTGGAAATTAACCCATGGTTGGAATAGTTGTTATGATGTTGTGAATACGTGCAGTGTTGTCTAAGATCATTGGTAAGGGAAGGAATTATCAGTTGCAGGAAGAATCTGGATGAAATTGCAGAACAGAAGGAAGAAGGGATGGTGTGCCGAGCGACACATGTGTATTGGTGAAGGGTGCCGACCGGCACCATGTTCTGTGCCGAGGGGCACGATTGCACATGCCATGGGGGCATGGCTCTACATGCCGAGGGGCATGAACCTTAATTATTAATTCTTTAATTGTTTTACTGTGTGTCTGTTACTTTAATATTTTGTTACAGAATTTGATGTAGCATAATTAGAAAAAGGGTGAATAACATAGAGGTTATTTACTAGTAACAATAGTGAATAATTTATGGATTAATATAAATATAGCAGTTAAGATTCTTATGTTGCAGAATTAATAACTAGTATAGTTTTAGTTGCAGAACTAGCAGTAAATAATAGAAACATTAGTAACTAAAATATATTAGCAATAGAGGTAATTTAAGTAGTAGGAAAATAATATTTTCACTAGTTTAGCAGAAAACTATTAATGAGCCTTATGGCAGAATAATTTAGTAGAAGTATTTTAGTAGGATCGTGTTAATAATATTATTGGCATGTGTAAGTTGTTGTGTTGTTGTTATTAATTGTTGAAGTTGCAGGAAGTGGTGAGTTATGGTGTATTGCATCTATAATTGGAAAATATTAAGTTGTAGGCTTATGATCAATGTTGAATTAAGTTAAATTACTAAGTCGCAGCTTATGCCAATGTTGCGTTAATTGTTTTTGTTGAAATATCAAGTTGTAGGCCTATAGCCAGTGTTGAATTATTATTAAGTTGTAGGCTTATACCAACATTGTTATATTATTGTTGATGTTGCATTTAATCATGTTGTCGTATACATCGCATATCAAGTTGGAGCTGATGCTCGTTAAGTTGGCCTGGATTGGCAAAATATTAAGTTGAAGGCTCATGCCTTGTTGATGCCTCTATTAATTGGCAATTTCTAAGTTGGGAGTTATGTTATATTTCTAAGTTGGGAGTTCTGCTCCGTTTCTAAGTTGGGAGTTCTGATCCATTGGTACCACATGCATGTGCATAGTAATGAGTTGCATGCTACGTTGCATATTTGAGTTGTTGTGTTGATAAACTATTTAATTATCTTTCGTTGATGTTCTGTTGTGATTGATGTTGCTCAAAGTTGTGAAGAGGTGATTTTGCATAGACTAATTCTAATGTAATATTTATCATATATTAGATTATATAGTTCGATATCTCACCCCTTATGTTTGAATATTACCCCTATGTTTGTAACGTGCAGGTAATCCAGAGTGAAGGCGGTTTACCTTCAGTAGTTCGAGTCGGTGTCATTGCTCTGATACATAACACTCGGGGGGATGAACGCTTGCTGTTTTATTGTTGTTATTATTTCAGTTGATTGAACCTTAAGTTTTTGTTCTTTAAATACTTATTATTTGAAGTTATTTCAGTTGGATAAAGATGTTATATTCTTTTAAGTTGAATATTTGATTCCGCTGTGAAGTTATGAAAGTTGTTGATTTTTAAAAAGATTAATTTATGTTGTTGTTGGTTCATTCAAGTTAATGTGTTATGTATCTGTAATTAATTCCGTTATTTTAAGTTGAAATTGTAGCATCCTGATTTAGTTGTTGAATTTTTATAACTCTGATTTTATAATAATTGTCTGGTAGAATTGGGGTGTTACAAAGTTGGTATCAGAGCAAGTCTGTCTGGCCAAGTTGTCTAATGTTGTTTGTTCCTTAGTAAAAGACAAGTGTGTGAAACATTATCGATGCTTGCTTGCTTTTCGAATCGCTTGTATGTAGGAGTTGGTTTGAAGATAAGTGGGGGAGAAGCTTTGCTTCTTGTATATGTTTCAGTTGTAAGATGTTAGTTCAGTATGCTGTTGATAGCGATAATGCAAGTATTGTTGAAGTTTTATTGTTTCCCGAATCTGAAGGTGACATGGATTAAAGATTTTGTTTGTTAATAAAGTTGGAACGTCTTGAGGGAGGATGATCAAACATTGTTGATGTTTACTTCTCGAAGGATGAGGAACAATGTAACGGTTGTTGATATACGAGTAGAGTGTAAATCTCTAAACTTTCTGAAGGTGATTGTTAAGTAACAAGGATAATTATTAGAAGATGGAATTTAGAAAGTAGCGATGTTTCAGCACTACTGGTGGATTGTGAAGTTGCTGGTTTGAGTAGCTCTTGTGTAATATGTCGATGTTTGAACGATGATAGAGTGACAGATTATTGTAGACCTTGTCGTGGGATCCTTGTAAGTGATTGTAAAAGTTGTTGATGTTGTTAGAATGTTTTGAATCGCGATTCAGAGTCGGAAATACAAGGAGATGAGTACGATTTCAAGAAATAAGAATGGTAAGTGTTGGTACTGGTATAAAGAAATTCTGTTATGATGTTATCGTAAGGTGTGTATTAGTATGTCGCTGGATGATGTTGGTGTTCGCATTTTCGGATAACTTTGGAAATTCATATCGTGTGTTCCGAGTATTGGATTGGTGTTCCGTTTGAACCTATAAGGAGATAGAAATATATTTTATCTTATGAAAGTGTTTTTTAATATGGTTAATGCATTCATATATGGAGGAACTCTGAAGTCGTTTATGAAACTATAAGCTTTTTGGGCATAAATGATTATTATCGCAGTTGTTCGAGATGAGGTCAAGCATAATATGTTGTTGGCGAATAAGTTGAGAAAAGAGATGTCGGAATTAAAAAGGATAGTCGTTCATCATTTCAAGTATGGTATGTTGCATGTGAATAAAGTTTAGTAGAACTAAAGAAAATATTGATGACTACTCCGATATTGGTTTTGCCTAACCCGAGTGAGTCATTTGTAGTGTATTATGAATGCATCTAAGATGATACTTAGTGGTGTGATAATGCTTAATGGACAAGTTGTTGCTTGTGCTTCTAGACTAATCATAGTTCATGATAGGAATTATCCTACGCGTGACTTAGAGTTAGCAACGGTGGTGTTTATGTTGAAGATTTGGAGACATTATCTTTTTGGTTCTTGATTTGGAGTATTTAGAAACCATAAGAATTTAAAGTATTTATTTGATCATAAGGAATTGAATATGAGACAACGAAGATGGTTGGATTTGTTGAAAGATTAAGATTTTGGTTTGAATTATCATCCAGGTAAAACTAATGTTATGGCTGATGCTTTAAGTCGGAAGACTTTACATATGTCGGCAATGATGGTTAAAGAATTGGAGTTAATTGAACAGTTCGGAGATATGGGCTTAGTTTATGAAGTGACACTATGATACGGTGGGAGAACTGACTTTAGTTTTGCGTTTGTGTTTGCAAATGTTCGGTTTAGCAAGAGTCGCCACCGACTTTTTATTTATCCTAAGGAAAGGTCAAAAAGCACAGGAAAGACCTTTGAGATGTTTTCGTGGGTTCGGGGGGTAGATTATGAAAAGGGAAGGTGCTAGCACCCTTTTCATCCATGGTTATCCATGGGCTCTTAGTTACTTGTTTTAGATCACTTGCCTTTGCTTTTCAATTGTTTGAAATGGTGCTTTGTGTGTGTGGTTTTGAAAATGTTTTGAAAAAGATGCCTTGTCTAGGAAACCTTTGTAACAATTCGTTTGAATGTTTTACAAAGGTGTTTGTCTTTTTGAAAAGATAATTCAATGTTTTTTTTAGAGTTGTTTGGAAGTTGTGTTGTGGTGTGTGTTTTGAAAAATGGCAAGGATGTTTTGCAAGTTTGATCAAGTAACTAAGAGCTATCTACCCTAATTTTACTCAAAGATCTTTCTCATGTTTTAACCCTTTTAACAGTGTTGTTTCACCATTGTGTTTGATGAACAACCTTGCGTTAGGATGTTAACGGGACGGGCGCGGGTCATCGTCTAGACCATGAAAGCAATAGTGTCAAGTATCTTTGGCAATTTTCTTAAGGGACTTGATCATTTTTCTAGGCAACTTGATAGCGTCATCGAGGGACTATGATCATTTGATTTGTTTTTGTTTTGCCAAAGACACTTAACATGCAACCATGGCCCATTTTTGAAGGCAACAAGTGGGATTACCCTAGAGGTGCAAGTGTGCATTGTGTTTGTCTTTCATGCATTTATCTTGTATTAGGTTATCTAGCGGTTGATTTTGAATCTTCGCATACAAACCCTAATTACTATACAGTATATGGAAAGCGATAAATTGCGGGAATTTAAAGTCTAAGCTGTTACAAATAAGTATCCAGGGATGGGGGTACAAATGTTTACAAATGGGGATGAGTCTCATTAGAATAGTAGTGTCCAAGTATTATTTACAACCAAATTGAATCGTCGCATTCTCAATGCAAAATATAAGAATAAAAAGGAATCAAAAGCAATGTATGATGCACATGATTATTTACAAGTGATCAAAATGTTAACCTAATGTATTTATTAAGTATTTTATTATTATTTTTGTGTTTTTTGTTAATGTTATTTAGGAATTTATATAAAAAATATTTATTAAGCAAAAAGTTTTAAGACAAAAAATCTATTAACCTAATAAATCTAATATTTACATATTTTAAGTGTAATAAAAAGTATTAGTAAAATTTATACAACAAAGTAATAAATTATTTTAATTTAACAAAAGAATAAGAAATTAGGTTTCTATAAAAAAAAGAATAAGGTGATAAAATGTATTGATGTATAAACATGAGAAAGGAAACTAAATGGGCTTTAGGGGGGGCTTGGCCCAAGTGAAAAACAAACAAGGTAATAAAAAAGGGGGTGCAGGCGCCAGTTTTTATGGGCTTAAGGGTTTTGTGCGTGGAGCAGGCCCAACTACCCGTTTGACAAAGTTTTGTTGGGGTTTCAGTTTGTTTTGTTCAGAATAGGGTTTCACAGAACGGCGCCACTCTCCATCTTCTTCGTCTCTTCCTCGCTCTCAATAGAGTTTCTGATGCCTTCCACTCGCCTCAGCCGCCGGACGCCACCTCCAATCTCTCCTCTCTTCACGGCTTGCTCAAGGCGATGATTCAAAAGGTATGGTTTCGCTTTATCGCTTTTTAGGGTTCTGGATTCATGCATGTTCTTGAACTTTTACATATTCTGATATTTATGTGTTATTTGTGTTTGTGTGAGGTGTAGAAAAAAGGGAAGAGGAATTTATACCTTGGTTCTGCTTTTTGGAAAGGAGAAGGAGAGTTTGGACAGGAGGCTTCTTAGGCGGCCAAGGCGTGGGACTGGTGATGTGCTTGCTGGCCTTCTGGTATTTCGTATTTTTGCTTTGAATGTTTAGTGATGATACCTTTCTAAAAATACTTCTGAATCTTCTTTTCTTCTTCTGATTTGGTTGCCTTGTTGTCGTTCTGATTAGGCTATGTTGATGAACTTTAAATCTCTCTTTGGCTTGATTTATTTTCAATGATGAGTATTAAACTGAGATACTTGTGCTTCTGAGTTGCTTATTTGTTTGATTCTGACTTTCTTCCTCTCTTTTGCTTGATTTGTTTAGCCTATGATGAACATGTTCTGAGGTTGTTTTTGATATGGTTACTGATTTGGATGTTTGGACTTGCTTGTTTGGTATTTCAGTTTTGAGGCTTGTTTGGGGTACAGGCTTTGACAAGCTTATTGGAGTTTTGTTTTTTTGGTATTGAAATAGGTTTCTGAGTTTGTTTTGGTTACAGGCTTGAGGCAGGTTTCTGTAACAGGTTTTTGGCTTGTTAGTTTGCTTTCTTGAAGGCAGTTTGTTGGTAACAGGAAGGCTGTTGTTTTCTTGCTTGAAGGTTTTAACAGGTTGATATGCAGGTTTGGTTTTGTGTAGATGCAGGCAAGCTTTGTTGGTACAAGCATGCTGTTGTTTGTGTTTACAGTTTGTGGCCTTTTTTCTTTTGTGTTCTGCCCCCCTTTACAGTGTTAGGATAATGTTATATTTATCTATGTCTTCTAAGCCTGCCCAAAAACTGTAAGCCTGCTTTTTACTCTCTTTCTCTCTCTCCATAAAGCATATTTTAATGCTTTAGAATAGCTTTTTTTCTGAAAAGGTTGTGGCTGGGAAATGATGAAAATTTTGAAATATTGCTTGCATTTTGGTTTTGCTCTGCATATCTCTTATCTTCCAGATTTTCTACATTGGCTTTTTGTGTACTTGTTGACAGTTTTTGACAGCTTCTTTGATAGCTTCTTTTGTCTTTCTTTGACAGTTTTTCTGTTTTGATATCTTTGACAGTTTGGTTTGCCTCTCTTTGACAGTTTGGTTTCCTAGTTTGACAATGCAATTTGGTTTGGCATTTTCAGTTTTCAAATTATGCAGCTTTGTATTTAATTAATTCCATGCTTGCAAACAATTTTACTTTCCTCTTTGTGAACCAAGAAGAGGAATTTTCTTGTGTTTTGCAAAGAGGATGAGCAAAATATGATGAAAACCCAAAATAATCTGATTCCGGCCAACAACCTTTAATGATGAACTTTTGCTTATCTGTCTGAAAAATGCTTTTTTCCAAATTAACTGTATTGACTTCTCCTTTTTTGGCTTTGCAGGTAAATATCAATTGGGGCAAGGGAAGCAGCAGTAGAAGATGAAGACTTAGGATGCAGATTTAGTTTATTTTATTTTTAATCATTGTAATAAACGTTATTGTAAATACTGTAAATAAATTTACTGTATCAAATAAACATTTGTAACAACAATTGAAAATGAATAAAAAATCTTTTGTCAGATAATTCTTTACTTGTCTATTTAATCATTTAAATTTCTTGAATTATAATAATTGGAAATGCATCCCAACTACTTTAACTTAGAAATTATAAATAATCAACAAACGTCGCAGTCTCACAGCCTTGCATTAACCAACAATAAGCCCGGTATTCCAAATAACCAAAAGCAATGCACAATTAAACAAACAAACGTCCATACGCCTTTTACCTTACTGATTAAACCAGCATTTCAGTCTTTCAATCAGAAGCCTCAGCTTCTATCCCAGGTGTTTAGATTTTTAGAAACAAACAGGAATCTTGAACAAGCGTCAAAACCATGTGACAGTCAAATGAAATGTTGTAGATTCAAACTCTTCTGAGAATGCGTGCGCAAACCCTAATTTCGGATTGACTGTCAAAGAAGCGTCTGCTTGATCAAACCCTGAGCCAAACTCAACCAAATCAATAGAAACCCTAATTTTGGATAGACTGATAAGAAAAGCCTGTTTGACCGATTCTTGATCCAATCTGAAAAATCAGGAAAAGCCCGAAGCTGTGATTTCCTTGTGAAAAAGGGAGGGCAAATTTTGGGGTACAACAGTTGCCCCTGTTCAATCTTCTTACACCTGAAAAGTTAGATTGGCGAATCTGCCATTTTAGACTTGAAGGTGAAAGATGATTGAACACTAGAGTGCCCAGAAATTTGCACTCGGTGATGTGATGGTAGAGAGAATGGGCTTAAAGATTCCATTTGGAGATGGGCTTAAAGATGCCATCTGGAATGTGACAGAATCTTGTCGGGGGATGGGCTTAAAGATGCCATCTGGAATGTATGTTGTAGGTGAAAGAAATGAGTATCATAAAGGTGTCCATGTTTTGGAACATCTTTGAGTTGGGGGTCTGAATAAGCAATAGATTGACATCCGTAATTGGAAGCAACCGTAAAATATTTTCAGAAGTCTTGAAGTGGAATAAGCATGAGTTGGTCGAGTAGATATTTGTCTTGTCTGGTTTCAGGTATTAATCTCTGACCTGAGAAAGAAAGATAGTTTCCTGGCTTGTTACAGGTGTTAATCTTTAATCTCTTCATGTAGATAGTTTTCCTGGCTTGCTACAGGTATTGTGATGTCGGGAATGGGCTTACAGATGCCATTTAGAGATATCATGGATAGTTGTTGGAGATGGGCTTAAAGATGCCATCCAGAAATGATTGTTGAATTGTTTGAGCTGGTCGAGTATATAGTTGTCCTGGCTGGTTTCAGGTATTGACCTCTGACCTGTGAAAGAAAGATAGTTTTCCTGGCTTGTTTCAGGTATTGATCTTCGATCCCTCGTCCACAGATGGTTTTCCTGGCTTGTTACAGGTATTGATCTGGAACTTGAAAAGGTTGGTCGACGAAATAGTTGTCCTGGCTGGTTTCAGGTATTAATCTCTGACCTGAGAAAGAAAGGTCTTCCTGGCTTGTTTCAGGTATTCATCTTCAATCTCTTCATGTAGATAATTTCCTGGCTTGTTACAGGTATCAATCCATAATCAGTCGTCCACCGATATTTTCCTGGCTTGCTACAGGTATTAAATTGGGACCTGAAAAGGTTGGTCAAGGAGATATTGTCTTGGCTGGTTTCAGGTATTGATCTCTGACCTGAGAAAGAACGGCTTCCTGGCTTGTTTCAGGTATTACTCTTCAATCTCTTCATGTAGATAATTTCCTGGCTTGTTACAGGTATTAATCCACAATCAGTCGTCCACAGATATTTTCCTGGCTTGCTACAGGTATTAAGCTAGGATCTGAAAAGGTTGGTCAAGGAGATACTGTCCTGGCTGGTTTCAGGTATTGATCTCTGACCTAAGAAAGAAAGGTCTTCCTGGCTTGTTTCAGGTATTACTCTTCAATCTCTTCATGTAGATAATTTCCTGGCTTGTTACAGGTATCAATCCACAATCAGTCGTCCACAGATATTTTCCTGGCTTGCTACAGGTATTAAACTGGAACTTGAAAAGGTTGGTCAAGGAGATACTGTCCTGGCTGGTTTCAGGTATTGATCTCTGACCTGAGAAAGAAAGGCTTCCTGGCTTGTTACAGGTATTAATCTTCAATCTCTTCATGTAGATAATTTCCTGGCTTGTTACAGGTATTAATCCATAATCAGTCGTCCACAGATATTTTCCTGGCTTGCTATAGGTATTAAACTGGGATCTGAAAAGGTTGGTCAAGGAGATACTATCCTGGCTGGTTTCACGTATTGATCTCTGACCTGAGAAAGAAAGGTCTTCCTGGCTTGTTTCAGGTATTCATCTTCAATCTATTCATGTAGATAATTTCCTGGCTTGTTACAGGTATTAATCCATAATCAGTCGTCCACAGATATTTTCCTGGCTTGCTACAGGTATTAAATTGGGATCTGAAAAGGTTGGTCAAGGAGATACTGTCCTGGATGGTTTCAGGTATTGATCTCTGACCTGAGAAAGAAAGGTCTTCCTGGCTTGTTTCAGGTATTCATCTTCAATCTCTTCATGAAGATAATTTCCTGGCTTGTTACAGGTATTAATCCATAATCAGTCGTCCACAGATATTTTCCTGGCTTGCTACAGGTATTAAACTGGGACCTGAAAAGGTTGGTCAAGGAGATACTGTCCTGGCTAGTTTCAGGTATTGATCTCTAACCTGAGAAAGAAAGGCTTCCTGGCTTGTTTCAGGTATTACTCTTCAATCTCTTCATGTAGATAATTTCCTGGCTTGTTACAGGTATTAATCCACAATCAGTCGTCCACAGATATTTTTCTAGCTTGCTACAGGTATTAAACTGGGATCTGAAAAGGTTGGTCAAGGAGATACTGTCCTAGCTGGTTTCAGTTATTGATCTCTGACCTGAGAAAGAAAGGTCTTCTTGGCTTGTTTCAGGTATTACTCTTAAATCTCTTCATGTAGATAATTTCCTGGCTTGTTACAGGTATCAATCCACAATCAGTCGTCCACAGATATTTTCCTGGCTTGCTACAGGTATTAAACTGGGATCTGAAAAGGTTGGTCAAGGAGATATTGTCCTGGCTGGTTTCAGGTATTGATCTCTGACCTGAGAAAGAAAGGTCTTCCTGGCTTGTTTCAGGTATTACTCTTCAATCTCTTCATGTAGATAATTTCCTGGCTTGTTACAGGTACCAATCCACAATCAGTCGTCCACAGATATTTTCCTGGCTTGCTACAGGTATTAAACTGGAACTTGAAAAGGTTGGTCAAGGAGATACTGCCCTGGCTGGCTTCAGGTATTGATCTCTGACCTGAGAAAGAAAGGCTTCCTGGCTTGTTACAGGTATTAATCTTCAATCTCTTCATGTAGATAATTTCCTGGCTTGTTACAGGTATTAATCCATAATCAGTCGTCCACATATATTTTCCTGTCTTGCTACAGGTATTAAACTGGGATCTGAAAAGGTTGGTCAAGGAGATACTGTCCTGGCTGGTTTCAGGTATTGATCTCTGACCTGAGAAAGAAAGGTCTTCCTGGCTTGTTTCAGGTATTCATCTTCAATCTCTTCATGTAGATAATTTCCTGGCTTGTTACAGGTATCAATCCATAATCAGTCGTCCACATATATTTTCCTGGCTTGCTACAGGTATTAAACTGGGACCTGAAAAGGTTGGTCAAGGAGATAATGTCCTGGCTGGTTTCAGGTATTGATCTCTGACCTGAGAAAGAAAGGTCTTCCTAGCTTGTTTCAGGTATTCATCTTCAATCTCTTCATGTAGATAATTTCCTGGCTTGTTACAGGTATTAATCCATAATCAGTCGTCCACAGATATTTTCCTGGCTTGCTACAGGTATTAAATTGGGATCTGAAAAGGTTGGTCAAGGAGATATTGTCCTGGCTGGTTTCAGGTATTGATCTCTGACCTGAGAAAGAAAGGTCTTCCTGGCTTGTTACAGTTATTACTCTTCAATCTCTTCATGTAGATAATTTTCCTGGCTTCTTACAGGTATCAATCCACGATCATTCGTCCACAGATATTTTCCTGGCTTACTACAGGTATTAAACTGGAACTTGAAAAGGTTGATGGTAATTATCTGTTGATCGATCTTTCCTAAAAACGTAGAATGTTAGTTGTATGCAAAGTCATGATGTATGAAATGCACGATGATGTTCTCAAAATAAATGAGATTTGTGTTATATTCATTTATTATGTACGAGAATAGGATGTATGAAATGTGAAATGTTTAATGAATATACTTTTTTCTGGGAAAATAAATCCTTGACAAGTGTTGGGCAGTCGTTAAACCCTGGACTGCTGTTGAAGAGTATGTGTGTCTTCAAAATTTGCTTAGAATGTCTCCATTGGGGATTCCTGTTTTGTTATTTTAGGAGAACTCCGCTGGGGGATATTGAAAACTCTGTGGGGAGAATGTTTATTCCTACTTGGGAAAAGAGTTTAGGAGTCTTAGTCGTCCGTTGCTCTACTGGGGAGTCGAAGTTGAACTGATATCTGGTCGGGTCTAGGTTTCGCAGTAACTTGCTGGGGATTGTAGGATAGTCTACTGGAGAAGAGGATTTATGGTCCTTAGATTTTGTAGTAGTCGGAGAGGAAAACTCAAGCTGGGGAATCCTGGTGTTGTTGGGGAAATAAACCCTGTCGTCAGTCCGCTAGAGAGGTGATATCTTCGTTGGGGGATGTCCTCGAGGATTCTCGAGGTTGATTCAACTGGGAAAAGGTTTTCAGAGATTAAACCCTTGTTGAGGAGTCATCCCATGAGAAGGACTTTGGGGAGACTTGTCATTGCCCCTAGTAGCGAATGTTTGTGGCATGGCCAAAAGGTTTGATTGTACATAACCCTTCACTGAGATATGACGTTTAATGCCCCAAGTGATGGAGATGGAGGCCTGCCCCAGGTTAACTGAACTATACCATATAAAATCCCCTTTTGTTGATAGGAGATTTTTGTAACGGAAGTGTCATCCCACTTGAAGTGACTTCATTCACCGAGAGAGCTTTCGTTCCTCCAAACATTCACTGTATGAATTTCTCCGCTGTCAAACAAAAAGCCAAATGCAAACAGTGATATTCAAGTAATGCAAAGTTTATGCTTGTCTTGAAGTTTTGGAAAAATGCGTTTTTTAGCAGAAAACTTTTTATAAGACAAATTCAACACAAGATTTAGGGCAAAGCCTTACAGGAGTCAGGATACCTTTTGTAACAGTATGCTTTCGAACTAACCCATGCTTCAATTAGGACTTTTGAAGGGTTGTAACGTGGCTTGGTTCACGGTTTAAGAAACAAAGGATAAAGGCTCAAAGTATATTTGTACCCACCCGCTCTTCGTGATGTTCTTCAATCCTAAACTCAGTTAATTATGCGTCGAACTCTATTCGAATTTGGAACGACTTTTTAGTGATGGCTCACACCAGTTGAATTTTATGGAAGGCAGCCATCATCTTTGCAACATTTTTCATGCTTATTGAGGATTTATAATGACCTCTTTCTTTTGATTTGTTATCCCTAACTTTGCCTGATTGTTCCTGTTTTCGAGATTACAGTCAGCGGGATGCCCCAGCTTTCTTAAGCCTCCTTTGTAGGTTTTGACTTAGTGGGATTTTTCTTTTTTGAGAGATAATGACTGCCTATGAGATAAGGAACCATCACTGTCTTTTGGTTCCAAAGGAATGTTTTTGATGTTATTCGTTTTATTACGAACTGAGAGTTTGTGACTTCAATGCGCATCTTTTCTTTGGATTAACTGAGAGACTACCCTGCCCCAAGTTTAAATCAAAGGTTTCAATTTGTTTAGAACAGAAAACTCCTACTTCTTTGGCTCGAAGGGGTTGACTAGGGATTATCATCCTTATGAATCCAGTGTTTAGGATTTGAAAGAATGCATGTACATCGTCAGCAAGGTCTGTTCAAAAGCATATTGTATGAGATTATGGCATTATTTCGTCATCCTCCCTCTAAAGGCTAGTAGCTTTTTATCAAGAGTTAAATATCATAAAGAAAGCATAAGAATAGTGAAAACGAATGGATGAATTCAAGACAAACATATGCAATGCATTAATGAAACGGAGTTTGACATCAACAGCTAATTGTTTGAATAACAAAAGAAATTACAACTTAAAAATTCAAATGGAACAAAAGTCTCTCAGTTCGAGCTTTGTCATTTCAGGTGGAGAAACCCTTAACGGAAGATTTTCATCTCGCCATCCGGCATGAATTTCAGCACTCCATTGTTAATCAAGTCTTGGATCTTGTTTTTCAAAGCCCAACAGTCGTCGGTGTCATGTCCCGGACTATAGGAGTGGTATACACAAAATGCGTCGGGGTGATAGCTAGGAGCAGAGGTATTGGGCTTCCGAATAGGATCCCTTAAAGCAGTCATATTGACCTCTAACAAGCGTTCCAGTATTAGAGATGATGGTATGTCAGTCTCAGTGAACTATCTTCCAGACGTATTTTGCTTACGTTGATTACCCCGTTGACGCTGACGAGGTTGTTGCTGGGCTTGTGACCCTGAAGCAAGTAGAGGAGCTTTTCCCTTGTCTTCTTGTCTCGAAGGGGGTTGAATGATGACTTGATCTTTAACCCTAGATGTTTGCCCCACTTGATTGTCCCGAAACAGTTTGTTGACGAGAACCCTGAGCTCCTCTTGTCTTTGAGCCAAGTCCTGGATGAGAGCCATCTGGCCCACCAGTTGTCCCATCATCTGGATCTTCATTGTTGCCAGCTCAAACTATAGTTCCTCCAACTGATCGTTCCTGATACTGCTTGAATTCCCTAGGACCATGCCCCTTGTGAGGAGAGCTTTCACTTCTTCTTGCCCCTGGGACAGGTTCAAGAACATTTCTTGAAGTTGAGCATTTTGAGCTTGGATGTCCTTGACTGTCCTCTCTAGAGCCATCTCTACTGAAATAAACAGTAGGAGAATAAGGAAACCTGAAAAGGAAAACCTGTTATGATACAATGCATGATATGTGGATGCATGTTTTCAAGAATCTCTCGGGGTAAACACAAGAGAAATGTTAGAGATTGAATTTGGATCAACATCTTTGATTGGAGAACTTGGTATCGATGGATGTCTTTCCACGAGAATCAAGCTCACCATGTCGAGTGGGTCATAGCCCCTGATTCAAGTTGTTGCACTTGATCTTTGATGGCATTTGTTTAGAGGAGAACCCTCTTTCCCTTTGGTAGACGTTTAGTTCAACGTGCCCCTGTATCAAAAGACCCTCGAGATCCTTGAAATGGTTATTGAAAAAAAATGCTATGGTATGATGTTATGGTGTTATGTACATGTATGCAAAAGCAAGTAGGTGTATATACAGGTAATCATATTCACACAAAGCAAACAAGTCCTTAGGTTTAGGCTTGCATGGGGTTTGTAGGTAAGTACCCTCTTGAAGTTAGTTGGCTCAACCTGTCCTAAAATAGAAACCGGGTTCTAAGGAGCTCAATATCACTGGATTATTTTCTGTGTTCATTGTTTTGGTTTAGCCACTTAACTGGCGACCAAAATATTCCAAGAAAACAATCCTCAATGAGTGTAGTATCGAGTATCTACCAACTTCAGACTGCACCAAAGTCGGTCATCTCACTACCCCTAAAAAGGCCAAGATGGTCAAGTAAGGTTCTAAGAGTTCGTTAGTGCTTCATGACATTGCTCAGCGGCCCCGTATTCTCCTTGACTAGTCAGGGGCTACCGGTACTCACAAATATGTCACACTAACATAGCTACTGCTTCAACCATGTCGGTATACCCCGCACAGTTCCCTCACAGTTTATTGTTATTTACCTAAAAAGGCGCCCCCAAATCCGGGTGTAGGATTTACAATAAACCCAACAAGGAACCCAAAAAGTAAAGCAATCAAATCAATCAAAGTAAGCATGTAAAGGTGATCTAAAACCCTAAGGTAACCCCACTTCAGAAGAAGTCCCCAGCAGAGTCGCCAGTTCTGTGATACGGTGGGAGAACTTACTTTAGTTTTGCGTTTGTGTTTGCAAATGTTCGGTTTAGCAAGAGTCGCCACCGACTTTTTATTTATCCTAAGGAAAGGTCAAAAAGCACAGGAAAGACCTTTGAGATGTTTTCGTGGGTTCGGGGGGTAGATTATGAAGAGGGAAGGTGCTAGCACCCTTTTCATCCATGGTTATCCATGGGCTCTTAGTTACTTGTTTTAGATCACTTGCCTTTGCTTTTCAATTGTTTGAAATGGTGCTTTGTGTGAGTGGTTTTGAAAATGTTTTGAAAAAGATGCCCTGTCTAGGCAACCTTTGTAACAATTTGTTTGAATGTTTTACAAAGGTGTTTGTCTTTTTGAAAAGATAATTCAATATTTTTTTTAGAGTTGTTTGGAAGTTGTGTTGTGGTGTGTGTTTTGAAAAATGGCAAGGATGTTTTGCAAGTTTGATCAAGTAACTAAGAGCTATCTACCCTAATTTTACTCAAAGATCTTTCTCATGTTTTAACCCTTTTAACAGTCTTGTTTCACCACTGTGTTTGATGAACAACCATGCGTTAGGATGTTAACGGGACGGGTGCAGGTCATCGTCTAGACCATGAAAGCAATAGTTTCAAGTATCTTTGGCAATTTTCTTAAGGGACTTGATCATTTTTCTAGGCAACTTGATAGCGTCATCGAGGGACTATGATCATTTGATTTGTTTTTGTTTTGCCAAAGACACTTAACATGCAACCATGGCCCATTTTTGAAGGCAACATGCGGGATTACCCTAGAGGTGCAAGTGTGCATTGTGTTTGTTTTTCATGCATTTATCTTGAATTAGGTTATCTAGCGGTTGATTTTGAATCTTCGCATACAAACCCTAATTACTATACAGTATATGGAAAGCGATAAATTGCGGGAATTTAAAGTCTAAGCTATTACAAATAAGTATCCGGGGATGGGGGTACAAATGTTTACAAATGGGGATGAGTCTCATCAGAATAGTAGTGTCCAAGTATTATTTACAACCAAATCAAATCATCGCATTCTCAATGCAAAATATAAGAATAAAAAGGAATCAAAAGCAATGTATGATGCACATGATTATTTACAAGTGATCAAAATGTTAACCTAATGTATTTATTAAGTATTTTATTATTATTTTTGTGTTTTTTGTTAATGTTATTTAGGAATTTATATAAAAAATATTTATTAAGCAAAACATTTTAATACAAAAAATCTATTAACCTAATAAATCTAATATTTACATATTTTAAGTGTAATAAAAATTATTAGTAAAATTTATACAACAAAGTAATATATTATTTTAATTTAACAAAAGAATTAGAAATTAGGTTTCTATAAAAAAGAATAAGGTAATAAAATGTATTGATGTATAAACATGAGAAAGGAAACTAAATGGGCTTTAGGGGGGCTTGGCCCAAGTGAAAAACAAACAAGGTAATAAAAAAGGGGGTGCAGGCGCCAGTTTTTATGGGCTTAAGGGTTTTGTGCGTGGAGCAGGCCCAACTACGCGTTTGACAAAGTTTTGTTGGGGTTTCAGTTTGTTTTGTTCAGAATAGGGTTTCACAGAACGGCGCCACTCTCCATCTTCTTCGTCTCTTCCTCGCTCTCAACAGAGTTTCTGATGCCTTCCACTCGCCTCAGCCGCCGGACGCCACCTCCAATCTCTCATCTCTTCACGGCTTGCTCAAGGCGATGATTCAAAAGGTATGGTTTCGCTTTATCGCTTTTTAGGGTTCTGGATTCATGCATGTTCTTGAACTTTTACATATTCTGATCTTTATGTGTTATTTGTGTTTGTGTGAGGTGTAGAAAAAAGGGAAGAGGAATTTATACCTTGGTTCTGCTTTTTGGAAAGGAGAATGAGAGTTTGGACAGGAGGCTTCTTAGGCGGCCAAGGCGTGGGACTGGTGATGTGCTTGCTGGCCTTCTGGTATTTCGTATTTTTGCTTTGAATGTTTAGTGATGATAGCTTTCTGAAAACACTTCTGAATCTTCTTTTCTTCTTCTGATTTGGTTGCCTTGTTGTCGTTCTGATTAGGCTATGTTGATGAACTTTAAATCTCTCTTTGGCTTGATTTGTTTTCAATGATGAGTATTAAACTGAGATACTTGTGCTTCTGAGTTGCTTATTTGTTTGATTCTGACTTTCTTCCTCTCTTTTGCTTGATTTGTTTAGCCTATGATGAACATGTTCTGAGGTTGTTTTTTATATGGTTACTGATTTGGATGTTTGGACTTGCTTGTTTGGTATTTCAGTTTTGAGGCTTGTTTGGGGTACAGGCTTTGACAAGCTTGTTGGAGTTTTGTTTGTTTGGTATTGAAACAGGTTTTTAAGTTTGTTTTGGTTACAGGCTTGAGGCAGGTTTCTGTAACTGGTTTTTGGCTTGTTAGTTTGCTTTCTTAAAGACAGTTTGTTGGTAACAGGCAGGCTGTTGTTTTCTTGCTTGAAGGTTTTAACAGGTTGATATGCAGGTTTGGTTTTGTGTAGATGCAGGCAAGCTTTGTTGGTACAGGCAGGCTGTTGTTTGTGTTTACAGTTTGTGGCCTTTTTTCTTTTGTGTTCTGCCCCCCTTTACAGTGTTAGGATAATGTTATATTTATCTATGTCTTCTAAGCCTGCCCAAAAACTGTAAGCCTGCTTTTTTACTCTCTTTCTCTCTCTCCAGAAAGCATATTTTAATGCTTTAGAATAGCTTTTTTTCTGAAAAGGTTGTGGCTGGGAAATGATGAAAATTTTGAAATATTGCTTGCATTTTGGTTTTGCTCTGCATATCTCTTATCTTCCAGATTTTCTGCATTGGCTTTTTGTGTACTTGTTGACAGTTTTTGACAGCTTCTTTGACAACTTCTTTTGTCTTTCTTTGACAGTTTTTCTTTTTTGATATCTTTGACAGTTTGGTTTGCCTCTCTTTTACAGTTTGGTTTGCCTAGTTTGACAATGCAATTTGGTTTGGCATTTTCAGTTTTCAAATTATGCAGCTTTGTATTTAATTAATTCCATGCTTGCAAACAATTTTACTTTCCTCTTTGTGAACCAAGAAGAGGAATTTTCTTGTGTTTTGCAAAGAGGATGAGCAAAATATGATGAAAACCCAAAATAATCTGATTCCGGCCAACAATCTTTAATGATGAACTTTTGCTTATCTGTCTGAAAAATGCTTTTTTCCAAATTAACTGTATTGACTTCTCCTTTTTTGGCTTTGCAGGTAAATATCAATTGGGGCAAGGGAAGCAGCAGTAGAAGATGAAGACTTAGGATGTAGATTTAGTTTATTTTATTTTTAATCATTGTAATAAACGTTATTGTAAATACTATAAATAAATTTACTGTATCAAATAAACATTTGTAACAACAATTGAAAATGAATAAAAAATCTTTTGTCAGATAATTCTTTACTTGTCTATTTAATCATTTAAATTTCTTGAATTATAATAATTGGAAATGCATCCCAACTACTTTAACTTATAAATTATAAATAATCAACAAATGTCGCAGTCTCACAGCCTTGCATTAACCAACAATAAGCCCGGTATTCCAAATAACCAAAAGCAATGCACAATTAAACAAACAAACGTCCATACGCCTTTTACCTTACTGATTAAACCAGCATTTCAGTCTTTCAATCAGAAGCCTCAGCTTTTATCCCAGATGTTTAGATTTTGAGAAACAAACATGAATCTTGAACAAGCGTCAAAACCATGTGACAGTCAAATGAAATATTGTGGATTCAAACTCTTCTGAGAATGCGTGCGCAAACCCTAATTTCGGATTTACTGTCAAAGAAACGTCTGCTTGATCAAACCCTGAGCCAAACTCAACCAAATCAATAGAAACCCTAATTTTGGATAGACTGATAAGAAAAGCCTGTTTGACCGGTTCTTGAGCCAATCTGAAAAATCAGGAAAAGCCCGAAGCTGTGATTTCCTTGTGAAAAAGGGAGGGCAAATTTTGGGGTACAACAGACACCGAAGAGTGTTTTGTTAGGGATGTTGAAGATTAACAATGATTTTCTGGACAATATCAAAGAAGCTCAGAAGTTAGATGTGAAATTGGTAGATTCGGCGGTTGGACTCGATCAGTCTGAGAACGATGATTTTAAGTTAGATGCGCAAGGTGTGTTGAGATTCTGTAATCGAAATTGTATTCCTGATGATGCAGAGATGAATCAAGTAATTCTTGAGTTGGAAGACACTTAACCTTCGTGTGAGGCTAAGTGAGTGTAATATGGACCATGTAATATGTTAAGTGTTGGTGTCTAATCGATAAAATCGAATGAGAGGAAAATTATGGGAGTATTTATAAACCTCGTTGGAAATTATTGGATTATGATGCTTTAGGTGACTTGAGTACAAGATCTAAAGGAACACTATTATAGTTTGGTAACGATGGTTTATACTCTATTATGGTTGTCGGCTATCTATTGACAAATTGAGGAACTGATCACCCTTAGTCTCTTGTTGATAGTAGACGAGACCGTGTTGGATTGTATAGACTTGTCTTGCTATCTTAACGGTGTGTAAAGTGGTTGATGTTATATCGTAATGATAGTCGCTTACCAGTTTGTGTGAATTAATAGAGGAGTGGCTAGGAAAGAGTTGAGGCATGTTGAACAATTCGGAGTAGCAGGTTTATATGCGAGCTAACGATGCAAAGTGAAAGATTGAGTATATCAAGTGAACAACGATTTTATGGTGGATGTTAAAGAAAGTCCAAAACTAGGTTGAAACTTGTAAACCATATATTTGACAGAAATTTTAATAAGGACGGTGACTTAGGATGGATGATCAGAGTTGTGCAGCTGAAGCGTGATGTGGTGCAGTTGATATGCGTGTACGACTTGTTAGAAGTGAAGGACTAAATATCAAAAGCCTATGGGAAGGATATGTCTTGATCTACATGTTTGATTTGGTGGATTGTTGATATAGGGATGACGTGCCAAGGTACTGTGTTTTCTCGTAAATATTTGTTGATTTTATAAGGGTATTAATGTGGTTGTTGGTTGATGGTGAGTTGTGTGCATATTTGTTGAGTTATGCTGTTAATTTAACGTCATAATGATTTTGTTCTCGTTGCCATGATGTTGTTGTTGGTTACTGTAAAGGATGAATAATACTCCATAATATGATGAAGTTGATTATGTTGGCTATGTTGATGTCACTATAAGGGTGATACGATGATATGAATGGAGTTGTTGATATTTTGTTGATAATTGATATATATATAGGAATGAAATTGTGCATGTGTTTTGGTGTTGGAGATGTTGTTAAGATGATAATGTGATGTTGTATATCTAAGTATAAGTGTGTTATGGTTGTTACAACTTTAAAATATTGATATGACAAGATATTGTTAAAGTGGTTGATAAGTTGTTAACGATTACGTCGCAGAGGTGTTGAATGATTAGCATGTGTGTACTTGATTTAAATCGTATTGAGTTATTGATGTGTCGAGAAGTAGTGGTCGAAGTGTGTTCAGACGCGACTAGGGGTGTTGCAAAATTCGCGTTAAGAGTGGTAGTATCGAGTAGATTTTCAAAGACAAAAATATTCTAAGTGGGGGAGAGTAGTAACACCATTTAATTTAATTAATTATTTAATTAAATTATTATTTGATTATTTGTTGAAGTTGTGAGATATTGAGAATTGTTAGTATAAGTTGTTAGATTATTATTAATTAATTAATCAGTTGATTAATAGTAATAATGTTGGAATTAATGGAATAATAAAGATTAAGTTGTTGGGCCTATTTTATATGGTGGCATGTAGTACTAAGAGGGTGTGAGAATTAAGCCCAATAGAAATAATTCTATTATTATTAAGTTTGGTTATAATAATAGAAATTAGATGCGACAGTAAGGAAAAATAGGTTTTGTCAAGAAGAAGAGGAATAAGGGTTGGAAGAAAGAAAGAGAACATAGAAGTTGCAGAGCAAAGAAGAAAAGAGGCAAAGCAGAATTCGATCAAAAAATTATAGAGCAACCTTTAATCTAAGGTAAAGGTGGGGTTTTGACTCTATAATTGGTTATATGATGCATGTTACGTAGGAATTGGGTTGTGTAAAATTGTTACTGTATGTGATGGTTGTATGAACAAATTGTTGTTTGGTTTATGTGATAATTTTATGATAACGTTACAGTAGTTTTATTGATGAATGAAAGGTTGGAAATTAACCCATGGTTGGTATAGTTGTTATGTTGCTGTGAATACGTGTAGTGTTGTCTAAGATCATTGGTAAGGGAAGGAATTATCAGTCGCAGGAAGAATCTGGACAAAATTGTAGAATGGGAGGAAGAAGGGAAGGTGTGCCGAGCGACACATGTGTATTGGTAAAGGGTGCCGATCGACACCATGTTCTGTGCCGAGGGGAACGATTGCACATGTCGGGGGGTATGGCTCTGCATCCCGAGGGGCATGACCCTAACCATTCATTCTTTAATTGTTTTACTGTGTGTCTATTACTTTAATATTTTGTTACAGAATTTGGATGTAGCATAGTTAGAAAATGGTGAGTAACAGTAGAGGCTATTTACTAGTAACAGTAGTGAACAATTTATGGATTAATATAAATAAAGCAATTAACATTATTATGTTGCAAAATTAATAACTAGTATAATTTTAGTTGTAGAACTAGCAGTAAATAACAAAAACATTAGTAACTAAAATATATTAGCAGTTGAGGTAATTTAAGTAGCATGAAAATAATAGTTTCATTAATTTAGCAGAAAACTATTAATGAGGCTTATGACAGAATAATTTAGTAGAAGTATTTTAGTAGGATCGTGTTAATAATATTATTGGCATATGTAAGTTGTTGTGTTGTTGTTATTAATTGCTGATGTTGCAGGTAGTGGTGAGTTATGTTGTATTGCATCTATAATTGGAAATTATTAAGTTGTAGGCTTATGGCCAATGTTGAATTAAGTTGAATTACTAAGTTGTAGGCTTATGCCAACGTTGTGTTAATTGTTGTTGTTGAAATATCAAGTTGTAGGCCTATGGCCAGTGTTGAATTATTATTAAGTTGTAGGCTTATGCCAACGTTGTTATGTTGTTGTTATTGATGTTGCATTTAATCATGTTGTCGCATACATCGCATATTAAGTTAGGGCTGATGCTCGTTAAGTTGGCATGAATTTGAAAAATATTAAGTTGAAGGCTTATGCCTTGTTGATGCCTCTAGTAATTGGAAATTTCTAAGTTGAGAGTTATGCTTTGTTTCTGAGTTGGGAGTTCTGCTTCGTTTCTAAGTTGGGAGTTCTTCTCCATTGGTACCACATGCATGTGCATAGTCATGAGTTTCATTCTACATTGCATATTTGAGTTGTTGTGTTGATAAACTATTAAATTATGTTTTGTTGATGTTTTGTTGTGATTGATGTTTTGTTGTGATTGATGTTGTTCAAAGTTGTGAAGAGGTGATTTTTCATAGACTAATTCTAATGTAATATTTATCATATATTCGATTATATAGTTAGATATCTCACCCCTTCTGTTTGAATGTTACCCCGATGTTGGTAACATACATGTAATCCAGAGTGAAGGCGGTTTACCTTCAGTAGTTCGAGTCGGTGTCATTGCTCTGATACGTAACACTCGGGGGGATAAACGCTTGTTGTTTTATTGTTGTTATTGTTTCAGTTGATTGAACCTTAAGTTGTTGTTCGTTAAATACTTATTATTTGAAGTCGTTTTAGTTGGATAACAATGTTATATTCTTTTAAGTTGAATATTTGATTCCGCTGTGAAGTTATGAAAGTTGTTGATTTTTAAAAAGATTAATTTATGTTGATGTTGGTTCATCCAAGTTAATGTGGTATGTATCTGTAATGAATGTCGTTGTTTAAAGTTGAAATTGTAGCATCCTGATTTAGTTGTTTAATTTTTACAACTCTGATTTTATAATAATTTCCTGGTAGAATTGGGGTGTTACACACCGCGTTAAGCGGGCTGCATTTAGTTAACACACTAAAACCGCCTAAAAATACGCTAAGCGCATTATTTGTGCTAAGCGAGCTCAAAAATAAAGCTTTTTCCAAAATTTCAAAATGAAAGAAGTACGCTACAAAATACGCTGGGTGCACTCGCGCTTAGCAGCCTTTTGCGCACTAAGCAGGCTCTCTTGGGCAAAACTTTTCAAAATTGGTCTTTTATTCTGAAAATGCACATCCGGAGCCTTGCCTTCGACACCTTATTCCTCGATGCTCTAAAATGCAACAAATACCTACAAAATGAATGGAAAAACATCAAACAATACACTATGTACACAAAAACACAAATAAACACAAACTAAACATATTTACACAAAAGTCAGTTTTATTCAACCGATATTTACAACAAAGAGTTGATAAGTGAAACAAAAAGTATATACAAAAATAGCTATAATTTGCACTTATCAAACTCTCTCCAACTTGAACTTATTTGTCCTCAAACAAGGCCAAACTACTCAAAGAACCAAACGTAGTCAACCAAAATATCATGAATCAACAAGTTTTAAAACGGAAAACAAATGTATGGTTCAAACAAAAACGCACACGCAAGGTAAATACTTACCACAATCCTACAACGACAACATGCAAACAAAATGAATCATAAGTACAAAAATCATGCTAAACATTCTAAAACAAAACAAGCTCAATCATGAATCACACCTAATAAAAATTCATAGGTAGATGAAGAATACACAAATGTGAGGGGCAAAAAACACTCATCCAAAATCTTCCAAACAATAGACTAAATTATGCATTCATCAAAAAACTGATATTGGAAATACAAATGCAATAATCACAAGGACTTTTCAAGGTTGTAATATGGCTTGGTTAACAAACAAGGGATAAGTCCTAAAATTAATCGAAACAAAAACTTGTCTTAACCTAAGGGAATGATCAACTCACAAATACTCAAGAAAAATAATTTCAATCAAACTTCTTCTTCATTAAAAATTTCAAACCAACACACATCACTTATTATCACAATATTATTCTAACTCATTTTATTTTTGTTTTTCAAAATTTTCTCTTTTTTCTTTCTTTTTATTTTCTTTCTTTTTCACTTGTTTTTTATTTTTATTTTTTTACAACCTCATAGCAAATCAAAACATAAGCACATAAATATTTCTCTCCCCAACTTGAACTCAACCATATCATAATGTGAATACTCCCTACTTTCTAAGGCAAGACAAAAATTCAAACTACAAATCATAGTTGAGGGTTCAAGAAAACAAAGAATCAATATTCATACAAAAAGATGAACCAAACACTCATAGACAAGCATTTAGCAAAAACAACATGGACATCGACAAAAAGCTCAAAGGGGTTAACAAAAGTTCATACACTCACAAGGTGAAATGACTATTTGGCTAGGTAGTTGAGCTCAAAATCAAACAAAAAATATCTTGATCATGTTCATGATTTCATACAATCAACACAAACAAAAGATTAAACATAATAAAATCCAGTTAAAATAGGAATTGTGGCCCCCAACACATATGAATAATGGAAAGCTTCCTCATATTTATGGATAAAAAGGAAACTAAAGTGATTCAATCAAAAGCAAGTAATGCAAAAAGAATGAATGGCGTGGTAATTATACAAATGACAAGTTTCCTAAACATGTTATGCTATAGAAAGCGATAAACGAGTACCAACTTCAAAAACTATCACTACCATACATCTGCAAGTTGACACACTCAAAATCTAAAAACTACCAAATGTGACTTCAAGCTATCGCACCAAAATTTGAGTCCAAACAACAAAAGAAAGAATTAAAAATATTAATATTCATTACTATACTATAAAGCCTTGGATGAAGTGGGAAAAAGGAGAGTCAAGTGAAAAATTAAAAATAATTCACTAGCTCTACACATCAGAGCGCACTAAGTGGCACAGAGCGCGCTGCACCAGTTGCAGAAAAACAGGGCAACTGGTGCAGCTGCTATGCAAGCTCCACTTACACCTACACCACCCCAAACATAAAATATTTACAACTTACAAACTTCCTTAAGCTAAATACAACAAGTTTGCAGAAAACAAAACTTAACACATTAACACAAACTACTATAAACATACTAAATAGCCCGATGAAATTTGAACTTAAACAAATTGAAAAGTAAAGATTTGATATTTTTAAAACTTGACCAATTTCAACTTGTTTAAACAGAATTCACCAAACTGCGGAAAAAATAAAAACATGCTTGTTTTAAATCATAAACTTGATGCCTGATATTTACAAAACAACACACTGCTTCAGACATGTCAAACACTTCACTCCCGCCTCGCTCAAATCTCTTCAAGCTCTAACCAGAACAACACATCTAACCACAATTTGGAAAATGTGAAACAAAACAAGTATACTATATACAAATATATAAATCACGTAAATGTAAAAAATAAACAATTATGAAGAAAATGTACAGATACACGTTATAGACATATTTATGAAACTTAGAAAGCAAAACTATTGCGATGTAGGTAATATCAACTTCAATTCCCTGCAACAGTGCCATCTTGCTGGATGTGGTAAAGTGGCAAGAAAAAAGTAAAGTACTATTTTTACTGGGTGATATATAGGTTATGTCGTATCGTGTCCACAAAGATTGGAGAGAGGGAGAAACTAGTGTTCAACAGTTTCAATCCTTCTAAGTTTGGAAAAGGGTTTTGCGGAAAAAGTGGAGGAAAAGTAAATAAAGCAAATAAAGAAAGCGATAAATAATAATTTGCATCCAAAGAAAATTCATTCTGGAATTACATTTCACTTTACCTGTCAAATACTTAAACTTGATGATCAATTTAACGCGACCTAAATCACTTGTCAATACGATCACGTATCACTCACACTAAGGCTATCTCTAACACAAAATGAGACATCACTTGAATTGCTCTCGTCAATGATCTCTCAACCGACTCAAATAATCCAGATGCATTTCATAACTGATACTCACATGAATATTAAGCCTAAACCTATGTATAGAGTCTAGGACCTAATAGATATTCATTCAAGAAAGAGATTCGGAAAGCATATGTCTACGACAAACTAAAACTCTGCGATTAAGCAAAAATCAAGAATAAACACCGGTATTAGTTTGTTAAAGTGATTTCATACAATCCCATGATCAAAAAATGTACATACAATAAGAGTAAAGATATACATACAACACCCACCATAGGAATGATACATAGGGAAGAAGAAGATGAATAGGAAACTTCTTGTGGTGTCAATGCGGTCCAAGACCACCCATAGCCAATCGACATGGTGACACCACCCAATGATGTTGCTTGAACCTCTAAGCTACAAAGAATTTGATCATAGCACCTCCAAGAGGGAAAAAGATGTTAAAAACCTAGAAAATCTATTTCTAAACTATTTATACAAACTGATCTCAGCAGACCGCGCTTAGCGGGCTCACCGCGCTAAGCGGGTTGCGTTTATTTAACACATTAATCCGCCTAAAATTGTGCTAAGCGGGCTCAAAATAAAGCTTTTTGCCAAAATGTCAAAATGCAAGTAGCACGCTCAAAAATGCGCTGAGGCACTCGCGCTTAGAGGCCTTTTTGCGCGCTAAGCGGGCTCTCCTAGGCAAAACTTCTCAAAATTGGTCTTTTACCGAAAACGTGCATCCGAAGTCATGCCTTCGACACCTTATTCCTCAATGCTCCAAAATGTAACAAATACCTGCGAAATGAATGGAAAAACATCAAATGGTACACTATATACACAAAAACACAAATAAACACAAACTAAAAGTATTTACACAAAAGTCAGGTTTATTCAACTGATAATTACAACAAAGAGTCGTTAAGTACAACAAAAAGTATATACAAAAATAGCTATAATTTTCACTTATCAGTGACCTTACATCATTCAATAAAAAATCTAACCTAACACATGCGAACTATGTAGACTCTGATTCCATCTCTTGATGAATATACATAGGCATAAGGTTGTGAAGCTTTAGCGAGTCCACTAACTCTTTGCCAATTCTAACCTTATGTAAATACCTTCCCTTTTTGAATAAATAAGAGCAAAAAATAATTAGGCTAACACACCTTAACCCTAGATCTAGAGAAGGTTCCTCTTGAGTACAAGGGAGGTAAGGGGTGTCTAACACCTTCCCCTCACTTAACTGACTCCTGAACTCATATTCGGTTATGATGACTATCTTATCCTTCCCTTAGGGTTTCCTCATTATTTCCCTTGTTCCTTAGGAACGAATAAAAGATGGTGGTGACTTCATAATTTTTCCAGCCGCGACATAAATGTTAAAGAAAGCAAAGAAAAATTGAATGCAAAGCTTTGCATAAATCGAAATTTTGTGATCAAACATACACTGCACTCATGAGACTTATTTCTCACTTTGTTGGGTACTCTGAGTTTGCGTGAGTTTATGAGTAAATTTAAACACCCCTAAATCTAACAATGAAACTACTATTTATAATACAATATAAATAATTTCTTTAATGGTGGGCTTTCCTCCAATGAGCGCCATGTCGTTGTTGCGTGTCTTCTTATATTGTAAACTGCTTCCCCATGTTTCCATGGTGAGGATGAGGTTAAGAAGTGGTTACTAACCATGTTTGCTTGGTTTAACCACCTTGATCAAATTTCCTTGGTCGAAATATTCGTGTTTGTTACCTAAAAAAATCCTAAGTCCACAACTTTCTTCAAACCAGATTTCGACATCCATTTTGCTCATCCTTATGTCGAACCATCTCCCTCATGAGCGTCGACCACATTCTCGCCTCCCAGCTAGAACTTTTCCAAAAGTCTTTTCATCTTCCTATTATCTTAGCTAGATTTTTAAGCCTTGTCGAAAGTCCCAACTAAAAAATTACCCCCTGTCATACCCCAAAATTTTCCCTCACCTCTTGGATATGTTTTGACTCAACAAGTTCCTTACACTTATAGGGATCTAAGAGCTCAAGTTATCTCAAGAATGGGTCATGCACATCCTCCTCCTAAGCAATGGTCTCAAACTAAGGTTTTAGTTTTAATAAGTAATATTGGACTTTCAAGATCCAAAATGGACATAATATGGTATCATATGCTCCAAGTAATCTCCATGTCAAGTTTCATGCCAAACAATGCAAGTATGCTCAATCAAATGCTCATAAGGTCAACAGTCGATTATAAGGGTTAACAAATTCAAACTGTGATCAACATGCAGTCAAACTTCAAGATTTTTGGTCAACATCAAGGCTTTGAAGTCACATTCATCATTTAATTAAGGGTTGACCATGATTCATCAAGAAAACCTAAGATTCCACAAAGGTCAAAAGTTACTAAATTAGGGTTTCTTAGGAAAAGTCAACTGAACTTTGACCAGCCATAACTTTCACATGCTTCATCATAAATTCTCCAACCAAAGCTCATTTTGAAGAGAATCCAATTCCATACAACTTCTCTTCAGGCCTCAAGTCCAATAAATTCACTATTTTAGAAATATTGCTTAAGACATTATACGTCATCTTAAAAGTCAACAAAAGTCATCTTTTCCAAAGAAGCATACATGAACATGGAAGACTCAATTGAGATGAAACCAAAAGGAGCTCCTAGAGGACATCTTGAGCTTTCCAAAATGGTCAAGAACACCTTCATAGGACAAAAATTGAGAGAGTTATGACTTGTATAAATTGGAAAATTTTATAAAAATGCACAAAAGTCAGTGTGAGCAAATTGGATTTTTTTGAACTAATGGGCCTAGGTTTTGGATCTCAAACATATCTGTGGACTTATTCAAGACATTCAAAACCATTATTTTATTTTTATGGTATTTGTTTTTATTTATTGTATTTTTTATTCATTTAAATATTAATAAATCAAATAAAATAGTAAAATGATGAATTAAATCCAAAAGATTTGTTTTATGATCATATCGAGCTCAAAATCAGAAGATTGAGTAAAGAATTTGTGTGAGGGGTGATTTGAGAGAGATGAGAAAATTTTGTCCATATTTAGAAAAATAAAATTCCAAGATTCAAATCAAATCTTTTCCATTCAATCTTCGTGGTTCTAACCATTTTTGTTTGCCTAATACATCCCAATATATAAACACAACATTTCCAGACCAAAAGGACAAGGGTTGGCCACACAAAACTCACGTTCAAATTTCAAATTTTCAAGAGAAAAGTTCAAATCCATTTTGGATTTTGAGACAAATTCAAAGGCTTTTGAGGACTCAACAACCATCCCTGGACATCACTGAAGGTGTCACGATCACCCTCGAGCCCTAAAGCATCATAAAACAATCCCTACAAGTCACAGTTTGCCACGCTTTTTTCAAATTCGTATTCTTACATTCTTGCATTATTAATTAATTTCTATTGTATATTTGTGTTTGTATGGATGTTGTGGTATGGTGGGAGAACTGACTTGAGGTTTTTGCGTTTGTATTCACAAATGTTGCAGTTAGTAAGAGTCGCCACCGAATTTTCTTTTATCCAAAAGGAAAGGTGAAAAAGCACAGAAAAGACCTTTGAGATTGTTTCTTGAGTTCAGGGGGTAGATTATGAAAAGGGAAGGTATTAGAACCCTTTTCATCCATGGTTTTCCACGGGCTCTTAGTTACTTGCTAGATTACTTGCTTTTGTTTGAAAATATGCTTTGTGTGGTTTTTTGAAAGTATTTTGAAAAGATGCCATCGTTTAGGCAAACTTTGTAATAGTTCTTGTTCGTAAGAACGTATACAAAGTGTTGAGCTTTTGAAAATGTTTCAAGTTTGGAAATATGTTTGGAAAGTGTATGTGATTGTTTTTTAAAAATAGCAAGGATTTTTGTTTTGAGAGTGAGCAAGTAACTAAAAGTAATCTACCTACTCAAAAAAAGTCTTAGATGTGCTTTTCTTCCTTCTTTAGATGTTGCTATCTTACCATTGACTTGGTAATAAGCCCCATCATTGGATGTGAAGGGACGGGAATTGGGTCATCGTATGACCATGATAGAAATGTTGTGAGATGACTTAGAACTTTTCTTTAGGCTACTAAGATCATTTTTGAAAGGCAACTTTGATAGCGTCATTGAGGGACTATGATCTTATATTTTTGTTTGTGCTAAGACATCCCACATGTATAACATGGCCATTTTTCCGCAATAAGTGGAGTTAACCTTAAGGGTGCATGTGTGAATAGTGTGTTTGATTTGCATGCATTTAATCTTTGATTAGGGTTATCTACTTGTTGATTTTATCTCTTGCCATACACGCCTAATTACCATACAGTATAAGGAAAATAGTAAATTGCGGAAAATGAAATTCTACGCTATTACAATATTTAGGGGATGGGGTACATATTACGAATGGGGATTTACAAGAGAAAATACGTCTTAAGTTACTATTACAACTATATCGAAGTGTATAAGAATGTACAAGAAAATGTGAGATGAACTTCTTTTATTTTAAGAAAATACTTTCGATCTTTTGTTTTTTTAAGAAATAAAATAAAGTGTGGAAAGAATGTTTTTGATGTTTGATGATTAATGGAGTAGAAATTGATAGTAAAAATAATGATAGAAGGAAAAAAAAAGAATCAGCGTATTGCTGATTAAATGAGGTCAGAAGTTCTGACTTCTGGCATGCTGCAAAATTGAAATCCTGTTAGTGAAAATATGTAAAGTCAGAAGTTCTAAGCCCGATAGGGACACAGTTATTTTCAGAAGTTCTGATACTACTAACAACAAAATAGACTTCAGAAGTTCTGATACCACTGGCAACAAAACAGACTTCAGAAGTTCTGAGACCACTGGAAGAACTTGGTCTCTCTCTTTATGCTAGTCAGAACATCTGCAACTTGGTTATTTCTTCACAAGACAGAAGATGTGCATATAACAGTTATAGCAGGTGTCATAGTGTTTAGAATAGGAAATATCAGAACTATAAATCAGAGGGAAGTAAGAATTTGCTAATCTTAATTCTGAGTTCTAATTTCTTCAAGAAGTTCTGAAATGATTTATTCCCTACTTAGGCATGCAAAATGCATGAAATCTCAAAATATATACAACACCAGAAACATGATATCTACATTGTATTTTTGAGCATGCAAATCTGGTAATGCTTAAGTAATATGGTGAGAGTCAGCAGAAACTTACCTTGCAGCTGGAAGAGGTTCTGTAGGCTGGAGTTAACCTCAACTCTGATGATATTCTGAGCAGCTTCTTCACGTACTCAGTAAGCTGGAAGTTTCCCACTTCTGGAACAGCAAATAGGTGATATTCTGGTTTCTTTGAGTAGATGGATGGAAAATATAGGGTAATATGAATAAAAAAGCTAGGGCAGTTTCTAATATGTGAATCAGAAACTGTATCGATGGTTTTAGTCAAGAAATATTTGAGAATAAATGGAGTTTGAATGCAAGGAATCAAAAGTTGTCAGTTTTTGTGTGTTGTGTTTACAGTTCTTGGAACTCTTGGAATTTTGGAAGGGGTTCAAGGCTTTTCTTTCTTAAATTTTTCGACCTATTTTCAGTGGCCAAGGGTGTTCTATTTATAGGAAAAGGTTTTGTGGTTTGGAGAGGTCAAGTAACACCAACATCATACGCTAGATGTTGACTTGTTCTTGAAGCAAGTTCAAAAAGGTGTGGGGATAACAAGGGTATTTATATGCCATACGTGGGGAGATCCTTTGGATAAAGACTCAAAAGTGGTTGTGAGCATTAAATGAGCATTAAATGATGATGAGATTTGTCAAAATCAGAAATCCTGTAATGTGAGATTTTGCATCATTGCTTAATTCTGGATCAAAAGCTTCATTTCAGCGTAACCTAGAACAAACATCCAACTTCTGATCTTCTTATCTTCTGGCTCCAGCATGTTCTGAAGGATCCCCCAGACTTCCCAGTAACCTTCTTTGGTTTACCTTGGAAAACTCTGGATTAGAAGTTCTGCTTTAACGTAGAATCCAATCTTCTGATCTTCTTATCTTCTGGCTCTAGCATGTTCTGAAGGAGCTTTCAGATTTTCTAGAAAGCTTTGTATCACGCTTTATAAACTTCTTTGATTTACCCTTGCAAACTATGAATGAAAATTTTGTGCAAACTTGCCCAGAAGTTCTGACCAAACTCTGTCTTGAAAGTGTCCAGAATTTGCTGAGTGTTTCAGTTTCAGGGACGTGTCTCTGAGGAGTTATAACTTGAAATTCTAGCACTACTAGGATAAGTCTTGTTCAACAATGTTCTAGATCTTGTGAGGGTCTATAACTATTGTGTCAGAGGCTGATCCAGAATCAACTTGCATCAAGGTGAAAATCTGGCCAGAAGTTCTGAGTTTTGTCATGCTTCTTAAACACTTAGAAAAGTTCTAAGTATTTAAAATTTTGACTTTTTTCCCAAAGTAAATTGACTTTTGATTTTCTTGATGAAACAAACTTCATATTTCAAAATGTCTTGATGATATATGATTCTTGAAACTTGGTTTTGGTCAAAAAGCCAAAGTTTGACCTTTTTTAGCGTGAAATGACCATTTTGCCCCTTGTGGGCAACTTTCTTGAAAAGTTGTAATTCAAGACTTGGGACATGATAGGAGCAAACCTGAGAGTTCTGGATGATTCTTTGGGAAATGATAGGGAAACTTTTGGGGTACAACAACTTCCCTTGTTCAATCTTCTTGTACCTGAAGAGTTAGATTGGCGGATCTGCCATTCGTGACTTGAAGGTGAAAGATGATTAAACATTATAGTGCCCAGAAATTTGCACTCGTAGATGAATCTTGAATGGGCTTATAGATGCCATTTGGAGGAATGGTGGTAAACATTGGAAGAAGTATCAGCACAAATCTTCTTGTCGATTTATACTAAAACTTGATGTTCTACCTGTGAGAAAAGGGTTAGTAAAATGAAGATGTTTGCATGATGTTCACCAGATGTGGTATCATGCCAAATGCGTATGGTATGTACATGATATGATTTATGAATGCGAAGTGTATGTTTTTGTATGGGAAAATAAATCCCTGACTACTGCTGAGGAAAATCTAGGAGATGGAATCCCTGATTGCCTGTTGGAGATGAAGAATATGCATATCTTCAAATTTTGTTGAAAGGATGCTTTTGCTGGGGAAGATTACTCCACTATCAGCTGTTATCTGGTCGGATCCAGGCTTCACAGTTGTTGAGGATGAAGTAGTCGACTGCTATTTGGTCGGGTCCAGGTTTCACAACCACTTACTAGAGGATGAGACGAATTAACTGTTATCTGGTCAGATCCCAGGCTTTACAGAAAATTCCTTGAAATTGAATAGTTATCTGGTCGGATCCAAGCTTCACCATAACTTGTTGGGGATACGGAAGTTAACTGTTATCTGGTCGGATCCAGACTTCGTAGTAACTTGGAATGGCAACTACTATCTGGTCGAATCCAGGCTTCATGGTTTTTGGAAAATTATACTATTATCTGGTCGAGTCCAGACTTCATAGTGTCTTTATGGGGATCATAGTTAATTGTTATCTGGTCGGGCTCCAGGTTTCATAATAAACTGTTTGAAAACTGTTATCTGGTCAGGTCCAAGTTTCGCAGATTTCTGAGGTCGATGCGGTCAATTGTTATCTGGTCGGGTCCAGGTTTCACAATAAATTGTTTGAAAACGGTTATCTGGTCGGGTCCAGGTTTTGTAGATTTCTGAGGTTGATAAGGTCAATTGTTATCTGGTCGGGTCCAGGTTTCATAATAAAATGCTTGGGGATTTAGTTGTTATGTGGTCGGTTTCCAGGTTTCACAACAAATCTCTGAGTATGATTGTTATCTGGTCGGATCTAGGCTTCACAACGGATTTCTTGAAAGGATGGAAATGAGGACTGATATCTGGTCGGGTCTAGGTTTCTCAGCCATTTGTTAGGGATAGAGAGACAACTCTACTGGGGAAAAGAAATTAAACCTTGGTCGGATTGAGTTCAGGCTCTTCTATATATTTGAAGAGTTAGGCTATTATCTGGTCGAGTCCAGGTTTCATAGCATCTTGGAGTTGAGATCAACTGTTATCTGGTCGGGTCCAGGCTTCAGTAACTCAAACTGTTATCTGGTCGAGTCTAGGTTTCAGCAACTTGAAGAAGTCAAACTAATATCTGGTCGGGTCCAGGCTTCAATAATAACTTGAGAATTGTGCTAATATTTGGTTGGATCCAGGCTTCAAAGCATCTCTTGGAAATAGTAAAGGCTTAGCTGACGGTTTTACTGGAGATTAGGGGTTGTGGACCTGTAATTTGCAGTAATTTGAAAGGGAAATTCAAACTGGAGAGTATAGACTCAGTCGGGTAAGGCAGAATCAGCTTGGGGAGGATGCCACCGATTGGGGACGATGGGCTCAGCTGGGGATGATGGGCTCATATGGGGAGGATAGATTCTGTTTGGGAGAAAATAGCCTTGGTTGGAGAAGATGTACTCAGTTGGGAAAGATGGATTCAGTCGGGCAATTTGGACTCACCTGGGGAATTGGGGCTCAATTGGAGAAGATATACTCAGTTGGGGATGATGGGCTCAGCTGGGGATGATGGGCTCATCTGGGAAAATCGTGGTGTCTTGATTGTTGTATGTTGAGGCTTTTGAACTCGACTGGAGAAATAACTCTGTTGGGGAATAAACCCTGTTGGAGAGGTGAATTTCCTTTAGGAAAGAATTCCCTATGCTTCAATCTTGTTAAAATTGACTTAGCTGGGGAGAAAGCGGACAAGAGATTTAGACTTTGGTCAGAGATTTTCTATACAAAAAGACTTTGTGGGCCGCTTTATTGGGGAAAGGTTTGTTGCTGCCATCCTTGTGGGGATCATGGTGATGAGATAACTCAGTGGGGCTATTTCATATATAATAAAGAGATGATTAATGCTGCTGTGTGTTGATGCTTTGTTGTTCATGCTCTGTTGTTTAGCAAGACGCATGTGTCAAAAGTTTTAATTATGTTCATATGCATATATTTATTCAATTTTAGTCATTGGACAAATTTGCATTTAAAACGAAGACAGAAAATTTTGTATTTCAAAGTGTATTTGTATTGATATTTTGCCCATGAATAGGCGTTTTTTGTACATAGAGACAGAGATCCTAGTAAGAGGAAATCGTCAAAAGGAAAACAAAATTGAGAATGAAAAACAAATAGCCACGTGAAATGATCTCATTGCCTTCCAGCACTACTATTGCCCCAATGTCTTCGAACGTCCCTTGTCGTTGATCGAAGTTGATTGGATTGATCTTAGACCGTTTGAACTCGGACCTTGGTGATAAAATTGACTGTGTTGATTATACGGGACATAGTCGTACGCTTTTAATCCTTAATTTTTGCCTGAACCACCCTTTTCGGGTTTTCGGTCCATCAAGATACCCTTTTTTGCCCAAGTCGCCCTTTTGGGTTTTTAACTTATCAGGTGTACAACCTTTTGCATATATCCCTAATTTTTTCCCAAACTTTTTGGTTTGCCGGGATGCCCTTATTTTGCTTAGGTGTGTCAACCTAACGGGTCTCTTATGCATAGTATTTTTTAACTATGTCCGCGTTTATGGGATGTGGGAAATCCTCGCCATCCATGGTAGTCAACATCATGGCACCTCCAGAGAAAACTCTCTTGACACCGAATGACCCTTCATAGGTGGGAGTACATTTGCCTCTAGGGTCGCCTTGTGGTAAAATGATGCGTTTTATCACCCAGTCACCAGCTTGATATACTCGAGGCTTGATCCTTTTGTTGAAAGCCTTGATCATCCGTTTTTGGTACGTTTGACCATGGCAAATAGTAGCTAACTGTTTTTTGTCAATCAAGTTCAGCTGATCCAATCTCGTTTGAATCCACTCGTCTTCACCCAAGTCAGCTTCTTTTATGATCCTTAGGGAAGGAATCTGAACCTCTATGGGTAAGACAGCTTTCATGCCATAAACCAGAGAGAAAGGAGTTGCCCCGGTTGATGTTCGAGCCAAAGTGTGGTAGTCGTGGAGGGCAAACGGTAACATCTCATGCCAGTCTTTGTATGTTACCACCATCTTTTGCACAATCTTCTTGATATTTTTATTGGCAGCTTCCACTGTGCTGTTCATCTTGGGTCTATACGGAGAAGAATTTTGATGCTTGATTTTGAACTGAGTGCAAAGCTCATGTAATCATAGCATTATTGAGTTTAGTCCCATTTTCGGTGATGATCCTTTCGGGGATACTGTGATACGGTGGCCAGAACCGGGACTGTTTCTTTTAGGAATTATTGGTTTGCGTTTTGCGTTTGTGTTCGCAAAATGCCGCGGTAAGCAAGAGTCACCACCGACTTTTATTTTATCCAATAATGAAAGGAAAAAAGCACAGAAAAATTCCTTTTTTCGAGATTTTTTGAGTACGGGGGGTAGATTATAGAAAGGGAATGTATTAGCACCCTTTTTATCCGTAGTTATCTACGGGCTCTTAGGTACTTGCTCATCATTTTCAAAATTGCTTCTTTGTGTGTTTGTGTGATTTGAAATGTTTTTGACTTCGATTTAACTCTTGCTTCTGTCTTCAAGAGTGTTACGAAGTGTTTTTTGAAAGCTTTGTTTGAAAGAGGTGTGTAAGTGTGAAAAAGTTTGTTTGGATTGAGAAAGTACTTAAGAACTAATCTACCTACTCGAAAAAGAGAATTGTTCTACGTTTGTTTCCTTTAGACAGTGCTATCCCACTATTAGTGAGTAGGTAGCATCGTCTTTGGAGTTTTGAGGGTCAATTCGAAAGGGACGTACAGTCACTAAAGCAATATTAGGACGTCTTAGTAATAACCCTAATGTCTTAGATCAATTTATTCGAGGCAACAATTCCGAGGCAACCATTTCGAGGCAACTTTTTCGAATGGGACTTTGATCTTTGTTTAGACAAAAGAGTGACCACTAAAGCATTCTATACTTAATGACCGTTTACCGAAGGCAACCAAGTGGGAGTGTACCCTAGGAGTGCGCATGTGCGAGTGATTCGATTTCAGATTATTTATCTTTGCACATTTAGGGTTTGCTAACTGTTTTAAAGTTTACATACATTCTTGTCATGCAACCCTAATTATTCATACATCTAACAGTTAAATATTTTGTGGAATTTAAAGTGCGGAAATTAAACTACGCTATTACAAGGCTTCGGGTATTTACATAGCAAAAAAAAACCTTAAAAATAAAGCGATAAATGAAAAGATAAAAGTCCTAATTAAACTATTACAACTTGTGGGCAGTTACATCAATATGGTAAAAATAATAATAAAGCGCGCGATGAAATTAAGATCGACAAGAAATTAGGGTTTTGACCCTTTTTAACCTAATTAAAAGAAATAAATGTTTTTGTTGATTTTTGATTATTTTTAAGAAAAGAATATGGTTTTAAAATTAAATACAAAATTAATTAGCTAATTAAATTAATTAATGAAAATAAATTACATGGCCTATTTTTATGTTTTTGGTTATCTTTAAGAAAAAGAAAATATAATTAAGTTATGAAAAAAAACCTAATTGTTCTAATTATTTTTAAATTTATTTACAAAATAATCAAAGTTATCTAAGATCAAATAACCTAATTAATTAATTAGTTTTTGATAAAAAAAATAAACTTAAACCTAATTTGGTGAAAAAATGTTATTTGTGATTTTTGATAAAAAGAAATAATTAATTTTGGTTAGTATAATAAATAAACTAAATTAAATAAAAAAGATAAAAAGAAAAAGAAAAGAAACTTAGGCCTGAGAAGAGTAATTTGAGGGGGTGCAGATAGCACTTTTCTGGGCCCAAAACAAGGAGGTCCACGTTGACTCTCAGGATCTGATGTTACGCGTTGACTGCAGCCCACGATGGTCCTTCTTTGATGACCCTTGGATCTGGCCATCTGGCCACTTGGCAGATTGGATTATGAAGATGTATGGTAGTCCTTGGTCTTTGTGTGCACGTTGGATCATGAAAAAGAAAATTATATGAAATAAAGGGGGACCTGTGATTCGAACCCAGGCCCCAAGACACGTTCCAGTGACTGGCTACCAATTGTGCTAACTGCATTTGTTGTATACATAATAAATAATAATGATAATATAAAAAATCAATATACACTAAGTCCAAAATGCGCGAATTTTTAAATAGGCGAATGGTTGTTCGCCACGTCTTCATCTTCCCCAAGGATTTGTTGTTTTAGACAACAGGCCTTTACCAACGGACACTCACCGTAGATAAAAACCTGGTCATATCAAAAATCATGTACAAGCACAATAAATCAATAGCGATGGTACCAATCCATTCGTCTCAGTCTCATGAACTTCATGGTACCCT
Source organism: Vicia faba (assembly GCA_948472305.1). NCBI lineage: Eukaryota > Viridiplantae > Streptophyta > Magnoliopsida > Fabales > Fabaceae > Vicia > Vicia faba. The sequence goes on from OX451735.1 coordinate 360,949,689, forward strand.
AATCGTAGCCCAATTTCACCTGTACACCAAGATCCCAATTTGAACCAAAAAACCCTAACAATGGTGAAATCTCATACAGTTCATGAAATTGCAATTAATTGTTACAAAAAGCTTACAAATGTTCGAAGGATTAAGAATCTACAAATATTTCATGCTATAGATGCCACAATTACGAAATTCGAATTCAAGAAAATAGCAAAGTCGTGACTGACTTACAGCGCGTTTTGGTACTGGAAAGGCCTTGTTCTTGATTGATTTCGCTTGCTTACACTCCCAGGAAGCGATTGGGACAGCTAGAAGGCCTTGAGGATGCCTGGAAGTATAAATTCGTGTTTACACTTTTTGGTGTTTTTTCAAGTTTTTGTTTTGGTTCACACTGTTAGAACAATGTTTGAATCTACTACCCTATATTTAAGTTTTGATGATAACAAAGTGAAAAGATATAGTATTTATATGTTTCATGTTTGAACTATATGCTGCCTAAAATTACTATGCTCTGACTTGCAGATACGCTGATTAAAATAAGCAAGATCACTTCTTCAGCATCAGAATTTGATTTCATACACCAGCATCAGAAGTTGCTGAATCAGAACGTCAAGATCAGATGATCAACTCACGTACATGCTGAAGCTTGATGAACAGAACTGCGCGTAAACACTCTGATACAAAAACAATAGTTCATCAGCAGCGAAGCAGAATCAGAATGAGCCAAGCCAGAACGTGCATTGAAGAAGCAACGGTACTGTGCATTGAACGCTAATTAATTCCAACGGCATCATTCTAGACAAGATCTGCTCAAAAAGGAAAGCTTGTTATTAGCATTGAATCAAGAATATTGCATTCAACGTTCATCTTCTCAAGTGCTATATAAACAAGGCTTCGAAGATTATAATGGCTAATGCTCTCCAAATCTCTACACGCACAAAGCTGAACAATAATCTTCATCTACCAGTTTTGCTAAACCACAAACTCTGATACTCCATTAGTGTTTAGCAATCTAGTTTCTAAGCTTCATTTTGTGTATACATCACAGTTGTGATAAAGTTTTGTAGAAAACATTCACACACATTGTTTTATACCTTTGTAAGAAAGTGTTGCCTTGACAAACCGGATTGTGGTTTGAATCAAGAAGGCTTTAGCAGTTGTTAAAGCAGTCTGTAATATTCAGTTGAATATAGTGAATTAAGACCTCGTTGGAGAGAGGCGAAATCACCTTGACGGGTGGACTGGAGTAGTTTGAGATCAAACGAACCAGGATAAAAATATCTTGTCAATTGCTTTAAGTTTTCAGTTTTACAATTCAACCCCCCCCCCCCCCCTTCTTGTGTTTTTCACCCCTTCAATTGGCATCAGAGCGCCTGGTTCTGAGCTAAAACACTTAACCGTGTCAGTACAAGATCCAGCGTCAGAAAAACACAATGGCAGGAAACAACTCTCATTTCAGCAATGACAACAATGAGGACAGAGACAGATTCAGCGGCAAACCTCCAGTCTTTGATGGAGAAAACTTTGATTACTGGAAAGACAGAATTGAAAGCTTCTTTCTAGCACATGATGCTGATCTGTGGGATATGGTGACAGATGGATACACGCACCCTGTGAATGCTAGTGGTCAGAAGATTGATAGAAAATCAATGACTGATCAACAAAAGCGTGATTTCAAGAATCACCATAAGGCCAGAACCATCCTCCTCAGTGCCATCTCCTATACTGAGTATGAAAAGATCTCCAACAGAGACACAGCTAAGAACATCTTTGATTCTCTCAGAATGACGCATGAGGGCAACGTTCAAGTCAAAGAAACAAAAGCTCTGGCGCTCATTCAGAAGTATGAGGCGTTCAAAATGGAAGAATCTGAATCCATTGAAACTATGTTCTCTAGATTCCAGATTCTGGTAGCTGGTCTCAAAGTTCTGGACAAAGGATACTCTACTGCTGACCATGTCAAGAAGATAATCAGAAGTTTACCCAAGCAGTGGAGGCCTATGGTTACTGCTCTGAAGCTAGCTAAGGATCTCAACAAAATCACTCTGGAGGAACTTATAAGCTCCCTCAGAAGTCATGAGATAGAGCTAGAAGCTGATGAGCCTCAGAAGCAAGGTAAGCCTTTAGCTTTAAAATCTAACAGAAAATATGAGTCTAAAGTTTTGCAGGCAGTTGAAGAAACATCTGATGGATCCTCATCAGAAGAAGACGAACTTTCCCTTCTCTCCAGAAGAGTAAATCAACTGTGGAAGCAAAGACAAAGGAAGTTCAGGAATCCCAGAAGATCTGATCAGAATGAGTCTTCTTCCAGATACAGAAGGACAGATTCTTCCTCTGGATACAGAAGATCTGAAGGCTCCTCCAGTAGCAAGAAGCCAAACACAAAAGACATCATCTGCTACGAGTGCAATGAGCAAGGACACTACAAGAGTGACTGCCCAAAGCTTCAGAGGGAAAAGCCCAAAAAGAAGTTTGGAAGAGAGAAGAAGAAAAGTCTCATGGCCACATGGGATGACTCTGACTCGTCTGAAGCTGACTCAGAATCAGATGATGAAAGGGCGAACATAGCGCTCATGGCTAACATTCCAGATGATAGTGAAGCTTCTGAATCAGACTCAGAATCAGACACAGAAGAGAAAATTTGGGTACCTAAGGATAAAATAATACATGTTGCAGATATCTTTAGCAGCAAGTCAGAAACACCAGTCATGGTACCTGGACTCTGGCTGCTCACGACACATGACGGGAAGAAGGCATATGTTCCAAAGCCTGGAACTTAAGCCTGGAGGCCACGTTGGCTTTGGAGGCAATCAGAGGGGAAAGATAATTGGCTCTGGAACTGTAGGTAATGGAAATCTTCCCTCTATTAATAATGTTCTGCTAGTAGATGGATTGATGCATAATCTGTTATCCATAAGTCAATTAAGTGATAACGGTTATGATATAATCTTTAATCAAAAATCATGTAAAGCTGTTAGTCAGAAAGATGGGACTATCCTGTTTAATGGAAAGAGGAAAAACAACATTTACAAAATCAAACTTTCTGAACTAAAGAGTCAGAATGTAAAATGTCTTCTGTCTGTTAACAACGAGCAGTGGATCTGGCACAGAAGATTGGGGCATGTTAGTATGAGAAGAATATCTCAGATTAACAAACTCAATCTGGTCAGAGGACTTCCAAATTTGAAGTTCAATTCAGATGCTCTGTGTGAAGCATGTCAGAAAGGCAAATTTGCAAAACCTTCTTTTAAATCCAAAAATGTTGTTTCTACCTCTAAGCCATTAGAACTTCTGCACATTGACTTATTTGGACCAGTTAAAACTGCTTCAGTCAGTGGCAAGAAGTATGGGCTAGTAATCGTAGATGACTATAGCAGATGGACATGGGTAAAGTTCTTAAGACACAAGGACGAGTCACACTCTGTGTTTGTTACCTTCTGTAACCAAGTTCAGAATGAAAAAGATCTTAGAATCGTTAAAGTCAGAAGTGATCATGGTGGAGAATTTGAAAATAAAGATTTTGAGTCATTCTTTAATGACAAAGGCATTCTGCATGATTTCTCTTGTCCTAGAACTCCCCAACAAAATGGAGTTGTAGAACGAAAGAACAGAACATTGCAAGAAATGGCCAGAACCATGATCAATGAGACAAACGTTGCTAAGACTTTCTGGGCAGAGGCAATAAACACAGCGTGCTACATTCAGAATAGAATCTCAATAAGACCTATTCTGGAAAAGACTCCATATGAATTGTGGAAGAACAGAAAGCCCAACATTTCATATTTTCATCCATTTGGATGTACTTGCTTTATATTGAATACAAAAAATTATTTGAACAAGTTTGACTCTAAGGCACAGAAGTGTATTATGTTAGGATACTCTGAACGCTCAAGAGGGTACAGAGTATACAATACAGAAACACAGATTGTGGAAGAATCAATCAGTGTTCGTTTTGATGACAAGCTTGACTCTGAAAAGTCAAAGCAGAATGAAAATCTTGCAGGTATAGAAATTGAATTTGCAGGTTCTGAAGACAAGTCATCAGAAGCTCTCAACACAGACATTCCTTCAACGTCTGAAGGGAGCAATGCTAGAAATCCTACAACAGCTGCTGATCAACCTCAGAAGAGATTGCCCAGAAGCAGTTTGGATCACCCAGAAGAGACTATCCTAGGAAGAAAGGAAGATCCAATCAGAACAAGAGCAAGCTTCAGAAACTCTGAAGAAACTCTTATGGGACTTGTGTCTCTGATTGAACCTTCTTCTATTGATGAAGCACTTCTGGATAATGACTGGATTCTGGCAATGCAAGAAGAGCTGAATCAATTCACCAGAAACGACGTATGGGATCTCGTTCCCAGACCAAAAGGATTCAACGTCATTGGAACAAGATGGGTGTTCAGAAACAAGTTAAATGAACAAGGTGAAGTCATCAGAAACAAAGCACGACTGGTTGCACAAGGTTATAGTCAGCAAGAGGGGATAGACTATACAGAAACCTTTGCCCCAGTCGCCAGGTTAGAATCTATCAGACTTTTAATTTCATTTGCTGTTAATAGAGGCATCACTCTGTATCAGATGGATGTCAAAAGTGCATTCTTAAATGGTTATATAGAAGAAGAAGTCTATGTTCACCAACCCCCAGGTTTTGAAAATACAAAACATCCAGAACATGTTTTCAAACTGAAAAAGTCACTGTATGGTCTGAAACAAGCTCCCAGAGCTTGGTATGAAAGGCTAAGTAACTTTCTGCTTGAAAATGAATTCACCAGAGGGAAAGTGGACACTACTCTATTCTATAAAACAGTTAAGAGTGACATTTTAGTCTGTCAAATTTATGTTGATGATATTATCTTTGGTTCTACTAATCCTTCTCTTGGAAGAAAATTTGCTAAGTGTATGCAGGCAGAATTTGAGATGAGCCTCATGGGGGAACTGAAATTCTTTCTAGGAATTCAGATCAATCAAACTCCAGAGGGAACTTACATTCATCAGAGCAAATACATCAGAGATCTTCTGAAGAAATTTGACCTCTCAGAATGTAAGCCATCAAAGATTCCAATGCATCCCACGTGCATTCTGGAAAGAGAAGAGGTAAGCAAAAGTGTAGAACAGAAAGTCTACAGAGGTATGATTGGTTCTCTCCTTTATCTGACAGCTTCAAGACCTGATATCTTATTCAGCGTATGTATTTGTGCTAGATTCCAATCAGATCCTAGAGAATCTCACTTAACAGCTGTTAAGCGAATTTTCAAGTATCTGAAAGGTACTACTAATCTGGGTTTGTTTTATAGAAAATCTAGTGATTACAGATTAGTAGGCTACTGTGATGCTGATTTTGCTGGAGACAGAGTGGAACGTAAAAGTACTTCTGGAAGCTGCCAGTTTCTGGGAGAAAATCTGATCTCTTGGTCCAGCAAAAGGCAATCAACAATTGCTCTGTCAACAGCAGAAGCTGAGTACATAGCAGCAGCAGGATGTAGCACACAAATGCTCTGGATGAAAAGTCAGCTTGAAGACTTCCAGATTTTTGAGAGTAACATTCCTATTCTTTGTGATAATACTTCTGCTATTTGCTTAAGTAAGAATCCTATTTTACATTCTAGAGCTAAGCATATAGAAATAAAACATCATTTCATTAGGGACTATATTCAGAAAGGTATTTTAAACTTAAAATTTATAGATACAGACCATCAATGGGCTGATATCTTTATTAAACCCCTTTCAGAAGATAGGTTTAATTTCATTCTGAAACATCTCAGCATGAAAGTATGCCCAGAATGAAAATGTTTTAATTCCATATATTTATCTTCAGAATGTAATTATATTACTGTGAACTTCTGATCAATCTTCTTTCAGAAAGATAGAACATGCAGATTGTATCAGATGCAAGTCTAAAGATCTGAGAGTCTAATCTCAAAGACAGACGTGCTGATCACTACATCAAACAAGTGTCATCCAATCATCAGCAAATCCCTGAAGCAGAACGCGTGCACGCTTCTGAGAAGGCAAAGCGCTGATTGGGTGCATTGAGACACATGTCTGGTAACCGTTTTTAAGTATCTTTCTCAAATCCCCCAAAATCAGCAAGCATTTAATGAAAAGTAATCACGCTTGTTAAATGGCAATCATTATTTTTTCTCTCTCTTAAAAACGTTTAATTTTTCAAAATAATTTTTGAAACCTCTATTTAAGCACATTAATCCTTCATTTTTATTCTTTACGCTTTCTCATAATCATTCAAGTATTTTCTGCATATTTCTGAGTTTATCTCCTACAAACCTTTTTCTCTCAAATCATTCTCAAAGCTTTTTTAGTGAGAACAATGGCATCCTCCAGCATTTCTGCAGGCAATCAGAAGAAAGAAACCTCTGAACAATATCAGGTGCCCCTCAGAACTCTTCTCACACCGGTAAAGAACCTTGAAGTTCTCTTTGAGTTAATCATCGACTTTGAAAGTTTGAAGGAAAATGGATTTGACCTAACTGAAGAAATTAGGGCTCAAAAGTGGGAGAGGTATTTCGATAGGTTGGTTGGACCAACATTCCCAGCGCTAGTCAAGGAATTTTGGATTCACGCCAAGATTTCTAAACATCTAGTCATCTCTTCTGTCATGGGAAAGAAGATAGTGATTTCTGAAGATCTCATTGCTAGGCTAATCGGTCAAAGTGGTGGTGGAGTCCGTTGTGTGGACATGGCTGATAGATGCCCTGATATAGGCGTGGTAGCTAACAACATTTTCACTCTTGGATTGCCCAGCAGCAAAATTAAGGATCTGAAGGATCACTGCAGAGTATGGGCTAAGATTGTTCTTGGATGCTTCAACCACAGGAAACCAACAAGTTCTCCTGATTATATAAACGTGGATCAGCAATTTCTGATCTACTTTATTGATCAGAGGGTAAAGATCAATCTGGCACACTTCCTGTTCAACCATCTCAAGACCAGTGTCAAAGAAACAAGAGAAGAAGAAAGGACCAAAAGGGACTGGATACCGTTTGGAAGGCTTATATCAGATATTCTGACAGAGAATAAGCTGATAGAGTATCTGAGCGAGGCTCAAGTGCTGAGCACTATTGAACCAACTGTTGGAAAACCGCTGAACGCTAAGAACCTGAAAAAGATGAAGCTGATAGAAAATATTAAGAAGGAACCCAGAGCTACTTCAACTGCTGACATCTCCAGCAGAAGAGTGCCTCTGAGTGATTTTCCAAAATTTTCTGAAATGGAATCCAAACCAGAGATGTTTCTCAAATATCCAGATTCATACAAGGAAGAAGATACAGGTTCAAAGCTGAAGATCAAAGATCTGAGTCAAATCCAACCAGAAGTGACTCAGAAGAAGACAAAGAAGAGGAAAGCTCCAGCAGAAGGATCATCTCATCAGACTCCAAAGAAAAGAGGTAATTCATCTGCTGCCCCTATTTCAATTTCATCTACTATTCCAACATCTGCTGCCCCTCCTCAAACCTCTCACAGAATATCCATTCCAATCCCTACCATTGATGAAACCATACCAGAAGACCCTTCTGAGGCCTTACTACTCAGAAGACCCAGAACTAAGATTCCCAAACAACCAACTGTTTCAACAACACCAGCACTTGATCGAGTGCTAGCTGATATTGAGCGTGAACATACTTCTGCTCAACCAAATTCTGAACCACCAAATATTCCTCCTCCACAACCAGAACAACAACCCGAACCAGAACAACAACAACCAGAATCAGAACCACAACCACAAAAACCACTCACAGAAGAACCTCTGATCCCTGAGCAATCAGAGATTCCACCTCCCCAACCAGAAAATAATCCACCTTCACCACAAACAGAGTTTCACCACTATGAAACCCCTTCTCCTCATCATTCTGACCCTCACTCACCTCAACCTTCACCGCTGGCAATCCAGTTGCCATGTGGAACCACTATTGTCAGGCCACAGTTGCCATCCTCATTAGAATCAACACCTCCAAAAACTCCAACCACTCCAATAGAAATATCTGACTCTGACTCTGATACCCCTCCTCCAAAACAAACAACCTCTCAGAAAACCGCTGAAAACCCCAGCAGAACTTTCATTGACTTAACAAGTCTTGAACGTCTTGCTGATCTAAGACACAAAATTGCCATCCCCAAACCAAAGCAACCAGATGTTGGCTCTGGTATTTTGAATTTTGAAACAGGTATGCTGCAATGGATTGCTTCTTTGAAGCAAGTCTGTCCTGGGATGATTGACCCAGCTGCTTCTGATCAGCTCTGGTCACAGTTCAGACTATGGGTACGTGCTGAAGCCCTCAAGCTGCAGGACGTCAACTATGAGCAGGCTCAACAGAACTTCAGCAAGCTGCTGAAGGAAGTTGAAAGTCAGCTGCCTCAAGAAGTTGTGCTCCCTCTGGACAGTGAATCTTGGTCTGAGAAAGAGCAAGCTGCAAAGGTGCAACCATCAGAAGAAGACAAGACCATTCAGGCTGAAGAAAATCCAGCAGAAGATGTCGCTGAAAGTTCTGAGAAGCTTCCTCCCTCTGACACTTCTCAAGCTGCCTTGGACAGGCAGGCTCTGGAAGAATTAAGGCTGAATGACTTGCGTCTACAGCAGCGGATGGAAGAGAATGATCAGAAGATGAAAGCAAGAATGGATGTACAGGACAGCAAGATTGACACTGTGGTCAACATGGTTCAGAAGCAGAATGAAACTTCTGAAAAGATTCAAGCAATGCTGGAAAGCCTGTTCTCACGCATGCCCCCTCAACCTTAAATCTTTTTCATGCTTTCTTCATTTTTTGATGTACTGTTTTGACTATGTTTTGTAATGTTCTTTTGCTCTGATTCTGGACTATTAATATGATTAGTTTTTCTGATCAAATTGTTTTAGCACATCACCAACACTTTTTGATTGCTGACAAAAAGGGGGAGAACAAGAATGATATTTAAAATCCATAACGGCTAACTAGACAGAAATTCTCAAACATTCTAACTCTATTACTTGAAATGTCTTTCTGTTTTGTTTTAAGTCTACAGGCACAAGGAAGCTCCTGAACACTATGAAGACTAGAAGCTCTGATCAAAATGTAGAAGCTCTGATCAATGTTGCTCTGATCAAATATGAAGTTCTGATCGTCCTAACACTCTGATCCAAAGCAAAGATCTGACAAGGAAAAGCTCTGAAGCTCTGCTCTCTGATAAGTCAAAGACTCTTATAATCTGATGTTCAAAGAAAGAAAAGGATCTGATCTTGAAGAACACGTATCATCAAAGGGAAGTAATCAACTCAGGGGGAGTATCTCTTAACTCTGATTTCTCCTTACTTCTTATCTCTGAAACATTTCCCAGACACCTTTTCACGTTATTTTTCATTCAAAATATCTAGTTTTTGTCATCATCAAAAAGGGGGAGATTGTTAGAATAATGTTTGAATCTACTACCCTATATTTAAGTTTTGATGATAACAAAGTGAAAAGATATAGTATTTATATGTTTCATGTTTGAACTATATGCTGCCTAAAATTACTATGCTCTGACTTGCAGATACGCTGATTAAAATAAGCAAGATCACTTCTTCAGCATCAGAATTTGATTTCATACACCAGCATCAGAAGTTGCTGAATCAGAACGTCAAGATCAGATGATCAACTCACGTACATGCTGAAGCTTGATGAACAGAACTGCGCGTAAACACTCTGATACAAAAACAATAGTTCATCAGCAGCGAAGCAGAATCAGAATGAGCCAAGCCAGAACGTGCATTGAAGAAGCAACGGTACTGTGCATTGAACGCTAATTAATTCCAACGGCATCATTCTAGACAAGATCTGCTCAAAAAGGAAAGCTTGTTATTAGCATTGAATCAAGAATATTGCATTCAACGTTCATCTTCTCAAGTGCTATATAAACAAGGCTTCGAAGATTATAATGGCTAATGCTCTCCAAATCTCTACACGCACAAAGCTGAACAATAATCTTCATCTACCAGTTTTGCTAAACCACAAACTCTGATACTCCATTAGTGTTTAGCAATCTAGTTTCTAAGCTTCATTTTGTGTATACATCACAGTTGTGATAAAGTTTTGTAGAAAACATTCACACACATTGTTTTATACCTTTGTAAGAAAGTGTTGCCTTGACAAACCGGATTGTGGTTTGAATCAAGAAGGCTTTAGCAGTTGTTAAAGCAGTCTGTAATATTCAGTTGAATATAGTGAATTAAGACCTCGTTGGAGAGAGGCGAAATCACCTTGACGGGTGGACTGGAGTAGTTTGAGATCAAACGAACCAGGATAAAAATATCTTGTCAATTGCTTTAAGTTTTCAGTTTTACAATTCAACCCCCCCCCCCCTTCTTGTGTTTTTCACCCCTTCACACACGCCTCTCTCTAGCCTTGCTTTAGGTCTGCAAACGATCCTTATGTACTGAGGAATGAATTAGGGTTGAAAGAATATGCTCAATCTTCCTCCAACGTTGCATTTGGTTTTGATTTGATTCCTTTGAATAACCTTCCAAAAATAGGCCTAATCCAATCTTTTTGTGCACTCCAAGCCTTTACACGAATTCAATCTCATGCTAGCTGGATATTAAGACCTGAAACATGTACCAAATCTTTGAATTTCAATGTTTTGGATTTTTTATGATTTATTTTGATTTTAAATGATTTAATTCAAATGAAAATTAAAATAAATAATAAAAACAAGATAATGACAAGTGGAAAAGGCTAGGGCTCGTGGACCATGGTTCCAACTCAAAACAAGTGCAAAAGATTGGGCCCATTTGGCAAAAATTGCACTTTTAGGCATAGTTGACTTTTGACAAATTTGCAAAAAAGGTCAACTTCACCAATGCATAACATCCTCAATTTTGAATCTTTGAAGGTGTTCTTGGACTTTTTAGAAAGCTTAAGATGTCCTATAAGCAACCCTTATGGTCTCATCTCAATTTTATATTCCATGCTCATGTATGAAGCTTTGAAAAAAAAAAGGTGTTTTTGTTGACTTTTCAAAATGACCTATAATGTCCAAATTCATAACTTCTTGTGAGTGCATATTTTGAACTTGGGATCTGAAGATGGATTGTATAGAATTTCATCCTCTTCAAAATGAGTTTTGGATGGGTCATTTCTCATAAAGTATGAGAAAGTTATGCTTGGTCAAAGTTGAGTTGACTTTTCCTACAAAACCCTAATTTAGCAACTTTTGGTTCTTGATGAATTATGAGCAATCCTTGATGAATCATGATAAAACCTTGATCAAATGATGAAATATACTTCAAAATGAGAATGTTGACTAAAAATCTTGAAGTTTGACTGTATGTAGGCCACAGTTGACTTTTGCCCTAGCATAGTCGATTTTCAGGCCTTTGAGCAATTGACTGAGCAAACTTTCTCTGTAGGGCTTGAAACTTGACATGGATGATCTTGAGAACTTATTAGGACATTGTTAAGCATTTGGTATCCCTTGGACTCAAGTATATTGATGCAACATGAAACCCTAATTTGGGGTAGACTGCCTTAGGGGATGGCTTGTCTGGTCAACCCTTGGACTTCCTTGAGCAACTTGGGGATCTTTCTTGAAATGTTTTGAGAAATATGGGAGGGAAAATTTTGGGGTACAACAGATACCATAACGGAAGATGAGATTGTGTCTGATGAATCTGGCTACCATATTCTTGGTGACTGAGGAAAATGAGGCGGCTTCGACCCATTTGGTGAAATAGTCAATAGCAACAAGAATGAAGTGATGTCCGTTGGAAGTTGTAGGCTTGATCTCTCCGATCATGTCAATGCCCCACATTGTAAATGGCCACGGAGTGGTTATGACATTTAGAGGGATAGGAGGCGCATGGACTTTGTCAGCGTAGATTTGGCATTTGTGACAGGTTCTTGAATGTTGATGGCAATCAGTCTCCATGGTTGACCAATAGTAACCTGCTCTTAAGATTTTCTTAGCCATCGTATGTCCACTTCAGTGGGTACCAAAAAGGCCATCGTGCATGTCCTCCATAATTTCCTCTGCCTCCTTCTTGTCCACACATCGGAGTAGAGTTGAATCGTGGTTGCGCTTGTACAATATCCCGTTACTTAGGAAGAATTTGGCTGCAAATCTTCGTAAGAACTTTATGTCATTGATATATGCCCCCTCTGGATACTCTTCTGCTTCAAGGTATCTCATCACCTTATGGTACCATGGATTTTCCGCATCGGTGTCAAGCTCATAGCAATGCGCAGGTTCATCGAATATTTCAATTGTAATCATAGGGGCTTCGTTATCCCATCTGACCTTGAACATTGAAGACATGGTTGCCAAAGCGTCAGCCAACTGTTTTTCTTCCCTAGGGAGGTGCTCAAAAGTGATCTCTTTGAAGTGAGGAATTAGGGATAGCACAAGTTCCTTGTAAGGGATAAGGTTAGGGTGTTTAGTGTCCCAATCTCCTTTTACTTGGCTGATCACTAAGGCATAATCTATGAACACATCCAAATGTTTGATCCTTAAGTCGATAGCAGCTTTCAGACCTAAGATGCATGCTTCATACTCGGCCATATTGTTTGTGCAATCGAAACATAGTCTGGCAGTGAAAGGAGTGTGACAACCTTCAGGAAAGATGATCACAACACCAATCCCGTTACCTAAAGCGTTGGAATCCCCATCGAATACCATAGTCCATCGGGATCCTTGTTCAGGTCCGTCATAAGGTCCAGATTTCACACAGTCGGTTACCAGCATGATGTTCTCATCAGGGAAGTCAAAATTCATTGATTAATAATCATCAACAGCTTGGTGAGCCAAATGATCTGCCAATATGCTTCCTTTGATGGCCATTTATGTTGTATATTGAATATCATATTCGGTCAGAATCATTTGCCACTTAGTTATTCTTCCGGATAGGGCTGGTTTCTCAAAGATGTATTTGATAGGGTCCATCTTAGAAACTAACAAAGTAGTGTGGGTCAGCATATACTGCCTTAGCCGGCAAGCAGCCCACGCTAAAGCACAACAAGTTTTCTCGAGTAGTGAATATCTGGTTTCACAGTCGGTAAACTTTTTTCTTAGGTAGTAAATTGCATGCTCTTTTCGGCCAGACTCATCATGCTGACCCAATACACACCCCATAGAGTTCTCTAGTACTGTCAAATACATGATCAATGATCTTCCTTCCACTGGAGGAATCAGAATAGGAGGTTCTTGCAAATACTCTTTGATTTTATCGAAGGCAACTTGACAATCGTCATTCCACTTGATTACTTGGTCTTTCTTCAAGAGTTTAAAGAGATCGGTTCACAAGTAACGGTCAGATGGGATATGAAACGGGCGATGCAGTTAAGGCGACCCAGGAATCCTCTAACCTCCTTTTCAGAACGAGGAGCAGGCATTCCTTAAATGGCTTTTATCTTGGAAGGATCAACTTCGATTCCTTTATCACTGACGATAAAACCTAGGAGCCTCCCAGATCTTACTCCGAATGTGCACTTATTAGGGTTCAATCTCAACTTATATTTCTTCAACCTCTCAAATAGCTTTTGCAAGTGATCGAGATGTTTTTCTTCATTTTGAGACCTTGCAATCATATCGTCCACATAGACCTCTATTTCATGATGGATCATGTCATAAAACAAAGCTACCATAGCTCTTTGATATGTTGCCCCTGCATTCTTCAATCCAAACGGCATGACTTTGTAGCAAAAGGTGCCCCATTGCGTAACGAAAGTTTTTTTATCCATGTCTTCGGGAGCCATCTTGATTTGGTTGTAGCCAGAAAATGCATCCATAAAGGAAAAGACTTTCTGTTGAGCGGTATTATCAACCAAGACATCAATATGAGGTAGAGGGAAGTCATCCTTGGGGATTTCCCTATTTAGATCCCTATAATCTACACACATGCGGACCTTTCCATCTTTCTTTGGCACAGGAACCACATTTGCAACCCATTGAAGATAAGATGTGACAGCCAGAAAACCTGCATCGAACTGCTTCATTACCTCAGCCTTTATCTTCTCGGACATATCTGGCCGCATCCGACGAACCTTTTGTTTAACATGAGGGAAGTCTTCCTTCGTAGGCAGACGATGAACCACAATATCGGTATTCAACCCTGGCATATCTTCATATGACCAAGAAAATACTTCTATGTAGTCATGTAGCATCTGAACCAATCTGCTTTTGACATTGTCTTCTAGGTTGGCGCCAATCTTGATCTCTCTTCTGTCTGTCTCAGTACCTAAGTTGATGACTTCAATTGGCTCTTCATGAGGTTGGATAACTTTCTCTTCTTTTATTAAAAGTCTGGCTAGTTCCCTTGGTATTTCACAATCTTCCTCGCCTTCGTCTTCGGCTTGGTGAATTGGATGTTCGAAATCATATTTGGAAATAGTAGAGTTGTTGACAATAAGATTCAGAGTGGATGATGATCTGCAAATGTGTGTGTGTGTGTGTGTGTGTGTGTGTGTGTGTGTGTGTGTGTGTGTGCGCGCATGTAAGATACATGGCTATTGAAAAATGTAATAAAGGAAATGAAAGCCAATGAACATAAAATTTGAATGCAAAGAGTTCCAATGGTTTATATTGAATGATCATATGATAGATGAAACATGAGCAAAAACCCTTAACAAATGGACCAAAGTGCCCCGGGCAAGGCACATGGCTTAAAATTCATTGTTTGGAAATAATATTACAGACATAGAGTTCTTAAATTGACAGAAAAAGTAAGCAGTAATTACTCCTCAATGAAAGAAACAGGAGTGAGATTATTTGCATGCCAATTGTTGAGCTTCCCTTTGGTTGTTGGGTAGATCCAGTCTTCAAAAGCACACTCATCATCGGAGTCTTCTACAGCGTTCACTTCATGATTTTTGAGGTGGAGAGGCGGCTTTCCAGCACGAGCCATTCTAACTTCTTTCTAAGCTTAGGAGGTGAAACCTAACCTAAACTTGTCTGCCTTGAACGGGATATCGAGGAGTTGACCCCACATCACATTGTTTCCTTCTTCTACCACAGCACGGGCATCCTTAAGAGAAACCATCTTGGGGATAACTTTATCAACTCTTGGAGTGTCGGAGGAGATTTTGGTGGCGGCCACAACTTCAAACGTCTGGAAAGGAGTTTATATGAATTCGCCATCCATTTCTACGTACTTGAAAGAATTGAGATGGCTTACCATAAATTCTTCCTCTCTGCAAACAGTGACAACCTTCCTTTGAATTGGATATTTTAACTTCTGGTGGAGAGTAGAAGTGACCGCACCTGCCCCATGGATCTATGGGCGCCTAAGCAAGCAAGAATACGCAGGCCGTATGTCCATTATATAGAATGTGGAGTTGAAAATCTATGAACCAACCTTAATTGGGAGATCCACCTATCCATGAACTATCCTTTTCGACCCATCAAATTCCCTCACGACAATATCACTTGGCTTCAAAACCAAACCTTCACAGTCTAGCCGATCTAAAGCGCCTTTAGGTAACACATTTAGAGATGAGTCTGTGTCAACCAAAACATGTGCCAGGGTGGTCCCCTTACATTCAACAGAAACATGCAAGGCTTTATTGTGATTCTTTCCCATGGGAGTTAAATCTGCGTCAGAGAATCCCAGACCATTGTCAGCTGTCAGACCTGCTACGTAGTTCTCAAATTGGTAGGTTGTGGTTTCTTGTGGCACATGATCCTTTTTCAAAACTTAATCAAAGCTTGTGCATGAGCGTCGGAATAAAGAAATAAGGACAACATTGATATTTTAGAAGGGGTTTGCCCCAACTGCTCTACTATTTTGAAGTCTCTTTTCTTGATGATCTTCAGAATCTCCTCCATCTCTTGAGTGGATGGTTCTTCCATATCAAACTTTTTAGCAGGTGCCTCTTCCCTAGTAGGCTCACCTTCATTCCCTTTCCCTTTAGTACTGTCACCAGAATTTCCATTGGTTATGCGGACTGGAACTATGGTAGTGGTTGGTGGTGAGATAACAGGGGAAAAGACCCTTCCTATTCTTGTGACTTTACTAGAACCAATAATATTAGTAACACCAGCTTCATTATCATCAATCCAGGAATCTTGTTTTACCCCATGGTAATAAACCTCGGCACCGTAATTCCATGGTACCGCTTTATCAGAGGTGTATGGAACAGGTCCGGCAGCAGTGATTATGAGAGGAGCAATGATCGGTTCGTTCGAAATCTTGATAGGACCTTTGGGTGAGATCCTGAGAGGTTTGTTTGAAATTGTTATGATGGCCAAATCTTCAGCATTTTCGATTGAATTTTTGATGGTGGGAACCTTTTCGAATAGAATCTCGCGGCTATTTATCAGGCGTTGCACACCTTTCTTCAGTAGCTCGCATCCATTTTCTCGTTGATCCAAACAGGCACAATTTTTGGAACATCCAGGAAACACACCGGCTTTTATCAAATTAGCTTTCACAATGGTCAAGGGAGTTGTTAAATCTTCGACAAAGGTGATAACAGTAACATCATCAATGGCATTAACCCCTTTGCCATGTTTTGGCATTGGCACGGTTATCACGTTCGGAGTAGTGGGTGGATCAAACTCAATTGTCTTGTTATCTATTAAATTTTGAATTTTGTTCTTCAAGGCTCAGCACTGATCGGTCTCATGGTCGGGGCTGTTGGAATGGTATGCGCATTTCGCATTCGGTTTGTAATTAGCTGAGGAAACATCAGGGTTGGATGGTGGATTATGCAGAGTCACCAAATTGGCCTTTAGCAGATGTTGTAAGGCTTGTGATAATGACATGCTTATTCTTGTAAATTGTCGTCGGGGAACTTCAGGTCTCTGATTGTTGGAGGGTTGCCTTTGAGTAGTTTGAGGGTTGGAAATTAACACAACGCTTACAGATGAATGATGGTCCTTCTTGGTATGGGCTCTTTCCCCATACACAACATTTGTTTCCTTTTTTCCAGTGAAGGGTCTTCTGCCGGAGTTGGATGTGGAACCAGATGCCATAGGAATTTTTCCGCTTCTAATACCGCTTTCAATCCTTTCACCAATTAAAATCAACTTGGTGAATTCGGACGAAGAACTTCCGATTAACAAGTTGAAGAATGGACCAGTTAACGTACCCATAAACATATCAACTAGATCTCTTTCGGTCAAAGGTGGATGGACCCTACTGGCCAGGTCCCTCCACTTTTGGGCATATACTTTAAATCCTTCGTTACTTCGCATGGTCATATTCTGAAGCTGAACTCTCGTTGGTGCCAAGTTGGTGTTGTATTGATACTAGTGATAGAAGGCGGTGGCTAAATCCTCCCACGTATGGATGCGGGAACCTTCTAATTGATAAAACCACTCTAGCTGAGTTCCAAGTAGACTCTCTTGGAAAAAGTGAATCCACAGTTTTCTGTCAGCAGTGTGTGGTTGTATGTTGCGCACATAAGCTCTTAGATATAGTTTGGGACAGGAGACCCCATCATACTTGGCGAAGACTGGTGCCTTGAACTTATAATGAATGAAGACCCCGAGAACTAGGCCCAAATCACTAAAATCCAAGCCAGGCACAGCTTGAATTTCAACTGCCTTTAGCCTATCCTCCAATTCTTTGTACTTTTCCTCACCAGCAGGTGGGTATTGTTCATCAAAGTAATCCTCATCTTCAGAAGCTTGATCAATCACACCCTCAGCACGGGTGCTTCTTGCCTCTTCTGCTTGGTTCTCATCCTCCTCGGATGAGTCTTTGACTACTTGCATTTGGAGAATCGGTTCTTTGAATCTCTTCCCCGTGTTGATGAGGGCCTTATTTTTCTTCTTTTTGGTTGTCAATGCTGTCATTAGCTCTTGTTGCCCTTTGGCCAAGGTCATCAAGGTGACTTGGAACTGAATGTTCTGAGCTTGCAAGTCCTTCACTGTTTGTTCGAGATCTATCCTTACTGAAATAAACAGTAGAAAGATGAGGAAACCTGTTGTGAAAAGCTTGCTTATGATATGATGCATGAATATGTATATGCAAATGATTTCAAGGTTTTAAAGAATTTAAATTTGTATAGACAAAGAGTGAACAAACGTTAATTTGCATTGAAGAGTTCTGATTTGATTACAAACACGCCTCTTGGGCTTACAACAACAGAAATAAGCATAAAGTAAACTCCTAAGACAGAAAAGTTGTGCGCATCCTCTTTGGCGCAATGTAGGTGTTTAAACTCCTTTCTTCATGAAGCTCCCTTGTAAGCTCTAATATCTTCTTCTCGCCCTCCTAGAACTTAGCTCCAGAGGTGTCTCGCTCTCCTCTTAACTGAATCCAAGCATTTTGAAAATCTTCAAGAGAAGTAGGCATATCAGGATAGAGGATAGTATGTGGAACGTCTCCCTCAACTACTGGCTCCATGATAACAGGTAAGACGACTTCATAAGGTATCTTAAGACTTTGAGCGCGAGCCCGCACCCATTTAAGATAAGGTTCCAAAGGAATGGAATTCTTATGCCCCAATGTCTTGCTATCAACTTTGTTAACCATACCCCAAGCTCGTGTAAATCTTTGACGGTAACCTTGGGTATCGTTTTTGTAGTCAAATGCAATTCCTTGGATGAGTACCTCATGAGGGCCATCTCTCCTAGCGTATCCAAATTGTCTCAAAGCTAAACAAGGGTTGTAAGTAATGCCTCCCCTAATGCCAAGTAGAGGGACATTAGGGAATTCCCCACAGCGATCAATGATGGTAATATCTTCCAAAGAGAGATAATACCAACGGATATCAGCATGTGAAAGTGACATCAATCTTTTAGACCACCTCACACCCTGTTCATTCTTCACCACAGATCTAGGTAGGTGCGAAATAAACCACCTGGCTAACAGAGGAGTGAAACACATCAAAGTCCCTCTTTTCTTTAAAGTGCGAGAGTGAAGAGAATGCAGGATGTCTCCAAGCAATGTTGGCACCGGATTACGAGATATGTAAACTTTGATCGCATTTATATCTATGAGTTGGTCAGGATTGAGAAATAGTACCAACCCATAGACGAGAAGAGCTAAAATCTCCTCAAAGGCTTGTAGATCCAAAGTATTCCAACACTCTTGAGCCTTCTCCAACAAAAACTTCGCTAGGAACCCTTTGACACCACTCCTTGTTACCCAATTTGCTACTATGTTAGATGGTTGCAAATGTAGAGCTCGAGCAATTTCCTCAGGTTTAGGATCTCTTTCAATACCATTGAAAGGTGACTGATCAAGAATAGGGGTCCCCATGAGTTGAGAAAATTCTTCCAAAGTGGACACAAGTTGGTAATCGGGAAAAGTGAAGCAATGACGCAAAGGATCGAAGAATTGGACAAGCACCTTTACCATATCTTATTCAATTCTTGAGGTAACCAAACTAAGGAACCGACCATGCCTTTTGGTGAATGGAGAATCTTCAGGGACCCTTAATACTAAATCCTTGAGTTGTGGAGGTATCCTCACGAGACTGACTTGGATAGTGTTCCTACGAGCGGAAACCATGTCCTACAAAATAGAACAAAGATGAATTCCAAAAATACTTGAAATGGTTAGTGAGAATGCTTATGATGTTCATGATGTTTATGTACAAATATATATACAAACAAAGCAAACAAGTCCTTAGGTTTAGGCTTTCATGGAGTCTCATAGGTAAGTACCCTCTTGAAGTTTAGTTGGCTCAAACCTGTCCTAGTAATAGTAATCGAGTTCTAAGGAGCTCAATATCACTGGTTTGTTTTCTCGGGCATTGTTTCAGCGCAAGCCTCTTTAATGGAGAATGAAGTATCCTAAAAAACAAAACCTCAATGAGTGTAGTATTGAGTATCTACCAACTTCGGATTGCACCAAAGTCGGTCATCTCACTACGTCCTAATGGCCAAGTTGGTCAAGTAAAGGTTCTAAAAGTCGGTTAGTGCTTCATGACATCACTCAGCGGCCCTGTATTCTCCTTGACTACTCAAGGGCTACCGGTACCCACAAATATGTCACACTAACGTAGTTATTGCTTAGACCGTGTCGGTATACCCCGCACAGTTTCCACAACGTATTGCTACTTACCTATAAGGTATCCCAAATATGGGTGGAGGATTCAAACCCAAACAAAGAACCAAAAAATGTAAAGTATACAAGTTAAACAAAGAAAGCAAATAAATGTGATATAGCCCTAAGGTAACCCCACTTTTCAATATTCCCCAGCAGAGTCGCCAGTTCTTTGGTACGGTGGGAGAACTAACTTGAGGTTTTTGCGTTTGTATTCGTAAATGTTGCGGTTAGCAAGAGACGCCACCGACTTTTCTTTTATCCAAAAGGAAAGGTGAAAAAGCACAGAAAAGACCTTTGAGATTGTTTCTTGAGTTCGGGGGGTAGATTATGAAAAGGGAAGGTATTAGCACCCTTTTCATCCATGGTTTTCCATGGGCTCTTAGTTACTTGCTAGATCACTTGCTTTTGTTTGAAAATGTGCTTTGTGTGGTTTTTTGAAAGTATTTTGAAAAGATGCCATCGTTTAGGAAAACTTTGTAATAGTTCTTGTTTGTAAGAACGCATATAAAGTGTTAAGCTTTTGAAAATGTTTCAAGTTTGGAAAGATGTTTGGAAAGTGTATGTGATTGTTTTTGAAAATAGCAAGGATTTTTGTTTTGAGAGTGAGCAAGTAACTAAAAGTAATCTACCTACTCAAAAAAAGTCTTAGATGTGCTTTTCCTCCTTCTTTAGATGTTGATATCTTACCATTGACTTGGTAAGAAGCCCCATCGTTGGATGTGAAGGGACGGGCATTGGGTCATCGTATGACCATGATAGCAATGTTGTGAGATGACTTAGCACTTTTCTTTAGGGACTAAGATCATTTTTGAAAGGCAACTTTGATAGCGTCACTGAGGCATTATGATCTTATATTTTTGTTTGTGCTAAGACATCCCACATGCATAACATGGCCATTTTTAGGCAACAAGTGGAGTTAACCTTAAGGGTGCATGTGTAAATAGTGTGTTTGCTTTGCATGCATTTAATATTTGATTAGGGTTATCTACTTGTTGATTTTATCTCTTGCCATACACGCCTGATTACTATACAGTATAAGAAAAACAGTAAATTACGGAAAATGAAATTCTACACTATTATAATATTTAGGGGATGGGGGTACATATGTACGAATGGGGATTTACAAGTGAAAATACATCCTAAGTTACTATTACAACTATATTGAAGTCTATAAGAATGTACAAGAAAATGTGAGATGAACTTGTTTTATTTTAAGAAAATACTTTCGATCTTTTGTTTTTTTAAGAAATAAAATAAAGTGTGGAAAGAATGTTTTTGATGTTTGCTGATTAATGGAATAGAAATTGATAGTAAAAATAATGAGAAAAGGAAAAAAAGAATCAGCGTATTGCTGATTAAATGAGGTCAGAAGTTCTGACTTCTGGCATGCTGCAAAATAGAAATCATGTTAGTGAAAATATGTAAAGTCATAAGTTCTAAGCCCGCTGGGGAGACAGTTGTTTTCAGAAGTTCTGATACTACTGACAACAAAACAGACTTCAGAAGTTCTAATACCACTAGCAACAAAACAGACTTCAGAAGTTCTGAGACCACTGGCAGAACTTGGTCTCTCTGTTTATGCTAGTCAGAACATCTGCAACTTGGTAATTTCTCCACAAAACAGAAGATGTTCATAGAACAGTTATAGCAGGTGTCATAGTGTTTAGAATAGCAAATATCAGAACTATAAATCAGAGGCAAGTAAGAATTTGCTAATCCAAATTCTGAGTTCTAATTTCTTCAAGAAGTTCTGAACTGATTTATTCCCTGCTTAGGCAGGCAAAATGCATGAAATCTTAGAATATATACAACACTAGAAACATGATATCTACATTGTATTTTTGAGCATGCAAATCTGGTATTGCTTAAGTAATATGGTGAGAGTCAGCAGAAACTTACCTTGCAGTTGGAATAGGTTTTGTGGACTGGATTTAACATCAACTTTGATGATATTCTGAGCAGCTTCTTCACGTACTCAGTAAACTGGAAGTTTCCCACTTTTGGAACAACAAAGAGGCGATATTCTGGTTTCTTTGAGTAGATGGATGGAAAATATAGGGTAGTATGAATACAGAATCTAGGGAAGTTTCTAATATGTAAATCAGAAACTGTATGGATGGTTTTAGTCAAGAAATATTTGAGAACAAATGGAGTTTGAATGCAAGGAATCAAAAGTTAACAGGTTTTGTGTTTTGTGTTTACAGTTCTTAGAACTCTTGGAATTTTGGCAGGGGTTCAAGGCTTTTCTTTCTTAAATTTTTCGACCTCTTTTCAGTGGCCAAAGGTGTTCTGTTTATAGGCAAAAGTTTTGTAGTTTGGAGAGGTCAAGTAGCATCAATATCATACGCTAGATGCTGACTTGTTCTTGAAGAAAGTTCAAAAAGGTGTGATAGTTGACAGTTTTTTAGCCTAGACTGGATTAGTAAGCAGGGATTAAGGAAAAGTAAACCCACAAGCAAAAAGTAACGCATGGACCCTCACATATTTCTGTATAAAAGTTGCTTTTAAGGATAACAAGGGTATTTATATGCCATACGTGGGGAGATCCTTTGGATAAAGACTCAAAAGTGGTTGTGAGCATTAAATGAGCATTAAATGATGATGAGATTTGTCAAAATCAGAAATCCTGTAATGTGAGATTTTACATCATTGCTTAATTCTGGATCAGAAGCTTCATTTCAGTGTAACCTAGAACAAACATCCAACTTCTGATCTTCTTATCTTCTGGCTCCAACATGTTCTGAAGGATCCACCAGACTTCCCAGTAACCTTCTTTGCTTTACCTTGGAAAACTCTGGATTAGAAGTTATGCTTTAACGTAGCATCCAATCTTTTGATCTTCTTATCTTCTGGCTCCAGCATGTTCTAAAGGAGATTTCAGATTTTCTAGGAAGATTTGTATCACACTTTATAAACTTCTTTGATTTTCCCTTGCAAACTATGATTGAAAATTTTGTGCAAACTTGCCCAAAAGTTCTGACCAAACTCTGTCTTGAAAGTGTCCAAAATTTGCTGAGTGTTTCAGTTTCAGGGACGTGTCTCTGAGGAGTTATAACTTGAAATTCCAGCACTGCTAGGAGAAGTCTTGTTCAGCAACATTCTAGATCTTGTAGGGTCTATAACTATTGTGTCAGAGGCTGATCCAGAATCAACTTGCATCAAGGTGAAAATCTGGCCAGAAGTTCTGAGTTTTGTCATGCTTCTTAAACACTTAGAAAAGTTATAAGTATTTAAAATTTTGACCTTTTCTCAAAGTAAATTGACTTTTGATTTTCTTGATGAAACAAACTTCATATTTCAAAATTTCTTGATGCGATATGATTCTTGAAACTTGGTTTTGGTCAAAAAGCTAAAGTTTGACCTTTTTTAGCGTGAAAATGACCATTTTTCCCCTTGTGGGCAACTTTCTTGAAAAGTTGTAATTCAAGACTTGGGACTTTATATGAGCAAACCTAAGAGTTCTGGATGATCCTTTGGGAAATGATAGGGCAAATTTTGGGGTATAATAGATGCATAGAAGGTTTTTGGATTGTCCAACTAAAGCTTAGGTACCGGTATGGCGTTTTACTATTGTTAGGGTTCGAAACCCTAAATTTGGGGTTTTCTAGTTCAAGGAAAAATCGGGCCAAATTAAGGCCACCGACGTGATCAGAAGAATAAGACGAGTCGAACCATGCGCATGGGGAGATTTTTTGGTTGATATTTCACAAGTTTAATGTTTGTAGGTGTTATAGCTATAGAGAGGAGTGTCACTAAAGCCGGTAGTGACGACAACGACCGTCACTAAAGGGTCTGTGTATTTCAAACGAAGAAGATGATGAGTTGTCACCTGCGTGCATTTTTTTTAATTAAAACTTAATGTTTATATATATATTATTTGTTTTCCTTTTTTCTAACAGAAACTACCAAGTGACTCAGTGGTAGTGGACAAGACTGGTAACCGGGGGAACCTGGGTTCGATCCCAGGCGCCCTCATCCTTGCTTCTTCTATTTGTTTTTTTTACTATTTTCCTTTCTATTTTTATTTTATTTTCCTTTAAAACTAATTATATTTTTTTTATTAAAACTAATTCTAATTAACTTTTTTCAAACCAATCAAATTTTACCAAACAAATTAATTTTCTTCATGAACATAATTTTTAATTAATTCACATTTTTTGTAAATAAATTTAATTATTTAATTAACTTGATAATTAGGGTTCGTTCACATGCTTAATTTAATTTCTTTTATATCAAAAAACACAAAAAATATGTTTTAATTAATTTTATTTTTCTTGTAAATAAATCATCAATTAATTTTATTTTTTTAATTAAAGCTAATTATATTTAAATATATTTTTGTAATTAACATTAATTAGATTTAGATATTTTTTCCAATTAAAACTAATTAGACATAGGATAATTTAATCAAGTCCTTTCTTAAATTAATTCAATCAAATTTCTTTCTTCTCTTCTTAAATTAATCAATTTCTAATCTTTTATCATTAATTTTTAAATATTTCTTTTCTACTAACACGAATCTTCTCAACCTCCTTTCTCCTGATTCTAATGTTTTTCTTGCCACTTTATTTTGTTAGTTTATTGTCTCGTATTTTTTAATTATGTAACTGTTTCCCGGTTTGTAATAGCTTTAATTAGGGTTTAAATTTCCCCATCTAATTATGTAACTGCCCCGAGGCCTTGTAATAGCTTAGGAGTTTTATTTTCCGCAATTTACTTATTGCACCCTACTAAACTGCTTAGATGTATGACTAATAGGATTTTATAGAAAGATAATTTCTAATTGAACATAGAATAACCTGATTCAAAGATGATATATCTGAATCAAGCACAATTGCACATGTGCACATCTAGGGTACCCACTTTGGTTGCCTTCGGAAATGGTCATGTCCCTCGAACGTAGGGATACCCTTAGCAAAGACCCTCGGTTAAAGTCATCATAAAAGTCATAGTCCACTCAATATCCCTCAAGTTGACTATGAGAAATGATCTTGTCCCTCGATGTTGCCTACGAATATATGATGACAGTCCCTTCAAACTGCTAAGGTATCCCTACATGTTTCATTCAATGACCATAACGATGACCCTACGCTTGCCCCTCGAACATCCAACGATAGGGCTACCTACACACCAATAGTAGGATAGCACTGTCTAAAGGATAGGAGGAAAAGAACAAACCTTTTCGAGTATAAGTAGATAGTTCTTAGATGTTATGCTCAAAACAAACTTTTTACACTTACACCTTTCAAAAAAAAATTCCCAAACATTTGCCTTATCAACACTCTTGAGGACTGATACAAGATTTATCACAAAGTGAATCGCCGCACTAAGGCATTTTTAAAACAATTTTCAAAACACACAAAGTCCAGGCTATTTTTAAAACATGAGCTAGCATCTAAGATCCTGTAGATAATTACGGATGGAAAGGGTGCTAACACCTTCCCTTTCCATAATCTACCCTCCTTACTCAGAAAACTCTCCAAAGGTCTTTTTCTGTTCTTTTTACCCTTTCCTTTGTTGGATAAAAGAAAATTCGGTGGCAACTTTTTCTTACTGCAACATTTGCGAATACAAGCGCAAAACCAGTATAATAGTCGGTTATGCCACCGTATCACAGAACTGGCGACTCTGTTGGGAATCCAAAAAGTGGGGTTACCTTAGAGTTTTAGTTCATCATTTAACTACTTTTTTGTGCTTTGTTTGCTTTACCTTTGGAGGGTATGTTTGGGTTACTATAGATCCTACACCCAGATTTGGGACACCTTGTAGGTAAGTAGCAATAGATCGTGGGGGTTGTGCAGGGTATACCGACACGGTTGAAGCGATAGCTACGTTGATGTGACACTTTGGTTGGTATCGGTAGCCCTTGAGTAATCAAGGAGAATACAGGGCCACTGCATGGTGTCATGAAGCATCAACTGACCTTAGATCCTTTAATTGAGCAACTTGGCCATTAGGAAGTAGTGAGATAGCCGTCTTTGTGTTATACCCCAAATTTGTCCTACCTCAGTGATCTTTTTTTAAGAATTATTTAATTAAAGATGGTACAACAATATCTGATGGACTATCTTTATTCGAGATCAGGGGGGTGTATTTTAAATCAAGAAGATTTAGTTGTTATTTAAAAAGGAGGGGTGAAAATTAAATCCGAGAGTATGCAAAAGAAATGGGAAGAATTAACGTTAGGTCCAACTGAATTAAAGGAGAAGTTCTAACTACAAACGAAGAAGTTCTAGGCTATATGGATCAAGCGCTGACCCATCAGAACTTCTGAAATAAATCCCAGAAGTTCTTCTTTATAGAAACAAACACAAAAAACTATGCAGATCAGATCCAGAATTATGCACAAGCTAGTACTGGTACAGAACTGGAATATCAGATCTTCTAGCAGAGTCAAATTGTAAGTAGGGGAAGAATCAGATTGTAAGCAAAGAGGGGTCTTGTGTAACCCAAGCCAGATTTCCAATAAGAGGATTGGATATTTTGGAAATAACATAGAGTCAGATATTGCCAAAACTTCTGAGCATATACAGAGCTAATAATCCAATTCAAATCATCCAAGTTCATGCAGAAATCCTACTTTGCAAGTCCAGAGTTTCTGAAATATATGCAGAGTTACAACAGAATAAAATCAAATCTTTTTGCAACATTCCAGAATCTTCCACAGCCCAAGCTCAGAGTTTCAGAGGCTAAGCAAACCAAGCCCAAATCCGTTGGACGTGCACTGTATCAATTTCAATCAAATATCCCACAGAAAATCAATTTAAATCAAATATTTTTAATTCTATCCTTGATCTTTTCTCTAGCAATAGTCCAAGCCAAAAAATTGAACCTTATAAATAGAGGGACAAATTAGCAAACAAAAAAAGAAAAGAAAGAAAAGAATACGGAGAGAGAGAGAGAGAGACGAATTTGCATAAAAGCTTGCAAAACAAGAAAAACGTAGTAGGAGCAAGAACAGGAAGAACACAAGAGTTTTTAGAAAACCCAGAAAAAGAACACCCAGAAGAGTAACTGAGGTTTCAATATCTGGAACCCTAGTTTCAATCATCGGCGCTCCACCTTATGTCGCTGCTGTCACCAGAATCTGCAGAAGAAGAAGGAAAGGATAGCAAAACACGCACCAGAATTAGAAGCAAAAGTGCCAAAGGGGTAACAAATTTTAGTTTGCTTCTTTAATGTTTTCATGATGGGTTTAAGATGAATAGGGTCAGGAGAACATAGGCAGGGCTGAAACTATAGAAAACAGATATGTAGATAGTTTTATATTCTGATTGCATAAGTTCAAGCTAATTTCTTACGTTCAGATGTAGTTCCCCTTTTAGAAGTTCTAACTGGGCTTAACCCAGGTTTCAGATTTTTTTCCTTATCCAGAATCAGCATTAGACTTATATACTTTCTGTCTTCCCTTTTCCAGAAATTGTGTAGTGGGCTTAGCCCATAATCTAACATCCATATGTTTTGATTTTTACTAACCAGTTAGCAGTGCCCCTTTCCAGAAGTTCTGCGACTAGACCAAAACCCAGTCAACTTCCCTGCGTCCCCTGCAGAACTTTTGTCCTCTTCAGAACTTATACCACTTTACCCAGGATTATTAGCTTTTAGCACCCCCTGTTTTCACTTAGTGACCAGCAATGCAACCCCCCTGTTCATAAATTATTTTTCCTTTATTTTTCTATTTGTAATTATTATACTATTATTATAGTTATTAATTTTATTGTGAATATTAATATTATTTATTATATCACTTAAATTATTTTTACATCAAAAATTGCATATTATTTTCCTATATTATTTGCATTAAATATTTTATATATATCATGCATTAATAAGAATTTTTGCAATTAATACCTATAAAAAACACTCAACAAATCTCAAACTATTTTTTTTCGCAATCAAATAATCTAAACAACTTTTTTGCAAAGGGTTTCAAGCAGATTTTGACTTACTGCATATTTAGTCAAAATCCCCACAATCACTACTCTCGGCCAAAATGCGAGGTGATTCAAAGTATGTTTGCAACCCCCCTAAAAAACACCAACCCCATACGAACTACGAATTGGGACTCTGATTCCTCTTAAGAGGATACGTAGGCATACAATCAAAAATCGTAACGAGTTCTCCTATTAAAAATTTAAACCCTTTCCCCTAATAAAATTTAAATCTTGTTTCCCCAACTCAAACCTAAAACCTAGTATCCTTATGAACAAGGTAGATGAAAAGTGCCTAACACCTTTCTTTCGTCTAATGAAGCCCGAAACCTAGAATCTTTGTTTGCGAATTAGGGTTTTCTATTAGATTCCTTTCCCTAGGATAAAAACTAATAGTGGCGGCTCTTGATTTAAAAAGCAGTTGCTACACTTTGGTGTAGTCCTAATTAGTTTGATACTCGATACTACACTTATTGAGATTTGGCTCCCGAGTTTTGTTTGGTGGCAAGTCAGTTGTCTATGGGAATGAAACTTGTGGGAAAGATCAGTGATATTGAGATCCATTAGAACCCAGTTATTATTTCTAGGATAGGTTGAGCCAAGTAAACTTCAAGAGATTACTTACCTTAAAACCCATGCAAGCTGTAAACCTAAGGTCTTTGTGTGATTTGCTTATGCTTGCTATATTTTTGATATCATAACATCATAACATGTTATGTCATACTAACCATTTCAAGGATTTTTAGGACTTATATTTGTGTTGTTTTGTAGGACATGGCATCCACTCGCAGGAATACAATCTAAGTCAACCTCATAAGGGTACCTCCTCAACTCCTCCTCAACTCAAGGAATTAGCATCAAGAAATCCTGAAAGCTCTCCATTCACTGAAAGACATGGTCGACTTCTCAACTTGGTCACCTCAAACCCTGATGAAGAAATGTTAAAGGTGCTCTTCCAGTTCTTCGACCCTTTACATCACTGCTTCACCTTTCTTGATTACCAGTTAGTGCCCACTATTGAGGAGTTTTCTCAATTATTAGGGGTGCCCATTATTAATCAATTACCATTCAACGGTATGGAAAAGGACCCAAAACCTGAAGAGATTGCACAGGCTCTGTCTTTACAATGGTCAGATGTTGTGGCAAATTGGGAAACAAGAAGAGGCGTCAAGGTTTTCTAGCTAAGTTTCTATTTGAGAAGAATCGCCATTTTTGGGATACCCTGGACTTACAAGCTTTTAAAGAAGTGTTGGCCCTTCTCATCTATGGGATGGTACTATTTCCTAATCCAGACCAACTCAGAGATATGAACACAGTCAAGGTTTTTCTATCTCACAATCCGATGCCTACTTTACTTGGAGACATTCTACACTTTCTGCATACCCACACTATAAAGAGAAGAGGGATTCCTATGTGTTTCACTCCTTTGTTGGATAGGTGGTTTATTTCACATCTACCTCGATCTGTTTTGAAGAATGAGCAGGGCATGAGGTGGTCTAATAGGTTGATGTCCCTCACACGTTCGGATATTCATTGGTGTCCTTGATCCTTGGAGAATGTTACCATCATCGATCATTGTGGGGAATTCCCTAATGTCCCTCTCCTAGGCATTAGGGGAGGAATCACTTATAATCCTTGTTTGGCGTTGCAATAGTTTGGGTATGCTAGGAGGGATGGTCCTCATGATGTATTGGTTCAAGGAATTATGTTCAACCACGAGGATGATGTTTAAGGTTACCGTCAGAGGTTCATACGAGCTTGGGGCATGGTAAACAAAGTGGATAGCAAGACATTGGGGCATAAGAACTCCATCCCTTTGGAGCCTTATCTTAAGTGGGTACGAGCACACGCTCAAAATCTTATGATGCCTTATCCTGCCATCCTACCTATCATAATGGAACATGTTGCTGATGAAAAGGTACCTTATACCATTCTCCATCCTGACATGCCGACTACTCTCGAGGAGTTGCAAAGATCTTAGATCCAGCTCAAAGAGGAGCAAGATACCCTTGAAGCCAAGTTCTATGCAAGCGAGAAAAAAGGCTTTGGAGCTTACAAGACAACTGCATGAAGAACAGAGTTCGAACGCCTATATTGCACCAAAGAGGATACGCCCATGGGAAGCCTGAGTCCTGTCTGATTTAGGAGTTTTGTTTTATCTTTGTTTCTTCTATTGTAAAGCCCAAAAGGTATCTTTGTAACGATTCAAACTATTGAAGGCAATTAATGTTTTTTCTTTTTTTTGGCTAAGTAAATTTAAGATCTTAAAAGTCCTTGAAAACATTGTATATGCATATCATGCATTTCATCGCATAAGCAGGTATTCCAAGACGGGTTTCTTATTCTTTTCTTTATTTATTTCAGCAAAAGAAATGGCTCTCAAACAGACAGTGAATGACCTCTAAGCTCAGAACGCTCAGTTTCAGCAGATGTTCCTGGCTTTAGCCCAGGGGCAAGAAGATCTAAAAGGTTTAATCCTTAAAGAGAAGACCAAGAAGCTAAAGAAACCAGCTGCTGTAGTGAATCTGGGAAGAAGGATCAGAGGACCGGTTAGGCGGGCTATAAATTTCACAACCCCATCAGATGAAGGGGACAATCAAGAAGAAAAGCCAGTGGTAGAAAACAAAAATCCAGGGTCTAAGGAAGATGAACCTGACTATTCTGAGGAGCATTATCCTTCTGTTGATGATAAATACAAACAGCTAGAGGATCGACTCAATGCTATGGATACCCAAAGGGTACCCGGGTTGGATTTTGAGGAGCTAGGACTAGTCTCAGGGGTGGTCATCCCGCGGAAGTTCAAGGTCCCTACTTTTTCTAAGTACGACGGTGTCTCCTGTCCTAAGCTACATTTAAGGTCGTATGTCAGGAAAATTCAACTCCACACTGTTGATAGGGATCTGTGGGTACACTTCTTCCAGGAGAGTTTGTCGGGGACTCAGCTGGAATGGTTCTATCAACTGGAAATAACCAATGTTCGTAATTGGGAAGATCTGGCTGCTGCTTTCTACAAGAAGTACCAATATAATGCTGAACTCGCCCTAACTCGTACATAATTGCAAAGTATGTCAATGTGTTCCGGAGAAGGTTTTAAAGATTATGCCCAAAAATGGAGAGACCTTGCAGGAAGAGTCCAGCCTCCGTTGTCTGATAGAGAGCTGGTGGACATGTTCTTGGGCACGTTATTTGGGTCGTTCTTTAACCATCTGATTGGAAGTTCTTCTACTGGGTTTACTGAATTATCCTTAACTGGTGAACATGTAGAGGATGGCATCAAAAGTGGTAAAATACAGAGAGATACATCCTCTAGTATCGCCAAGAAACCTTTCACAGGAAAGAAAGAGGTCAGTGCAGCTTATAGCCAAAGGAATCATAACTAAATTGAACGTCGTCCGACGGTAGTGGCTGTCATGATTTCCAATCCAGCATCAAACCAGCAACAAAACAATCAGCGCAGACCAGATGCGCCTAGAAGACAATTCACTTGAATCAACATGACCCTATCCCAGGTTTTGCCACACCTGTTAAAGTCCAATTTGGTAACTCTGAAGGAGGCCCCGAAGAATCCTAATACCGCATCTTCCCGCTATAATTCCAATGCTCGATGTACCTACCACTCTGAAACTCCGGGGCATGATACGAATGACTGTTGGGCTTTAAATAATAATATACATGATCTCATTGAGGCAAAGGAGATTGAATTTGACCTGCCCGAGACGCCTAACGTGATAATTGCGCCAATGCCCAAACATGGCCAAGGTGTCAATGTTGTTGATGATGACAATTTTGTTTCTTTTATGGATGAGTTAGCTACTCCTCTCCCGACTATCAAAAGGAATCTGTTGTGAGTTGGTTTATTTCTGAGTTATGGTGAAGGTTTCCACTCATGTATGTCCATACCAGATGGTCGTTTATTATTGAAGATAGGCATTCAGCGACTGATGGTTAACAAAGAAATCTTGTTCAAGAAAGTTCCTCTTACCAAAAGTTGTTGTGAAGATGTCTCCATAATCACGATTTCCGACAATCCTCCCAGGGTCTCCACCAAAAGACCCTTCAGGATTACATCTCTTCTAAAGTTTGCTCCCCTGATCATCACCATGCCAGGGCCAATACCATATTCCTCGGATAAAGTTGTTCCTTGGAATTATGGGGAAGGCGTCTATTACCATG
Organism: Vicia faba; assembly: GCA_948472305.1. Classification (NCBI taxonomy): domain Eukaryota; kingdom Viridiplantae; phylum Streptophyta; class Magnoliopsida; order Fabales; family Fabaceae; genus Vicia; species Vicia faba. The sequence continues at coordinate 360,981,741 of OX451735.1, forward strand.
TGTGATACGGTGGGAAAGAACTGACTGTTTTTTGGTGTGCTGGTTTGCGTTTTGCGTTTGTTTTCGCAAAATGTCGCGGTAAGCAAGAGTCACCACCGACTTTTATTTTATCCAACAAGGAAAGGAAAAAAGCACAGAAAAATTCCTTTTTCGATATATTTCTCGGGTACGGGGGGTAGATTATAGAAAGGGAAGGTGTTAGCACCCTTTCTATCCGTGGTTATCCACGGGCTCTTAGGTACTTGCTAATTGTTTTCAAATTTTTGCTTTCTTTGTGATTGTGGGTTTGAAAAAAGTCTTTGTTTGAAAAGGAGTGTAAGTGTGAAAATTTTGTTTTGTTTTGAAAGACCAAGTATCTAAGAACCATCTACCTACTCGAAAAAGGAATCGTTCTATGCAATTTTCCTTTAGATAATGCTATCCTACTATTGATGAGTAGGTAGCACCATCGTTGGAGTTTTAAGGGTCAATTCGAATTAGGGACTTACGATCACCAAAGTAATGTTAGGACGACTTAGCGGTAACCCTAATGTCTTAGAACATTTGTTTTGAGGCAACAATATCCGAGGCAACCGTTTCGAGGCGACTATGATCTTTGGACAAGAGGGCGACCTCTAAAGTGACCTATACTCAATGATCGCGTATGAAGGCAACCAAGTGGGGTGTACCCTAAGAGTGCGCATGTGCGAGTGTGTTGTTTTCAGTTATTTTGTCTTTGTACATGTCAATGGTAATCTATGTTGATTTTAGGTTAAACATTCATTCTTATCATGCATCCCTATTATCAAACATCTAACAGTTTATAAGTTTCGGAAATTAAATTGCGGAAAGTAAATTACAAGGCGTCGGGTATTTACATCGCCAAAAGCAACCCTTTGAAATTTAAATGCGGAAAGTAAATAAAGCGATAAAAATATTTAAAGTCCTATTAAGCTATTACATTCCGGGAACAAATACAATATGATAAAATAGATCGCGTGCGGGAAATTAAATTGAATGCGAGTTCTAGGGTTTTGACCCTTTGTTATTAAAGAAAAGATTTTTTTTGGTTATTTTTATATTAAGAAATAAACTATCCTAAATTAATTATTAAATTAAATTAATTAAACTAATTAATAAAAATAAATATTTTTTGGGTTTTTGGTATTTAAAGAAATAAAAATAAATTGATCAATGTTAATAAAAAAACCTAATTATGTCTAAGTTAATTTTAATTATTGAAAAATATATTAAAGTTATTCCTAATTAATGGCCTAAATTAATTAATTTAATATTTGTTAATAAAATAAAAATACTGAAATTTAATTTAATAAAGAAAATATTTTTTTTGGTTTTAATTTTATTAAGAAAAAGATTTGATTGGTTAATTGATAATAAAAATATAATAAAATAAAAAATGAAATAGAAAGAGTTAGGGGTGTGGGCCTGATTAGAGGTGTTTGAATTGCAATTCCATGGCCCAATAACATGCTGGCCTGGTGGACTTTTTGGATCCCCTGTGCGCTGGTTGACTTGGTCCCATGGTGTACCATCATCCTGGATCACCAGATCTGGCCTTGGGCCATCTGGCGCTTGATTGAGTGAGGGAGCATGATAGGTTATACGCTTGGGTTTGTATGTGATAACCTGTAGAAAAAATATAACAAAGCATATGGGGACCTGGGATTCGAACCCAGGTCCTGTACATGACTGCCAACGCTTGCTTCCACTAGGCCAACGCGCTTCAATTGTTAATGTATTAAGCAATAATGATAATATGAGAAAATGTACTAATATGCTAGAACAAAAAATAAAAACGCGCGAATATTTGAAAGGGGCAATCAGCTGGGAGCACGTGGTCATCCCTGTCCTCAGGTCTGCAAAGAAATTACCTACGGATTTAAATCTGCAGCTAAAAGCGTAGGCCATTCCAAAAACTCATCTCAGGCCATATAAACTCCATCCAAGACCATGGTTGCATTCGTCTTCCTCTCCCGGTCACGTCCATGGCCATTAATAGGTCTAATTTTACCTGTAATGAAAACCCCTAAAAAAACCTAGAAAACCCTACAATGGCGTTTTGCACCACAGAGCAGATAAACACAATCAAATAATATGGAAAGCTTGGAAATTATCTAGTGATTACAAATATACCATTGATTTCTTGTGATGATGCATGGATTTTGAAACATGAAATCAAATTCAGAGGGGGGCCGTGTATCACTTACAATGCGTTAGAGCGTGTATGGAGGCTTACTAAGGGTTGGTTCTGACTCAGTGGACCTCCAGCAATCGATTGGTGTTGAGTTTTGCTTCTGAAAACGCCTCCAAGCTTGATTTCGACTTTGCACTTTTTACCACTTTTTCCAAGTTTTTCTTTCAGTGTTCTTGCAGCCTCTAGCCTAGTTTTCATGTGCCTTGACTTGTATATGTATCATGGAATGCATTAGTTCAAGAATTATGATCCAAATCTTCTCCCATCATGGCTTGCATATTTGATTTGATTTCCATTTGAAAACTTGCCAAATTGGTCAAAAAACCATCTTTTTTCACATGATTTTGTGTGATACGAATTTGATGATGATATTGATGAGAATCAAATAACAAGGCTGAATCTAGGACACGTGTGAAATGTGGCAAGTTCAAATCAAGTGGAAAAGAATTGGCCCATTTGACAAAATTTGAAGTTTTGGGGATAGTTGACTTTTGGCAATTTTGCAAAAATGCCCAACTTCAACAATGCATAACTTCTTCAATTTTGAACTTTTGGAAGTTTTCTTTGACTTTTTAGAAATATTGAGATGTCCTATAACCAACCCTTTTTGTCTCATCTCATTTTGATATTCCATGCTCAAGTTATAAGCTTTGGCAAAAAAGGTGTTTTTGTTGACTTTCAAAAATGACCTATAATGTCCAAATTTATAACTTCTTGTGAGTGCATTTTATGATCTTGGGATATGAATATGGATTGTAGGAAATTTCATCCTCTTAAAAATGAGCTTTGGATGGGTCATTTATCATAAAGTATGAGAAAGTTATGCTTGGTCAAAGTTGAGTTGACTTTTCCTACAAAACCCTAATTTAGCAACTTTTGAGTCTTGATGAATTTTGAGCAATCCTTGATGAACCATGATCAACCCTTGATCAAATGATGAAATATACTTAAAAATGATAATGTTGACAAAAAATCTTGAGGTTTGACTGTTTAGGTCACAGTTAACTTTTGCCCTAGCACAGTCGATTTTTGGACCTTTTGAGCAATTGACTGAGCAAACTTCCTCTGCAAGGCTTGAAATTTGACCTGGATGACCTTGATGACATATTAGGACATTGGGGAGCACTTGAGGTCATTTGGATTCATGGATATTGATGCAACACAAAACCCTAATTTGGGGTTGACTGCCTTAGGAGATGATTTGTCTGACCCACTCTTGAGCAAACTTGAGCAACTTGGAGATTTTCCTTGCAATGTTTTGAGAAATATGAGAGGGAAAATTTTGGGTTACAACACCATGGCGTCAAGCAAGAACTGTTAGCTGAAGAAGACAAAGTTATTGAAGGTACTGATCCTGACGTCGACAATATCGTTGGGACCAGTAAAATAACAAGAAGCAAAAGAGTTTTATCTCCCGAGATCTATCCTCCTAAAACGGTTACTACTCTTGTGATCATTCATGCTCCTGCTCCTTCTAATACTCCCATTATGACTCTTGTGATTGTCCCTGTTGCTACTCCTGTCAGTATTCCTATGACTACTCCTGCTGCTAGCCCTGCTGCCACCCCTGCCACCGAGTTGGCCGAGACTCGAGGCAAAGAGATTTTGGTTGAGCCTGTCCAAACGAAGGCGCATCCAGAAGCCATGCCTGAGGTTTCTAAGAAGGAAATGGAAGAAATCTTAAAAATAAATAAAAAGAGAAACTATAATGTGGTTGAACAACTGGGGCAGACCCCTTCCAAGATCTCAATGTTGGCTCTGTTACTATTCTCTGAAGCCCATACCAAGGCTTTAGTAAAATTCCTCAAGACTGCTCATGTGCCACAAAAAACCTCTGTTGATCAATTCGAAGACTGTGTGGCCAGTTTGACTGCTGACAATGGGCTAGGTTTCTCTGATGTTGATCTGACTCCCAAAGGAAGGAGACATAATGATGCCCTGCACGTCTCTATCGAGTGCAGGGGAACTACTTTGGCCCATGTTCTAGTGGATACAGGTCCATCACTAAATGTTCTGCCCAAGAAGGCCCTTGACAGGTTAGATTGTGAAGGATTGACCTTGAAGCCTAGCAACATTGTGGTAAGAGCCTTCGGCGGTTCTAAAAGAATGGTGGATGGGGAGGTGGACATCCCTATCAAATTGGGTACCCAAACTTTTAATTCCACTTTCTATGTGATGGACATTCGTCCATCTTACTCCTGTTTGTTGGGTCCATCCTAGATCCATGGGGGTAGTGTTGTGACTTCCACCTTACATCAGATGCTGAAATACCCAGTCAATGGGAAAATTATCACGGTCCATGGGGAGGAGGAGTACATGGTAAGCCACCTGAACTCTTTCAGGTACGTTGAAATGGACGGCGAATTCATTGAGACCCCTTGTCGGAACTTTGAGGAGGTACCACAAACAGTTGTTGCAACTAAGACTGCTACCAATGTTCCGAAGACCACTAGACCTCCATTGAACATGGCCTCTCTAAAAGATGCCAGAGTTGTTCGTCGTGCTCGCACCTGGGAACCACCTTTGTGGATTAGCAACCATGGAGTCAATGCCTTGGAGGACAGTGATAGAGATTATGACCTAGACAAGTGGATCTTCCCAACCATCGGCGGTGGACTCAGCAATTGGGAGGCCAGAGATTTTGTTCCCATCTCTTTTATTCAAGAGTAATTTTTCTTTTTGTTTTAAGGAAATGTAATATTTGAACAATTGGAATGTTAAAGCCTTGTGTCTTACCCGAGGCACAACGGTCTATTTGTGAGGGTCATTGTTTCATTTTCATATGTCATCAATAAAACATTGGACGTCTCGCATGCAAATTTTATGCTCTTTGTTTTTCTTTTCTGCTTCTTTACTTTATCAAAAATATACAGCTATGCTCTTACACACATCCACATATCAAAATGTAGATCCACATCCATTATAGATCCCATTAATAACGGTTATGTTATTGCTCATTATGACTTTGAAAATCCGATCTACCAAGCCGAGGACAAAGGTAAGGAAGATTGTGAGATACCAGGAGAACTTGCCAGACTGTTACAACGGGAAGAAAGGGCAATACAGCCCCATGAAGTGCCGGTTGAGACAGTGAACTTGGCTACTGAAAAGGACAAGAAAGAAGTCAAGATAGGTGTCGATCTAGAGCATAGTTTCAAGGAGCGTTTAATACAGATGTTACATGATTATGTGGAGATATTTTCTTGGTCATATAAAGACATGCCAGGAATTGACACTAATATTATGGTTCATCACCTGCCGATAAAAGAAGACTGGCCTCCCGTAAAATAGAAGGTTCGTCGTATGCGCCCTGAAATGTCAGAGAATATCAAAGCCGAAGTCATGAAACAATTCAACACCGGTTTCTTAGTTGTTATTTCCTATCCACAATGGGTTTCTAACTGTGATATAGTGGGAGAACTGACTTGGGTGTTTTGTGTTTTATCGCAAATGTTGCGGTTTAGCAAGAGTCGCCACCGACTTTTCTTTTATCCAAAATGAAAGGCTAAAAAGAACAGGAAAGACCTTTGAGATTGTTTCTTGAGTTCGGGGGGTAGATTATGAAAAGGGAAGGTGTTAGCACCCTTTTCATCCATAGTTAACTATGGGCTCTTAGTTGCTTGCTAGATCATTTGCTTTTTCATTTGAAAATGTGCTTTGTGTGGTTTTTGAAAGTATTTTGAAAAAAGGCGACATCGTTTAGGAAAACTTTGTAATATTTCTCGTTCGTAAGAACGTATACAAAGTGTTGAGCTTTTGAAAATGTTTCAAGTTTGGAAAAATGTTTTGAAAGTGTTTTTGAAAGTGTTGGTGTTTGTTTTGAAAATAAGCAAGAGTGTTTGATTTGAATTTGAGCAAGCAACTAGGAACAATCTACCTACTCAAAAGTCTTTGTTCATTTCTTCCTTCCTTTGATATTGTTATCTTACCATTGATTGGTAAGAAACCTTATCTTTGGATGTAAAGGGACGGGTGTGGGTCATCGTATAGCCATGATATCAATGTTGTGAGATATCTTAGCATTTCCTTTGAGGGACTAAGATCATTTTGAAAGGCAACATTTGGTAGCGTCATCGAGGGACTATGATCTTGTATTTTTTATTGCTTTTTTCTAAGATATCCGACATGTATAACATGCCCATTTTGTAAGGCAACAAAGTGGAATTACCCTAAGGGTGCAAGTGTGCAAATGTGTTTGGTTTACATGCTTGTTTATCTTATATTAGGGTTTGCTAACTTGTTGATTTTAGTCCTTCCATACAAATTCTTAATTATTAGCATTTATATAAAGCGATAAATTGCGGAAAGTAAAAATACTAAGCTATCATATCATTAGGGGAGGGGGTATACAAATTTATAAATGGGGATTTTGCAAGAAAATTAAACATAATTATCTATTACAACCATATTGAATAAATGTACAAGAATTGAATAAATGTACAAGAATTGAATAAATAATGTACAAGTGCAAATGAAAAAGAAATGATTTTTGTTTGGTGTTTTATGAAATGGGTTTAGTCTTGACCTAATTTAGAAAGTGATTAATTAAAAAAATTAAACAAAACTCAAACCTAAATCAATTAAGAAAAAAATTAAGTTAAAATGTTTTTAGGGTTTTTTATGAAAAGGTTTTAAATTAATAAATATAAAATGAAGATTAATCAATTAAAATAAACCTAAGTTCTAAATTAATTAATTTACAAGAGAATAATATAATAATTAAACCTAATTATCTAAATATTAATTATTTAAGAAAATAAATTAATTTATAAGAAAATGTTTTTTAGTCTTTTTGTTATATAAGAAAATAAAAGAAATAAGTGTAAATAATAAATAAAATATTTTTGTATTTTTTATTAATTAAAATAATAATAATAATGATGATAATAATAATAATAATAATAATAATAATAATAATAAAGAAAATATGAAATGAAAATAAAATAAAATAAGAAAATAAATAAATGAAATAAATAAAAGTTGGGCCAGGGGTGCAAGAGTAGTTAGGAGGTTAGGAGAAGCAAAAACAATAAAGCCCAATGGAGAGGCCCAGGCGTCTGTTTCAAACAAAAAATGGAAAAATGTGAAAAAAGCAAAAGGATACCACAGTGGCTCGAACCCAGGTCCCAAAGGTTAACAAGCGCGTGTTTTACCACTGGAGTGGCTATACATCCGTTAATATTGACAAAATAATAAATATGTAAAATAATTCAAGTCCTGAATGAACTTCATCTTCAACCTCCATCCATGAATCCTGTAACTTACTCATTTCTCATCCATTCACAAAACTTCCAACGTCAAACTTGTTAGAAATTTCCTCACGATTCTGAATATGTAAATAACTTAACCTAATTCTAAAAGATGAGCATGAATTTCTAAAAGTACCAAATTCGGACCTAAATATTTCAACAAGTTCAAACTCAAAATTCTCCTAGCTCAATCAAAATAAATGAAATCTCTGGACGTGTACAGCTTCAGGGCAATGATGTCTATATTTTATCTTCACAAATGCAAGCCTAACAATGCCTAAATGAGAAGATAGAAGTTCAAGAAAATACCTCAAAACAGGAAATTGTGAAATGAATTTGAGCTTGATTCAAGGTTATGCAATGATCATGTTAGCTTCCTCAAGTTCCCAGGAAGCTATCATAATGGTTAGCTTGAGAAAAGGATGGTTGGAATGGCTTGGAGAAGTCAACGTGCAATGCTCTATTTTTTGTTATGGAAGTTGATGAAGATGATGTTACAGTCATGTAACAGGGTGTGGGATGGTTTGTATTTGATGTAAGAAAGCTTTAGAAATTAAAAGGCCAAAGAACGCATGAGGGAAACATGAGTTTGGAGTTTAAGGTCAGAAACTGTGCAACAATGGGTTTTTTGGGAATTTTCTGATTTGAGGGAGTTTGGGAGTGTTTCAGGGTGTTCAAGTTCATGTCCTAGCTCACAAATAGTGACTTTATTTATAAGTAACAAGTTTGGAGACTTGTTGTTGATCAGAATTCAAAATCACAAGTTTAAGCATAACATGTGATTTTTTAGAAATCCAAGTTTCAAAGTCTTGTGTACTTGCTAATGTAGAGTGGTTATGCTTTAAACACACTTGCTTATGACTTTGTAGATGGAGTGTGATCATAGAGAACAAGTTTGAGGCTCAAGAATTGACTTTGTGCATAAAGCTTGCTTTTCAAGAATGCCATTATTCACTTTCTTCCCAAAATTGCAATGTGAATTAGATAAAGCTAAGCCACTTGGATTATAGCTCAAAAGTTTGTGTAATACATTAATGATAGATAGATACACAAGTTAGAAGGCCTGCAAATCAAGATTATGCAGCCTAACATTGAAATTCAATTATGTGTTAATCAAGATGTGACTTGTAATTCAAGAATGAAACCCTAACTTCTTGCCTTTGATTCTCTTTGCTCAAGCATGATCTCATTGAGTCCTTGGACGTTTTGAAAAGCTTGTAACATCCTCTACAACTTCTATGTTGGACATTTTTTAAAATTCATCTTGGAGCTATGTGAAAAATTGCCATGAAGTTAGGTAAAAATCCTTCCAAAACTTGGGCAAAATTTCACTAAGTTTCCAAGTTTCATGAACATGTATTTACAAAATCATAACTTGAAATACATTCATTTCTAGGAGAAGTTGTGTTCTATAATGTTTTATATCTCATTTATGTCTAAAACTTTCATGTTGGAAGTTTCCTTTGAATCATCTTGCATCATGGTGAAAAATTGGCTCAAAGTTGTGAAAAAATATGAAATTTTCAACACTTAGAAAAAATTCTAAGTTTAGAAATTTTGACTTTTCAAAATGAAATCTTGACTTTTTGATTTCTTGATGAACAAGTTTCATGTTTTGACATGTTTTGATGAAGTGTGATCTTTGATACTTGAATTTGACCAAAAAGTCAAAGTTTGACTTTTTAGTGTACAATTGACTTTTAATCAGTTGACTGGAAATAAATTGTCAATCAATTGATATTGAGGAATGTTTTGAGTCATATCATTAAGTCAAAATGATGCATTTGAGTCCTTGAGATCATAACTTAAACCAATCAATCAATTTCTAGGTCAAAGATCAGAAATTGCACCTTCTCAGTAAAAAACCCTAATTTTGACCATTTTGCTCTTTTGATGATCTGATCAAATTTCTTGAGGAATTGTGATCTAAACTTGATCAAATGACATATATGAGTTCATGATGTTGATATGGATCAAAAATCATGAAGTTTGAATGTAAATTGACCATAGTTGACTTTTTCTCCAATATGGCTAATTTTAGGTCAACTGATCAATTGACTGAGCAAAAATGTGATCCAAGACTTGAAACTTGACATGAGAAATATTGAGAGTCCAAAATGATCCATGAAAGTCATATGAGGCATTAAAAGTCCATTTCCCTTGTGCAATCTCAAACCCTAATTTTCAGTCATCAATGCTTAAGGAGGTGTCTTAAGCTGATCAAACCTTGTGCAGTCTTGAACCAAAGGAGATCTTGTGAGAGATTAATTGAGAAATGAGAGGGAAAATTTTGGGGTACAACAGCTGCCCCTGTTTAATCTTCTTAAACCTGAAGAGTTAGATTGGCGGATTCTCCATTCGCGACTTGAAGGTGAAAGATGATTGAACACTAAAGTGCCTAGAAATTTACACTTGAAGATGTATTGTGAATGGGCTTATAGATGCCATTTAGAGGAATGATGGTGAACACTGGAAGAAGTATCAGCATAAATCTTTGGTTGATCTATACTAAAACTCGAATTTTTCACCTCTGGGACAAAAAGGTTAGTAAAAATGCATATGTATGCATGATGTTCACAAGATAGATGAGATCATGCTAAATTCATTTTGTATGTATATGCTATGATGTATGAATGAGAGATGCATGTTTGTCCGGGAAAATAAATTCCTGACTACTGCTGAGGAGTTCTTGGGAAGTTGAATCCCAGATTTCTGTTGGGGATGAAGAATATACATATCTTTAAACTTGTTGAAAGGATGCTTCCGCTGGGGAATATCTCTTGAATATCAACTATTATCTGGACGGATCCAGACTTCTCAACTTTCTGAGGATGATGAAATCAATTGATATCTGGTCGGATCCAGGATTCACGGTAACTTACTGGGGAAGAATAAACCAACTGTTATTTGGTCAGATTCCAGGCTTTGCAGAAAATTTCTTGAAATTGGATTGTTATCTGGTCGGATCCAGGCTTCACAACAACTTGTTGGGGATAATGAATTTAACTGTTATTTGGTCAGATTCCAGGCTTTGCAGTAACTCGCTAGAAAGGTTAAAGTTGAAATGATATATGGTCGGGTCCAGGCTTCATTGTAACTTGAAGTGGTAACTATTATCTGGTCGGGTCCAGGCTTCATAGTTTTTGAAAAGTTATACTATCATTTGGTCGGGTCTAGGCTTCATAGTGTCTTGTTGATATTGTATTTAGTTATTATCTGGTCGGGCTCCATGCTTCACAATAACTTGCTTGAAAACTGATATTTGGTCGGATCCAGGCTTTGCAGACTTCTGAGGTGGATGAGGTTAATTGTTATTTGGTCGGGTATAGGCTTCATAATAAACTGCTTGGGAATTTAGTTGTTGTTTGGTCGGATTCCAGGTTTCACAACAAATTTCTGAGGGGAATTGTTATTTGGTCGGATCCAGGCTTCACAATAATTGTTGGGGTAGAGGAAAACTCTACTGGGGAAGAGAAGTTAAACCTTGGTCTAGTTGAGTCCAGGTTCTTCTATATTTTGAAGAGTTAAGCTATTATCTGGTCGGGTCTAGGTTTCATAGTATTTAAAAGTTGTACTACTATCTGGTCGGGCCCAGGCTTCATAGTAGCTTGAAAGTTGCACTAGTATCTGGTCGGGTCCAGGCTTCATAGTAGTTTGAAAGTTGTACTAATATCTGGTCGGGTCCATGCTTCATAGTAGTAAAGGTTTTGTTGACGACTTTACTGGGGATTAGGGGTTGTGGCCCTATTATTTGTAATTATCTGAAAGGAAAACTCAAGCTGGAGAGTGTGGACTCAGTCGGGGAAGACAGACTCAGCTTGGGGAGATATACTCAGCTTGGGGAGGTATACTCAGCTTGGGGAGGTATACTCAGCTTGGGGAGGTATACTCATCTTGAGGAGAATATACTCAGCTGGGGATAACAGATTCAGTTGGGGAAGATAGGCTATGTCGGGGGAATTTGAACTCGACTGGGGAGTTATACTGATTGTTGTATGTTGTTTTTTGGGGAAATAAACCCTGTTGGGGAAATAAACCCTGTTGATGAATATTTGATGAACTGCTGACGAGGTGAGTTATTTGAGGAAGAGATCCACGAGGCTTCTACTTTTAGGATCAACTTAGCTGGAGAGAGAGATTTGTCAAGAGATTGAGACTCTAGCTGGAGATTGGTTTATTGTAGCCAATCTGTGGGGATAATGTTAATGAAATAACTTTGTGGGGATATTCCATATACATTAAAGAGATGTTGGTTGCTGCTTAGCAGGACACATGTGCCAAATAGTTTTAATTATGTTCATATGCATATGTTCGTCCAATTTTAGTCATTAGACAGATTTTCATTTAAAACAAAAGAGAAAGTTTGCACTTCAAAGTATATTTGTATTGATATTTTCCCCATGAATAGGCATTTTTTGTACAAAGAGACGGAGATCCTAGTAAGAGGAAATTGTCTAAAGGAAAACAAAGATTGAAAACAAAACAAATAGCCATGTGAAATGATCTCATTGTATTCCAACTCTATTATTTCCATAATGTCTTCGAATGCTCCTTGCCGTTGACAAGTTAATTGGATTGATCACTGACCGTTTGAACTCGGACCTTGGTGATAAAGTTGACTGTGGTGATTCCACGAGACATAGTCATACGCTTTCAATCCTTAACTTTTGCCTGGATCGCCCTTTTGGGTTTTCAGCCCAACAGGATACCCATTTTTGCCCAAGTCTCCCTTTCGGGTTTTCAACTTGCCGAGTGTACAATCTTTTGCATATATCCCTAATTTTTTCCCAAACCTTTTGGTTTGCCGGGATGCCCTTATTTTTCCTAGGTGTGTCAACCTAGCGGGTCTCTTATGCGTAGTATTTTTAACTATGTCCGTGTTTATAAGATATGGGAAGTCTTCACCATCCATGGTAGTCAGCATCATGGCACCGCCAGAGAACACTCTCTTGACAACAAATGGCCCTTCGTAGGTGGGAGTCCATTTGCCTATGGGGTCGCCTTGTGGCAGAATGATGCGCTTTATCACCAAGTCACCAGCTTGATATACTCGAGGCTTGATCTTTTTATTGAAAGCCTTGATCATACATTTTTGGTACGTCTGACCATGACAAACAGCAACCAGTCATTTTTCATCGATCAAGTTCAGCTGATCCAATCTCGTCTGAATCCACTCGTCTTCACCAAGGCCTGCTTCATTCATAATCATCAGTGAAGGAATCTGAATTTGCACTGGCAGAACGGCTTCCATGCCATAGACTAAGGAAAAGGGAGTTTCCCCAGTTGATGTTCTAGCTGAAGTACGGTAGCCATGAAGAGAAAACGGTAAGATCTCAAGCCAGTCCTTATAGATTACCACCATTTTATGCATAATCTTCTTGATATTTTTATTGGCCGCTTTGACTGTGCCATTCATTTTAGGTCTATATGGAGAAGAATTGTGATGCTTGATCTTGAATTGAGTGAAAAGCTCGGTAATCATAGCATTGTTGAGGTTAGTCCCATTGTCGATGATGATCTTTTCGGGGATACCATAGCAGCAAATGACGTTGTGTTTGATGAATCTGGCTACCACATTCTTGGTGACTGAGTCAAACGAGGCGACTTCGACCCATTTGGTGAAATAGTAAATAGCGACCAGAATGAAGCGATGTCCATTGGAAGCGGTGGATTTGATTTCTCCAATCATGTCAATGCCCCACATTGCAAATGGCCACGGATAGGTCATGACTTTCAGAGGGATAGGAGGCACATGGACCTTGTCAGCATAGATTTGGAATTTGAGACAAGTCCAAGAGTGTTGATGGCAATCAGTCTCCATTGTTGACCAATAGTATCCAGCTCTTAGGATCTTCTTGGCCATTGTATGTCCGCTTGAGTGAGTCCCAAAGAGACCATCGTGCATGTCTTCCATAATTTCCTCTGCCTCCTTCTTGTCCACACATCGGAGTAGAGTATAATTATGGTTGCATTTGTACAAGATTATGTTGCTTAGGAAGAATTTGGCTGAAAATCTTCGTAAGAACTTTCTGTAATTGATGGATGCTCCCTCGGGATACTCTTGTGCTTCAAGGTATCTCATCACCTCATGGTATCAAGGTTTTTCTGCGTCAGTGTCAAGCTCACAGCAATGTGCAGGTTCGTCGAATCTTTCAATTGTAATCATAGGGGCTTCGTTATCCCATCTGACCTTGAACATTAAAGACATGGTTGCCAAGGCATCAGCCAACTAATTTTCTTCCCTAGGTAAGTGCTCAAAGGTGATCTCTTTGAAGTAGGGAATCAGGGATAGCACAAGTTCCTTGTAAGGTATGAGATTAGGGTGCTTAGTGTCCCAATCTCCTTTTACTTGGCTAATCACTAGAGCGGAATCCCCAAACACATTCAAATGCCTGATCCTCAAGTCAATGGCAGCTTTCAGACCCAAGACGCACGCTTCATACTCAGCCATATTGTTCGTGCAATTGAAGCATAATATGGCAATGAAAGGAGTGTGTCAACCTTCAGGGGATATGATCATAGCACCAATTCCATTACCCAAGGCGTTGGAAGCCCTGTCAAAGACCATAGTCCATCGGGATCCTTGTTTAGGTCCGCCATATGGTCCAGGTTTCGCACAGTCAGTCACCAGCATGATATTCTCATCCAGGAAGTCAAAGTTCATAGACTGATAATCATCCACGGCCTGATGGGCCAAATGTTCTACTAGTATGCTTCCTTTGATGGCCTTTTGTGTAGTATATTGAATGTCGTACTCAGTCAAGATCATTTGACATCTGGCTATCCGTCGGGAGAGAGCAGGTTTCTCGAAGATGTACTTGATTGGGTCCATTGTGAAAATCAACAGAGTGGTATGAGTCAACATATATTATCTTAGCCGGCGAGCAGCCCATGCCAGAGCGCAGCAAGTTTTCTCGAGCAGTGAATATCTAGTTTCACAGTCGGTAAACGTTTTGCTCAGGTAATAAATAGCATGCTCTTTTCGGCCAGACTCGTCATGTTGGCCCAGAACGCACTCCATAGAGTTCTCTAGTATTGTCAAATACATGATCAAGGGTCTTCCTTCAACTGGAGGCATGAGAATATGAGGCTCTTATAGATATTCTTTGATTTTGTCGAAGGCAGCTTGGCATTCATCATTCTATTTGACTACTTGATCTTTCTTCAAGAGTTTGAAGATTGCCTCACAAGTAGCAGTCAAGTGAGATATGAAGCGGGCGATGTAATTGAGATGACCCAAGAATCCTCTTACTTCCTTTTCAGAATGAGGGACTGGCATTTCTTGGATGGCCTTTACCTTGGCAGGATCAACTTCAATGCCTTTATTGCTGACAACAAAACTTATAACCTTTCCAGATCGAACTCTAAATGTGCACTTGTTTGGGTTTAACCATAACTTGTACTTTTTCAATCTTTCGAATAGCTTGTACAGGTGATCGAGATGTTCCTCTTCAGTTTGTGATCTGGAAATCATATCATCCACATATACCTCTATTTTATGATATATCATATCATGAAACAGAGCTACCATAGCCCTTTGATATGTTGCCCCTTCATTCTTCAATTCGAACGACATAACCTTATAGTAGAAGGTGCCCCATTGCGTAATGAAAGTTGTCTTCTCCATGTCTTCGGGAGCCATCCTAATTTGATTGTAGCCAGAAAAGCCATCCATGAAAGAGAAGACTTTATGTTGAGCAGTATTATTGACCAAGACGTCAATGTGTGGTAGAGGGAAGTCATCCTTGGGGCTTGCCCTATTCAGATCCCTATAGTCTACGCACATGCGAACTTTTCTGTCCTTCTTTGGCACTGGAACCACGTTAGGAACCCATTGGGGATAGGATGTCACAGCTAGGAACCCTGCATCAAATTGTTTCATCACTTCAGCTTTTATCTTCTGAGACATATCAGGCCTCATGCGACGAACCTTTTGTTTTACAAGAGGACAATCTTCTTTTGTCGGTAGACGATGAACTACGATGTTGGTATCCAACCCTGGCATATCTTCATATGACCAAGAAAAAACTTCCATAGAGTCATGCAACATTTGAACCAACCTTCTCTTGACACTGCTTTCCAATTTAGCTCTAATCTTAACCTCTTTCTTGTCTGTCTCGGTACCCAGATTGATGATTTCAACTGACTCTTCGTGCGGCTGAATAGCTTTTTCCTCTTGTAATAGAAGTCTGGCTAGTTCTCCCGGTATATCACAATCTTTCTCGCCTTCGTCTTCGGCTTGGTTAATTGGACATTCGAAGTCATAGTCAGCAATAGTAGATTCATTGGCAATAGGATCTAGAGTGGATGAGGACCTGCAAGAATGTGTGTGTTCATGTAAGATACATGGCTATTTCGAAAAATATATTTGAAGGAAAAGAATGACAATGAACATAAAGATTTGAATGCAAAAGAGTCCAATGATTTGTATTGAATGATCATATTATTAGATGAACATAAATAAAACCCCTGAGAAATGGACCAAAGTGCCCCGGGCCAGGCACATGGCTTAAAAGTCATTGTTAAATATTACATACAAAATGTTCTTGAATTGAAAGAAAAGAAATAACAAGTAGATTACTCCTCAATAAAGGAGATGGGTAAGAAGTCCTTGGCGTACCAATTCTTCAGCTCTGTTGTAGTAGGATACACCCAATATTCAAATGCAACTTCTTCATTAGAGTCACCCACAGCGTTAACTTTATTGACACCCTTGTCATGTTTCGGCATAAGTGCGGTGATTACATTCGGAGTTGGAGAAGGATCAAATTCAACAGTCTTGCTATCGATCAAATCCTGAATCTTATTCTTCAAGTCCCAGCATTGGTCAGTCTCATGCCCGGGGCTACTTGAGTGGTAAGCATATTTGGCGTTCGGATTATACTTTGGAGAAGAGGTATCTGGGTTGGAAGGAGGATCATGCAATGTCACTAAATTAGCCTTTATAAAATGTTGAAGGGTTTGAGATAGTGACATGCCTAATCTCGTGCATTTTCTTCTCAGAGTTTCAAAACGTTGATGATTTGCAGATGGTCTTTGAGTAGGAGTTGGATTGGAGATTCGGACAGCATTAACAGACGGATGATCATTCTTCTTGGTACGGGCCCTTTCCCCGTACACAACATTGATTTCCTTCTTTGTAGCAAAAGGTTTCTTGATAGGATTGGAAGTGGAGGCAGATGCCACATAGATCTTCCCACTTTTGATGTCGCTTTCAACTATTTCACCGATTAAGATTAACTCGGTGATTCCGGAAGAGGAACCGTTAACCAACAAGTTAAAGAATGGACCGAATAAAGTGTCCATAAACATGTCAGTATGCTCTCTATCAGTCAAATGTGGTTGAACCCTACTGGCGAGGTCCCTCCACTTTTGTGCATATTCTTTAAATCCTTCATTCTTCCCCATGGTCATATCTTGCAACTGTACTCTTGTTGGCGCCAAGTCAGTGTTATACTGGTATTGATGGTTGAAGGCAGTAGCTAAATCCTCCCAAGTATTGATACGGGAACCATCTAACTGGTAGAACCATTCTAGTTGCGTTTCTGTTAAGCTCTCTTGGAAAAAGTGAACCCAGAGTTTCTTATCAGCAATGTGCGGTTGTATCTTGCGCACATAAGATTTCAGGTTGAGTTTTGAACAAGAAACTCTATCATATTTTGCAAAGACTGGTATTTTAAATTTGTGGGGGAATAACAACCCCAGAGATCAAACCAAAATCATCAAAATCTAAACCGGGGATGGCTTGGATTTCAACAGCTTTTAATTTGTCTTCTAACTGCCTGTACTTGACATCGGAGGGTGGATACTGCTCGTCAAAATAATCATCATCAGACGCTTGATCATTAATACAGTTATCCTGGGTACTCTTAACCTCACCAATTTGATTCTCGTCTTCTTCGTCTTCCACTACCAGGATCTGATGAACCGACTCTTTGAACCTTCTTCCCATGTTGACCAGGGCTCTCTTCTCGGGCTTCTTCTTAACTGCCAGCAATTCCATCATATCTTTCAGCCCCTTGGCTAGGGCCAGTAGAGTCTCTTGGAATTGATATTTTTGTTCCTGAAGATCCTTCACAGTTTTCTCTAGATCCATCTTGCTGAAATAAATAGCAGAAAGATAAGGAAACATGTTGTGTGAAAAATTGTCATGTTATGATGCATGGAAGATGTATATGCAAATGATTTCAAGGATTTATAGAATTTAAATCTACATAGACAAAGGAATAAACAAACGTCAATTTTCATTAATTATTTCAAAAGATTACAACATGCCTCTTGGGCTTACAAAATAACTTTCTAAGATAAAAAGACTGAACGCATCCTCTTTGGTGCGAGATAGGCGTTCACACTTTGCTCTTCTTGTAGGTACTTTGTAAGCTCCAAGACCCTCTTCTCGCTAGCGTAGGATTGAGCTTCAAAAGTATCTCGTTCCACCATCAGCTGAATCCAACCATTTTGCAAGTCTTTAAGAGAAGTAGGCATGTCGGGATGGAGGACGGTGTACCGGACGTCTCCTTCAACCACGGGTTCCATGATAACTGGTAAGATGGAGGGGTAAGGCATCACAAGTTTCTGAGCATGAGCTCGTACCAACTTAAGGTAATGCTCGAGGGGAATGGAATTCTTGTGTCCCAATGTCTTACTATCCATTTTGCTTAACATCCTCCAAGCTCGGATAAACCTCTGACGGTAGCTTTGATCATCACTTTCATAGTCGAATACCACTCCTTGGATGAGCATCTCATATGGGCCATCCCTTCAGGCATAACCAAATTGTCGTAAAGCTAAGCAGGGGTTGTAGGTGATACCTCCCCTAATGCCAAGTAAAGGGACATTAGGGAATTCACCACAATGGTTAATGATAGTAACATTCTCCAAGGATCGAGAACACCAATGAACATCTGAATATCTGAGCGTCATTAACCTATGGGACCATCTTGAACCTTGCTCTTTATTCAACACAGATCAGGGAAGATGCAAAATAAACCATCTTGCCAAAAGAGGAGTGCAACACATGAGGATCCCTCTCTTCCTCATAGTGCGAGAATGAAAACAATGAAGGATATCTCCCAACAAAGTAGGCACTGGATTGCGAGACATGAAGATTTTAACAGCATTTACGTCTATGAGTTGGTCAGGGTTTGGAAACAAAACCATTCCATAGATGAGAAGGGCCAAGATTTCTTAAAAATCTTGTAAGTCCAAAGAGTTCCAACAATCTTGATCTTTCTTAAACAAGAACTTGGCTAAGAAACCTTTGACACCACTCCTTATTTCCCAATTAGTTGCGATATCAGATTGCTACAAGTGTAGTGCTTGGGCAATCTCTTTAGGTTTTGGATCTCTTTCTGTACCGTTGAAGGGTAGTTGATTGATAATGGGAATCCTCGAGAGTTGTGAAAATTCTTCTAGAGTAGGCATAAGTTGATAATCGGGAAAAGTGAAGCAATGATGTAGAGGATCAAAGAAATGGAAGAGCACCTTAATCATATCTTCATCAGTGTTGGAGGTAACCAAGTTTAGGAGGCGACCATGTCTTTCGGTGAATGGAGAATTCTCAAGAACCCTTGATGCTAACTCTTTGAGTTGAGGGGGAATTCTTACGAGATTGACTTGGATAGTATTCCTGCGGATAAAAGCCATGTCCTACAAAACAGAACAAAGATAAATCCCAATAATCCTTGAAATGGTTAGTGAGAATGAGTATGATGTTATGATGTTTATGATGTCATGTACAAGTAAGTATATACAAATAAGGCAAACAAGTCCTTAGGTTTAGGCTTATATGGAGTCTCATAGGTAAGTACCCTCTTGAAGTTTAGTTGGCTCAACTTGTCCTAGAAATAGTAATCGGGTTCTAAGGGATCTCAATATCACTGATTTGTCTTCTCGGGCATTGTTTCAGCGCAAGCCTCTTTCACGGAGGCCGAAATATCCCAAAAATCAAACCTCAATGAGTGTAGTATCGAGTATCAACCAACTTTGGACTGCACCAAAGCCGGTTATCTCACTACATCCTAATGGCACAATTAGTCATGTAAAGGTTCTAAAAGTCAGTTAGTGCTTCATGACATCACTTAGCGGCTCTGTATTCTCCTTAACTACTCAAGGGCTACCGGTAACAACAAATATGTCACACTAACGTAGCTATTTCTTAGACCATGTCGGTATACCCCGCACAGTTTCCATAATGTATTGTTACTTACCTATAAGGTATCCCAAATCCGGGTAGAGGATTAGAACAAACCCAAACAAGGAACCAAAATGTAAAGCAAACAAATCAAACAATGAAAGCAAATAAAGGTGATCTAGCCCTAAGGTAACCCCACTTTTAAGTTTAGTCCCCAACAGAGTCGCCAGTTATGTGATACGGCGGGAGAACTGACTTGGGTGTTTTGTGTTTTATCACAAATGTTGCGGTTTAGCTAGATTCGCCACCGACTTTTCTTTTATCCAAAAGGAAAGGCTGAAAAAAACAGGAAATACCTTTGAGATTGTTTCTTGAGTTCGGGGGTAGATTATAAGAAGGGAAGGTGTTAGCACCCTTTTCATCCATAGTTATATATGGGCTCTTAGTTGCTTGCTAGATCACTTGCTTTTTTGTTTGAAAATGTGCTTTGTGTGGTTTTTGAAATTATTTTGGAAAAGGCACCCTCGTTTAGGAAAACTTTGTAATAGTTCTTGTTCGTAAGAACAAATACAAAGTGTTGAGATTTTGAAAATGTTTCAAGTTTGGAAAAATGTTTTGAAAGTGTTTTTGAAAGTGTTGGTGTTTCTTTTGAAAATAAACAAGAGTGTTTGATTTGAATTTGAGCAAGCAACTAGGAACAATTTACCTACTCAAAAGTCTTTGTTCATTTCTTCCTTCCTTTGACATTGCTATCTTACCATTGATTGGTAAGAAGCCTTATCTTTAGATATAAAGGGATGGGTGTGGGTCATCGTATAGCCATGATAGCAATGTTGTGAGATATCTTAGTATTTCCTTTGAGGGACTAAGATCATTTTGAAAAGAAACATTTGGTAGTGTCATCGAGGGACTATAATCTTGTATTTTTTATTGCTTTTTGCTAAGATATCCCACATGCATAAATGGCCATTTTTGTAAGGCAACAAAGTTGAATTACACTAAGGGTGCAAGTGTGTAAATGTGTTTGGTTTACATGCTTGTTTATCTTGGATTAGGGTTTGCTAACTTGTTGATTTTACGCTTTCCATACAAATCCTTAATTACTAGCATTTATATAAAGCGATAAATTGCGGAAAGTAAAAATACTAAGATATTACATCATTAGTGGAGGGGGTATACAAATTTACAAAAGGGGATTTTGCAAGAAAATTAAACCTAATTATTTATTACAACCATGTTGAATAAATGTATAAGAATTGAATAAATAATGTACAAGTGCAAATGAAAAAGAAATGATTTTTGTTTTGTGTTTTATGAAAGGGATTTAGTCTTGACCTAATTTAGAAAGTGATTAATTAAAAAATTAAACAAAACTTAAACCTAAATTAATTAAGATAAAAATTAAGTTAAAAATGTTTTTAGGGTTTTTTATGAAAAGGTTTTAAATTAATAAATATAAAATGAAGATTAACCAATTAAAATAAATCTAAGTTCTAAATTAATTAATTTACAAGAGAATAATATAATAATTAAACCTAATTATCTAAATATTAATTATTTAAGAAAAGAAATTAATTTATAAGAAATTGTTTTTGTCTTTTTGTTTTATAAGAAAATAAAAGAAATAAGTGTAAATAATAAACAAAATATTTTTAGATTTTTTATTAATAAAAATGATAATTATTATAATAATAATAAAAATAATAAATAAAATATGAAATGAAAACAAAATAAAATAAGAAATTAAATAAATAAAATAAATAAAAGTTGGGTCAGGGTGCAAGAGTAGTCAGGAGGTTAGGAGAAGCAAAAACAATAAAGCCCAATGGAGAGGCCCAGGCGCCTGTTTCAAACAAAAAATAGAAAAATGTGAAAAAAGCAAAAGGGTACCACTGGGACTCGAACCCAGGTCCCAAAGGTTAACAGGCGCGCGTTTTACCACTGGGGTGGCTATACATCCATTAATATTGACAGAACAATAAATATGTAACATAAATCAAGTCTTGAATGAACTTCATCTTCAACCTCTAGCCATGGATCCTGTAACTCACTCATTTCTCATCCATTCACAAAACTTCCAAAATCAAACTTGTTAGAAATTTCCTCACGATTCTGAATATGTAAATAACTTAAGCTAATTCTCAAAGATGAGCATGAATTTCTAAAAGTACCAAATTCTAATCTAAATATTTCAACAAGTTCAAACTCGAAATTCTCCTAGCTCAATCAAAATAAATGAAATCTATGGACATGTACAGCTTCAGGGCAATGATGTCTACATTTTATCTTCACAAATGCAAGCCTTACAATGCCTAAATGAGAAGATATAATTTAAAGAAAAATACCTCAAAACTGGAAATCGTGAAATGAGTTTGAGCTTAATTCAAGGTGTTGTAATGATCAGGTTAGCTTCCTCAAGTTCACAGGAAGCTAATGCAATGGTTAGCTTGAGCAAAGGATGACTGGAATGGCTTGGAGAAGTCAATGTGCAATGCTCTGTTTTTGGTTATGGAAGTTGATGAAGATGATGTTACAGTCGTGTAATAGGGTGTGGGATGGTTTGTATTTGATGTAAGGAAGCTTTAGGAACTAAAAGGCCAAAGAACGCACGAGGGAAATATGAGTTTGGAGTTCAAGGTCAGAAATTGTGCAACAATGGAGTTTTTGGGCAATTTCTGATTTGAGGGAGTTTGGGAGTGTTTCAGGGTGTTCAAGCTCGTGTCCTAGCTCACAAATAGTGACTCTATTTATAAGCAACAAGTTTGGAGACTTGTTGTTGATCAGAATTCAAAATCACAAGTTTAAGCATAACATATGATTTTTGAGAAATCCAAGTTTCAAAGTCTTATGTACTTGATAATGTAGAGTGGTTATAATTTAAACACACTTGCTTATGACTTTTTAGATGGAGTGTGATCAGAGGGAACACGTTTGAGGCTCAAGAATTGACTTTGTGCATAAAGCTTGCTTTTCAAGAATGGCATTCTTCATTTTCTTCCCAAAATGGCAATGTGAATTGGATAAAGCTTAAGCCACTTGGATTATAGCTCAAAAGTTTGTGTAATCCATTAATGATGGATAGATACACAATTTAGAAGGCCTGCAAAGCAAGATTATGCATCCTAACATTGAAATTCAATTATGTGTTCATCAAGAAATGACTTGTAATTCAAGAATGAAACCCTAACTTCTTGCCTTCGATTCTCTTTGCTCAAGCATGATCTCAATGAGTTATTGGA
This sequence comes from Vicia faba, assembly GCA_948472305.1. Taxonomy (NCBI): domain Eukaryota; kingdom Viridiplantae; phylum Streptophyta; class Magnoliopsida; order Fabales; family Fabaceae; genus Vicia; species Vicia faba. The sequence goes on from OX451735.1 coordinate 361,004,556, forward strand.
CATTTTGGGAAGCTTGTAACATCCTTTACAACCTCTATGTTGGACATTTTTGAAAATTCATCTTGGAACTCAGGGAAAAATTTCCATGAAGTTAGGTAAAAATCCTTCCTAAACTAGGGCAAAATTTCACTAAGTTTCCAAGTTTCATGAACATGTATTCACAAAATTATAACTTGAAATCCATGCATTTATAGGAGAATTTGTGTTATAAAATGTTTTAGATATCATTTATATCTACAAATTTCATGTTGGAAGTTTCCTTCGAATCATCTTGCATCATGGTGAAAAATTGGTTAAAAGTTGTGAAAAAATATTAAATTTTCAACACTTAGAAAAAATTCTAAGTTTAGAAATTTTGACTTTTCAAAATGAAATCTTGACTTTTTGATTTCTTGATGAAATTTTTTCATATTTTGACATGTTTTGATGAATTATGATCTTTTATACTTGAATTTGACCAAAAAGTCAAAGTTTGACTTTTCAGTGTATAGTTGAGTTTTGATCAGTTGACTGAAAATCAACTGTCAATCAATTGATCTTGAGGAATGTTGTGAGTCACGTCATTAGCTCAAAATTATGCATTTGAGTCCTTGAGATCATAACTTAAACCAATCAATCAATTGCTAGGTCAAAGATCAGAAATTGCACCTTCTCAATCAAAAACCCTAATTTTGACCATTTTGCCCTTTTGATTATCTGATCAAATTTCTTGAGGAATTGTGATCCAAACTTGATCAAATGACATATATGAGTTCATTATGTTGATATGGATGAAAAATTATGAAGTTTTAATGTAAATTGATCACAGATGACTTTTTCCCCAATACAGTTGATTTTAGGTCAACTGATCAATTGACTGAGCAAAAATGTGATCCAAGACTTGAAACTTGACATGAGCAATCTTAAGAGTCCAAGATGATCCATGAAAGTCATATAAGGCATTAAAAGTCCATTTTCCCTTGTGCAATCTCAAACCTTAATTTTTAGTCATTAGTGCTTGAGGAGGTGTCTTGAGCTGATCAACTCTTGTGTTGTCTTGAACCAAGGGAGATCTTATGAGAGATTAATTGAGAAATGAGAGGGAAAATTTTGGGGTACAACACCAACATAGTGTCGGTACCTAAGAAGGACGGTAAGGTACGTATGTGTATGGATTACAGAGACTTGAACAGGGCAAGCCCCAAGGATGACTTTTCGCTTCCCCACATTGACGTTCTGGTTGACAACATTGCACAGCATAAGGTATTCTCCTTCATGGATGGCTTCTCTGGGTATAATAATATAAAAATTGCATATGAGGACATGGAGAAAAAAACCTTTGTCACACAGTGGGGCACTTTCTGTTACAAGGTTATGCCCTTTAGGTTGAAGAATGTTGGGGAAACCTATCAACACGCCATGGTAGCTTTGTTTCTTGACATGATCCATCACGAGATAGAGGTCTATGTTGATGATATGATATCCAGGTCTCAAACTAAAGAAGAGCACCTTGATCACCCGCAGAATCTATTTGAAAGGCTGGAGAAGTACAAACTGAGGCTGAACCCGAATAAGTGCACCTTTGGAGTAAGATCTGGTAAACTTTTAGGCTTCGTTGTCAGCGGAAAAGGTATTGAGGTAGACCATGCAAAGGTTAAAGCTATACAAGAAATGCCAACTCCTCACACTGAGAAGGAGGTCAGGGGATTCTTGGGACGCCTAAGCTATAATGCAGGGTTCATTTCTCATCTGACCGCTACTTGTGAGCCAATCTTCAAGCTACTGAAGAAAGATCAAGTAGTGAAGTGGAATGATGAATGCCATAATGCCTTTTAAAAAGTTAAGGAATATCTTCAAGAGCCTCCAATTTTAATGCCGCCAATTGAAGGAAGACCTTTGATCATGTATGTTGTACCCCAAAATTTGCCCTCTCATTTCTCAAGGATTCTCTCACAAAATCTTCCATGACATCAAGTTTGCAGCACTAATACATCAATTTAGATTTGGAATTGGCACAAGGGCAAAATGGTCAATTGCATGTTGAAAACTTTGACTTTTGGATCAAAATCAAGTTTCAAGAATCATATTTCATCAAGACATGTTGAAATATGAGGTTTGTAACATCAAGAAAATCAAAAGTCAAAATTACTTTGGAAAAGTCAAAATTCTAAATACTTAGAAATTTTTCTAAGTGTTTAGGAAATATGATAAGTTCAGAACTTCTGGCTAGATTTTCACCATGATGCAAGCTGATTCTGGAAGAACTTTTAACACAAGAGTTGTAGATTTCAATGAAATCTAAAACATTACATAACAGAACTTCTCCTAGAAATGTTGGGATTTCAAGTTATACATCTTTGAAGACACATCCATGAAATTGAAGCACTCGGCAAATTCTGGGTCTTTCCAAAACAGAATTTGGTTAGAACTTCTGGGCCAGTTTTCACTTAGGTTCAATCAGAGTTTGCGAGAGTAATTCAAAGAGGGTTTGCAAAGCGTGTTACGAGCTTTCTGAAAAGTGTGAGAACTCCTTCAGAACATGCTGGAGCAGGGAGATTCAAAGATCAGAAGTTGGATATTTTGTTCTAAGTTATGTTGATGCTGAACTTCTGATTCATACTTAAGATATGATGCATAATCTCATATTGCAGGTTTTCTATTTTGATAAATATCATCATCATTTAATGCTCACACCCACTTTTGAGTCTTTATCCAAAGGATTTCCCCACGTGTGGCATAGAAGTACATTGTTGTCCTTGAAAAGCAAACTTTTGTACAAGTTTATTCTTGGCCCATGCTTTGCTTTTGCTTCTGAGGGTACTTTTCCTTAATTCATGCTTACAAATTCAGGTTAAGCGCGGCTAAAGTTGTTAACCACCCTACTTTTTGCCTTGAACCATACTTGTTTAAACTTGCTTCAAGAATAAGTCAGCACCCTAGCATATGATGGTTGTACTCTTGACTTCTCCAAGCTACTAAATTCTTGCCTATAAATTGAACTTCATTTTCAACTGTTAAGGAGGTCGAGATTTGAGAGAAAAAACCTTGAAACTTTGCTAAAATTTCAAAGAACTTGAAACTGTAAACACATAATACAAAACCTGCTCATTTCTGGTTTTTGCATCCAAGCTTTAATCTTCCTTGTGCATTTTCCCAACCAGATCACCCACACAGCTTCTGATATACATTTAGAAGTTGTCCCAACTTCTATTTTCAGACTGTAACACAGTCTTCATCAATCTCCATCTCAAAAACCAGAACTTTGTTTCTTGGCTGTTCCAGAATTTCCCAGCCATCCATAGTTCAAGTTAAGGGTTGTTCTAGCTTTCTGAGAATTGAAGGAAGCTGACCAGAACATCACAACATTCAGAACCATACTCTAATTCAGAACAATCTCCAGAAGCAAGGTAAGTTCCTTCTGAATGTTATCTTATTACTTAGGCATTGATAGACTTACATGTCCAAAATACAATGTAGACATCCTGATTCTGATGTTATACATATTCATAAAATTCATGTATTTTTTGCCTAAGTAGAGAGAATCTCAGCTCAAAACTTCTTGAGGAAATTAGGATTTAGATTTAGGATTAGCAAAACCATGCTTGTTTCTTATTTACAGTTCTGATACTTAATGTTTCTGAAACTATGATGAAATCTGCCATAACTGCTATGTGTGCATTTTCTATTTTGTTAAGAAATGAATAAGTTGTAGATGCTCTGGTGGGCATGGAAAAGGAGATGAAGCTCATCATCAGAACTTACTTTGTAATATATGTTTATGTTTTTGCTTCTAATACCGGGTGTATAGCCACCCCAGTGGTAGAGAGCATGTGCATAAGACATTAGTGTTAACGGTCCTGAGTTCTAGCCACAGAAACACCTTTTTATATTTATTTCCTGACATTTTTACCCCATTAATTGGACCAGAGCTTCTAGGTTATTCCCCTTTATTTGCTTGTCAAAACAGTGATCCTACACCAGAACTTCTAGATATCCTCACTGTTGTACCCCAAAATTTGCCCTCCCATATTTATCAAAATATTTCAAGAAAAATTCACAAGTCCAACCCGGCGCGTTATATTCAGGTGTTCTTTCGCCAAGATATCTCTGATAACATATTCTCAAATTCAGGTTCGGCTCAAGAGTCAATTCTTTAAAGAAGGTATCCGAATGTGTGAGTTTTCTTGAAGAAATATAGTGAAAAAGTGTGCTGAAAGTGCAGTTTTTACGCGCTAAAAAATTCATAACTTGAAGATCGTGACTCGTTTTGAACACGTTCCGGTGGCCAAAATTCCGTCTTGACATTATCTACGTTTTCATCTCTCACGGCTGGAAGCCAATTTCGATCAGAAGGTCTTCAAAAATGTGGATTTATCAAGTATTTTCGCACAGAAAATTTGTGACAGAAGTTTATCTGCGTCATGTTCAGAAAATCATAACTTGGTCGATTTTCATCGTATCGAGCTGGTTCTGGCGCCAAAATTTCACAAATTGAGTTGGCTACATTTTCACAGAAGGTATTGAGTTCAAACGGTATTCAAAAGGCCTTCGTTTTTTGCTCAGAGTGCGTGACACGCTGAAAATCCTGAATGCTGAATATTATTTCATCTGAGCCGAAACTTCGAAAATTCATAACTCGGTCAATTTTTATCGGATTGGGCTCATATTTTTACACAAGGTCCCTGACTCGTAGATCTACAACTTTGCTTCAAAAGTCGAGACCAAATTATGCACCGATCAATACCAGTTTTTTATTGAAGAACGTGTCAGAGTCGACACTGGAGCCCAAAATAAGTTTGTCTGAGCTGAAACTTCAAAAATTCATAACTAATTCACCGTTTATCCGATTGAGTCGATCTTCGGACAGGAGTTAGTTCTCGATGTCGGATACATTTTGTTTTCACATTTCAACTTCAAAAAATGCACTTAAGTCCCTGCGATTTAGCCTGAAAAGTGACGAATTCAAGTGAATATTGGAGGCCCAATTACACATTCAAAGCCCATTTTCTTTACCCTAATTTCCACTATATAATCACCTTCTTGTCACACAAACCAAAAAAAAAAAGAAAAAAAGAGAAAAAAGAGAGAAAAAACCTTGCCACAACACTGTTGGAATATCAAACTCTTTCAAGAATCCTAAAACTTTGAAATCCTTATTACAAATCCCTCTCTCACTACAAACAAAGCCATCTCAGTTACAAACCAACATCTCACTACTTCTTCAGTAAGGGTAAGGCTGGCTTGATCTCCATGATCCAAAGGGCATAAAAGCATTCATGTCACTACTTTTCCAGTAAGGGTAAGGTTGATTTGATCTCCATGATCAAAAGGGTATAATCATTCATACATGCCATATTGTGCCTAAACATTAAATTTCTTCATATATTGGCTTTATTTGCATTTTATGATTTTATTTGATGTGTTTGTGAGATTCAACACTGCAGATTTAGACAGGATCCCAGGCAGGTTCATTAAGGAACGTTGAGGCCAAAAGCCAAATGGCCAAAAGCCAAAAGCCAAATGGCCAGACTAGAAAAACTTATGCATGACACCAATACATGGCGAGGCAGACATTAAGCCAGAGATTAAGGGAACGTTGAAGCCAGAACACAAATGGCCAAAAGCCAAAAGCCAAAAGCCAATTGGCCAAAGTAGAACAACTTATGCATGAAACTCAATCCAATGGCCAAAGAATGCAGACCACGGTACTCAGGAGTCAATACTTCAAAAAACCTCCCCTTGGGCCAGACACCCCCTATGGTTTGCTCAATTTTTAATTTTTATTTGTTTTTCCTTTTTATTCTTTTAATTGTTTTTTTAATTGTTTTCTTTTAATTCCATAAAATAATTTTCATAATAAATATAAAATACAAAAAAATCAAAAAAAATGTTTATTTTATTAATATTAATTTTACTATTATTATTTTTGTAAATAAACTTTAAACAATTAATTAGATTAATTTAGGTTTCAAAACTTTAATATTTTTCTTAATAAATTAAATATGTAGAAATTAGGTTTTTTTAACTTTTTCATCATTTTTTTTAATAAATAATTTTCTCATCATTATTATTATTATTAATTACTAATTTATTTTGTAAATAAACATGTACATAAATTCTTTAGTAAATTAAGTTAAACTTTAACATTTTTCTCAAATAATTAAAAATAACTTAGAATTAGGGTTTCTTTTAATTTTAATTTTAATTTTCTTATTTCATAAATACAAAAAAAACCTAAAAAACACTTCTTTTATTTCAATAAATAATTAATTAATTTTTAATTTCATTTAATTTCAAAAGGGTCCAACGCCCTCGAACGTTCCACTTTAGTTTCTTTCGCGCATTTATTCTTATTATTTCTTGTAAATATTAATGTAATTCTCCCAAAGCCTTGTAAACTCGGACATTTTATTTCTCGCACTTTATTTACTTTCTGTCAAATCGGGTCCTGGATTAATTTTGGCGATGTGGACCCGCGCCTTTGTAATAGTTTAGAACTTTATATTTCCGCAACTTTTTTAACTGTTAACAATCGCATGCAAGAATAAATGACAAAAAATAAAAACAAACGCATAGATCACTTTGACATGAACAAGATAAATGCAAATGAACACGACACACAAATCACACACCGCCCCTAGGGTACGCCTCACTGTTGCCTTGCCTCGAAAGGTGATCGTCGAGTAGAGGATGTCTTAGTAAGTCCTCATGATCCGGGAACCTGGCATGAGGGTAGCTTCTAAGGTGTCTTCCCATTGCTCTGGTGATCACCATGTCCCGAACCTCGAATTGACCCGAACACCTCCAACGGTGGTGCTACCTACATCTCCATGGTGGGATGGCATTACTTTAAAGGACATTTACACAGACGAATTCCTTAGGGTAGGTAGGTTCTCGTAGATACTTGCTCTAAATTTCAAAACAAATCAAAAATACTTTTCACACCAACACATTTTCAAAAAGCTTTCGAAAGCAATTTTTCAAACACTCTTGAGGACCGATACAAGAGTCGAACTGGAATTTTCAAAGAAACTTTTTAAAACCCACAGTTGAAAAGCAAACAAACCATTTTTGAAAACACAATGAGCAAGTATCTAAGAGCCCATGGATAACCATGGATAGAAAGGGTGCTAACACCTTCCCTTTCTATAACCTACCTCCCGAACCGAGAGCAATCTCTTTAAGGAATTTTTTTGTGCTTTTGTCCTTTCCATTTGGAGAAAATAAAAGACGGTGGCGACTCTTGCTTCCGCGACATTTCGCGAACCAGCGTTAAACAGTCAGTTCCAGATCCACCGATCACAGAACTGGCGACTCTGCTGGGGACATACTTTATAAAGTGAGGTGTACCTTAGAGATAGTTCATAACTGTGTTTTCAATTGTTTTCTTTGCTTGCTTTAAATTGTGGGACTGTCTTGGGAGTTCTATAGATCCTAACCCGGATCTGGGGATACCTTCTTAGAAAGTAGCAACAAGGCTGTGAGGGAACTGTGCGGGGTATACCGACATGGTTGAAACAGTCTGCTACGTTGATGTGGCACTTTGGTGTGTACCGGTAACCCTTGAGTTCAGTCAAGGAGAGTACGGGGCCTCCGCGTGGTGTCGTGAAGCATCAACAGACCTTAGGAACCTTAATTGAACTATCTTGGCCTCTTTAGGGTAGTGAGATAACTGACTTTGGTGCAGTCCGAGGTTGGTTGATACTCGATACTACACTCAATTGAGGGTTGCTTTCCTGGAATATTTCGGTCGCCAGTTCAGTGGCTAAATCGAAACGATGAACAATGAAAGCAATCCCGTGATATTGGGACCCTTAGAACCCGGTTACTTCTAATAGGACAGGTTGAGCCCACCAACTTCAAGAGGGTAATACCCAGACCCCATGCTGGCTTAAACTCTAAGGGTTTCTCTTGTGTGACTTGTGTGCCTTCGTACTTGACTATTTGCATGCCTGTTATCTGACACATGAACTACTTGCAGGTTTCGTTTATAGTCCTTAATGAGGACTCATAACCGAGTATACTAAGTCTCTTGCAGGTTTCGTTTACAGTCCTTAATTGGGACTCATAACCGGGTTTAATAAGTCTCTTGCAGGTTTCGTTTATAGTCTTTAATTGGGACTCATAACAGGGTATACTAAGTTTCTTACAGATTTTGGTTTGCAGTCCTTAATTAGGACTCATAACAGGGTTTATCGAGTTTCTTGCAGGTTTTGTTTTTAGTCCTTAACCAGGACTCATAACAAGGTTTACCAAGTTTCTTGCAGGGTTTGTTTTAGTCCTTAACCAGGACTCATAACAAGGTTTACCAAGTTTCTTGCAGGGTTTGTTTTAGTCCTTAATTGGGACTCATGACAGGTTTACTAAGTTTCTTGCAGATTTTGGTTTGCAGTCCTTAATGAGGACTCATAACAGGGTTACTCACATTACCCCATGCATAACATAACATCATACCATTGCATACATCCTAACCCATTTCAAGGATCTCAAGGGCTTGTGATGCAGGTCAGGATAAATCAAACATCCAGCAAGGGGCAAAGAGGATTTATTTTCCTCTAGCCAGAGTTGTCAGGGGCTATGACCCACTTGATATGGCGAGCTCTGACTCTTGAAGAAGGTTCCCCTAACCAAGGTTGTTTGGAAACCAAAACCAGACATGATGACTAAAGTCAGGGGCTACGACCCACTGGATATGGTGAGCCTTTGACCGTTGAAGAAGAATTCTCAACAACATGGGTTTCCTTCAATCAAGCTACCGAATCCAAATGCTAACCAATTTTCTTGTTTACCCCGCGAGGTCCTTGAAAACATTACATGCATGTCATACTCATCATTGCATAACAGGTATCCTTGTTGCAGGTCACTTACCTTTCTCGCTGTTTATTTCAGCCATGGCTTCACAACAAGATAACCAGGACCTTCACGCTCAAGAGACTCGGTTCAGGGAAATCCTCCTGAATTTATCCAAGGGGCAGGAGGAGCTAAGGACACTTCTCATGGAGACCTTAGTCAGGAACATTGCTGAGGATGAAAGGCTGAAACGCCTGCAAGCTGAAGTGGATGCAATGAAAGTCCAGATGCTGGGGAAGGTGACTGCCATTCAAGGGTTAGCTCAAAGACAAGACGAGCTCGGGGTTCTCGTCAACCAACTGCTTCAGGGTAACCAACTGGGGCAAAAGTCTAAGGGTAAAAAGCCAGTCATCGTTCAACCACCTTTGAGACAAGGAGGTAAGGGGAGAGCTCCTCAAATGGCTACAGTGTCACAAATTCAACATCACGACCAACAAAAGAGCGAGAGAAGGCAGTTCACTCGGCTCAGCATGACCTTATCCCAGATATTGCCACAGCTGCTGGAGACCAAGCTGGTAACTCTAAAAGAAGCTCTGAAGAATCAAAATACAATGTCACCAAAGTATAACCCCAACGCCCGCTGCGCTTATCACTCGGACATCCCGGGGCATACTACAGATGATTGTTGGAGCTTGAAAAATAAGATCCAAGACATGATCGACGCTGGAGAGATTCAGTTCAAAGTACCCAAGATTCCCCACGTGATCACTGCTCCCTTACCAAAACATGGCTAGGATTGAGACTTTTGTTCATTCGAATGTTCAAGTTGCAATTTTCTTTTGTTTAAACATTTATTCATGTTAAAACATTGTTATTCCATTAATGCATCGCTTATGTCTATTTTTGAATCAATATATTCGCATTCACTATATGCAAACTGTTTTCATATTTTTTCTGATGTCAACTCTTGATCTAAAATTCTAAAGCCTCTTGAGGGAGGATGACGAAAACGATACCATAATCTACAGTATGCTTTTGAACAGACCCCGCTGATGAGGTACAGGCATTGTTTCAATCCCTAAACACTGGAGTTATAAGGATGATAATCCCTCGTCAACCCCTCTGAGCCAAAGAAGTAGGAGTTTTTCTTTTCGAAATTTAAAACCCTTAATCATAACCTGGGGCAGGGTAGTCTCTCAGTTGATCCAAGTGCATAACGAATGGCACCAAAAAGATCCTTACGAAAAAGGACAGTGATGGTTCCGAACAATTGTAAAGAAAGGCAGTCATTATCTTTCAAAATAAAAAACCCAATAAGTCAAAACCTATGAAGGAGACTTATAAAACTAGGACATCCCGCTGACTGTAAAAGGAAACAGTTCAGGCAAAAAAGAAAGGGATAATAAAAAAATCAGACAAGAAAGAGGTCCTACAAACCCTCGACAAAAACAAAAATGACTGCCTATTCAGAGTAAATCATCAACATCCGAATCATCACCGGAAAATCAGAGCAAAGACTCAAACGAGGTCTAACGTATAATCAACTGAGTTTAGGTTTGGAGAACATCACGAAGAGTGGGTGGGTACAAATAATTTGAGCCTTTATCCTTTGTTTCTTAAACCGTGAACCAGGCCACGTTATAACCCTTAAAAGTCCTAGCTGAAGCATGGGTTAGTTCGAAAGCATACTGTTACGAAAGGTATCCTGACTCCTTAAGGCTTACGGTAAATACGGAGTTGACATCACGTTTTACAAACATTCATTTGTTTTATGAAAAAAGGAATGCATTTTCAAAATCTTCAAGACAGACATATGCTTTGCATTTTTAACATAACTTTGTTTGCATATGACTTTTTGTTTGAACATCAGGGAAATTCGCATGATGAATACCTAATGAACAAAAGTACCTCCAATCAAGGGGCAGACATGACCATGGTCCATTATCTGGGGCAATCCAATCAAGATTCGGAGAATCTCTCAAGAGCCAAATAATCTGAGGCAAATCTCCGCCTGAGTCACTTGGGGCATTCCAACGACGAATTTCGCCTTATCAAACACCTTCTGGTGGCATGACAAAACACTTCTAGCAGAGGCAACTCCCTACATTCTAAGAGCATGGACATAGTCGAAAAAATACTACGCCCAATCAAAGACCCGCTAGGTTGACATACCTAGGCAAAAAATAAGGGCTTCCCGGCGAACCAAAAGGGTTCGGGCAAAATGAGGGATGAAATGAAAAAATCTGTACACCCGGCAAGTCGAAAACCTGAAAAGGCGGCTTGGGCAAAAATGGGTATCCCGGTGGACTGAAAACCCGAAAGGGCAGTCCAGGCAAAAGTTAGGGATCAAAGCGTACGACTATGTCCCGGCATCTTGTCACTTGCCTACCAGAAGAAGGTTTGTCCATTAACCACTATCAGCGCCTCACAGGTCTTCCTCTCCCACCTCAGAAACAGGGGCAATAAAGAGTTGTCTAAGCAATCTAATTGTTCCATCCTCCAAGGTACCGAGGTAGGTTCAGCTGAAGAATATAACCAGGCATCTTAATCCCCCAGAGAATAAGTCAGCAAGACAGTATACTCTCCTCGAGCAAAGTTATCAAATCTTAAGGAAGTTGGGTATCCTCCAGTAGAGCTCAACATTCCCCAGCAGCATACATATCCTTAACAAGCATCCCCGACAGTCTTGGTCTAAAGATTGTTCCCCGGCGGCATACCAACATTCAAAGGAATCACTTCCCCCGTAGTTCAAAACTTCCCCAAGAGAGTCTAATCTAGTTTCCCCAGGGAAGCTGGAATTCATCTCCCCAAGCAGCAAGCTCATCCCCAGTAGAGTCTGGAAGCTTATCCTCGCAGAGCACGAACGCGTCGCCCGACTTTATTCAAAGAGTTATTTCCTTGTTAGGATATAACTGGGTTATCCTCAGCCAAGAGCCACGGAAAGAGCGTCGTCAACGAAGCCTTCTTATCCCCAGCGAAGTCTATCAACACTTCTAACAACAAGGGTATCCCCAGCAAGTAACTATCAACATTCAACAAAGCATCTCCCCACAGAGTATTGCTTCCCAGCATGGTCGCTAGAGTATCTTTTTCTCCCCGCAGAATCCTCCATTTGCCAAGTTTATTCCGCAACGGAGTCATCTTCTCCTACCGGTATTCTTGCAGTTATCATCCCCAGCGGAAGCAAAATCTATTCCTCAACATCAGCCCAGGATACGACTTCCCGGCACCCGTCAAGGATTCACTTTCCTAGACAAAAACATACATAAAACATCACATACATCATTATAACATGCATAGACACATCATATCATATAAGTCTCATTTATATTGAGAACATCATTGCTTGATCCATATCATGCATAGCATATGACTGACCTTTACCTTTCAGGAAAGATTCAGTTAAATTCTTAGCTATATTCCAAGACCTTCTCTGGTTCAGTCGGATCGACCCTAAGATCTCCCTGATGCTTATCCAGTTGAAGATATTCCAAGACCTTGTCCGGTTCAGTTAAATCGACCCTAAGATTTTCCTGATGCTTATCCAGTCAAAGGCCTTCTCTGGTTCAGTCAGATCGACCCTAAGATCTCCCTGATGCTTATCCAGTTGAAGATATTCCAAGACCTTGTCCGGTTCAGTTAAATCGACCCTAAGATTTTCCTGATGCTTATCCAGTCAAAGGCCTTCTCTGGTTCAGTCAGATCGACCCTAAGATCTCCCTGATGCTTATCCAGTTGAAGATATTCCAAGACCTTGTCCGGTTCAGTTAAATCGACCCTAAGATTTTCCTGATGCTTATCCAGTCAAAGGCCTTCTCTGGTTCAGTCAGATCGACCCTAAGATCTCCCTGATGCTTATCCAGTTGAAGATATTCCAAGACCTTGTCCGGTTCAGTTAAATCGACCCTAAGATTTTCCTGATGCTTATCCAGTCAAAGGCCTTCTCTGGTTCAGTCAGATCGACCCTAAGATCTCCCTGATGCTTATCCAGTTGAAGATATTCCAAGACCTTGTCCGGTTCAGTTAAATCGACCCTAAGATTTTCCTGATTCTTATCCAGTCAAAGGCCTTCTCTGGTTCAGTCAGATCGACCCTAAGATCTCCCTGATGCTTATCCAGTTGAAGATATTCCAAGACCTTGTCCGGTTCAGTTAAATCGACCCTAAGATTTTCCTGATGCTTATCCAGTCAAAGGCCTTCTCTGGTTCAGTCAGATCGACCCTAAGATCTCCCTGGTGCTTATCCAGTTGAAGATATTCCAAGACCTTGTCCGGTTCAGTTAAATCGACCCTAAGATTTTCCTGATGCTTATCCAGTCAAAGGCCTTCTCTGGTTCAGTCAGATCGACCCTAAGATCTCCCTGATGCTTATCCAGTTGAAGATATTCCAAGACCTTGTCCGGTTCAGTTAAATCGACCTTAAGATTTTCCTGATGCTTATCCAGTCAAAGGCCTTCTCTGGTTCAGTCAGATCGACCCTAAGATCTCCCTGATGCTTATCCAGTTGAAGATATTCCAAGACCTTGTCTGGTTCAGTTAAATCGACCCTAAGATTTTCCTGATTCTTATCCAGTCAAAGGCCTTCTCTGGTTCAGTCAGATCGACCCTAAGATCTCCCTGATGCTTATCCAGTTGAAGATATTCCAAGACCTTGTCCGGTTCAGTTAAATCGACCCTAAGATTTTCCTGATGTTTATCCAGTCAAAGGCCTTCTCTGGTTCAGTCAGATCGACCCTAAGATCTCCCTGATGCTTATCCAGTTGAAGATATTCCAAGACCTTGTCCGGTTCAGTTAAATCGACCCTAAGATTTTCCTGATGCTTATCCAGTCAAAGGCCTTCTCTGGTTCAGTCAGATCGACCCTAAGATCTCCCTGATGCTTATCCAGTTGAAGATATTCCAAGACCTTGTCCGATTCAGTTAAATCGACCCTAAGATTTTCCTGATGCTTATCCAGTCAAAGGCCTTCTCTGGTTCTGTCAGATCGACCCTAAGATCTCCCTGATGCTTATCCAGTTAAAGATATTCCAAGACCTTGTCCGGTTCAGTTAAATCGACCCTAAGATTTTCCTGATGCTTATCCAGTCAAAGGCCTTCTCTGGTTCAGTCAGATCGACCCTAAGATCTCCCTGATGCTTATCCAGTTGAAGATATTCCAAGACCTTGTCCAGTTCAGTTAAATCGACCCTAAGATTTTCCTGATTCTTATCCAGTCAAAGGCCTTCTCTGGTTCAGTCAGATCGACCCTAAGATCTCCCTGATTCTTATCCAGTTGAAGATTTCAAGACCTTGTCCGGTTCAGTTAAATCGACCCTAAGATTTTCCTGATTCTTATCCAATCAAAGGCCTCCTCTGGTTCAGTCAGATCGACCCTAAGATCTCCCTGATTCTTATCCCAGTAGAAGACACCCAAGATTCTCTCAGCATTCCTGTTGGGGTAGTAATCGTCCAAGATTCTCTTACCATTCATGCTAAGGCAGTAACCATCCCTGATTCATTCATCGTCGTTTGAAGCTCCAGACTCAGCTTCTGTAACCAGTCAGGACGCATCTATACCAAGCATCTGAAAACCAGCTCCTGCAACGTGTCAGGTACTCATTGTTTCTTTTGCAGGTATGCAGGTTCTCGCTAAGGAATCTCTTACGCGATCAACATCCAGATGGCATCTATAAGCCCATCATCCTATCCAGCAACCTCTAAATGGCATCTATAAGCCCATTCCACCATCACTGCTACTATGTGAGCGCAAATTTCTGGGCACTCTAGTGTTCAATCATCTTCCACCCTCGGATTACGAAAGGCACGTCAGCCAATCTGCATCCTCAGGTCTAAGAAGATTGAACAGGGGCAACTGTTGTACCCCAAAATTTGCCCTCCCATATTTATCAAAATATTTCAAGAAAAATTCACAAGTCCAACCCGGCGCGTTATATTCAGGTGTTCTTTCGCCAAGATATCTCTGATAACATATTCTCAAATTCAAGTTTGGCTCAAGAGTCAATTCTTTAAAGAAGGTATCCGAATGTGTGAGTTTTCTTGAAGAAATATAGTGAAAAAGTGTGCTGAAAGTGCAGTTTTTACGCGCTAAAAAATTCATAACTTGAAGATCGTGACTCGTTTTGAACCCGTTCCGGTGGCCAAAATTCCGTCTTGACATTATCTACGTTTTCATCTCTCACGGCTGGAAGCCAATTTCGATCAGAAGGTCTTCAAAATTGTGGATTTATCAAGTATTTTCGCACAGAAAATTTGTGACAGAAGTTTATCTGCGTCATGTTCAGAAAATCATAACTTGGTCGATTTTCATCGTATCGAGCTGGTTCTAGCGCCAAAATTTCACAAATTGAGTTGGCTACATTTTCACAGAAGGTATTGAGTTCAAACGGTATTCAAAAGGCCTTCGTTTTTTGCTCAGAGTGCGTGACACGCTGAAAATCCTGAATGCTGAATATTATTTCATCTGAGCCGAAACTTCGAAAATTCATAACTCGGTCAATTTTTATCGAATTGGACTCATATTTTTACACAAGGTCCCTGACTCGTAGATCTACAACTTTGCTTCAAAAGTCGAGACCAAATTATGCACCGATCAATACCAGTTTTTTATTGAAGAACGTGTCAGAGTCGACACTGGAGCCCAAAATAAGTTTGTCTGAGCTGAAACTTCAAAAATTCATAACTAATTCACCGTTTATCCGATTGAGTCGATCTTCGGACAGGAGTTAGTTCTCGATGTCGGCTACATTTTGTTTTCACATTTCAACTTCAAAAAATGCACTTAAGTCCCTGCGATTTAGCCTGGAAAGTGACGAATTCAAGTGAATATTGGAGGCCCAATTACACATTCAAAGCCCATTTTCTTTACCCTAATTTCCACTATATAATCACCTTCTTGTCACACAAACCAAAAAAAAAAAAAAAAAAAAAGAGAAAAAAGAGAGAAAAAACCTTGCCACAACACTGTTGGAATATCAAACTCTTTCAAGAATCCTAAAACCTTGAAATCCTTTTACAAATCCCTCTCTCACTACAAACAAGGTCATCTCAGTTACAAACCAACATCTCACTACTTCTTCAGTAAGGGTAAGGCTGGCTTGATCTCCATGATCCAAAGGGCATAAAAGCGTTCATGTCACTACTTTTCCAGTAAGGGTAAGGTTGATTTGATCTCCATGATCAAAAGGGTATAATCATTCATACATGCCATATTGTGCCTAAACATTAAATTTCTTCATATATTGGCTTTATTTGCATTTTATGATTTTATTTGATGTGTTTGTGAGATTCAACACTGCAGATTTAGACAGGATCCCAGGCAGGTTCATTAAGGAACGTTGAGGCCAAAAGCCAAATGGCCAAAAGCCAAAAGTCAAATGGCCAGACTAGAAAAACTTATGCATGACACCAATACATGGCGAGGCAGACATTAAGCCAGAGATTAAGGGAACGTTGAAGCCAGAACACAAATGGCCAAAAGCCAAAAGCCAAAAGCCAATTGGCCAAAGTAGAACAACTTATACATGAAACTCAATCCAATGGCCAAAGAATGCAGACCACGGTACTCAGGAGTCAATACTTCAAAAAACCTCCCCTTGGGCCAGACACCCCCTATGGTTTGCTCAATTTTTAATTTTTATTTGTTTTTCCTTTTTATTCTTTTAATTGTTTTTTTAATTGTTTTCTTTTAATTCCATAAAATAATTTTCATAATAAATATAAAATACAAAAAAATCAAAAAAATGTTTATTTTATTAATATTAATTTTACTATTATTATTTTTGTAAATAAACTTTAAACAATTAATTAGATTAATTTAGGTTTTAAAACTTTAATATTTTTCTTAATAAATTAAATATGTAGAAATTAGGTTTTTTTAACTTTTTCATCATTTTTTTTAATAAATAATTTTCTCATCATTATTATTATTATTAATTACTAATTTATTTTGTAAATAAACATGTACATAAATTCTTTAGTAAATTAAGTTAAACTTTAACATTTTTCTCAAATAATTAAAAATAACTTAGAATTAGGGTTTCTTTTAATTTTAATTTTAATTTTCTTATTTCATAAATACAAAAAAAACCTAAAAAACACTTCTTTTATTTCAATAAATAATTAATTAATTTTTAATTTCATTTAATTTCAAAAGGGTCCAACGCCCTCGAACGTTCCACTTTAGTTTCTTTCGCGCATTTATTCTTATTATTTCTTGTAAATATTAATGTAATTCTCCCAAAGTCTTGTAAACTCGGACATTTTATTTCTCGCACTTTATTTACTTTCTGTCAAATCGGGTCCTGGATTAATTTTGGCGATGTGGACCCGCGCCTTTGTAATAGTTTAGAACTTTATATTTCCGCAACTTTTTTAACTGTTAACAATCGCATGCAAGAATGAATGACAAAAAATAAAAACAAACGCATAGATCACTTTGACATGAACAAGATAAATGCAAATGAACACGACACACAAATCACACACCACCCCTAGGGTACGCCTCACTGTTGCCTTGCCTCGAAAGGTGATCGTCGAGTAGAGGATGTCTTAGTAAGTCCTCATGATCCAGGAACCTGGCATGAGGGTAGCTTCTAAGGTGTCTTCCCATTGCTCTGGTGATCACCATGTCCCGAACCTCGAATTGACCCGAACACCTCCAACGGTGGTGCTACCTACCTCTCCATGGTGGGATGGCATTACTTTAAAGGACATTTACACAGACGAATTCCTTAGGGTAGGTAGGTTCTCGTAGATACTTGCTCTAAATTTCAAAATAAATCAAAAATACTTTTCACACCAACACATTTTCAAAAAGCTTTCGAAAGCAATTTTTCAAACACTCTTGAGGATCGATACAAGAGTCGAACTGGAATTTTCAAAGAAACTTTTTAAAACCCACAGTTGAAAAGCAAACAAACCATTTTTGAAAACACAATGAGCAAGTATCTAAGAGCCCATGGATAACCATGGATAGAAAGGGTGCTAACACCTTCCCTTTCTATAACCTACCTCCCGAACCGAGAGCAATCTCTTTAAGGAATTTTTTTGTGCTTTTGTCCTTTCCATTTGGAGAAAATAAAAGACGGTGGCGACTCTTGCTTCCGCGACATTTCGCGAACCAGCGTTAAACAGTCAGTTCCAGATCCACCGATCACACTCACCCAATAGCATTATCACCTTACTCTCTCAACAACCAGAACTTCTAGACTCCTTCAACAACCAGAACTTCTAACCTTCCAGTGATACTAGAACTTTTAGGTCTCTAGCTACATCAGAACTTCCAGACTCCCTCAACAACCAGAACTTCTGACTCACCAATAATGTTAGAATTCCTAGGCTTCCAATTGCATCAGAGCTTCTAGGATTTCCCTTGTTCCCGGACCCAGAACTTTAGTGTACCCGGACCTAGAACTTCCGGCCTTCCCCTTTTCTGCTAACATTTTCTTTCTTGCAGTGTATCAGATTCAGAGTTTCTGCCCTTTACTTTAGTTCTCTCTTATGTCAGCAATGCGCTGATTCTGATTCTTTTCCCTTATTATTTGTAATATCACTTCTATTTTCATTAATCAAAAACACCAAAATCTTTTTATATTCACATACTTTATTTTATTTCTTTTGGAACAAAAAGACCAAAAACATTTTCTTAAGCCAATTCATTTCTTCTCTTAACAAAAACAAAAAAAGTCCATTTTACATTTCGTGTACATTATTTCAATATAGTTGTAATAGATAATTAGGACTTTAATTTCTTGGAATCCCCATTTATAAATTTGTATACCCCATCCCCCTAATGATTGTAATAGCGTAGAATATTTACCTTCCGCAATTTATCGCTTTCATATAAATTCTAGTAAAGTAGGATTTGTATGGAAAGATAAAATCAACAAGTAGACAACCCTTAATCAAAGACTAAATGCATGCAAATCAAACACATTACTCACACATGCACCCCTAGGGTAATTCCACTTGTTGCCTTATAAAAATGGTCATGTTATGCATGTGAGACGTCTTAGCAAAACAATCAAAATGCAAGATCATAGTCACTCGATGAAGCTTCGAATGTTGCCTTATAAATGATATTAGTCCCTCAAAGAGAAATGCTAAGGTATCTCAAAACATTGCTATCATGACTATACGATGACTCACGCCCTTCCCTTTACCTCCAAAGATAAGGCTTCATACCAATCAATGGTAAAATAGAAATATCAAAGGAAGAGAGAAATGAACAAAAGACTTTTGAGTAGGTAGAAACGTTCCTAGTTGCTTGCTCACTTTCAAGACAAACATCCTTGCCAACCCACACAAAACACTTTCAAAACATGAAATATTTTCAAAATTACAACACTTTGTATACGTTCTTATAAGACAAGAACCATTGCAAAGTTTTCCTAAACGAAGGCGCCTTTTCAAAAATACTTTCAAAAACCACCACAAAGCACATTTTCAAACAAAGCAAGTGATCTAGCAAGCAACTAAGAGCCCATAGATAACTATGGATGAAAAGGGTGATAATACCTTCCCTTTTCATAATCTACCCCCCCCCCCCCCTGAACTCAAGAAAATAATCTCAAAGGTCTTTCCTGTTCTTTTCACTCTTTCCTTTTATTTGGATAAAAGAAAAGTCGGTGGCGACTCTTGCTAACCGCAATAATTGCAATCAAAAGAAAAACATCCCAAGTCAGTTCTCCCACTGTATTATAGAACTGGCGACTCTGCTGGGGAATTCTTAAAAATGGGGTTACCTTAGGGCTAGATCACATTTACTTGCTTTTATTTGTTTGACTTGTTTACTTTACATTTTTGTTCCTTGTTTGGGCTTGTTTTGATCTCTACCCGGATATGGGACACCTTGTAGGTAAGTAGAAATACGTTGTGGAAACTGTGCGGGGTATACCGACATGGTCTAAGCAATATCTACGTCAGTGTGACACATTTGTTGGTATCGGTAGCCCTTGAGTAGTCAAGGAGAATATGGGGCCGTTGTGTGGTGTCATGAAGCACTAACTGACTTTAGAACCTTTACTTGACCAACTTGGCCATTAGGAAGTAGTGAGATAGCCGACTTTGGTGCAATCCGAAGTTGGTTGATACTCGATACTACACTCATTGAGATCGGACTTCTCGGGATATTTTGGTCGCCATTAAAGAGGCTTGCGCTGAAACAATGCCCAATAAGGAAAGATCAGTGATATTGAGATCCCCTAGAACCCAGTTACTATTACTAGGACAGGTTGAGACAACTAAAACTTCAAGAGGGTACTTACCTACAAACTACATGCAAGCCTAAACCTAAGGACTTGTTTGCTTTGTGTGTATATAAAAACTTGCATACTTGTACATAACATCATAACATCATACCATAGCATTTTCAATAACCATTTTAAGGATCTCAAGGGCCTATAATGCAGGGTCATGTTGAACCAGACACCTATCAAGGGGCAAAAGGATTCATTCTCTAATCAAATGTCGTCGAAGACCAAAACACGTTATCTTGAGTCAAGGGCTATGACCCACTTGACATGGTGAGTTTGATTCTCGTGGAAGGACATCCACCAATACGAAGTTCTCCGATCAAAGATGTTGATCAACATTCAAATTCTAACATCTTCTTGTGTTTACCCCGCGAGATCCTTGAAAACATTGCATCCATATATCATGCATGTCATCATAACAGGTTTTCCCGTATAGGCTTTCTCATCTGCTTACTGTTTATTTCAGTAGAGGTGGCCCTAGAGCAGACTATCAAGGACGTTCAGATTCAAAATGCTCAACTACAAGAGATGTTCTTGAACATGTCTAAGGGGCAAGAAGAGTTGAAAACAATGTTCATTTAGAGCGTGATCAATGAAGATCCTGAAGGCGATAAGGAAAGTCAGATAAGATAATTTCAAGCGGAGGTAGCAACGATGAGAATCCAAATGTTGGGACAAATGGCTCTCATCCAAAACTTAGCTCGAGGACAAGAAGAGTTGAGGGCCCTCGTCAATAAGCTCTATCAAAACGGTTTTAACCGTATGAAACAAACGGTCAAGATTGGGGATCAAGTCAATACTCAGCCCCCCATGAGACAAGAAGCCAGTCGGAGGGAGAACAGACCTTTCCAAACTGTTGCTACGTCCCGAGCCCAACAACGACCTCATCAACATCAACGGGAAAATCAGCAAAAGAGAAATAAGCCCGAGAGACTATTTACTAACATCAACATGTCCTTGGCTCAATTATTGCAACACATGTTGAAGATGGAGCTGATTACATTGAGGGATCCTCCTCGGAATCCCAATACCTCCGCTCCTAGCTATCATCCTGATGTAATATGTGTGTACAATTCCAATAGTCCTGGACATGATAGAATATTTGTTGGGCATTGAGAAATAAGATTCAAGACTTGATCGACGAAGGAGTTCTGGAGTTCACACAAGATGGTCAGACTGAATTCTTCTGCCATCCCTCAAGGGCTCACCACCTGAAGTAACAAGTTCAGGCAAAGAGGTTGTTGTTCATTTGAATTTTCAAGTTGTAATTTTTCTTTTTCGAACAACTATTTATGTCAAACTTTTTTATTTCATCAATGCATTGCATATTTTTGTCTTGAATTAATGCATTTGTTTTCACTATATTTAAACTATGCTTTTTACTCCCCTTATATTCAACTCTTGTCTTAAAAGTTGCAAGCCTTTAGAGGGAGGATGACGAAAACAATGCCATGATGCTTTTGAACAGGCCTTTCTGACGATGTACAGGCGTTCTTTCAATTCCTAAACACTGGAGTTATAAGGAGGATAATACCTAGTCAATCCCTTTGAGCCAAAGAAGTAGGAGTTCCTTTTTACACAAATTGAAACCTTTAATCAAAACCTGGGGCAGGGTAGCCTCTCAGTTAATTCAAATGCGCGTTCAGTACACAACGAACGACATCAAAAACATTCCTTCTGGAATCAAAAGACGGTGATGGTTCCCTATCACATAGGCAGTCATTATCTCTCAAAAAGAAAAGCCCACTAAGTCAAAACCTACAAAGGAGACTTAAGAAAAACTGGGGCATCCCGCTGACTGTAATCTCAAAACAGGAACAGTCAGGAAAAAAACCAGGGATAATAAATCAAAAAAAGGAGGTCACTACAAATCCTCAACAACACGAAAAATGTTGCAAAGATGACTGCCTTCTCAAACAAACGTTCAATTTCTGAACCATCACCTGGTGTTAGAGCAAAAATTTCAGACTCAATTGGAATCTAAACGCACAATTAACTGAGTTTATGACTAAAGAGAATCACGAAGAATGGGCGGGTACAAATAAACTTTGAGCCATATCCTTTGTTTCTTAAACCGTGAACCAGACCACGTTACAACCCTTCAAAAGTCCTAATTGAAGCATGGGTTAGTTCGAAAGCATACTATTACAAAAGGTATCCTGACTCCTGTAAGGCTTTACTCCAAATCCTGAGTTGCATTTTCTTACATAAATTCTTTACTTGCTAAAACACATTTTCAAAACTTTAAGACAAGCATAAACTTTGCATTATTTGAATATCATTGTTTGCATATGGCTATCTGTTTAACGGCGGAGAAATTCACACGACGAATATCCGGTGAACAAAAAACTCTCAATGAACAAAATCACTTCAAGTGGGAAGACGCTTCAAATAACAGATCCTCTATAAGCAAGGGAGCACGGCATGATCATTATTTAACACATCTGGGGCAGTCAAGTCAAGATTCCAAGAAATCTCTCAAGAATTGTTGAATATACCAGGGGCAGGTCTGTATCTGAATCACTTGGGGCATTGAACGTGAATCCCAATAAAGGGTTACGTACAGTCAAACATTTCCTGGAAGTTCCACAAACACATGCTACTAGGGGAAATGACAAATCCCCCACAAAGTCTTTTTCATGGGGAGACCCCTAGCCAGGGTTTCAATCTCTAAAAACTTCTCCCTAACTGAGTCGACCTCAAGAATCCTCGAGGATTTCTGCCAAAAGAAGACACCTCTCCAACAGACTGGCGACAGGGTTTATTTCCCCAACAAACTACAGATTCCCCAGCATCGAGTTTGCCTCTTAGACTATTACAAATCAAGGGACCATAACTCTTATATAATCCCTAGTAAGTTCTTATGAAGCCTAGACCCGACCAGATAATAGTTCAACTTTCAGTCACTATGAAGCCTGGACCCGACCAGATAATAGTGTAACTTTTCAAGTACTATGAAGCTTGGACCCGACCAGATAATAGTACAAATTTTAAATTCTATGAAGCCTGGACCTGACCAGATAATAGTTAACTTCTCAAGACACTATGAAGCCTGAACCCGACTAGATAATAGTGTAACTTCTCAAAGTACTATGAAGCCTGGGCCCGACCAGATAATAGTACAACTTTCAAATATTATGAAGCCTGGACCCGACCAGATAATAGTTCAACTTTTAGTCACTATGAAGCCTGGACCTGACCAGATAATAGCGTAACTTTTCAAGTACTATAAAGCCTAGACCTGACCAGATAGTAGTACAACTTTCAAATGCTATGAAGCCTGGACCCGACCAGATAATAGTTAACTTCTCAAGACACTATGAATCCTGGACCTGACCAGATAATAGTGTCACTTCTCCAAGTACTATGAAGCCTGGGACCGACCAGATAATAGTATAACTTTCAAATACTATGAAGCCTAGACCCGACCAGATAATAGTTCAACTTTCAGTCACTATGAAGCCTGGACCTGACCAGATAATAGTGTAACCTTCCAAGTATTACGAAGCCTGGGCGACCAGATGATAGACAAATTTCAAATACTATGAAGCCTGGACCCGACCAGATAATAGTTCAAATTTCAGTACTGTGAAGCTTGGGCCCGACCAGATGATAGTACAACTTTCCAAGTACTATGAAGCCTGGGCTCGACCAGATAATAGTACAACTTTCAAATACTATGAAGCCTGGACCCGACCAGATAATAGTTTAACTTTCAGTCACTATGAAGCCTGGACCCGACCAAATAATAATGTAACTTTCCAAGTACTATGAAGCTTGGGCACGACCAGATAATAGTACAACTTTCAAATACTATGAAGCCTGGACCCGACCAGATAATAGTTTAACTTTCAGTCACTATGAAGCTTGGACCCGACCAGATAATAGTGTAACTTTCCAATTACTATGAAGCCTGGGCCCGACCAGATAATAGTACAACTTTCAAATACTATGAAGCCTGGACCCGACCAGATAATAGTTTAACTTCCAGTCACTATGAAGCCTGGACCCGACCAGATAATAGTGTAACTTTCCAAGTACTATGAAGCTTGGGCCCGACTAGATAATAGTGTAACTTTCAAATACTATGAAGCCTGGACCGGACCAGATAATAGTTTAACTCTTCGAGATATTGGAAAAACCTGGACTCAACCAGACAAGGGTTTAACTTCTTTTCCCCAGTAGAGTTCGCTTCTACCCCAGCAAGTTATTGTGAAGCCTGGATCCGATCAGATATCAGTTCAACTTTATCTTTTCAGACGAGTTATTGTTAAGCCTGGAATCCGAGCAGATAGCAATTAACTTTATTCCCTTATAAATTTGTTGTGAAACCTGGAATTCGGCCAGATAACAACTAATTTCAAGCAAGTTACTGTGAAGCCTGGATCTGACCAGATATTAGTTCAACTTCATCTTTTCAAGCAAGTTATTATAAAGCCTGGACCCGACCAGATAGCAATTAACTTCATCCACCTCAGAAATCTGCAAATCCTGGAATCCGACCAGATAGTAGTTTAATGTCAATAAGTTACTGTGAAGTCTGGACCCGACCAGATAACAGTTAATTTATTCTTGCCCAATAAGTCACTATGAAGCCTGTAACCCGACCAGATAAGAGTTCAACTTCAAGCATTTTTCTACGAAGCCTGGATTTCGACCAGATAACAGTTAATTCAGATCTTACCCTACAAGTCACTGCGAAGCCTGGAAAATGACCAGATAGAAGTCAACTTCATTATCCCCAACAAATTGCTGCCAAGCCTGGATATTGACCAGATAACAGTCGGTTTTTGATGCTCTCCAGTCAGGAATAATTCCCTAGTAGAGCATTGAAATCTTTCCCCAAATAGGAATCAACACTCTCCATAGAGTCTTTCCTCAAGCAAAGTCAACATCCCTCAGCAGAGTTTGTTAAAACATAGTTTGATTCTACAACCCTCAGTTAGAGTTTTGATGATAACAAAATACAAGATTAAATGAATTATGAGATTTATATAAGACATATATGCTACTTAAAATTATGTTGTGTATTTACAGAAACTCTGATAGAATCAGCATCAGAATATCAGTATCAACATCAGCATCAGAAGATATGTCAGCATCAGAAGATCAAATAACATGTGCTATACGCTGAAGCCTGATGAATAGAATATGCGCATAACATACTCTGACTCTGATCAAGATCCTTACCATGTCATCAGCACTCAAAAGCGTCAGAATAAGCTAAAGCCAAGAACACTCTGATTATCATGAGCAGAACACTCTGAAGTGTCAACGTTACTATGCATTCAAGACAGATTAATTACCAACGGCTTTATTCCAAGACAAAGATCTTCTCAAAATGGAAAGAACGTTATGAGCATTGAAATGGATTTATGGACAGCAACGTATCTATTCCTAGGCTACTTAAACAAGTCAGTGAGAAAAGAAATGGCTAATACTCTACACGCATATACACGCCTAAGCTAATCATCTTCACGCACGCTCTCATTTTTGCTAAAGCTTTCAACCATGCTTACTTTATAGCTCTAGCAATCTAGTTTCATCTAAGCTTCATATTGTGTATTATCACAGTTGTGATATATAGTTTTTCTAGAAAACATCAAACACACTTTTGTTCATTTATCTATAAGAGAAATTCCTTGAGATAAATCGGTTTGTGGTTAGACTCAAGAAGGCTTTAACAGTTGTTAAAGCAGTTGTGTATTCAGTTGAATATAGTGGATTAAGACCTCGTTGGAGAGAGGCGAAATCACCTTGACGGGTGGACTAGAGTAGTTTGAGATCAAACGAACCAGGATAAAAATACAGTGTTGTCTGTATTTGATTTTAAGTTTTACAATTCAACCCCCCTTCTTGTGTTTTTCACTTCTTCAATTGGTATCAGAGCGCCTGGTTCTGAGCTTATAACACTTAACCGTGTCAGTACAAGATCTGGCGTTAGAAAAACACAATGGCAGGACCACATCAAAACATCAGCAATGACAACAATGAAGAAAGAGATAGATTCCGTGGCAAACCTCCAGTCTTTGATGGAGAGAACTTTGACTACTGGAAAGACAGAATTGAAAGCTTCTTTCTGGCCCATGATGTTGATCTGTGGGACATGGTGACTGATGGATACATGCACCCAGTGGATGCAAGTGGTCAGAAGATTGACAGGAAAGCAATGTATGATCAGCAAAAGCGTGATTTCAGAAATCATCACAAGGCCAGAACAATTATTCTCAGCGCCATCTCTTACTCTGAATATGAAAAGATATCAAACAGAGACACTGCAAAGAATATGTTTGACTCTCTGAGAATGACGCATGAAGGCAACATTCAAGTTAAAGAAACTAAGGCTCGTGCGCTCATTCAGAAGTATGAGGAATTCAAGATGGAAGAAAGTGAATCAATTGAAACGATGTTCTCAAGATTTCAAATTCTGGTTGTTGGTCTCAAAGTTCTGGACAAAGGGTATTCTATTGCTGATCATGTTAAGAAGATCATCAGAAGCTTGCCAAAACAGTGGAGGCCAATGGTCACAGCATTGAAGCTAGCTAAGGATCTCAACAAAATCTCTCTGGAGGAACTTGTCAGCTCCCTCAGAAGTCACGAGATAGAGCTAGAAGCAGATGAACCTCAAAAGCAAGGTAAGCCATTAGCTTTAAAATCTAATAGAAAATCTGACTCTAAAGTTTTGCAGGTTGTTGAAGAAACCTCTGATGGGTCCTCATCAGAAGAAGATGAACTATCTCTCCTCTCCAGAAGGGTGAACCAACTATGGAAGCAGAGGCAAAGAAAGTTCAGCAATCCCAGAAGATCAGAAAATCAGAATGAATCTTCCTCTAGATATAGAAGATCTGAAGGCTCTTCAGGAAGCAGAAAGCCAAACAAAAAAGACATCATCTGCTATGAATGTAACGAGCAAGGACACTATAAGAGTGATTACCCAAAGCTTCAGAGGGAAAAGCCCAAAAAGAAGTTTGGCAAGGAAAAGAAGAAAAGTCTCATGGCTACATGGGATGACTCTGACACATCTGAAGCTGACTCAGAATCAGATGATAAGAGAGCAAACATAGCTCTCATGGCAAACATAACAGAAGACAGTGAAGCTTCTGAATCAGACTCTGAATTAGACACAGAAGAGGTATTTCCTGATTTTGCTATTAACTTTACTAAGGCTGAACTAGCTGAAAGCCTTAATGAAATTCTGGAAAGATATCAGCAGATCAGAGTCAAATTCAGAAACCTGAAAAGGAATCTTGCTTCTGACTCTGATAAAACTGAGTCTCAAATTGGAGAATTCTGAGTTGAAAGATAAAGTTTCAAAATTAGAAAATCTATTGCAAAACTCTCAGAAGGAAACAATTCCTGAAACTCCCAGTAGTGCTGATGAGATCATCAAGGAGTATGATCACAGCTTTCAGAAGTTTCTAGCTAAAAACATAGATAGAAGCAAAATAGCTTCAATGATCTATGGAGTTAGCAGAAATGGCAGAAAAAGAATAGGATACCAAGGTAAGGTACCTACACCAAAGAATGCCATGGATTTAGTTATAAAACGAACTCCACTTAATTCACACTTTGTATATGGGCACACACACGACATTAAATATACTAGTAGTAACTATTCTGTCAAACCAAAATTCAACCAGAGTTTTGGTAAAACTAACAAATCAGGACCCAAGAAAATATGGGTACCTAAGGATAAAATAATACATGTTGCAGATATCTTTAGCAGCAAAGCAGAAACACCAGTCATGGTACCTGGACTATGGCTGCTCACGACACATGACGGGAAGAAATCATATGTTCCAAAGCCTGGAACTTAAGCCTGGAAGCCATGTAGGCTTTGGAGGCAATCAGAGGGGAAAGATCATTGGCTCTGGAACAGTAGGTAATAGAAATCTTCCCTCTATAAGTAATGTTTTATTAGTAGATGGATTAATGCATAACCTGTTATCCATAAGTCAATTAAGTGATAACGGTTATGATATAATCTTTAATCAAAATTCATGCAAAGTTGTTAGTCAGAAAGATGGGACTATCCTATTTAATGGAAAGAGGAGAAACAACATTTATAAAATCAAACTTTCTGAACTGAAAAGTTAGAATGTAAAGTGTCTTCTGTCTGTTAACAAGGAGCAATGGATCTGGCACAGAAGATTGGGACATGTTAGTATGAGAAGAATATCTCAGATTAACAAACTCAATCTGGTCAGAGGACTTCCTAACCTAAAGTTCAATTCAGATGCTCTGTGTGAAGCATGTCAGAAAGGCAAGTTTGCAAAACCAGCTTTCAAATCTAAAAACGTTGTTTCCACCTCTAAGCCATTAGATCTTCTGCACATTGACTTATTTGGACCAGTTAAAACTGCTTCAGTCAGTGGCAAGAAGTATGGGTTAGTAATCGTAGATGACTATAGCAGATGGACATGGGTAAAGTTCTTAAGACACAAGGAAGAGTCACACTCTGTGTTTGTCACCTTCTGCAACCAAGTTCAGAATGAAAAGGATCTTAGAATCGTTAAAGTCAGAAGTGATCATGGTGGAGAATTTGAAAACAAAGATTTTGAGTCATTCTTTAATGACAAAGGCATTCTGCATGATTTCTCTTGTCCTAGAACTCCCCAGCAAAATGGAGTTGTAGAACGAAAGAACAGAAAATTGCAAGAAATGGCCAGAACCATGATCAACGAGACTAATGTTGCTAAGATCTTCTGGGTAGAGGCAATAAACACAGCGTGCTACATTCAGAATAGAATCTCCATAAGACCTATTTTGGAAAAGACTCCATATGAATTGTGGAAGAACAGAAAGCCCAACATTTCATATTTTCATCCATTTGGATGTACCTATTTTATTTTAAATACAAAAAATTATTTGAACAAGTTTGACTCTAAAGCACAAAAGTGTATTATGTTAGGATACTATGAACGCTCAAGAGGGTACAGAGTATACAATACAGAAACACAGATTGTTGAAGAATCAATCAGTGTTCGTTTTGATGACAAGCTTGACTCTCAAAAGTCAAAGCAGAATGAATTACTTGCAAGTATGGAAGTTGAATTCACAGGTACTGAAGACAAGTCATCAGAAGCTCTTAACAGAGACACTCCCTCAACATCAGAAAGAGGCACTGCAAGCAATCCAACACCTTCTGTTGATCAACTTCAGAAAATACCATCCAGAAGCAGCATGGATCACCCAGAAGAAACAATCTTAGGAAGAAAAGAAGATCCAATCAGAACAAGAGCCAGCTTCAGAAACTCTGAAGAATCCCTCATGGGACTTGTTTCTCTGATTGAACCATCTTCAATTGATGAAGCACTTCTAGACAATGACTGGATTCTAGCAATGCATGAGGAGCTGAATCAATTCACAAGGAATGACGTATGGGATCTAGTTCCCAAACCAAAAGGATTCAACGTCTTTGGAACAAAATGGGTGTTCAGAAACAAACTGAATGAACAAGGTGAAGTCATCAGAAACAAGGCACGATTGGTAGCACAAGGTTATAGTCAGCAAGAGGGGATAGACTATACAGAAACCTTTGCTCCAGTCGCCAGGTTAGAATCTATCAGACTCTTAATTTCTTTTGCTGTTAATAAATGCATCACTCTGTATCAGATGGATGTTAAGAGTGCATTCTTAAATGGCTATATAGAAGAAGAGGTATATGTGCACCAACCCCCTGGTTTTGAAAGTTCAAAAAATCCAGAATATGTTTTCAAACTAAAGAAGTCACTGTATGGTCTAAAACAAGCTCCCAGAGCTTGGTATGAAAGGCTGAGTAACTTCCTTTTAGAAAAGGAATTCACCAGAGGGAAAGTGGACACAACTCTATTTTGTAAGACAGTTAAGAATGACATTTTAGTATGTCATATTTATTTTGATGATATCATTTTTGGATCTACTAAACCTTCTCTGGGAAGAAAGTTTGCTAAGTGTATGCAGGCAGAATTTGAGATGAGCCTAATGGGGGAACTGAAATTCTTTTTGGGCATTCAGATCAATCAAACCCCAGAAGGAACTTACATTCATCAGAGCAAATATGTTAGAGAACTTCTTAAGAAATTTGATCTCTCAGAATGTAAGCCATCAAAGATTCCAATGCATCCCACGTGCATTCTGGAAAAAGAAGAGGTAAGCAAAAAGGTAGAACAGAAGGTCTACAGAGGTATGATTGGTTCTCTTCTTTATCTGACAGCCTCAAGGCCTGATATTTTATTCAGTGTATGCATTTGTGCAAGATTCCAATCAGATCCTAGAGAATCTCACTTAACAGCTGTTAAGCGAATTTTCAAGTATCTGAAAGGTACTACTAATTTGGGTCTGTTTTATAGAAAATCAAGTGATTACAGCTTAGTAGGATACTGTGATGCTGACTTTGCTGGAGACAGAGTAGAGCGTAAAAGCACTTCTAGAAGCTTCCAGTTTCTGGGAGAAAATCTGATCTCATGGTCCAGCAAAAGGCAATCCACAATTGCTCTATCAACAGCAGAAGCTGAGTACATAGCAGCAGCTGGATGCAGCACACAAATGCTCTGGATGAAAAGTCAACTTGAGGACTTCCAGATATTTAAGAGTAACATTCCTATCCTCTGTGACAACACTTCTGCTATTTTCTTAAGTAAAAATCCAATTTTGCATTCTAGGGCTAAGCATATAGAAATAAAACATCATTTTATTAGGGACTATATTCAGAAAGGGATTTAAAATTTAAAATTTATTAACACAGACCATCAATGGGCTGATATTTTCACAAAACCACTTTTTGAAGATAGGTTCAACTCCATTCTGAAACATCTAAGCATGAAGCTCTGTCCAGAATAAATTTGTTTTAATTTTATATATTAACCTTCAGAATTGTGTTTATTTCTCTGTGAACTTTGATCAATCTTCTTTCAGAATCTTAGAAATGCATATTGTATCAGAATCTATCCATGAAGATCTGAGCGCTTCAGTTCAAGGATAGAAGTGTTGTTCACTCAAGCAAACAAGTGTCATCCAGTCATCAGCTGTTTTCTGAGGCTGAACACGCATTCACGTTTCTGAAAAGGAAAAGCGCTGATTAGATGCATTGAGACACATGTCATGGGTAACCGTTCCAAATATCTTTCTGAATCCCCTAAAATCAGCTTTCATTAAATGCTAATAATCATTATTTATTTCTCTCTCTTAAACGTTTATGGTTTCAAAAACTTTCTAGAAATCTATTTAAACACTTAACACCATTCACACTTTTTACCTTTACTTTCGTTTTCTCTCAATATTTCTGATTTCTGTGTTCTTACTTTCTCAAGAAAACCTTTCAATCTTTTTCAAAAACCTCGTGTGAACATGGCTTCTTCCAGCATTCCCTCTTCAGGTTCCCAGAAAACTGCTTCTTCTGAAAAATATGAAGTACCATTCAGAACGCTTCTCAATCCAATCAAGAACCTTGAAGTTCTGTCTGAACTAATTGTGGATTTCAACAGTCTCAAGGAAAATAGTTTTGATTTATCTGAAGAGATTCAAGCTCAAGGTTGGGAAAAGTATTTTGACAGGCTGGTGGGTCCAACATTTCCTATTCTGGTAAAGGAATTTTGGATTCACGCTTCTTATTCAAACCATCAAGTTACATCCTACATCATGGGGAAGAAGATTGTGATTACTGAAGACCTTATTGCAAGACTGATAGGGTACAATGGAGGTGGTATTCGCTGCATTGATATGGCAGAAAGGTGTCAAGATGTTTCCCTAATTGCAAGGGAAATTTTCACGCTGGGGCTTCCCTCCAGCAAGATAAGGGATTTGAAGGACAAGCACAGAATTTGGGCCAAGATCATTTTGGGCTGTTTCAACCACAGGAAGCCTACCAGCTCTCCTGATTACATAAACATTGATCAGCAGTTTCTGCTCTATTTAATCTCTCAAAAGGTCAAGATAAACCTAGCTCATCTTCTGTTCAACCATCTCAGAACAAGTGTCAAAGAAACAAGGGAAGAGGAACGTACAAAAAGGGATTGGATACCCTTGGGAAGACTGATATCAGATATTCTTACAGAGAATAGGCTGATTGAACATTTGACAGAGGCACAAGAAATCAGCACTCTGGAACCATCTGTTGGCAAGCAGCTGAATGCCAAAAATCTGAAGAAAATGAAGCTGATATAGAACATTAAGAAGGAGCCCAGCGTCACTCCTTTTGCTGAAATCTCCAGCAGAAGAGTTCCTCTGGACGACTTCCCTATGTTCTCAGAGATTAAATCTAAGCCTCAAATCATTTTGAGATATTTGGATGCTTGTAAAGCTGATGGTACAGCACCAAATTTGAATATTCAAGATCTTCAGCAGAAGGCTCCAGAGGTTGTTCTGAAGAAGACGAAGAAAAGAAAAGCTGCTGCAGAAGGATCATCTCAACAGTCTCCAAAGAAAAGAGGTAATCTTGTTTCTGTAACTGTTTTAGATTCAACAACTGTTTCCACATCTATTCCATTTCCAACTCCATTTGAAAACCCAACACCTCAAACTTTCGATGATTTTGACGTTGACTTTGACCCTTCTGAGTCATTAACCCTCAGAAGATCCCGCTCCCAACCACAAAATCCAAATACTGCAACCATACCAGAACCAGAACTTGCACAAGTTCTTTCTGATATAGATCAACACACTTCCGTTCCCGAACCAGAAAATCCAAATCCAAACACAGAAACTCCACTCTCACCAATACCAGAAACTCCACTCTCTCCAATACCAGAAATCCCACAACCTTCATCTCCTCAACCAGATATTAATCCACCCTCTCCTCAACATGAACAATCTCTACAACCTGAGACTCAAACCTCTGAGGCTCAACACTCTGAATCCCCTGAACCACAACCTTTGGTCATTCAATTGCCCTGTGGTACCACTGTGTATATTCCTCAACTTCCCTCTTCACCAGAAATAACTCAACCAAATACCCCATCAAGTCCAATCGTAATTTCCGACTCTCCCACTCCCTCACCTAAGAAAAATTCAGATGACCACAGCAAGATTGTCATTGATCTAACAGTCTTTGAACGCCTTGCTGCAATAAACAACAAAACTGCTATCCCTAAACCAAAACAACCAGATGTTGGTTCCAGCATATTGAACTTTGAAACAAGCAAGTCTGGAAATGGTTGATCCTGCTGTATCAGACCTCCTCTGGACACAATTCAGAAGATGGGTATGCGCTGAAACCTTTAAGTTGCAAGACCATAGCTATGGACAGGCTCAACAGAACTTCAACAATCTGCTGAAGGAAATGGAAGGTCCAGTTCTGAGCAAGCTGCTTAAGGAAGAAGTTCTCCATCTGGACATTGCGCCTTGGTCTGAAAAGCGTACAGCATCCAAAGTTCAACCCGCAGAAGAACAGACGATTCCAGCTGAAGACTTGGGTCAAGAAGAAGTTACTACAGAAAGCTCTGAGAAGCACCCTGTTTCTGAATATCCTCAAGCGTCATTTCTTGACAGGCAGACTCTGGAGGATTTGAAAAGATCGGATATGCTGATGAATGAAAGGATGGATAAGCAGGATATCAAGATTGATTCTATAGCAAACATGGTATCTCAGCAATAGGAAACCAGCAATCAAATCAAGAGCATGTTGGAAGCTCTGTTCACACGTCTTCCACCTTCTTCTTAGAATTTTCTTGTGTTTTCCGTGTTTTCTTTACATGTTTGTCTGTAATATTTTACGTGTTCTGAAATTAATCATTGCTTCTATTTTTATATAAACGCTCTTTTTGCTCTGATCATTTTAACTCTGATTATTTGTGCTTTTTGATAACAGACAAAAAGGGGGAGAAAGAATGATATTTTTCAATAACGGATTACTGAGACATAAGTCTCAAACATTCTGATATATTTTAATTTCTTTCTTCTGAAAGGCTTACAGGTACAAGAATCTGATGAACTCTGACAAAGTAAAGTTCTGATGCTCAAAGAAAGTTCAATAAAGTTCTGATGCTCAAGGTCTCATGGAATTAAAGGGAAGTAATCAACTCATGGAGAGTTTTTCTCTTCATTACTCTGATACCTTTTATTCCTTATCTTCTTATCTCTAATACCTTTTATTCGATTATTTGTTTATCTCTGATACCTTTTCCTCTTTATCCTTAATCTCTGATACCTTTTATTATTTTATTTTAATTGAAAAAATCTGGTTTTTGTCATCATCAAAAAGGGGGAGATTGTTAGAACATAGTTTGATTCTACAACCCTCAGTTAGAGTTTTGATGATAACAAAATATAAGATTAAATGAATTATGAGATTTATATAAGACATATATGCTACTTAAAATTATGTTGTGTATTTACAGAAACTCTGATAGAATCAGCATCAGAATATCAGTATCAACATCAGCATCAAAAGATATGTCAACATCAGAAGATCAAATAACATGTGCTATACGCTGAAGCCTGATGAACAGAATCTGTGCATAACATACTCCGACTTTGATCAAGATCCTTACCATGTCATCAGCATTTAGAAGCGTCAGAATAAGCTAAAGCCAAGAACACTCTGATTATCATGAGCAGAACACTCTGAAGTGTCAATGTTACTATGCATTCAAGACAGATTAATTACCAACGGCTTTATTACAAGACAAAGATCTTCTCAAAATGGAAAGAACGTTATGAGCATTGAAATGGATTTATGGACAGCAACGTATCTATTCCTAGGCTACTTAAACAAGTCAGTGAGAAAAGAAATGGCTAATACTCTACACGCATATACACGCCTAAGCTAATCATTTTCACGCACGCTCTCATTTTTGCTAAAGCTTTCAACCACGCTTACTCTATAGCTCTAGCAATCTAGTTTCATCTAAGCTTCATATTGTGTATTATCACAGTTGTGATATATAGTTTTTCTAGAAAACATCAAACACACTTTTGTTCATTTATCTATAAGAGAAATTCCTTGAGATAAACCGGTCTGTGGTTAGACTCAAGAAGGCTTTAACAGTTGTTAAAGCAGTTGTGTATTCAGTTGAATATAGTGGATTAAGAACTCGTTGGAGAGAGGTGAAATCACCTTGACGGGTGGACTGGAGTAGTTTGAGATCAAACGAACCAGGATAAAAATACAGTGTTGTCTGCATTTGATTTTAAGTTTTACAATTCAACCCCCCTTCTTGTGTTTTTCACTTCTTCAGAGTTCTCCTCAAACAACAAAAACAGGAATCCCCAGTGGAAACATTCTAAAAAGCAAGGTTCGAAGAGGAGCATACTCTTCATCTACAACAGCAGTCCAGGATTTTATGACTCCCCAACACTTATCAAGGATTTGTTTTCCAAGACAAAATTACATTCCAATAACATTTCATGCATGATAAATGCATATAGTATAATCTCATTTATTTTGAGAAACATCATTACATAATGCATTTCATACATCATGGCATCGCATATAGCTAACGTATTACCTTTTCAGGAAAGGGTCAATCAACAGATGGTTATCATCAACAATTTTCAAAAGTTCCAGATTAATACCTGTAACAAGCCAGGAAAACTATCTGAGAAAAACTGATTGTATATTAATACCTGTAACAATCCAGGAAAGCTATATACATGAGCAGATTGAAGATTAATACCTGTAACAAGCCAGGAAAACTATCTTTCTTTCTGAGGTCAGCGATTAATACCTGAAACAAGACAAGGCAATTACCTACACGACCAACTGAAGCAATCCTACACGGGCTCTGTCTCATACACTTTTCTAGAAACAGTTCAGATACGATCCAAAATGGATGACATTATGATACTTATTCCAGATCTTCTTCTAGAAATAGTTCAGATATGATCCAGATATGGCTGACATTCAAATACTTATTCCAGATTCTCTTCTAAAAACAGTTCAGATGTGATCCAAATATGGTTGACATTCTGATACTTACTCCAGATTCCTCCCGAAACAGTTCAGATACGATCCAAAGACGAATATTATTCTGATACTTATTTCATATTTTTATCCTAAATACATTCCAGATACGATCCAGATACGAATGCCATTCCGCCACTCATTTAGCATACCTTTCAAATATAGTCCAGATACGATCCAGATACGGATGTCATTTTGACGCTCATTCAATACTTCTTTCAGATACGAGTCAGATACAATCCATTTATGGATATTATTCTGATACTCATCCCACTACCTCTGTTGGTTCAGATAAATTACTCCAAGATTTATCCTGATTCTTTCTAGTTAAAGAATATTCGAGACCCCTGCTAGTTCAGTTTGAATCTCTCAACGGTTTATCCTGATTCTTTCCCGTAGACATTTTCTCTGGTTCAGATAAATCACTCCAAATATTTATTATGATTCTTTTCAAGTTGAAGTCAATTTTAGACTTAGTCTAATTTCTTTCCCTAGTCACTCTGGATGGCATCTATAAGCCCATCTCCAACAACTTTCCATCATTTCTCCCAAATGGCATCTTTAAGCCTATTCCCTACACATTCAACCACCACATCATCGAGTGCAAATTGCTGGGCACTCTAGTGTTCAATCATCTTCCACCTTCAAGTCACAAATAGAGGACTCGCCAATCTAACTCTTCAGGTATAAGAAGATTGAACAGGGGCAGCTATTGTACCCTAAAATTTTCCCTCTCATTTCTCAAGGATTATCTCACAAAATCTTCCATAGCATCAAGTTTGCTTCACTAATACATCAATTTAGGTTTGGAATTGGCACAAGGGAAAAATGGTCAGTTGCACACTGAAAAGTCAAACTTTGACTTTTGGATCAAAATCAAGTTTCAAGAATCATGTTTCATCAAGACATGTTGAAATATGAGGTTTGTTTCATCAAGAAAATCAAAAGTCAAAATTACTTTGGAAAAGTCAAAATTCTAAATACTTAGAAATTTTTCTAAGTGTTTATGAAATATGATAAGTTTAGAACTTCTGGCCAGATTTTCACCATGATGCAAGCTGATTCTAGAAGAACTTCTGACACAAGAGTTGTAGATTTCAATGAAATCTAAAACATTGCAGAACAGAACTTCTCTTAGAAATGTTGGGATTTCAAGTTATACATCTTTGAAGACACGTCCATGAAACTGAAGCACTCAGTAAATTCTGGGCCTTTCCAAAACAGAATTTGGTAAGAACTTTTGGGCCAGTTTTCACGTAGGTTAAATCAGAGTTTGCGAGAGTAATTCAAAGAGGGTTTGCAAAGCTTTTTATGAGCTTTCTAAAAAGTCTGAGAACTCCTTCAGAACATGCTGGAGCAGGGAGATTCAAAGATCAGAAGTTGGATATTTTGTTCTAAGTTACATTGATGTTGAACTTCTGATCCAGACTTAAGCTATGATGCATAATATCATATTGCAAGTTTTCTTTTTTGATAAATCTCATCATCATTTAATGCTCACACCCACTTTTGAGTCTTTATCCAAAGGATTTCCCCACATGTGGCATAGAAGTACATTGTTGTCCTTGAAAAGCAAACTTTTGTACAAGTTTATAATGGGCCCATGCTTTGCTTTTGC
Source organism: Vicia faba (assembly GCA_948472305.1). Lineage (NCBI taxonomy): Eukaryota > Viridiplantae > Streptophyta > Magnoliopsida > Fabales > Fabaceae > Vicia > Vicia faba. The sequence goes on from OX451735.1 coordinate 361,042,074, forward strand.
TTCTGAGGGTACTTTTCCTTAATTCATGCTTACAAATTTAGGTTAAGCGCGGCTAAAGTTGTTAACCACCCTACTTTGTGCCTTAAACCATACTTGTTTAGACTTGCTTCAAGAACAAGTCAACACCCTAGCATATAATGGTTGTACTCTTGAATTCTCCAAGCTACTAAATCCTTGTCTATAAATTGAACTTCATTTGCAACTGTTAAGGAAGTCGAGAATTTGAGAGAAAAAACCTTGAAATTTTGCTGAAATTTCAAAGAACTTGAAACTGTAAACACAAAATACAAAACCTGCTAATTACTGGTTTTTTGCATCCAAGCTCTAATCTTCCTTGTGCATTTTCCCAACCAGATCACCCACACAACTTCTGATTTACATTTAGAAGCCGTCCCAACTTCTGTTTTCAGACTGTAACATAGTCTTCATCAATCTCCATCTCAAAAACCAGAACTTTGTTTCTTGGTTGTTCTAGAATTTTTCAGCCATCCATAGTTCAAGTTAAGGGTTGTTCTAGCTTTCTGAGAATTGAAGGAAGATAACCAGAACATCATAATAGTCAGAACCAGACTCTAATTCAGAATAATCTCTAGAAGCAAGGTAAGTTCCTTTTGACTTTTATCTTATTACTTAGGCATTGATAGACTTGCATGTCTAAAATACAATGTAGACATCCTGACTATGATGATGTACATATTCATAAAATTCATGTATTTTTTGCCTAAGTAGAGAGAATCTCAGCTCGAAACTTCTTGAGGAAATTAGGATTTAGATTTAGGATTAGCAAAATCATGCTTGTTTCTGATTTACAGTTCTGATACTTTATGTTTCTGAAACTATGATGAAATCTGCCATAACTGCTATGTGTGCATTTTCTGTTTTGTTGAGAAATGACTAAGTTGCAGATGCTCTGGTGGACATGGAGAAGGAGATGAAGCTCATCATCAGAACTTACTTTGTAATATATATGTTTATGTTTTTGCTTCTAATACCGGATGTATATCCACCCCAGTGGTAGAGAGCGTGTGCAGAAGACATTAGTGTTAAGGGTCCTGATTTCTAGCCCTAGAAACACCTTTTTATATTTATTTCCTGACATTTTTACCCCATTAATTGGACCAGAGCTTCTAGGTCATTCCCCTTTATTTACTTGTCAAAACAGTGATCCTACACCAGAACTTCTAGATATCCTCACCCAACAGCATTATCACCTCACTCTCTCAACAACCAGAACTTCAAGACTTCTTCAACAACCAGAACTTCAAACCTTCCAGTGATACTAGAACTTCTAGGTCTCCAGCTACATCAGAACTTCCAGACTCCCTCAACAACCAGAACTTGTGACTCACCAGTAACGTTAGAATTCCTAGGCTTCCAGTTGCATCAGAGCTTCTAGGATTTCCCTTGTTCCCGGACCTAGAACTTTAGTGTACCTGGACCCAGAACTTCTGGCCTTCCTCTTTTCTGCTAACATTTTCTTTCTTGCAGCGTATCAGAGTCAATGTTTCTGCCCCTTACTTTTGTTCTCTCTTATGTCAGCAATGCGCTGATTCTGATTCTTTTCCCTTATTATTTTTAATGTTACTTCTATTTTCATTAATCAAAAACACCAAAATCTTTTTATATTCACATACTATATTTTATTTCTTTTGGAACAAAAAGACCAAAAATATTTTCTTAAGCCAATTCATTTCTTCTCTTAACAAAAACAAAACAAGTACATTTTACATTTCTTGTACATTATTTCAATATGGTTGTAATAGATAATTAGAACTTTAATTTCTTGCAATCCCCATTTGTAAATTTGTATATCCCATCCCCCTAATGATTGTAATAGCGTAGAATATTTACCTTCCGCAATTTATCACTTTCATATAAATGCTAGTAAAGTAGGATTTGTATGGGAAGATAAAATCAACAAGTAGACAACCCTTAATCAAAGACTAAATACATGCAAATCAAACACACTACTCACACATGCACCCCTAGGGTAATTCCACTTGTTGCTTTATAAAAATGGTCATGTTATGCATGTGAGACGTCTTAGCAAAACAATCAAAATGCAAGATCATAGTCCCTCGACGACGCTTCGAATGTTGCCTTACAAATTATTTTAGTCCCCTCAATGAGAAATGCTAAGGTATCTCACAACATTTCTATCATGAATATACGATGACCCACGCCCGTCCCTTTACATCCAAAGATAAGGCTTCTTACCAATCAATAGTAAAATAACAATATCAAAGGAAGAGAGAAATGAAAAAAAAGACTTTTGAGTTGGTAGAAACATTCCTAGTTGCTTGCTCACTTTCAAGACAAACATCCTTGCCAACCCACACCAAACACTTTCATAACATGAAATATTTTCAAAAGTCCAACACTTTGTATACGTTCTTATAAGACAAGAACCATTGCAAAGTTTGCCTAAACGAAGGCGCCTTTTCAAAAATACTTTCAAAAACCACCACAAAGCACATTTTCAAACAAAGCAAGTGATCTAGCAAGCAACTAAGAGCCCATAGATAACTATGGATGAAAAGGGTAATAATACCTTCCCTTTTCATAATCTACCCCCCCCCCCCCCCCCAAACTCAAGAAAATAATCTCAAAGGTCTTTCCTGTTCTTTTCACCCTTTCCTTTATTTGGATAAAAGAAAAGTCATTGGTGACTCTTGCTAACGGTAACAATTGCGATCAAACACAAAACATCCCAAGTCAATTTTCCAACCATATTAAAATGTACTTAACGGTATTAGAGAACTCAATGGGGTGTGTGTTGGGGCAGCATGACGAGCCTGGTCGAAAAGAGCATGTAATATACTACCTTAGCAAAAAGTTTACCGACTGTGAAACAAGATACTCACTGCTCGAGAAAACTTGTTGTGCTTTGGCATGGGCTGCTCGCCGACTAAGACAGTATATGTTGACTCACACTACCACATTGATCTCTAAAATGGACCCTATCAAGTACATCTTTGAAAATCCCGCTCTCTCCGAAAGAATAGCAAGATGGAAAATTATACTAACCGAATACGACATTTAGTATACAACCCAGAAAGCAATTAAGGGAAGTATATTAGCTGATCATTTGGATCATCAGGCTGTGGACGACTACCAATCCATGAATTTTGAGTTCCCAGACGAGAACATCATGTTAGTAACTGATTGTGAAGAACCTGGACCGATTAAAGGACCTGAGAAAGGATCCCGATGGACTATGGTTTTTGACGGAGCTTCCAACGCACTTGGCAATGGCATCAGTGTCGTGATCATATATCCTAAAGGTTATCATACTCCTTTCACTGCCAGATTATGTTTCAATTGTACCAACAATATGGCTGAGTATGAAGCATGTATCATGGGTCTCAAGGCTGCTATCGACTTAAGGATCAAATTCTTAAGCGTATTTGGAGACTCGGCCTTAGTGATCAGTCAGATCAAAGGAGAATGGGGCACGAATCATCCTAATATCATCCCTTACAAAGAGCATGTGTTAACACTGATTCCACACTTTGAAGAAGTCACTTTTGAGCATTTTCCACGAGAGGAAAATCAACTAGCGGACGTGCTAGCTACTATGTCATCCATGTTCAAGTTTAGGTGGGATAATAAAGCTCCTCATATCACTATTGAGAGGATGGATGAACTGGCATACTGTCATGAGATTGATACTGAAGAAGTAGCGGACAAACCTTGGTTCCATGAAGTCAAAATATATCTCGAAGCCCAAGAGTATCCCGAGGGGGCTTCCATCAATAATAAGAAGTTCCTAAGGAGATTCTCTGCCAAGTTCCTCCTTAGTAATAGAACCCTCTACAAGCGAAATCATGATTCTACCTTGCTTCGGTGTGTAGACAAGAGTGAAGCAGAGAAGATTATGGATGATTTACACGAAGGTACCTTTAGCACTCATTCTAGTGGACACACTATGGCTAACAAGATCCTACGGGCGGGATACTACTGGTCAACTATGGGAGCAGACTGTTATCAACATTCACGGATTTGTCACAAGTGTCAGATATATGCTGATAAGGTACATGTACCCCCAGTTCCTCTAAACATCCTGACTGCTCCTTGGTCGTTTGCAATGTGGGGCATTGTTGTACCCCAAAATTTGCCCTCCCATATTTATCAAGAATTGTCCAGTCAAGGTCACAAAGTTCCCCAGGGCTGTGCAGCTCAACTGTCTCCTAGACAGTCAAAACTAGGGTTCAAGTCCCAGGTCTTGCATCTTTGCCATATTATTTTTCATAAAAAATTCTTATGCAGCGCTAACATGAAAGACCACCATATTCCATCAGCATCCTATTGAACACGCGTCCAGCTGCTTATAAATCAAGGGTCTAGGATGGATGAGCACATAAACTCTGGTCAAACGCATTGCATGAGATTCAAAAAGTCAACCAACGACCAGCTTATTGGGCCAGGCCTCTTGAATTTGAACCTCCATAATGGGACAGCAAACCCCCCCTGGTTCTATCTTTTTTTTCTAAATCTTCTTTTATCTTTTATTATTTCTAATTGTTTGATTTTTTTATTTATTTTCTGATTTGAATTAAATATCTTTTTTTTACAAAATATATAAAAACATTAAAAAATACAGAAAAGACAAAAAATACAAGTTTTTATTTTATTATTGCCATGAATAAATTAGAATAAATTAGTTAGTTTCATTAGATTTTTAATTTTAATTTCTTTTTAATAAAAAATCCAAAAAACATGTAGAATTAGGTTAATTGATTAGTTTTAATGTCTTTTTAATTTTTATTTTTTTTCTCACAATACTATTTATTCATTATTTTATTTTTATAAGTAAATTGTACATAAATGAATTAGATTTAATTTTAGGTCATATTTCAATTCTTTCATAATAAATAAAAAACATTAGATTTAGGGTTTGCCGTCTAATTTAATTTCAATTAAATTCTTTTTTCATTAAACCTAAAAAACACAAAAAAAACATCATTCTCATTTAATTTTAATTTTTAATTCTCATTAACTTTTAATTATTTGCAAAAAGGGTCCAACGCCCTAATTTTGTTAATTTCTTTATTTCTCGCATTTATTTTATTATCGCTCATTATAATTTTGTAAATATCCCAAAGCCATGTAATTTAATTTTCTCGCACTTTTATTTATTCGCATTATTTATTTTTCCGCTAAATCGGGTCCGGTTTAATTTTGGCGATGTGGACCCGCGCCATTTGTAATAGTCTAGCTTTATTTCCTCGCAAACTATAAACTGTTAAATATGCATGCAAGAATGAATGTCAATAATTAAAATCAAGCGTAGAACACGACAAACATGACAAGACAAATAACTGAAACAGGACACACAATTCGCACACACCACCCCTAGGGTACGCCTCACTGTTGCCTTTCGAAAGGTGGTCGTCGAGTAGAGGACGTCTTAGTAAGTCCTCATGATCCGGGAACCTGGCATGAGGGTAGCTTCTAAGGTGTCTTCCCATTGCTCTGGTGATCACCATGTCCCTAAAATCGAATTGACCCGAACACCTCCAACGGTGGTGCTACCTACCTCTCAATGGTGGGATGGCACTACTTTAAGGACATCTACACAAACGAATTCCTTAGGGTAGGTAGACGACTCTAGATACTTGCTCTAATTTCAAAACAAATTCAAAAATACTTTTCACACCGACACCTTTTCAAAAAGCTTTCGAAAGCAATTTTTCAAACACTCTTGAGGACCGATACAAGAGTCGAACTGGAATTTTCAAAGAAACTTTTTAAAACCCACAGTTGAAAAGCAAACAAAACAATTTGAAAACACATTGAGCAAGTATCTAAGAGCCCATGGACAACCATGGATAGAAAGGGTGCTAACACCTTCCCTTTCTATAACCTACCTCCCGAACCGAGAGCAATCTCTTTAAGGAATTTTTCTGTGCTTTTGTCCTTTCCATTTGGAGAAAATAAAAGACGGTGGCGACTCTTGCTTCCGCGACATTTCGCGAACCAGCGTTAAACAGTCAGTTCCAGATCCACCGATCACAGAACTGGCGACTCTGCTGGGGAATATTAAATAAAGTGAGGTTTACCTTAGGGCTAGCTTATAACTATGTTTTCAATTGTTTTCCTTGTGTGCTTTAAATTGTGGGTTGCTTGGGAGTTCTATAGATCCTACACCCGGATCTGGGGGATACCTTTCTTAGAAAGTAGCAACAAGGCTGTGAGGGAACTGTGCGGGGTATACCGACACGGTTGAAACAGTCTGCTACGTTGATGTGGCACTTTGGTGTGTACCGGTAACCCTTGAGTTCAGTCAAGGAGAGTACGGGGCCTCCGCGTGGTGTCATGAAGCATCAACAGACCTTAGGAACCTTAATTGAACTATCTTGGCCTCTTTAGGGTAGTGAGATCACTGACTTTGGTGCAGTCCGAGGTTGGTGGATACTCGATACTACGCTCAATTGAGGGTTGCTTTCCTGGAATATTTCGGTCGCCAGTTCAGTGGCTAAATCGAAACGATGAACAATGAAAGCAACCCCGTGATATTGGGAACCTTAGAACCCGGTTACTTTGATTAGGACAGGTTGAACCCACCAACTCAAGAGGGTACTACCCAGACCCCATGCTGGCCTTAAACCTTAAGGGCTTGTCTTGTGTGCCTTGTTTGCCCTACATGTTTGTCTTTGTAAATATCTGTGGTGTGTTTAATCATAGCATCATGACATCATCCAGCATCATATGCATTGACTAACCATTTCAGGGGTTCGAATTTTCATCTTTGTTCTTGTTTTGTAGGACATGGAAACTGCTCGTAGGAAGACAATTCAGGTCAATCTTGTAAGGATCCCTCCTCAGCTTAAGGAGCTTATATCCAGGATTCCCGAGAACTCTTCATTCAGTGACAGGCATGGAAGCCTCATCAGCTTGGTCAACACCAACCTTGAGGAAGATATGATAAAGGTTTTGTTCCAGTTCTTTGATCCCCTGCATCACTGTTTCACCTTCTTGGACTATCAGTTGGTACCTACATTGGAGGAGTTCTCCCGGCTCCTGAAGATCCCTATCCTTGATCAGCTACCTTTCAACGGTACAGAAAAGGAACCTAAGCTCGAAGAGATTGCTAAAGCCTTGCACCTACAGTCATCTGACCTCAAGGGACATTGGGAAGTTAGAAGTGGTGTCAAAGGGTTCTTAGCCAGGTTTCTGTTCGAGAAAGCCCTTGAATGTTGGAACTCTCTTGACTTGCAAGCTTTTGAAGAAGTGGTAGCCCTCCTTGTTTATGGTTTGGTGTTGTTCCCTAATCCAGATCAGCTCATTGATATCAGTGCCGTTCAGATCTTTATGTCCAGGAATCCTATACCTACATTGCTGGGGGACATCCTTCACTCATGTTACACTCGAACCATGAGAAAAAGAGGTGTCCTTATGTGTTGCACTCCTCTCCTGGGAAGGTGGTTTATTTCGCACCTTCCCCAATCAGTCCTGAAGAATGAGCGGGGTTTGAGATGGTCACAACGGTTGATGACTCTTACACATGCAGATATACATTGGTGTCCTAGATCCAGAGGAGATGTCACTATCATTGATCGTTGTGGGGAGTACCCTAATGTTCCTTTACTTGGAATCAGAGGAGGTATTACTTATAGCCCATGCCTGGCTTGGAGACAGTTTGGTTATGCTCGGAGGGATGGTCCTCATGACATGTTAATTCCCGACATAGTTTTTGACTTCGACAGTGATACTCAAGGACTTCGTCAGAGGTTTATCAGAGCCTGGAGGATGCCCAGTAGGATAGACAGCAAGACACTGGGGCACAAGAACTCCATCCCTTTGGAGCCTTATCTCAAATGGGTACGCGCCCGTTCTCAGAAGTTAGTGATGCCTTATCCTCACATGCTTCCAGTAATCAAAGAGCCTGTCTTGGAAGGGGAGGTGTCTCATGTTATTCAGCACCCTGATATGCCCACATCCTGGGAAGAGATGCAGAAGAGCTGGATCCAGCTTAAGGAGGAAAGGAATTCTCTTGAGACTAGTCTGCACGCCAGTGAAAAGAAAGTCTTGGAGCTCACCCGTCTGCTGCACGAGGAGAGGAACCTCAACACCTACATAGCTCCGAAGAGGATGCGCAGTGTATTTTGGGATTGACTTGATTCTTGTACTTTTGCCCATGAGGCCTTGATGTATTAAACAATGATTTCATTAATGATAACGTGTGTTCTTTTCTTGTCTACAACGAATTTGAACTTTCGAACCCTTGAATGCATTGCATACGCATTTCATACATCATGTGCATAGCAGGTTTCTCCCTTTTCAGGTTGCTTACAGTTCTTCGCTGTTTATTTCAGCATCATGAATTCCGGATCTGAATCAACTGAGACTTCAATCAAGGCTCTCCAGGCGCAGAATGCGCAGTTTCAAGAGCTAATCCTGGGTCTAGCCAAAGGCCAAGATGAACTGAAGACCATGCTCCTGAAGAAGGAGAAGAAGAAGAAAAGAAGAACTGTTCTGTTCAACTCGGGCCGAAGGTTGGGTAATACTCTACACAATGAAGAGGTTGCTTCTTCTGTTGGCAAGAGTCCTTCTCAGGCAGAAGCAAGGGTTCCTAGTCCAGTGGTCTCCGACAACGAGACAGATTTTGATGAAGAGCAGTACCCTCCTGAAGACAACAGGTACAAACAACTGGAAGACAGGTTAAAGGCTATGGAGGTGCAACAGGCACCTGGGCTGGATTTTGGAGATCTGGGTTTGTCCACTGGTGTAATTATCCCGCACAAGTTCAAAGCTCCAACTTTTTCTAAGTATGACGGGGCATCCTGTCCCAAGCTGCATTTGAGGTCCTATGTTCGAAGGATTCAGCCGTACTCTGCGGACAAGAATCTATGGATCCACTTCTTCCAGGAGAGTCTTTCAGGGACTCATCTCGAATGGTTCTATCAGCTGGATGGGACCAAAGTTCGTAACTGGGAGGAGCTGGCTACTGCTTTCTATAAGCAGTATCAGTATAATGCCGACCTTGCCCCCACGCGTACCCAACTCCAGGGTATGTCGTTGGGCGTAAGCGAAGGTTTTAAAGAGTACGCGCAGAAGTGGAGAGATCTGGCTGGCAGGGTGCAGCCACCTTTGACTGATCGAGAGTTAGTGGATATGTTCTTGGGGACCCTATCTGGGCCATTCTTTAACCATCTCATTGGGAATTCTTCTGCTGGTTTCACTGATTTGATCTTAACTGGAGAGAGAATCGAAGCTGGGCTGAAATCGGGGAAGATTGCAAAGGCTGCATCGTCATCTGGGTCGGACAAGAAACCGTTTAAGAAGGAGTCTAGTGCCGTGTATGGCTCTAGGAAATCAGAAAGACCTGATCGCCGCCAATCTGTCAGTGCGGTCATGATTGCTACGCCTGCTGCCGCTCCCCGGCCAAACAATCCCCAAAGGGCTGATAGGCCCCGTAGAGAGTTTACCCGGTTAAGCATGACCCTATCGCAAATCCTGCCACAGTTACTATCCACCAATTTGGTGACTGTCAAGGAGGCGCCAAAGTTCTCAAACACTACCTCTCCTAAGTACAACCCGAATGCCCGTTGTGCTTACCATTCAGACAGCCCGGGACATGCCACTGATGACTGTTGGGCGTTAAAGAATAAGGTGCAAGACCTTATCGATGCTAAAGAGATACAATTCGAAGCGCCCGCAAAACCGAATGTAGTTACTGCCCCTATGCCTCAGCACGGGGTAAATGCTACTGATGAAGATGTTTATGCTGTTTCTGTGGATGATCTAGCCACTCCTTTAAAGATCATTAAGAAGAACCTACTGCAGGCCGGTTTATTTCCGGGTTGTAGTGAGGGTTGCCTGTTCTGTGTTGTGTCCCCGTCCGGTTGTCCCTTGCTAAAGTTAGGCATCCAAAGCTTAATGGATAGCAAGGAGATTTTATTCAAGAAGTCTGCTGTTCGTATGGTTCCAGTGGAAGAAGTCTCTGTGGTGACTATCTTCAACAATCCGATCCCGGCTCTCCAGAAGAAGCCCATCCAAATTCTGACCGTTGCACCTGTCACTATCATTGTTCCTGGGCCCCTGCCCTATGTATCCAACAAAGCTGTCCCTTGGCACTATGGGGCAGATGTATATATAAACGGAGTGAAACAAGAGCTCAACGCTGGCGCCAGCATCTGTGACATCACTGGCCCGGCCAAAGTTACCCGCAGTGGCAGGCTCTTCTCGCCTGACATTGCGCCACCTGCTGCTAGAAGACCACTCCTGATAATTCCTGCAAGTACACCTGCTCCCGTTGCCGATCAAGTTGTTGTTCCTGCTACTGATCCAATTGTTTCTCCTGCTGCCGAGTCATCCAATGCTCGGGGCAAGGGAATTGAAACTGAGCCTGCCCAGATGGAGGTACCCATACCCATAGCTGCTGAGGCCTCCCCACAAGAGATGGAGGAGATTTTGAAGATTATAAAGAAGAGTGATTTTAATGTCGTGGAACAGTTGGGGCATACGCCCTCCAAGATATCCATGCTCTCTTTACTGCTGTGCTCTGAGGCCCATGCAAAGGCCCTCATCTCATTCCTCAAGAAGGCCCATGTGCCACATGAAACCTCTGCAGTCCAGTTCACCGATTGCGTGGCGAGTCTAACGGCAGACAATGGCTTGGGTTTTTCAGACGCTGATTTGACCATGAAGGGGAAAGATCATAATGATGCTCTGCATGTCTCAATCGAATGCAGGGGCACCACCTTGGCACATGTGTTGGTTGATACCGGGTCATCTTTGAATGTACTACCCAAGAAGGCTCTGGATCGTCTAGATTGTGAAGACCTGGATTTGAAGCCCAGCAACATCATTGTCAGGGCCTTTGATGGTTCAAAGAGGATGGTCCATGGGGAGGTGGACATTCCGATTCGTGTAGGCTCTCAGGTGTTCGACTCCACTTTTTATGTGATGGATATCCGTCCATCTTACTCTTGTCTGCTGGGTCGACCCTGGATACATAAGGCTGGGGCAGTGACTTCTACCTTGCATCAAAAACTGAAGTACCCCGTCAGAGGGAAGATCGTCACCGTGCAAGGTGAGGAAGAATACATGGTGAGCCACCTAAACTCGTTCAGATACATTGAGATGGATGGGGAGTTCATTGAGACCCCCTTTCAGCATTTCGAGGAGGTGTTTCCAATCGCAGCAGAAACAGCAGAAGCAGGTGGTCCTCTGAAGATGGCTTCCCTAAAGGATGCCAGGGATGTAGTGCAAAAGGGTGAAGGTGCTAACTGGGGCAGACTGCCAGACTTCACCCAGAAGACTGATAAACTTGGGCTGGGTTTCACCTCAGAAGGGCAGAGAGCTATGAGGAAAGAGAAGATCGGAAGGCCTCCGGTATTTATTAAAGGTTCAGAAGCGAATGCTGTCGGGGAAGACTTTGAAGTAGACGAAGCCGAATTCAACAGCTGGATTTATCCGACGGCCGAAGAAGGATTGAACAATTGGAGTGCAAAGGATCATACCCCTGTTACCTTTGTGACACAGTAATGAATTCCAATATTTTTGTTATTTTGTAATAAACATTGATAAACTCTATGGCCCGGTGTCTTACCCGAGGCACCGTGGTTCTATTTGTGAGGGCATATGAACTGTCATTTTATACATCATAAATGAAAATCTTGGACGTCTTTCGCATTGCAAATATTGTGTTCCTTTTCTATCTTTCCTTTCCTTTACATAATTTTCAAAACAGCTGTATTTACACACACACTCACTCATACAGGTTCCAATCCACTCTGGATCTCACTGATAACAGCTCTGCTAATGCCAATTATGACTTCGAAAATCCGATCAACTTAGCCGAAGACGAAGGTGAAGATGATTGCGAAGTGCCTGGCGAGCTTGCAAGACTGTTGCTTCAGGAAGAGAGGGCAATTCAACCCCATGAAGAGCCAGTGGAAACCATAAACCTGGGTACTGAAGCAGATAGAAAAGAGGTAAAAATTGGTGCCAACCTAGAGCTCAGCGTGAAGCAACGGTTAACCAAGATGTTACATGACTATATGGAGATCTTTGCCTGGTCCTACGAAGACATGCCAGGGTTGGATACCGATATTGTTGTCCATCATTTGCCGACTAGAGAAGACTGCCCTCCAGTTAAACAAAAGGTCCGTCGGATGCGTCCAGAGATGTCCGAGAAGATTAAGGCCGAGGTGATGAAACAGTTTGATGCCGGGTTTCTTGCAGTGACCTCTTACCCTCAGTGGGTTGCTAATGTGGTGCCGGTACCTAAAAAGGACGGCAAGGTCAGAATGTGTGTTGATTACAGGGATCTGAACAGGGCCAGCCCCAAGGATGACTTCCCCTTACCTCACATTGATGTCCTTGTGGATAATACAGCTCAACACAAGGTATTCTCTTTCATGGATGGCTTTTCAGGCTACAATCAGATCAAGATGGCACCTGAAGACATGGAGAAGACTACATTTGTTACTCAGTGGGGCACCTTCTGTTACAAGGTCATGCCGTTCGGGTTAAAGAATGCTGGGGCAACCTACCAGCGTGCCATGGTTGCCTTATTTCACGACATGATCCATCACGAGATAGAAGTGTATGTGGACGACATGATCGCAAGGTCCCAGACTGAGGAAGAGCACCTAGATCATCTACAGAAGTTGTTTGACCGGTTGAAACTATACAAGCTAAGATTGAACCCTAACAAGTGCACCTTCGGGGTAAGATCTGGGAAGTTGCTAGGCTTCGTGGTCAGTGATAAAGGTATTCAAGTGGACCCTGCTAAGGTCAAAGCTATTCAAGAGATGCCGGTTCCCAAGACAGAGAAGGAAGTCAGAGGCTTTTTAGGGCGCCTGAATTACATCGCTCGATTCATATCTCATTTGACTGCTACCTGTGAGCCAATCTTCAAGCTGCTGAAGAAAGATCAGGTAGTACGTTGGAACGATGAATGTCAGGCTGCTTTCGACAAAATCAAAGAGTATCTCCAAGAACCACCTATCCTTATGCCGCCGGTTGAAGGGAGACCTCTGATCCTATATCTGACAGTGCTAGACAACTCAATGGGGTGTGTGCTGGGGCAGCATGACGAGTCTGGCCGAAAAGAGCATGCCATTTATTACCTTAGCAAAAAGTTTACCGACTGTGAGACCCGATACTCACTGCTTGAGAAAACTTGCTGCGCTTTGGTATGGGCTGCTCGCCGGCTGAGACAGTATATGCTGACTCACACTACCTTGTTGATCTCAAAGATGGATCCTATAAAGTATATATTTGAAAAGCCTGCTCTGTCTGGGAGAATTGCAAGATGGCAAATGATCTTGACGGAATACGACATTCAGTACACCACCCAGAAAGCCATCAAAGGGAGTGTATTGGCAGACCACTTAGCTCATCAAGCTGTAGATGACTACCAATCAATGAACTTCGAGTTTCCGGATGAAAGCATCATGATTGTGACTGATTGTGAAGTACCTGGGCCGGATGAAGGACCTGAACCAGGATCCCGATGGTCTATGCACTTTGACGGAGCTTCCAATGCTTTGGGAAATGGTATCGGCGCCATCATCATATCTCCACAAGGTACTCATACTCCACTCACTGCCCGGCTATGTTTCAACTGTACCAACAACATGGCGGAGTATGAGGCGTGTATCATGGGTCTTCAAGCTGCGATCGACTTAAGGATCAAGTTCCTCAGTGTCTTCGGAGATTCCGCTCTTGTGATCAATCAGATCAATGGAGAGTGGGATACGAAACATCCAAACTTGATTCCTTACAGAGAATGTGTGTTGACTATGATTCCCCACTTCACAGAGATAACCTTTGAGCACTTTCCAAGAGAAGAGAATCAGTTAGCGGACGCGTTAGCTACAATGTCTTCAATGTTCAAGGTTAAATGGGATAATGAAGCTCCCCAGATCACCATCGAGAAACTGGACGAACCGGCATACTGTTGTGATCTCGAAACTGAAGTGGTAACTGAGAAGCCTTGGTACCATGAAGTGAAGAGATATCTGGAAGCTCAGGAATACCCTGAAGGTGCCTCTATCAATGATAAGAAATTCCTGAGGCGGTTTGCAGCCAAATTCTTCCTAAGCAACGGCATCTTGTATAAGAGAAATCATGATTCAACCTTACTGCGTTGTGTGGACAAGACTGAAGCGGAAAGAATCATGGAAGAGCTACATGAAGGGACTTTTGGTACGCATTCCAGTGGACATACTATGGCTAAAAAGATCCTACGGGCAGGATATTACTGGTCCACCATGGAAGCTGACTGCTACCAACATTCTAGGACATGCTACAAGTGCCAGATCTATGCAGATAAGGTGCATGTTCCTCCGGTTCCCCTGAATGTTCTGACTGCGCCTTGGCCGTTTGCAATGTGGGGCATAGACATGATCGGCGAGATCAAACCTACGGCATCCAATGGACATCGCTTCATCCTAGTAGCGATTGATTATTTTACGAAGTGGGTTGAAGCAGCATCCTATGCTACGGTAACCAAGACTGTTGTGGCACGGTTCATTCGGCACAACCTGATTTGTCGATACGGCGTCCCTGAGCGGATAATTACAGACAACGGTACCAATCTGAACAATAAGATGATTGCTGAGCTCTGCGAACAGTTCAAGATACAGCACCACAATTCTTCTCCTTACAGACCGAAGATGAATGGGGCTGTTGAAGCAGCTAACAAGAACATCAAGAAGATCGTGCAAAAGATGACAGTAACGTACAAAGATTGGCACGAAATGTTGTCGTTCGCTCTGCATGGGTATCGTACTTCAGCTAGGACGTCAACCGGGGCAACTCCCTTCTCTCTGGTTTATGGTATGGAGGCAGTCTTGCCGATCGAAGTACAAATTCCCTCTCTCCGGATAATGAAGGATGCAAATCTGAACGAGGATGATTGGATCCAGACACGACTCGATCAACTCAATCTCATTGACGAAAAGAGGCTTGCTGCTATCTGTCATGGTCAGACGTATCAGAAACGAATGATCAGAGCATTTAACAAAAAGGTCAGGCCACAGGAATATCAAGTTGGGGATCTGGTTATCAAGAGAATCATCCTTCCTCAGAGTGATCCAAGGGGCAAATGGACCCCTACGTACGAAGGGCCATTTGTGGTTAAGCATGTGTTCTCAGGAGGAGCAATGATCTTAACCAACATGGATGGTGACGACCTTCCTCACCCCGCCAATGCAGACATAGTTAAAAAATACTACGCATGAAAAAAGACCCGCTAGGCTGACATGCCTAGGCAAAAATTAGGGCTTCCCGTCGAACCAAAAGGGTTCGGGCAAAATGTAGGGATGAAAATGAAAAAATCTGTACACCCGGCAAGTCGAAAACCTGAAAGGGCGGCTTGGGCAAAAATGGGTATCCCGGTGGACTGAAAACCCGAAAGGGCGGTCCAGGCAAAAATTAGGGATAAAAGCGTAAAACTATGTCTCATTGATCACTTTGCATCCAGAATCCGGTATCTGCATCAAGTTCAAAACGGCATCAAGCAGTCAGCTTCACCTTCAACCAAGGTCATCAAGTGATGAGACGCTCGGAGTTATAAAGACAATAGCAGAGTTGAAACCCAATGGATCATTCATCTTTCACACAGCTGTTTTACATTTTCTTTTGTACAAAACTTGTATAAATTCTTTTGATCGGCGACGTACCTCTTACTAGGACGTCAGCCTCTTGTATACAAAACGCCTATTTCAGGCCATTCAAAAATCAATAAAAAATATATTTTCAGTTAAACGTGCCAAGTATTTTTCCTTTCTCTGTTTTGTTTTGCGAAGAACGTCCAAGGTTCAATTTGTGATGTATGCATTGACAATAATTTGCTAACTCATAAATATTTGCATACGAAACAAAGGAATTCATTGCAGGTGACACTGGAAACAGGGGCAATAAAAAAGTTGTCCGAGCAGTCTAATTGTTCTATCCCCCAAGGTACTAAGGTAGGTTCAGCTAAAGAACATGGCCAAGTGTATCTTAATTCCCCAGAGAGTAGTTCAGTAAAGCAGTACATCTTCTCCAAGCAAAATCATCAAATATCAAGGAAATTGAGTATCCTCCTGTAGATCTCAATACCTCCCCAGCAGCACGCATTCTTAACAAGCATCCCCGGCAGTCTTGGTCTAAAGATTGTTCCCCGGCGGTATACCTCTATTCAAAGGAATCACTTCCCCGCAGTCTCAAACTCCCCAGAAGAGTCCAGTCCAGTGTCCCCAGGAAAGTTGGAATTCACATCTCCCCAAGCGGTAAGCTTGTCCCCAGTAGATTCTGGAAGCTTATCCCCTCGCAAAGCACGAACGCGTCGTCCCGGCTTGATTTAAAGAGTTATTTCCGTAACAGGATATAACTGGGTTATCCTCAGCCAAAAGCCACGGAAAGAGCGTCCTCGGCAAAATATCTTCCTACCCCCAGTGAAGTCTATCAACACTTCCAGCACAACAAGGGTATCCCCAGCATAACTCATCAACGGATATCCCCAGCGGAGTTATCTTCATCAACTCAGCAAAGCATCGCTATCCCCACAGAGTAGCACTTCCCAGCATGATCGCTAGAGTATCTTTTCTCCCGCAGAATTATGTCATTTGCCAAGTTTATTCCTCAACGGAGTTATCTTCTCCTATCGGTATTCTTGCAACGAATCATCCACAGCAGAAGCAAAATCTCTTCCTAAACATCAGCCCAGGATATGACTTCCCGGCACCCGTCAAGGATTTATTTTCCTAGACGAAAACATACATGAATCATCACATACATCATTATAGCATGCATGTACACATCATATTATATAAATCGTATCCATGTTTGCTTGATCCATATCATGCATCGCATATAACTAACCTCTACCTTTCAGGAAGGGTGCAGTTGAAATTCCCAAACATATTTCAAAGACTTCTCCAGTCCAGGTAAATCGACTCCAAACAGATTTTTCTGATAAAGACTCAGTAGAAGTTCTCCTATGGTCCCCTCTCCAACGGCGTGTGAGGTGGTAATTCCTTCTTCAGATGTTCCCCTCTCCGGCATGAGCGTGAGGTGATAGTCTCTTATGGTCCCCTCTCCAACGGCGTGTGAGGTGGTAATTCCTTTTTCAGATGTTTTCCTCTCCGGCATGAGCGTGAGGTGATATCTCCTTTTAGATTGTAATTTCCTATAGTTCCCTCTCCAACGTGAGTGAGGTAACTCCCTTTGAGATTGTAATGTCCTTTGGTTCTCTTCCCGACACTACGAAGATGGTAATTCTCACCAAGATTTTCTCAACGAGCATTGTTGAGATCATTCAGGATTCTCTTACCCTTCATGCTAAGGCAGTAACCATCCCTGGTTCATTCATCAGCGTTTGAAGCTCCAGACTCAGCTCCTGCAACCAGTCAGGACACATCTATACCAAGCATCTAAAATCAACTCCTGCAACGTGTCAGGTACTCATTTTCTCTTTTGCAGGTATGCAGGTTCTAGCGAAGGAATCTCTTACGCAGTCAGCATCCAGATGGCATCTATAAGCCCATCACCCTATTCAGCAATCTCTAAATGGCATCTATAAGCCCATTCCCCATCACTGTCACTATGTGAGCGCAAATTTCTGGGCACTTTAGTGTTCAATCATCTTCTACCCTCGGATTACGAAAGGCACGTCAGCCAATCTGCATCCTCAGGTCTAAGAAGATTGAACAGGGGCAACTGTTGTACCCCAAAATTTGCCCTCCCATATTTATCAAGAATTGTCCAGTCAAGGTCACAAAGTTCCCCAGGGCTGTGCAGCTCAACTGTCTCCTAGACAGTCAAAACTAGGGTTCAAGTCCCAGGTCTTGCATCTTTGCCATATTATTTTTCATAAAAAATTCTTATGCAGCGCTAACATGAAAGACCACCATATTCCATCAGCATCCTATTGAACACGCGTCCAGCTGCTTATAAATCAAGGGTCTAGGATGGATGAGCACATAAACTCTGGTCAAACGCATTGCATGAGATTCAAAAAGTCAACCAACGACCAGCTTATTGGGCCAGGCCTCTTGAATTTGAACCTCCATAATGGGACAGCAAACCCCCCCTGGTTCTATCTTTTTTTTCTAAATCTTCTTTTATCTTTTATTATTTCTAATTGTTTGATTTTTTTATTTATTTTCTGATTTGAATTAAATATCTTTTTTTTACAAAATATATAAAAACATTAAAAAATACAGAAAAGACAAAAAATACAAGTTTTTATTTTATTATTGCCATGAATAAATTAGAATAAATTAGTTAGTTTCATTAGATTTTTAATTTTAATTTCTTTTTAATAAAAAATCCAAAAAACATGTAGAATTAGGTTAATTGATTAGTTTTAATGTCTTTTTAATTTTTATTTTTTTTCTCACAATACTATTTATTCATTATTTTATTTTTATAAGTAAATTGTACATAAATGAATTAGATTTAATTTTAGGTCATATTTCAATTCTTTCATAATAAATAAAAAACATTAGATTTAGGGTTTGCCGTCTAATTTAATTTCAATTAAATTCTTTTTTCATTAAACCTAAAAAACACAAAAAAAAACATCATTCTCATTTAATTTTAATTTTTAATTCTCATTAACTTTTAATTATTTGCAAAAAGGGTCCAACGCCCTAATTTTGTTAATTTCTTTATTTCTCGCATTTATTTTATTATCGCTCATTATAATTTTGTAAATATCCCAAAGCCATGTAATTTAATTTTCTCGCACTTTTATTTATTCGCATTATTTATTTTTCCGCTAAATCGGGTCCGGTTTAATTTTGGCGATGTGGACCCGCGCCATTTGTAATAGTCTAGCTTTATTTCCTCGCAAACTATAAACTGTTAAATATGCATGCAAGAATGAATGTCAATAATTAAAATCAAGCGTAGAACACGACAAACATGACAAGACAAATAACTGAAACAGGACACACAATTCGCACACACCACCCCTAGGGTACGCCTCACTGTTGCCTTTCGAAAGGTGGTCGTCGAGTAGAGGACGTCTTAGTAAGTCCTCATGATCCGGGAACCTGGCATGAGGGTAGCTTCTAAGGTGTCTTCCCATTGCTCTGGTGATCACCATGTCCCTAAAATCGAATTGACCCGAACACCTCCAACGGTGGTGCTACCTACCTCTCAATGGTGGGATGGCACTACTTTAAGGACATCTACACAAACGAATTCCTTAGGGTAGGTAGACGACTCTAGATACTTGCTCTAATTTCAAAACAAATTCAAAAATACTTTTCACACCGACACCTTTTCAAAAAGCTTTCGAAAGCAATTTTTCAAACACTCTTGAGGACCGATACAAGAGTCGAACTGGAATTTTCAAAGAAACTTTTTAAAACCCACAGTTGAAAAGCAAACAAAACAATTTGAAAACACATTGAGCAAGTATCTAAGAGCCCATGGACAACCATGGATAGAAAGGGTGCTAACACCTTCCCTTTCTATAACCTACCTCCCGAACCGAGAGCAATCTCTTTAAGGAATTTTTCTGTGCTTTTGTCCTTTCCATTTGGAGAAAATAAAAGACGGTGGCGACTCTTGCTTCCGCGACATTTCGCGAACCAGCGTTAAACAGTCAGTTCCAGATCCACCGATCACAGGCATCGACATGATTGGAGAAATTAGACCTACAGCTTCCAATGGGCACTGCTTCATCCTTGTTGCCATTGATTACTTCACAAAATGGGTTGAGGTGGCTTCATTTGCTTCTATTACCAAGAACGTTGTGGCCCTATTTATCAAGCACAACCTCGTCTGTTAGTATGGTATTCCAAAGAGAATCATTACGGATAATGGTACTAATCTTAATAACGCTATGATCACCGATCTCTGCATGCAATTCAAGATCCAACATCATAACTTTTCTCCTTACTGACCAAAGATGAATGGAGTTGTAAAGGCTGCTAATAAAAACATCAAGAAGATCATACAGAAGATGACAGTGACATATAAAGACTGGCACGAGATGTTACCATTTGCTCTTCATGGTTACCGCACCATAATGTGCACATCAACAGGGGAAACTCCTTTCTCTCTAGTATACGGGATGGAAGTTGTCCTACCCATAGAAGTTAAGATCCCTTCCTTAAGAATCATGAAGGATACAGGGCTGAGTGAAAACGAATGGGTCCAGACTCGACTTGACCAGTTAAATCTGATTGACGAGAAGAGGCTCGCGGTTGTCTACCATGGTCAGATGTACCAAAAACGTATGATCAAGGCTTTTAACAAGAAGGTCAGACATCAGGTATATCAGGATGGTGACCTAGTAATCAAGCGCATCATACTGCCACAAGGTGATCCCAGGGGCAAATGGACTCCCACGTATGAAGGGCCATTTGTGATCAAGAACATATTTTCTGGTGGAGACATGATCTTAACCACCATGGACGGTGACGACCTTCCACACCCAATAAACGCGGGCATAGTCAAAAGATACTACATATGAACAAAGACCCGCTAGGTTGACTGGCCTAGGAAAAAATAAGGGCATCCCGGCGAACCAAAAGGGTTCGGGCAAAATTAGGGATATACATGGAAAACAATCTGTACACCCGGCAAGTCGAAAAACTGAAAAGGCAGCTTGGGCAAAAAAGGGTATCCCGGTGGACTGAAAACCCGAAAGGGCAGTCCAGACAAAAGTTAGGGAGTTAAAGCGTATGACTATGTCCCACTGGATCACCTTACAGTCGATCTTCGGTATCAGCTATCAAGTTCAAGTGGTGCTAATCAATCCATTCAGCTTCAGATAAGCAGCGAAAGATATGAGACGCTCAAAGGCATAAAGGCAATAGCATAATGGGAACCCAATGGGACTATTTCACATAGCTGTTTTTCTTTGTATATTATTTTTATATAATTTCCATTTCTTACGACGGCATTCTCTTACTAGGATGTCTGTCTCCTTGTATAAAAACACTTATTCAAGTTAATACGAAACTATTCCTTTGAAAGTGCAAAACTCCTGTTTTTATTCTTTCTGTTTTGTGTGCAAAATCGTCCAGTGATTATTTTTTAGCATATGCATTTGAATGTGATTACTGCTTACCAATATACACCTAAAAACAGAAAGACAGTCGCTAATGGCTTTAAGAAACGGGACAATGTCTAAAGGCCATCCATAAAATCCCCGTAGATACTTTTTCCAGCAGGTATGGAAGCCAGGGTATCCTACTACAAGGCCACTGCCACATCCTCAGCTTACAGCCTTGTGATGTCGGGTGTTCTCATATCCCCGGTGGAGCAAGAATATCCAATTACTGCTCTAATATCAAAGAAAATTCCCCAATGAAGTCGTCAAACTTCCCAGGATTCCTCAACAGGGTTTCAACAAAATCCTTAAGCAATTCGTTGAGCTATCCTTCCCCAACAGAGTTTATTTCTCTAGCAACGGAAGTCCGTCTCCCAGCATTTCAACTTCAACAAAATTTGAAGACTAATATTTCTTCACCTCCACCAACAGTTAGAGATTTATTTTCCCTAATTCAACAATACAGCAATGAAATGACTAACATGTTTATACATTGCATCCATACATCATTTTACAAACACCATAGCATATGCAGCACATATGCATACATCACAATCTCATTTATTTTGAGAGCATCATGCAATTCATACATCATGACATCGCATGAAATTGACTTTACCTTTTAAGGTTAAATCAACAAACACTATCAATTCATACATCAGGTCAAAGATTAATACCCGAAACCAGACGGGGAAACTATCTACACGACCAAGTGGTATGAACTCCCGAAGAAAGACGGGTTTACCAACAAATACAACAGGTCATGGATTAATTCCCGAAACCAGACAGGGAAACTATCTGTGTGGCCAACATTGCCAAGTTCCAGATTAATACCTGAAACTAGACAGGACAACTATTTGTGAACAATTGATTATAGATTAATATTTGTAACAAGCCAGGAGAACTATCTACATTAAGAGATTGAAGATTAATACATGTAACAAGCCAGGAAAGTATCCTTCTTCCTCAAGTCAGAGATTAATACCTGTAATAAGCCAGGACAACTATCTCAGCGATCGACAATTTTCAGGTTCCAGATTAATACCTGAAACCAGACAGGACAACTATCTGTGAACAGTTGATTGTAGATTAATACCTGTAACAAGCCAGGAGATCTATCTACATCAAGAGATTGAATATTAATACCTGTAACAAGCCAGGAGAGCTATCTACATCAAGAGATTAAAGATTAATACCTGTAACAAGCCAGGAAAACTATCTTTCTTTCTCAGGCCAGAGATTAATACTTGTAACAAGCCAGGACAACTATCTCAGCGACCGGCACTTTTCAAGTTCCAGATTAATACCTGAAACAAGCCAGGACAAATATTTGTGGATGATCGATTGTAGATTAATACTTGAAACCAAACAGGAAAACCATTTACATGACCAGATGAAACAATCTTACACAGGCTCCTTCTCATACATGACCAGATGAAACAATCTTACACAGGCTCCTTCTCATACACTACCAGGTGAAGTCTTACCCGGACTCATCCTGAAGCAGCCCTACACAAGTTTCTTCTAATACATTTCCAGATAGTAGTTAATTCCATTATCCCCAGCAAGTTACTGCGAAACCTAGATTTCAACTGGAAAGAAGCAAACTTTTATCTCACCAATACAAAGATAACTCCTCAGTAGAGCCTTGGATAACTAAAGTTCCTAGATTCTATTCCCCAGCAGAATCCTCCTCAAACAGCAGGAACAAAAACCCTGACGAATAGACCTCTTAGGAAATCAGCAGCTACTATTGGATGGCATATTTAAGCCCATCTCTGACAACTCTCAATCATATTCTCCAAATGGAATCTGTAAGACCATCCCCTCCATCATTAACCATCAGTGTTACTTCACACGAGTTCAAATTTCTTGTCACTCTAGTGTTCAATCCTCTTCCACCTTCAGATCACGAAAGGCACACAAGCCAATCTAAATCGTCAAGTTTAAGAAGATTGAACAGGGGCAGCTGTCATATCCCAAAATTTTCCCTCGCCTCTTGGATATATTTTGACTCAACAAGTTCCTTACACTTATAGGGATCTCAAGAGCTCAAGTTATCTCAAGAATGGGCCATGCACATCCTCCTCCTACGCAATGGTCTCAAACTAGGGTTTTGGTTTTCACAAGGAAGATTGGAATTTCAAGATCCCAGATGGACATCATATGGTATCATATGTTCCAAGTAATCTCCATGTCAAGTTTCATGCCAAACAATGCAAGTTTACTCAGTCAAATGCTCATAAGGTCAACAGTCGATTATAAGGGTTAACAAAGTCAAACTGTGGTCAACATGCAGTAAAACTTCAAGATTTTTGGTCAACATCAACGTTTTGAAGTCACGTTCATCATTTGATCAAGGGTTGATCATGATTCATCAAGAAAACCAAGATTCCACAAAGGTCAAAAGTTACTAAATTAGGGTTTCTCAAGAAAAGTCAACTGAATTTTGACCAGCCATAACTTTCACATGCTTCATCAGAAATTCTCCAACCAAAGCTCATTTTGAAGAGAATCCAATTACCTACAACTTCTCTTCAGGCCACAAGTCCAATAAATGCACCATTTGAGAAATATGGCTTAAGACATTTTAGGTCATCTTAAAAGTCAACAAAAAGTCATCTTTTTCCAAAGAAGCATACATGAACATGGAAGACTCAATTGAGATGAAACCAAAAGGAGCTCTTAGAGGACATCTTGAGCTTTCAAAAATGGTCAATAACACCTTCATAGGACAAAAATTGAGAGAGTTATGACTTGTATAAATTGGGAAATTTTATGAAAATGCACAAAACTCAATATGGGCAAATTGGATTTTTTTTTGAACTAATGGGCCTAGGTTTTAGATCTCAAACATATCCTTGGACTTATTAAAGAAATTCAAATCCATTATTTTATTTTTATGGTATTTGTTTTTATTTATTTGAATTTTTATTCATTTAAATATTAATAAATCCAATAAAATAGTAAAATGATGAATTAAATCCAAAAGATTTGTTTTATGATCATATCATGAGCCCAAAGTCAGAAGATTGAGTCAAGAATTCGTGTGAGGGGTGATTGGAGAGAGATGAGCAAAATTTGGCCAAATTTAGAAACATAAAATTCCAAGATTCAAATAAAATCTTTTCCATTCAATCTTCACGATTCTAACCATTTTTGTTGCCCTAATACATCCCGATATATAAATACAATATTCCCAGACCAAAAGGACAAGGGTTGGCCGCACAAAACTCACGTTCAAATTTCAAATTTTCAAGAGAAATGTTCAAATCAGTTTTGGAGTTTGAGACAAATTCAAAGGCTTTTGAGGACTCAAGAACCATCCTTGGTTATCACTGAAGGTGTCACGATCACCCTCGAGCCCTGAAGCATCAGAAAACGATCCCTACAAGTCACTGTTGCCACACTTTTTCAAATTCCTATTCTTACATTCTTGCATTTCGATTATATATTTGTGTTTGTATGGATGCATAGAAGGTTTCTAGATTGTCCAATTGAAGCTTAGGTACCGGTATGGTGTTTCACCATTGTTAGGGTTCGAAACCCTAAATTTGGGGTTTTCTAGTTCTAGGCAAAATCAGGCCAAATTAGGGTAACCGGCGTGATCAGAAGAACAAGACGAGTCGAACCATGGGCATGGGGGGAATTTTTGGTTGATATTTCACAAGTTTGATGTTTGCAGGTGTTATAGCTATGGAGAGGAGCGTCACTAAAGCCATTAGTGACGACAACCACCGTCACTAAAGGGTCTGTGTATTTCAAACGAAGAAGATGATGAGCTGTCACCTGCACGCGTTTTTTTTAAATTCAAATTTAATGTTTATATATATATTATTTGTTTTCCTTTTTTCTAACAGAAACGACTAAGTGGCTCAATGGTAGTGGACAAGACTTGTAACTGGGGGAACCTGGGTTCGATCCCAGGTGCCCTCATCCTTGCTTCTTCTCTTTGTTTTTTTTACTATTTTCCTTTCTATTTTTATTTTATTTTCCTTTAAAACTAATTATATTTTTTTTATTAAAACTAATTCTAATTAACTTTTTTCAAACCAATCAAATTTCACCAAATAAATTATTTTTCTTCATGAACACAATTTTTAATTAATTCACATTTTTTGTAAATAAATTTAACTATTTAATTAACTTGATAATTAGGGTTCGTTCACATGCTTAATTTAATTTCTTTTATATCAAAAAACACAAAAAATATGTTTTAATTAATTTTATTTTTCTTGTAAATAAATCATCAATTAATTTTATTTTTTTAATTAAAACTAATTATATTTAAATATATTTTTGTAATTAACATTAATTAGATTTAGATATTTTTTCCAATTAAAATTAATTAGACATAGGATAATTTAATCAAGTCCTTTCTTAAATTAATTCAATCAAATTTCTTTCTTCTCTTCTTAAATTAATCAATTTCTAATCTTTTGTCATTAATTTTTAAATATTTCTTTTCTACTAACCGTAATCCTCTCAATCTCCTTTCTCCTGATTCTAATGTTTTTCTTGCCACTTTATTTTGTTAGTTTACTTTCTCGTATTTTTTAATTATGTAATTGTTTCCAGGTTTGTAATAGTTTAATTAGGGTTTAAATTTCCACATCTAATTATGTAACTGCTCCAAGGCCTTGTAATACCTTAGGAGTTTTATTTTCCGCAATTTACTTACTGCACCCTACTAAACTACTTAGATGTATGGCTAATAGGATTGTATGGAAAGATAATGACTAATTGAACATAGCATAACCTAATTCGAAGATAATATATCTGAATCAAGCACAATTGCACATGCACACCTCTAGGGTACCCACTTTGGTTGCCTTCGCAAATGGTCATGTCCCTCGAACATAGGGATACCCTTATCAAAGACCCTTGGTTAAAGTCATCATAAAGGTCATAGTCCCCTCAATGTCCCTCGATTTGCTTACGAGAAATGATCTTGTCCCTCGATGTTGCCTACGAATATATGATGACAGTCCCTTCGAACTGCTAAGGTATCCCTACATGTTGCCTTCAATGACCATAACGACGATCCTACGCTTGTCCCTCGAACATCCAACGATAGGGCTACCTACTCACTAATAGTAGGATAGCACTTTCTAAAGGATAGGAGGAAAAGAACGAATATTTTCGAGTATAAGTAGATAGTTCTTAGATGTTATGCTCAAAATAAACTTTTTACACTTATACCTTTCAAAAACAATTTTCCCAAACATTTGCCTTTTCAACACTATTGAGGACTGATACAAGAGTTATCACAAAGCGAATCGCCGCACTAAGGCATTTTCAAAACAATTTTCAAAACACACAAAGCCCAAGCAATTTTCAAAACATGAGCTAGCATCTAAGAGCTCGTAGATAACTATGGATGGAAAGGGTGCTAATACCTTCCCTTTCCATAATCTACCTCCCTTACTCAGAAAACTCTCGAAAGGTATTTTTCTGTTCTTTTCACCCTTTCCTCTTTTGGATAAAAGAAAAGTAGGTGGCGACTCTTGCTTACCGCAGAATTTGCAAATACAAATGCAAAACCAGTATAACATTCGGTTCTTCCACCGTATCACACCCCCCAAAAATGTCTCTTCCGACTAGAAGGAGATGAAAGACATTTTCAATTTGTACTATTTGGTATAGTGTGATGATGTCATCGTCATCATGGCATTCCCCTTAAATGTCATTTCATAAATGTGTAGCCACCACTACCCTAATCTATTTACAAACTTCTTTTTATTGTACTCAAGAGTTCTATACTTAATGGAATAAACAACATGGTACATAATTCGACTATGTTGCAACATTACCACAACGTCTAACGAATGCTTTATCCCTTATGGAACATCAGTCAAGAAAGGTAAAGACCAACACATCAAAGAGATTAAAGCCTTCCAAAAATATTTTGAAGATGTGTATAATCCTTCTTGCCTTAAGCAGACCATTCATGACGTCGTTGTTACTTTGAAAGAAAAATTTATGAAGAAACTCCATGATCTGAAACTTCCTTCTTATGTTAAAGAAAAAGACAGGTACAAGCTCTCCTTCAAATTTTACCCAAACAAAGTCTTTATATATTTGTGTCATCTCTCCCAATGTTTTTAATCAAGAATTAGAAGTGTGTTTTGAATACCATTATGACCAATCATATTTACTTGGTTCATAATGATTAACTAAGCTCTGAATCTACAAATTCTACATAAGCAAGGACAAATGCTCATGATACCAATTTGTTTGAACAAGTGCTTACTTGTACAACAACAAATGATAGATTGAAAGAAGTATTAAATAAAATATGAGAAGATAACAATGAGTTTCATTCAAAATGATTTAGATAGACTTACAAAATGCACACATTTTTAATGGATAAAATCTCAAAACTAACTAACTAACTAACTTCCATTGCTAATTTCAATTAAAAATTTAGTTATAACTCATAACATCCAACTAAAATAACTATCAATTGTCCTAAGATTTAATTAACTAACAACAAAAAACACATCTAAAAGTACTTTAAAAGTTGGATTTTATTACGTGTGAATCATTCTTCTAATTAGATGAATCGATTCATTCATCTTACATGAAAACACGATATTGATTTTAAGTTTTCATGAATCAATTAACCATATATCTTAAATCAATTAATTATATATGAAGAATAAATTAATAATATCTTTGTTATGATTTAAAATCTACAAAATCAGGAAATTGAATACTAATAATGTAGTATTTGCACTAGATTCACAATCAAAGAGTACAAATACACATTTATGAAAAACAAGTACAATATTGATGGTTGAAGCAAATACCAAGAAAGAGAATTAAAAGTTAGATATATAAAGCTTAGCAACATCTCAAAGAGAAGAAAATGATTCTTCATCAATTAATTGTACAACTTTATTCTAACTTTTTCTTCCTATTTAATGAAATCTTCATTATACTTATAATTATGCACCTTCCTCTCATGATGTTTCTAATTCCTATGACAAAGGGATCAATTTCCATGTGTCTAATGATTCCATGTGTCTAATGATTCCATGTGAATATTTTATAATATTACATGTTTTGTTTCCATCCATAACATTACCCTCTCTTTAAAAGCCACGTGGTCCTCAAGGTGAATGCAGGAATATTGCTCTTGAAAGTTGTGTAATTCAATGTTTTAAAAAATAATTGTTTGAGATTGGTTGAATTTATTTTGCAAATTGAGCATGGTAGGTCTAGCTTCACCAATACTCAATTGTTGAAGGCATCATTGGCTTTAAAACCCAAGTAAATGCATATTTTTTATAATATAATTTGATAAAGGAAATAAAAATAATAGCATACTTTCTGATGAATCTACAATGTTAATCGAATAATTCCAAGAACCCGCGAAGTTGCTTGATATTATGGGGAAAAGGCTAATTCAATATTGCCTTCACCTTGGATTGATCTATTTGGACAAACTTGGCTATATAGATAATTCTGTTTAAGAAGGTTTAAAACTTTAGTGAGATGCTCAATC
The DNA here is from genome assembly GCA_948472305.1 of Vicia faba. Lineage (NCBI taxonomy): Eukaryota > Viridiplantae > Streptophyta > Magnoliopsida > Fabales > Fabaceae > Vicia > Vicia faba. Next base: position 361,070,597 of record OX451735.1, read on the forward strand.
TATGCGGACTAAGAAGAACTATAGACAAGAATGTCATAAAAATACTGTAAACAATTTATGAAGTTGGCCTTGAAAGATATGATTCATTAGGGTTTGAAAGGTTACATTAACATTTGAGAGATCAAATAATATAACTAGACACTCACACATGCCTTGATGTGTTTGGAATATAGTGTTATGACAACCTTGCGGTTTGAAAAGGATTTGGAGATAATTGACCTAGAAAATAAGAAACCTTTATGTCAGGTTTGTATTTTAATCAATTAAAAGAGTTCTTAATCGATTAAGGGGGGAGTTGATTATTTGATCTATTAGATATAAGTTATAATCGGTTAGACAACAAGAATTTGATTTTCTAATTGGTTAGGACATTTCTTAATCAATAAGGTAAGGGTCAAAAGCAATCTTCAATATATTTTAAAAATATATGAAAATTCGTAAATACTTTTTTTTTGTGTATGTGTGCGCGTTCATTATCTCAGTAATCAAGAGCTACTTTTTCTTATTTACACAATAAGGATAAAAATAGATAAAACAACATAACACGAGACCAGAAGAGTTCTCATAACTCTAGTTTCTTTTGATGTTGATCTATGTATTTGACTAATTTTTTCTCTCAACACTAAAACTTAGTCAACTTTTCTTTTTGATAGCTTTTATCTTTTATAATTGTGAAGCTTATGATTATATTTTCTCTTTTGTCATCGCCAAAACCATAAATAGATTTATAACCTGCTCAAAATATTAAACCACATTTTCCCCATTTTTTATCATGAAAATTCATATCTTAGGAATGTGGTAAAGCAGAAAAATCAAAACGAAAAAATTGGAGTTATCAACTCCCCTTATATATAAAGAAATTATACTTTGTTCCCTCTAAGAGTACACTTCTTCCCCCTTGTCATTGTCAAAAAGTGGAAAAAAGAATGAATAAGAACAGTGATGAAATTTAAAAAAAAAAAAACATAAAAATCTCGAGTCTTGATGAATTGACAAAACAGTGAATTGAATGAAAAAATTTATCGGCCATGAGAGTACGATTCTATTTTCCTTACAAAAGCAAAAATAAATAGACAAAGTTTTTGAGCTTTAAGAGCATTCTACGTGGCACTCCAAAATTCATACTTGTCACCCCACATATTTTTTTGTAATATCAAAAATACTCCTCTCATTTTTTCATTAATCACATATTGTAAAATTTTCTCTAAAGCACAAAAAATTCCAATAAGTCATACAAAAAATCCAATATATGCTTTTACTGACATTTTTGAAAATCCTGTGTAAAATCATAAATTTTGTGAAATATTTTGGGGTTATACCAAATTTTTGAAACAACAGGTATAAAATGTAAGGGTGCAACAAATTTTTTGAAAATCCAATAAATTATTTTTTAATATTTATTAAAAAAAAATATTACCAAATTCTTTAATAAATTCAATGTATTTTGTAGTTGTTCATATTTTTGAAAAAAACCGATATAAAATTATAATTTATTTTCAAAATCTATGATTTTATGTAGGATATTTGAAAATCATATATAAAAAATATGATTCTATATCGTTTTTTTTTTTCTCTCAAAAATCTAGTATAAAATTATAGATTAGGAAAATAAATTATGATTTTACATCATTGTTTATTCAAAAAATGATATAAAATCATAGATTTTAGAGTTAAATATATAAATTCGTCTGTAATGTTAGTGAGATTTATTTAGTCAATAATAAAGTCTTTTTTTGCCGAGCATGCACAATTTATTGTAAAAATGATTACACAATTTTTTTAATACATTACGTTGTAAAAATGGCATAATGTATTAATCTAGTTTATCATAGGGTAGTAAAGTTGGTACAAAAAACAATGGTATAATGTATTAATCTAGTTTATCGTGATTTTCATAAGGATCCGTAGATGCCAAAATATACCATCTAGTTTCAGAAAATAATAAGGAACTAACTACACGGATTATTGGTACTGATAAGTTTTCAATATTATAGCTTCTGATGTGGGACTCATGTGGTGTGTACTAATTCCAAACTTCCTTTCAATATTATAACACTTATGAAATCTGGAGTTTTCACTCACTAGGTATATTGGCAAGATATGCAGGTTGTGAATTGGTATATTGAGAGGGTCGATGGGTGGCATGCTGAAGTTATATACATGAAGTGTAATGAAGTGCAATGAAGAAGCATAAAGCCTAAGGGTAGATATGAAAACAATCCTGTTAGGAAGTGGTGTATAGAAACCATCTACTTTCTGCAGGAAAATTGGAAAAGAAATTGGATATTAATAATATGGATTGGAGTTATGTCAGTTATCTTGTTACCTAATTGCAGAAACACTATCACATGACATAAGAGTAAGACCAAGTTAGGCATTGTTGTTCCTTTTATGAAGAGAAGGTTGTTCCGGTTTCAGTTTAAAAGTTGTGTAGTCCCACAACGATTGCTATTAAATGAACACAAGTGTTTAAAAATCAATCACGCTTTTAAGCCCAAAAAATACATTTTTATAATCTAAAAAATTAATTAAAAAATATAAATTTCAAAATTAATTTAATTCCATGTGACTTTTAATATTTAAATAAAAATAAAATAAAATTCTAATTGTACTGCCAAGTCATCAAAAAATAGAATCTTAGAGCATCTTCAATGGTACAACCCATTTTTAGGTTCTTTTGGGAACTCATTAAAACACATCATCTTGAAACAATTCATTCAATTTTCACTCCAATGGTACAACTTTAAAGAATCTATAAGAGATGTTGCACTTCATTGCATTGTAAATATTGGGATCCATTAATACTTTTTATTTCAAAGAGACGTTGCACTGCATTGCAACGGTTGGCCAGACTGGCCAATTCCAACAACTGAAAAAAATAACATTATGTTTGCCACGTTGGGGGATGTTTACCTTGGGTTTTGGTAAACAACCGCTGATCCTCCAAATGGTTACTTATTTGGTTACTCGCAGGATCGATCAGATTGATCCTATGGACATAGGTTGATTTTGAAGTTTGATTAAGGTGGATAAGGCTTTAAGTAAAATGTTTCAAGTAAATTGCATAAAGGAAAGGCTTGGTAAAATAAACAAGGCTTTAAAGTAAAGGTTCGACAGGAATTTAAAGGAGAAAAGCAAGTAAAATGCTGGAAAAGTAAATGACTTTAATTGATAAAATTGGTGTTTCACACATACATTTCTCAACAATTCTTTCGCTCACACTGGGTACTTGAATCTAAATGAGTGACTATGTATCTATTTGTGAACACACGCGAGAAACTACATGTCTACTCCTATTTATACTAAAACATTCCAAGTAACCGTCTGGCAGTTACACTGCTTCGAGATCAATCCACTTGGCACGTTCTCCATGCTCGACGCTCCAGATCCTTGCACGTTTGCACGTAGTAACTGCTGGAAACCGTTTTCCCTCCAAAGCTTTGAATTTCAAACTGCTCCACTCTGGACCATCGAACACTTTCATCAAAAGACGTCTTCGACGCCAACTCCTTCGACGTCGAAGGCAACCAGCCTTCTTCCTTGGAAGAAATCTTCTAAGTATTTTGCCATCTTTCGACGGGCACTTCGACAGGCTTAGCCAGTCGAAAGCATCTTTCAGCTTTTAATGGCTGCCATCAATCAAAAAGGCATTCTTTGAAAACGCCATTCGACACCTGTTTTTCCACGCTTAGTCACAAGTTAACTTGTGCACTTTTTGTTGCTTTTTACCAACTATTGGCAATCCCAAGAAACCATCATTGATTTGATCCTAGGACGTCACTTTCAGTACGGCGTGCAGTACCAAACGTCACTTCAGAATTTGTCATTATGACAAATCCCAAAAACGAGGACGCACGCTGCGTCTCTCTGTTTCTGCAGAAACGGCCAAAACAACAGGATGCTGCCACGCGTCCCACTAATTCCTGCAGCATTAAATGACATTTAATGTCCTCGTTATTGGGAATTTCTCCCACTACTATAAATAGTAGTGAATATCCCATTGTGGGACTTTTTACGCAAACTAGCCCTCAAACTCCCTTGCTTTCGTACAAACTTGCTCTCTTTGCAGAAAAACTCTTCCTTTTTCACTTCATCTTCATCCTCAACAATGGCCTCTGCTTCTACTGCCCCCAAGACTAACGCACCAACTGAACAACTTGTTAAACCCAAGGTCTTTGTTACTGCTCCGGTAGTGAACTCTACAGGGAAACGAAGGGTTCCTGAACCTTCTGACATCTCAGTTCCCGATGCTTACTCGCGTCACTTGATGATCCCGGTTGGATACTCCAACCAGATCTTCGCAATGTCTGGCCCCATGAACCCAAGCATCTCTGAAGCTCTGAAGATCAAGAGCTATTTCCCCATCGTCGAGAAACTCAAACCAGTAGCATGCGCCAAGAAGGACGCAGAAGACAACGAAGACCCTACACGCGAGAAAATCGACCTCCGTTTCTTCAACAGAAGTGTTAGGGTCTTCAGGTCTTGCCCTAATCTGACCTCTGACTATGTTGCTTGGCTAACAAAGTTGGAGAAACATCAAACTCCAGTCTGGAAGGAAATGAGAATCTTTGACCTAGTAATGCTGTCGAAGACAGGCTTAAACTACTCCCCAGAGATGCTTATAGCTTCGCTGTTGTTTTGGGATTACTCTCACTTCACCTTTCACCTTCCATGTGGGATGTTAACCCCCACACTCTTCGACGTAGCGGCCATTACTGGCCTTCGACCAACCGGAGATTACTTCGACCCGGAGGAGATGTCGGAGGACCAAATTGGCTTCTCTGAGACCAAGCCAACATACACCACCTTTATCAACCATTATCACGACAGGTCGACGGATACAGTGTCGGATGTCGAACACATAGCGTTTCTAGCCTTATGGCTAACTCGCTTTGTGTTTTGCTCGAAGTCTCTACAAGTGACCAAAAAGATGGTCACTCTTGCCACCCAACTGCATCACCGCCAAAACATCTGTTTGGCAGAACTAATTCTGGCCAGTCTTTATGACTCAATCAGCAATGGGGTTACTCTCTTGAAACATATCGAAGATAGGGCCAGTTTGCTACTCGCTGGGCCTTTCTGGCTACTTCAACTGTGGCTCAACGCCACTTTCGAATCTTTCTTACCCAAGAAGATTCTGATAAATGAACAAGCCCCAGCGATAGCTAATAGACGTATCGAAGGAATTAGGCTGGCTCTACTGACACCTGTGGAAGATGGGCTGGAGTTTCAACAAACCTTCACTAACTTCGTTCTGATGTTCGCTCGAAGGAAGGAATTTGTTTCAACTATGGCTCCATTTGCTCAACGGAGGGTGGGGCCAGCATGGTTCACAAGGCCACATCCAAAGGAGTCGAGTGGTCCCAATGTCGATGAGCACACTGTACTTTGGGAGGCGTTCCTGACACCCAGGATCATGCCTCTTCGATTTAAGAGTTCTAAGACTCATTTGAGTCTGCTTGCCTATCAACCAAATCTGGTATCTCGCCAGTTTGGTATCATCCAAACCCTGCCTTCTCCTATTTTTCAAAGAGAGAAGTCAATGTTGTACTTCTGCAACGATTATACAGAAGAAGCTGCCATCAAGCATATCGGAAGATATGCTGGTCGAACAATCCTCTCGCTGTTTGACTACCAGCTTAATTTCCTTTGCTCACCATCCTTTGAGGAGTGGTGGAGAAGCTATTATGCTGAGTACTTCTTCGACGAGAAGGACTTCATGGCAGAGTTGCAGAAGTCTTTTGTCCTTGTGTTGGACAAAGTAAAGAAATGTAAGTTCATGCTCTCACATTACTTTTTATCTTTCTCTTCGACTGTTAGCCTGTTAACTTTCCTTTTCGCTTTCAGTTGTTCGAAAGCCCCTAGCCAAGAAGGCGACAGAAGGCCCACAAGGAGGAGTCCCTTCGACAAAACCTCCACCGCCGGCGAAGACTATAGCGCCGGCGAAGACAACAGGCAACCAACAGGGGGAAGGCTCTTCGAGGAGGCCTCCTGCATCGGTAACCAGATTTTCCTCATTTTTCTTCTGGCTTTCGATTTTTTATTTTCGATGTAATTATTCAATCGAATTCCTATTGGTTTTCTAGGCCCCTTCGCCCAAGAAAAGGGCAGCATTGGTGGTCGAATCGGGGAGTGATGACGAAAGTGATTCCCCTCCTGCTCCCTTAAAGAGGCGAAAGTTAACGAAGGACGCTTCTGTTCCTACTCCTGCCCCTGAAGGTCGAACCGTCAGAATAAAGGTCGCTGTGAGAAAGCCTAGGCCACCTGCAGTGATCATCGAGGAGCCAACTGAGGAGGAACTGAACGCTCTTCTTACCAAGCCTGTCGAAAGTGACAATTCCAGCCCTGGGGCTGAATTTAATCCACAGGTAATCTATTTTAGGCATAGATACCAGTATTCGATTGTATCTCTTTCGACATCTGAAGATTTGTCTTCTTTCTCCTTTTCAGGACACTACTGAAAGTTCCCCACCAAGGACTTCAGAAACTCTAGAATCTGCTGACCTTAGCAGGCCTCAGGAAAAAGATTTGGGCAATGACGAAGCCCACACTGAGAATGAGGCCAATGCTGAAACAGTGGAGAAGACAACAGAAGAACCTATGGTGGAGGAAACACAGCCAGAAACGGTTCATGTGGTGGACTTGTCGTCAGAAGAGAATCCTGAAGGAAGAGACCAAGGCAATGGCGAAGAGAATCAAGATGCTGTTGACGAAGAGCACCAAAGTGGTACTGGCGAAGAACACCAGGGTGACGCTAGCGAAGAGCCACAAAATGACGCTGGCGAAGGACCCCAAGGTGATGTTAACGAAGAACCACAAGTCGACGCTAGTACCGCCTCAATCCAAGTCGAAGAGCAACCAAACGAGGCACTCAGCATTCAACAGCCTCAAGCCCAAGATAATACTGTGGCAAGGGTCACCTCCTCAAAGCACAGGTCAAAAGAGGACTTGGAAATCTTGAAACAAACTGACCCTGTCAGCTACCTCAATGCAATCATCGAGAGTAAGAGTTCTTCTGACACTAGTCAGGAAATTCCTACCCTGTCGGGGAAATCTACTGAAACTTCTCCTCTTGATGATGCGTTGGCGAAGGTTAAGGCCCAGTTCTTCAAGAGAGATTTAATGAAGACTTTAGAAGGGGACCCCACTGCTCCATCATGCTTAAAAGAGGTTTTGAATGCTGTTGACTTCGAAGCTGTAGCCCCAGAAATCTCAGACTTAATCATGGAATTACATTCTATGATTGATCAAGTCTCAGCGGATTACAGGCGCCAACGAGGTTTTAACAGTCAGCTCGAAGTGCTGCATGGCAAAAGCTCATCTGCGTGGACTGCTGTCTCAGATTCGACTTCTCGAATTGCCGAGTTGTCGAAACAGAAAGCGTCTGCACAGGAAAGGGTCGATGCTATTGAGCGAGAGAATGTCTCCTTCCGAGCACAAATTGCAGAGATAGAGGCGAAGATAAACGCCAACACTGTACTCCAGGAGGAAATTCTTTCGACCATCCCAGACACTGAGAGCCAGACTGAGATCAAGCAAGGCCTGGAATTCGCTGAGAGGGCTCAAAGCCTCGACGCTCAAATTGCCAAACTAGTGCAAGAAAACTCTTGGTGCAAAAAGAGGTTGGAGCTGCAGTATGCCAAGTATCTTCGACTCAAGAATTCTCTTACCTTTTGATTGATTCTCTTTTGTAACCATCTTCTGTAATCGTTTTCGACAACAATTGCCATCTTGGCTGAAATTAATAAAAATTTCCATTTTGGCATTTTTATGGTTAATTTAGTTTGTTCTTTTATTATTTTATTTTTATCTCTTGAAGTATAGGCTTATATTTTTTCAAATATTTACCATTTACTCTCAAGAGCCTTTTATCACCACTTATCTCTTCGACCTCATAGGCTCCACCAGAAAAAGTTTGGATAACTCTGAAGGGTCCTTCCCATTTGGGTGACCATTTCCCCATGCTTCGATCCCGTCGATCCATGGGAAGAATTACCTTCCAAACTAAATCTTCAGGCAAAAATACCTTAGGTTTTACCTTTCTATTATAAGAGTCTTCTACTCTTTTCTTCTGAAGCCTGAGTAAGTCGAGAGCGTGTAATCTCTCTTCGTCTAAATCCACCAATTCATCTAACATCATATTCCAATAAACCTCAGAAGGAATATCATAATTCCTCTGAACTCTTGCAGATTGAAGACAAATTTCTGCTGGCAACACTGCATCATGGCCAAAAGTTAGCCTATATGGCGTTGTACCAGTGGCTTCTTTTGGGGACGTTCGACAAGCCCATAAAATCTGGTCTAACGTCTTATGCCAATTCTTTGGTTTCTTCCCAACATGTTTCTTTATCAAGCCAATCACTACTTTGTTAGCTGCTTCGACTTGACCATTCGCCTGTGCATAGTAAGGCGTGGATGTTAGGAGTTTGAAACCTGTTTCCTGAGCAAATTCTTGCATCTTTCGACCGGTGAAAACTGACCCTTGATCAGTTGTTATTGTCTCAGGAATTCCATATCTAAAGATAATGTTCTTTTGAATAAATTCAATGACATTTTCTTGGTCCACATTGACTAAAGGGATCGCTTCGATCCACTTAGTAAAATAATCAATGCCTACCAATATGTATTTCTGACTCTTTGATGATGCTGGTCGAATCTCTCCAATAAGATCCAACGCCCATCCTCGAAAGGGCCAAGGCTTCACTATCGAGTGAAGTTCGCTTGCTGGTACATGTTGGATGCCTGTATGAACTTGACACTCTTGGCAACCTTTGGCGAACTCAACACAATCTTTCAGCATAGTGGGCCAATATAGTCCTTGTCGAAACAACAACCATTTCATCTTATGGCCTGCTTGGTGAGCCCCACATGCCCCAGCATGCGTAGTCGAAAGGGCTATGTATGCTTCACTTTCACTTAAACATTTCAGCAACACCCCTTCAGGCGTCTTCTTGAATAACTCATTACCCATGAGTACAAAACTCAACGCCCTGTATTTTGTTTTTCGTTCTGTCGGAGCTCCTGGATTTTGAAGATAGTCCACCATGGGTTTCCTCCAATCTTGATCTGACAAATTATCAATGAACGAAATCTCGAAGTTACTGTGATCAGCATATCCTAGCCTCGTCGATTCCAAGTCTGATGGTGATAGACAAGTTGCTTTTATCTTCTCTCGAACTTCGATTGCTCTTTGTAGTTTTGTTTTTGAAACCTTATACCCAGATGCAATTTGTGCCAAGTCATTGGCTATTTGATTTTCGACTCTGGGTATGTGTCGAATATTGACACTTTCAAATTGTTTCAATAAACGATTTGCTATCACAAAGTACATAATGAGATTCTCTCTTATGCATTTATATTCTTTTGTGACTTGCTTGATGACTAACTCTGAGTCTCCCATTATTTCGACTCGAGTTGCCCCCAATTCCAACAATATCTCAAGGCCAGTAATTAGAGCTTCATACTCAGCCTCATTGTTCGAACAAGAACCTTCTATTTGGTACTTGAATGTTGTTGGAATTTTATCTGGAGAAACAATCAAGACTCCTACTCCTGCTCCATTTTTATGGCTGGAACCATCGAAGTAGAATTTCCAAGGTTCTACCTCCACATAATTAATATCCTCGACTTGAATTGAGTGGTCGACTATGAAGTCTGCAACCACTTGTCCTTTTACTGCCTTAAGAGGCATAAAGGTCAAGGAGTATTCAGTTAATGCTAATGCCCACTTGCCGATTCGACTATGCAAGATCGGTTTCGACAGCATATATTTGAAAACATCAAAATGAGACGAAACATAAACATCAACTGGTTTTATATATTGCTTGAGTTTTGTACAAGAGAAATACAGACATAGACACAATTTTTCAACTTCGCTATATCTAGTTTCTGCATCATTCAAAACTCGACTGAGATAATAAATGGGTCTTTCGACTCCATTCTCGTCCTCTTGGGCTAACATACTTCCCAGAGTTTTGTCAGATGCAGCTATGTACAATCTCATACTCCTATTGCTACAAGGAGGCACCAAAATAGGTGGCTTAGTGAGGTACCCTTTGATTTTGTCGAAGGCTTCTTGTTGCTCTTGCCCCCATTCGAACCCCTCTTTATTCAGTCGAAGTAAGGGTGAAAAGGCCTGAGCTTTCCCACTTAGGTTAGATATAAACCCTCTCAAGAAATTTATCTTGCCTAAGAGAGATTACAACTCCTTCTTATTCGATGGCGCTTTCGCTTCCAAAATTGCCTTCGTCTTGTTCTGATTGATTTCGATTCCTTTCTTGTGGACAACGAAACCCAAGAAATCTCCAGCTTTCACACAGAACGCACACTTCAAAGGGTTCATCTTCAGACCATGTTCTCTCATTCTTTCGAATGATTGTCGAAGGTGGTCAATGTGACTCTTCCTGGAAACAGATTTTATAACAATATCATCAATATAAACTTGCATAAAAGTGTTAATAAAATCATGGAAGATAGTATTCATTGCTCGCTGGTACGTTGCCCCAGCGTTTTTTAGGCCAAAAGGCATCACTACCCATTCGTAAGTGCCTAAGGCCCCTGGGCATCGAAAAGCTGTTTTCGACACATCCTCTTCAGCAATGAATATTTGATTATATCCTGAATAACCATCGAGCATACTCAGGTATTCGTAGCCAGCGGTAGAATCGACTAGCATTTCCGCCACAGGCATAGGATATTCATCTTTGGGGGTGGCCGCATTCAAATCTCTGAAATCTATGCACACCCTTAATGTGCCATTTTTCTTAATTACTGGCACAATATTTGCAATCCATTCGACATACCTTGTAACACGGATGAATTTGCATTTCAGAAGTCTTTCGACCTCCGTTTTGATCTTCGACAATATTTCTGGAGCGAAGCGTCTTGGATTTTGCTTGATTGGCTTCTTTCCAGGTTTGATTGGCAACTGAAGTTCTACCAATCCTCTGTCGAGACCGGGCATTTCGTCATAATCCCATGCAAAACAGTCTTTAAACTCTTTCAGCAATTGGATTACTTCCAACCTAAGTTCTGGATCAATTTTGGCGCTGATGTAAGTTGGCCTATTCTCTGATCCTTCGCCTAAGTTGATTTCTTCTAAAGGGTCTTGTGCTAACATCTTAATGTTGTTCGCCAAGGGATCCTTTTCGAAGCCCAAAGGCTCATCGTCATAGATGGCGTCGAGCCTCTGTTCCTGCATTTCATCTGGCATGATATCAGGAGGTCTTGGATCGAAATCCTTTCCTGGGCCAACAGCAGATAATTGTTGACCATTGGCCTGTGTGGCCATGTACTTTACTTCGGCTTCGAGAGCCGTTATCATCTTGGTTTCGGCCACATAAGCCGAAATTCGCTTCAGAGATTGTGACTCAGTCATTATCACTGAATTCACTTCCCCAACCAGTTGGTTGGATATCAGTTAGCCCACTGAAGTCTATGTGGGACAAGTCTTCTCTGTCCCATTGGAAACCATGCTCAGGATGCAGGTATAGGGAACAAAAGGTGTTTGGCGCTGGCGCCATGTCGAAGTCAGGAGTTGGACATGGCCCTATGTGAGCCAAGTTTTTGTCGAAATCTGTTACACCCAAGTGATTCACTTCGCCAAGGTAGTAACTTTGATCCGCCTCTATGTTTTCGACCATCCCATCTGGACGCCATAGCAGCAGTCTTTGATGCATCGATGAAGGCACAGCGCCAACACCATGAATCCACTCACGGCCTAACAAAAGGTTGTAGTTAGGTTTGGCCGATATGACCATGAACATTGTTGGTCGAAGGATCGACCCAACTTTTATGTCTAGCTGGATCACTCCCATGGTGGTCCCAATGCCTCCCTCATAGTTGGACAGGACCATATTGTGAGGTTTGATTTCTTCATCCCTTTTGCCAATCTTCCTTAGCATAGAATGAGGGATAATATTGATAGTGGCCCCACAATCGACCAATATTTTGTTCACAGTGGTCTCTTCGAGCTTAGCCCTTATGAACAAAGGTTTGAGGTGATTCTTCATCGCCTCTGTAGGTGGCTCGAAGAAGCCATTTTGTTCCTCTGTAGTGCCATTGTCCATGACAAAATAGCACACTGGCCTATGTTTGGCCATTTCTTGTTCCACCTCCCAGTCATTGGCTTCGACTTCTACCTGTCGATTGAATTCCCTAGGCAGTACTGAAACAATATTCACCATTATATCCAGAGTATCGTCGGACTCAGCATCATCTTCGTCTTCGACTTCACTTTGGTTAGGCCAAACTAGCCTGTTGGTAACTGGTTCTCTCTCAAGAGGCTTTCTTTGTTTCCTTTGAGGCACATTCGAACTAGTTTCTGCCTTAGGTTCGTTGGCAGCCTCCCTTTCAGCTTTTCGCCTTCTTTGATATCTCCTCCATTGGGATCGCGACATAGGATTTTTTCCCTTGTAGTTGCTGGACACTTGAGCAACCTTGGGTGCAGCAACTTGAGGCTCTTTCTTCTGAATTAAAGAGGAACCTCTTGGCACATCGAAAGAATGCCATTTCTCTTCACTTGGCCTTTTCCGGCCAGATGTTTTGTACCAAGTGTCTACTGGTACATTTGTTGGAGGCCTAAAAGTCAATGACCTCTTGTCTTGATTAGAACCCCTCCTGGGATCATGTCGAAGGTCAGCATTCTCCCTTCTCTTGTTCGCTGCTCTTACGCCTTGTATGTGCTCAGCAGCTTTTTTATCAAAGATAGAACTGCATCTTGGACATAGCATCACCTCTGATTTCTTCTTCTGGCATCTTTGTAAAAAATCTGCCAAGTTTTCGTTTTCCCTAGGGAAAGCCGTTTTATTTGCCTGCTCTTGCCTTATGGCTTCTTCTGAAGCTTTAGGGTCAGAAAGTTCAACCATGTTGATATTCATTGTATCCTTATTAGCAAGAGTTAGTTGCTTCATTTGTGTCTCCAGATTCTCCGTCTGGCCTTGAACAGTGGCCAAGTGGGAACTGGGCTTTGGTCCAGTTTTTTGTGCTTCAGCAGTCTTCGACCTCGGGTCTTCGACCGCTTTCTGGACAGCCTCAATTGTCTTCCTGGATAAATTTCCAGAAAAACTGCCAAAGATTGGCATGTTGATGTGGTCCTTTGAGACTTCGACCATGGTAATTCCTGGCTTCTTCGACGGGATGCTGGTCGCCTCTATCATGTTCACTTCAGAGGGTTCTGCGTAGTGGGCTTCAGCCTTTAGTGGATTGGAGTCGACAGCCATGGGGGATTTGTCAGCAAACTTTAATCTCCCTTCCTCAATAGCGTCTTGCACAAGATTCCTGAAAAGAAAACATTGAGAAGTTTTATGGCCCAAAAAATTATGATATTTGCAAAAACCTCTCTTCTTTCTTTGATCAAGAGGAGGCACTTTTACCCCAGGGGGTACTATCATTTGGCCATCTTTAACTAGCAAGTCGAATATTTCATCACATTTTGTGATGTCAAAACTATAAGTCTTTTTTGGGAACCTATCGTTGGTCCTGTCTGGACCAATGGGATTTTTCCCATTTGAGGGGACTAATTGTTTACAAGAGTATGGTGGCCCTTGTTTTAGTTCTGCTAAATCGACTTCTCCTTCTTCGACAGTTAAAGTATCGTCGAAGGATTCTAGATCGTCGTCGTCCATCTCAACGTACGCTATTCTCTCTCTTTTGTGAGTTTTCGTTGCCTTAGCTTTTTCAGCTTTGAGGCGTTCGACCTGTCGAACTCTATCGGCCAGTTGGGCCATGTCTCTTAGGTACTGGGTATCTAGCTTCTTCCTAATGGAATAATCTAAACCGCCTGCGGCTATTTCGACCAACTCATGTTCTGGCACTTGTGTAAAACATCTCGCCTTAAGCAACCTAAACCTATTTAGATATTCGTCTATAGGTTCAGTGAAACGTCTCTTCACACTCGCCAGTTCTTTCAGGCTTATCTTGGTTTGCCCCATATAGAATTGTTCATGGAACAATCTTTCCAACTGGGTCCAATGGTGGATCGAATTGGGGGGTAGAGTTGTGAACCAAGTAAAAGCGTTCTTGGTTAAGGAACTTGGGAAGTATTTGATCCTTAGGTTTTCATTATTTGAAATGTCTCCTGCTTCGATCAAATACCTCGCCACATGTTCGACAGTAGATTCTGTCGTGTCCCCGGAGAACTTAGTAAATTTGGGGACTTTGCTCCTAGGAGGTAAATCCGTTTGTAATACGTATTCTGACAATGGAGATGTAAAGTTGGGCCTTCGAAAGCCCATGTTCATCCCATTCTGATTCATGATCCTTTCGATCATGGTTGCCAGATTATTTTCCAAACCCATGTTTTGGTGTTGGATGTGCTGAACCACTTCGTCAGCATTTTGGTTTCTGTTAACTAACCTTACCTCTGGGGCTATTACCCTAGGTTCTTCGACAGGTTGTTCTACAGGCTGTTGAGCCTGATTAATGGTGGTTTCTTCCTCTACAAATATCCCCTGATTTCCTCTTGTTTGCGCCCTTTGGGGCTGTCGCATAGGTGGGGGTACTCCAAAGAAGTCAGCCAAACGCGTCATTTGCGCTGTAACTTGCTGATTCGATTGAGTAGTATTTTGTATTAGAGGATTTAGCATTGTACTCAAAGTTTGTGCCAACATTTGCACCATATCATGGTTGCTTTCGTCCATCTGTTGCCTCAAGACTGCTGTCGAGGCATTTGTAAGGCCATGGGCTACTTGGGACGTTCCTCCTAAGAGTTGGGTCCTATTTCTATTCGCCATGCCTACTCCAGAGCCTTGGAGTGGCGAAGAGGCACTCACGAAAGGGTCTGAATAAGTGGACGCAGCATTCGTCAGGCTTGCCACTTCAGAAGTTGGCATACCATAGAATGGAATAAATCCTGGGGGAACCACAGGCCTTGTGCCTATATTTCCCCTTGGAGGGGGAGTTCCCAAAGGTATTCTGGGGCCTGAAAACGAAGTTATTGGCCCCGTGGTTGTGACTGACACTGCTGGTGTCGAACCAACATTCGTCGCTTCACTTACGGTCATATTAACCGTTGCTCCCACACTCGTTTGTGGGATTTCATTATTGTTTGGAGGATTCGCCATCTCTTCCCTTCTTCTGGCAGTATTGTTATCGTTAGTGTATATTCTACCACTCCTCAATAACATACAACTCGAAAAGATGAGATTATTTTTCAACAATCAACACACAGTCCCACCAGGTGTGCCAATTTGTTTACCTTGGGTTTTGGTAAACAACCGCTGATCCTCCAAATGGTTACTTATTTGGTTACTCGCAGGATCGATCAGATTGATCCTATGGACATAGGTTGATTTTGAAGTTTGATTAAGGTGGATAAGGCTTTAAGTAAAATGTTTCAAGTAAATTGCATAAAGGAAAGGCTTGGTAAAATAAACAAGGCTTTAAAGTAAAGGTTCGACAGGAATTTAAAGGAGAAAAGCAAGTAAAATGCTGGAAAAGTAAATGACTTTAATTGATAAAATTGGTGTTTCACACATACATTTCTCAACAATTCTTTCGCTCACACTGGGTACTTGAATCTAAATGAGTGACTATGTATCTATTTGTGAACACACGCGAGAAACTACATGTCTACTCCTATTTATACTAAAACATTCCAAGTAACCGTCTGGCAGTTACACTGCTTCGAGATCAATCCACTTGGCACGTTCTCCATGCTCGACGCTCCAGATCCTTGCACGTTTGCACGTAGTAACTGCTGGAAACCGTTTTCCCTCCAAAGCTTTGAATTTCAAACTGCTCCACTCTGGACCATCGAACACTTTCATCAAAAGACGTCTTCGACGCCAACTCCTTCGACGTCGAAGGCAACCAGCCTTCTTCCTTGGAAGAAATCTTCTAAGTATTTTGCCATCTTTCGACGGGCACTTCGACAGGCTTAGCCAGTCGAAAGCATCTTTCAGCTTTTAATGGCTGCCATCAATCAAAACAAAGGTGTCGAATTTAGGAGCCAACAGGGGACTATAGAAAAAACTCCCACTAGAGACACTCTTAGTTCAACGGAGGTTATAACGACGAAATTTGAATATTAAGAGAAGAGAATCTAAAAAAAAAATTATAGAGGGATAAACTGAATATCACTCATATTTAGGAGTGACAAAACAGTCTGTTTGATCCACCACTTTTAGCGGGTTGAACTGAGGTTTTCAGCTCGATACTTTAAGTTGACTCGTCCCGTCTAACCCGCTTTAAAAAGTAGGCTCAAGCGAGGCAGGACGGATTTTGTCCGCGGGCTTTTTGTTACAATTTTTTACTTTTTACTTAGAATTAAGACAACTTTAACTATAAAAACAACATTATTCTCTTTGGGTTATGGTGATTGAATTACATTCTAAATTATTATACAGACAAATTGAATTATAATTGTAAGGTTCTTTATATAACTTTCTAATATATGTATTGATTGGAAAAACTTGAAATACAATAACAATTGTATGGTATGAAGACACCCACAATATATTGGTCTTATTGGCTAAAAATAGATTGAAGAAATCTAAAGTTGCCAACACTTCGACCAGAAGAGCCTAAAACACTTAGAGAATTCTTTAAGTTAAAGTTGGTCTTCGACCAAGAAGTTTTTTTAGTCTTCGACTGAGAGGATCATGCGGTCTTCGACTGAAAGATCCTTGTATCAGCAAGCAAGTGAATTTTGAATCTGAAGAAAGGAGGGAAAGGCAGTTCACTTGGCAGTTGAGGAAAGTAACGTGGCATGAATTACATTCTAGTCATATGCAGGGGACACTTGTCCTCATCCTGGAACGAGGCAACTGCTCGACGGTTACTTAGTTTTAGTATAAATATAAGGATTTCATGTAGATTTCTGTGTGTTCAACTTATTAGTATAAGTCACTCAATCATATTTGAGTACCCGCTGTGAGAGAAAAGATATTGAGAACGTACGTTTGAAACACCATCTTTTATTTCAATCAAAGTCTTTATAATTCCTTTACATTCCTTGCCATTTACATCCCTACGCAAGCTTTATCATTACTGCAAATTTATTTTATTCTACCTTTTACTTGCACTTTTTAGTATTTTTCAACCCTTTTCACTTAAACTCACTTGCTTATATAAAAAACTCAGCATATGTCCTAGGATCAATCTGATCGATCCTGTAAGTCACCAAAATAACTTTTTTTGGAAGATCAGCGGTTGTTTACCAATTTCTACAGTAAACAAATTGGCACACCCGGTGGGACATTGCTGAAGTCTTCTATGTTTTATAAACTTTGATAAAAATAGTTTTATCATAAATGTTTCAAGTAATTTCTTTTCTTTCAAAGATTGTTGTATGTTATTAAGAAGTGGCAAAACAACCACAAAAGAATATGTACATAAGAAAAGAAATAGTACAATGACTAATCAACCTAGTGAAGAAATGCATCCACCAATTACTGGCAATGGAATCACGGTTATATCCATAATTAGTGAACCTTTTCCATCAACAGTTAGTTCGACGCCAGCAGTAACAGTCACGCAAACAGGACCAATACTTTCTTATGAGGTCCTAGGGGTCCACCAGAAACACCTCCACCAATGGGAATTTCAGGAGTTCGACCCTATATCCCTCTAGGATTTTCAACAGCGTGGATGGGTCGAGACCAACCCTATGGCATGCCAACTACTGAAATGGCAAGCTTTATGAATGTTGCACCCACATTTTCAGACCCTTTAGTGAGTGCATCTTCGCCATTGCAGGGACCTGGAACTGGTATGGAAAATTGGGGTAGGAATCAATTCTTAGGAGGAACATCCCATGCGATGCCAAGCCTTACAAATGCTTCTACAGTAATTTTGAGGCAACAAATGGATGAAAGTAACCATGACATAGTGCAAATGTTGGCACAAACTTTGAGTACAATACTAAACCCTCTAATACAAAATACCACCCTGTTGAATCAGCAAATGACAACGCAAATGACGTGCATGTCTGAATTTTTTGGGGTTTCCCAACCTATTCGACAACCCCAAAGGGAGCTGATAAGAGGAAATCAACGTGTAGTTCTAGGGGATGACATGGCCATTAACCAAAACCCACAACCAATGGAAATGAACCATAGATTGGAAATCGAATAACCTAGAGTCGAAATACCCAGGGTTGTCCCAAAAATCCCTAGAGTTGTCGAACAAGATATAGTAATGGTAAATAGAATTCAAAATGCTGATGAGGTAATACAGCAGGTTCGACACCATAACTACGCGGGATATAATAACTTGACAGCCATGGTCGAAAGGATCATGGCACAAAATGGAGTGAATATTGGCTTTTATAGGCCAAACTTTACATCTCTATTATCAGATTATATCTTGCAATCAGAATTACCCCCTAGGTGGAAAGTTCCAAAGTTCACCAAGTTTTCAGGGGATACGACAGAGTCCACTGTCGAACATGTAGTAAGGTATTTGATAGAAGCTGGGGAAATCTCAAATAATTAGAATCTTAGGATTAAATATTTCTCAAGTTCCCTAACCAAAAATGCCTTCACTTGGTTTACCACACTCCCAGTCAATTTGATCCACAATTGGAATCAATTGGAGAAATTGTTCCATGAACAGTTCTATATGGGACAAACCAAAATAAGTTTGAAAGAATTGGCTAGTGTGAAAAGGAGGTTCACTGAGCCAATAGATGAGTATCTGAACAGATTTCGACTGCTCAAATCCAGATGCTTTACACAAGTGTCGGAACATGAGTTGGTCGAAATGGCTGCAGGAGGTATAGATTATTCCATTAGGAAGAAATTATATACCCAATACCTGAGAGATATGGCCAAATTGGCCGATAGAGTTCGACAGGTAGAACGTCTTAAGGATGAAAAAGTTAAAGCGAATAAAACTCATCGAAGAGAAAGGGTAGTGTATGTCGAAATGGATGATGACGATCTAGAGACATCTAGTGATCCTATAACTGTCGAAGAGAGTGAGATTGATTTAGCAGAATTAAAGCAAGGACCACCATATTCTTGCAAACTGCTAACACCCTCAAATGGGAAAAATCCTATTGAATTAGAGAAGAATAATGATAGGTTCCCAAAGAAAACATATAGTTTTGACGTCACAAAATATGATAAAATATTTGACTTATTAGTTAAAGATGGTCAGATGATTAGATCAATGGAAAAAGCGAGGTTTTTGTAAATATCATAATTTTTTGGGCCATAAAACCTCACAATATTTCCTTTTCATGGATCTCGTTCAAGGCGCAATCAAAGACGAAAGGCTTAAGTTTGATGACAAACCCCCCATGAGGATTGACGCAAAACCATTACAAGCTGATTCCAACTATGTTGAACCTTCAAGCACCAACATGGTCGAAGTCTCAACAAACTTCATCAACAAACCCTTCTTTGGAAGTTTCACTGAAGATGTTAGCAAAGCTGCTGTCGAAATGATACAGAAAAAGGCTACTGAAGGCCTAAACAAAGGGGCCACTGAAGGTTCAAACAAAGGAATTATTGTAGGTTCCTACTTGACTGTTGTCACAGGTTCGACAGAGGGCCTGGAAGCAAAGATGCAAAAGATGAATATAGTTGGTAAGAGTAATGTGCAAATCAACATGGTTGAAGTATCTGAGACTAAGGTTTCAGAAGATGCCATAAGACAAAAGGAAATCTACAAAATTTCATTTCCTAAAGAAAATGAAAATTTGGCAGATTTTCTGCAAAGATGCCAAAAGAAGAAGTCAGAATTCATGATGTGCCCAAGATGCAGCTTTATCTTCGACAAAAAAGCTGCTGAACACATACAAAGTATACATGCGGCAAAGAAGAAATGGGGCACCAATGCCAAACCCAACAAGGATACTGAGGTGAGATATAACCCTAGAAGGGGATACCAAAAGGGGCCGGTCAATCAGGTGAATAGGCCAACAATGTTCAGGCCTCCAACAAATGTCCCTGCGAACACCTGGTTGAAAACAGCAAGCAGGAAAAGTACCAATGAGGAAAAATGACAGACATTTGATGTGCCAAGAGGATCCTCCTTGGCCTATAGAGAGGAATTGCAAACAACAACAAACAAAGAGGCTCATGTGCCGAGCAACTACAAAAGAAAGAACCCCATGACACGCTCTCAATGGAGGAGATATCAAAGGCAACAAAAAGCTGAAAGAGGGGCTATAGAAGAGCCCCAACCAGAAACAAGCACTAATGTGCCACAAAGAAAGGGAAAAGGAAAACTAAGAAAGCCTTTGGAAAGAGAGCCAGTTTCCAGAAGATTAATATGGCCTGGACAAAATGAATCAAAAGATGAATGTGATTCTGGGCATGACGCTACACTAGATATTATGGTCAATATGGTGTCAGTTTTACCCAGAGAGTATGACAGACAAGTCGAAGTCGAATAGACTGACTGGGAAGTCGAACAGGAGATAGCCAAACATAGGCCAGTATGTTATTACGTTATGAAAAATGACTGTATCGAAGAGCATAATGCTTTCTTCGAACGCACCACTGAGGCGATAAAGAATCACCTCAAACCCTTGTTCATAAGAGAAAAAGTAGGGTAAGCAACCATCAACAAGATCCTGGTTGATTGTGGGGCTGCAACTAACATAATCCCTCACAGCATGCTGAAAAAGCTAGGCAAAGGGGATGAAGACATCAAGCCTCATAACATGGTTCTATCGAACTATGAAGGTGAAGTTGGGACCACTATGGGGGTAATACAATTGGAAATCAAAGTGGGAACCATAGTTCGACCAACAATGTTCATGGTCATCTCAGTGAAACCCAATTACAACTTTCTCCTAGGCAGGGAATGGATCCATGGCATAGGGGCAGTGCCATCATCAATGTATCAGCGTGTTACAATCTGGTCCCCAGATGGCATAGTGGAAAATATCAAACCTAACCAAAGTTATTATATGGTCGAAGTCAAAAATCTTGGTAGAACAAGCTTCGACAAAAATTTGGCCCACATAGGGCCATGTAATCCTTCAGATTTCGACTTGGCGCCAGCACCCAACGCCTTATGTTCCTTATACTTGCATTCAGATCATGGGTTTCAATGGGATATGGAGGATTTGTCCAACATAGATTTTGCAGGAATTGATGATATATGGCCAACATGTTGGGGAAGTGAATTCAGTGATTATGACCGAGTCACAAGCATTGCAAAGGATTTTGGCATATGTAGCCGAAAACAGAATGATAGCGGCCTTAGAGGCTGAAGTGAAGTATATGGCTATCAAATCCAATGAAGAAGTACCATTTCCTGAAGGCCCTAGGAAAGACTTCGACCCAAAGCCACATGACTTAAGAAGGGAGGAAGTGCAAAGCCAGAGGCTAGATGCCATCTATGATGATGAGCCTTTGGGTTTTGAAAAGGATCCGTTGGCAAATAATGTGAAACTTCTAGCGCAAGATCCTCTGGAAGAAATAGACCTGGGTGAAGGATTGGTGAAGAGACCAACATACATCAGCGCAAAGATAGATCCAGCACTCAGAGTCCAAGTAATCCAATTGTTGAAGGAGTTTAAAGACTACTTTGCATGGGATTATGATGAAATTCCTGGTCTCGACAGAGAATTGGTGGAGCTTTAACTTTCAATAAAGCCTGGAAAAAATCCTGTCAAGCAAACTCCAAGGCGTTTTGCACCAGAGATCTTGTTGAAGATCAAGACAAAAGTCGAAAGACTGCTGAAATACAAATTCATCCGAACGACCAGGTACGTCGAATGGATTGCAAATATAGTACATGTTATAAAGAAAAATGGTACATTATGGGTTTGCATTGATTTTAGAGATTTAAATGCAGCAACACCCAAGGATGAATATTCGATTCCTGTGGCGGAAATGCTTATTGATTCTACCACTGGTTATGAGTACATAAGTTTGCTTGATGGATACTCTGGGTACAATCAGATCTTCATTGCTGAAGATGATGTGTCGAAAACAACATTTTAATGCCCTGGGGCTTTAGGCACTTATGAATGGGCAGTGATGCCTTTTTGCCTAAAAAATGCAGGGGCAACATATCAAAGAGCAATGAATTCTATCTTCCATGATTTTATTGAAACTTTTATGCAGATTTATATTGAAGATATTATTGTCAAATCTGTTTTAGGGAAGAATCACATAGACCACCTTCGACAGTCCTTCGAAAGAATGAGAAGCTATGGTCTAAAGATGAATCCTTTAAAGTGCGCTTTCTGCGTAAAGGCTGGGGATTTCTTAGGCTTTATGGTCTACAAAAAGGGAATCAAAATAAACCAAAATAAGACCAAAGCCATTTTAGAAGCGAGAGCGCCAACTAGCAAGAAGGAGTTGCAATCTCTACTTGGCAAGATAAATTTCTTGAGGAGATTTATATCCAATTTAAGTGGAAAGACACAAACCTTCTCGCATTTACTTCGACTCAACAAAGAATAATTTGAATGGGGGCAAGAACAACAAGAGGCCTTCAACAAAATCAAGGGATACCTCACCAAACCTCCTATTCTAATGCCTCCTTATAGAAATAGGAGTATGAGATTGTACATAGTTGCATCTGCTAAAACTTTAGGGAGCATGTTAGCTCAAGAGGATGAAAATGGTGTCGAAAGGCCCATCTACTACCTCCGTAGAGTTTTAAATGATGCAGAAACTAGATATATCGAAGTTGAAAAACTATGTTTATGTCTTTACTTCTCATGTACAAAACTCAAGAAATATATTAAACCAGTTGATGTTTATGTTTTGTCTCATTTTGATGTTTTCAAATATATGTTATTGAAATCCATCTTGCACAGTCGAATTGGAAAATGGGCACTTGAATTGATTGAGTATTCTTTAACCTTTATGTCTCTCAAAGCTGTAAAAGGTCAAGTGGTAGCAGACTTTATAGTTGACCACTCGATAAATGAAGAATCATTAAACTACTTGGAGATTGAACCCTGGATGTTATACTTCGATGGTTCCAGCCATAAAGATGGAACTGGAGTGGGAGTTCTAATTATTTCTCCAAATAAAATTCCAACAACATTCAAGTACAAGATCGAAGGTTCTTGTTTGAACAATGAGGCTGAGTATGAAGCTCTAATTGTAGGCCTTGAAATATTGTTGGAATTGGGGGCAACTCGAGTCGAAATAATGGGAGACTCAGAGTTAGTCATAAGGCAAGTTACAAAAGAATACAAATGTATAAGATAAAATCTGATCATGTATTTTGTAATAGCCAAAAGTTTGTTGAAAAAATTCGAAGTGATCAACATTCGACATATACCAAGATTAGAAAATCGAGTGGATAATGACTTAGCACAGATTGCATATGTGTATAAAATTTTGAAAGAAAAATTACAACAAGCAATCGAAGTTAGAGGAAGAGTAGCATCAACCAAGTTGTCTCCAACAGATTTAGAAACAACAAAACTGGGGTACGCTGACCAAGAAAACTTCGAAATTTCGTTCATAGACAATCTAACAGAACAAGATTGGAGAAAGCCTAAAGTAGATTATTTGCAAAATCCAATAGCTTTGACAGAATGAAATACAAAGTATAGGGTGTTATGTTATATTCTAATGGGAAATGAGATCTTCAAAAAGACGCCTGAAGGAGTACTACTAAAATGCCTAAGTGAAACATAGGCATATATATCCCTTTCGATTATGCATGTTGGGGCATGTGGGGCACATCAAGTAGGCCATAAAATGAAATGGTTGCTGTTTCGACAAGGATTATATTGGCCTACTATGCTAAAAGATTATGTTGACTTTGCAAAAGGCTTCCAAGAATGTCAAGTACATACAGGTATCCAACATGTACCTGCAAGCAAACTTCACTCAATTGTGAAACCTTGGCCTTTTAGGGGATGGGCTTTAGATCTTATTGGAGAGATTCGACCAGCATCATTTATAAGCCAAAAATATATATTGGTGAGCATTGACTATTTCACTAAGTGGATTGAAGCAATTCCTTTAGTCAATGTAGACCAAGAGAATGTCGTTGAATTTATTCAAAAAAACATTATATATAGGTTTGGAATCCCTGAGACAATAACAACTGATCAAGGATCAGTATTTACTGGTCGAAAAATGCAGGAGTTTGCTACAAAAACGGGATTCAAGTTGTTAACATCTACACCTTATTATGCGCAAGCCAATGGCCAAGTCGAAGCAGCAAACAAGGTAGTGATTGGCTTAATAAAAAAGCATGTGGGAAAAAAGCCAAAGAATTGGCATAAGACGTTGGACAAAATCTTATGGGCATGTCGAACTTCCCCTAAGGAAGCTACCAATATGACACCATTTAGATTGACCTATGGTCATGACGCAATATTGCCAGTAGAAATCTGTCTACAATCAATAAGAATTCAGAGACATCAAGATATTCCTTCTGAATCTTATTGGAATATGATGTTAGATGAACTAGTTGATTTAGATGAAGAAAGACTGAGAGCTTTCGATATCTTAAGGATACAAAATAAAAGATAACAAGAAAGTGAAACCCAAGATGTTCCTGCCTGAAGATTTGATGTGGAAAGTAATTCTCCCAATAGATCAAAAGGATAAGAACATGGGAAAATGGTCTCCTACATGGGAAGGACCTTTCAAGATTATCCAGGTATTTTATGGTGGTGCCTATGAGATCGAAGAGTTGAATGAAGATAAAATAATCTTGAGAGTGAATGGTAAATACTTAAAAAAGTATAGACCTGCACTTTAAGAGGTCAAAATAGTCAGCGCTTAATCTCAGTCGAAGTATACAGCCAAAATGGAAGATGCATTAAAATTAGCAAAAATGGCTCCAAGTCATTACATAAACATCATTTTACAAACAAGAAGTCTAAATCAAAATGGAAGATTGGATTTAATTTGGAGATATTTGATCTTCTGGAGTTCCAAGCGCCTTTCACACAAAGCCCTCGATTGATGGAGAGTCTCGATCTTTGCATCCAAGGCTTAAGCATGTTCAGCATATTTCAATCCATTGTTAAGCTCCTCTTGGCTCTCAGAATCGTTGCTAACGGTAAGAAGCTCTTCTTTGCGTTTGTCATTTGCGACAATCTTGGCCTCCAATTCTTTGATCTGAGATTTCATGATGGTTGTACTTTGGTCAATCTCTTCAACCTCTTTCTGCCTAGCTTCTCGTTCCTTCGATAGCTCATTTAACTTTGAAGCTGAATCAGTAGCAGCAACCCAAGCAGCATTGTTGTACCCCAAAATTTGTCCTCTCATTTCTCAAGAATTTTCTCACAAGTTCTTCCATGACTCAAGTTTGCAACATTGATACATCAATTTAGGTTTGGAATTGGCACAAGGGAAAATGGTCAAAATGCACACTGAAAAGTCAAACTTTGACTTTTTGATCAAAATCAAGTTTTAAGAATCATATTTCATCAATAAATGATTAGAATATGAATTTGGTTCATCAAGAAAATCAAAAGTCAAAATTAATTTGGAAAAGTCAAAGTTCTAAACACTTAGAAATTTTTCTAAGTGTTAAGAAAATATGATAAGTTCAGAACTTTTGGCCAGATATTCATCATGATTCAAGATGATTCAGGAAGAACATTTGACACGAAAGTTATAGATCTCAATGAGATCTAAAATATTGCTGAACAAAACTTCTCCTAGAAATGCTGGGATTTCAAGTTATAAATCCTTGAAGACACATCCATGAAACTAACACACTTAGTAAATTCTGAGCATTTCCAAGTCAGAATTTGATTAGAACTTTTGGGCCAGTTTTCACGTAGGTACAATCAGAGTTTGAAAAATGATTCAAAGAGGGGTTACAAAGCATGTTTCAAGATTTCTGAAAAGTCTGAGAACTCCTTCAGATCATGCTGGAACTGGGAGAATCAAATATCAGAAACTAGACATTTTTCTTAATCTAAGTTACGTTTATGCTAAACTTCTGATCCAGTTTCAAGCTATGCTGTATAATCTCATGTTGCGGGCGTTCTTGCTTGTTAAATCTCATCATAATTTAATGCTCACGCCAAATTTTGAGTCTTTATCCCAGTGTTTAAGCCTTTATCCAAAAGATCTTCCCACGTGTGGCATAAAAGTACCATTGTTGTCCTTGAAAAGTAGACTTTTGTACAAATTTTATTTTGAGCCCATACTTTACTTTGTTTGAGTGTACTTCCCCATAAATGATGCCTACAAACTCAGATTAGGCGTGTTTAAAGCTGCTAACCACCCTACCTTGCCCTGAAACCATGCTTGTCTAAACTTGCTTCAAAAACAAGTCAATGATCCATAACATGTGATGGTTGTACTCCTGACTTCTCCAAGCTTCTAAATCCTTTGCCTATAAATTAAGCTTTATTTGCAAACTGAAAGGAGATTGAAAAAAGCCCTGAAAGCTTGCTGAAAATTCCCAAGAACCTGAAACTGCAACACAAACCCAAAAACTGTTAGTTTTTGGTTTTTGCATCCAAACTCTAATTTCCCTTGTGTGTTTCTTGGCCAAATCATCCACACAGTTTCTGGTATACATGTAGAAGCTTCCCCAACTTCTATTTTCAAACTGAAATACAGTCTTTACCAATCTCCATTTCAAAATTCATAACTTTACACCTTGACAACTCCAGAGCTTTCCAACCATCCATAACTCAATCTAAGGGTTGCTTTAGATTTCTGAGAACTTGAGGAAGCTGACCAGAACATCACAGCAATCTGAACCTGGCTCTAACTCACAGAATAATTTCCAGTTGCAAGGTAAGTTTCTTCTGATTTTCATCTCATTACTTAGGAATTATTAGGCTTGTATTTTCAAAGATAAAATGTAGATATCATGGCTCTGAATCTGTACATATTTATATATTTCATTTATATGGCTTAAGTAGAGAGAATTTCATATCATAACTTCTTGAGAAAATTAGGTTTCAGAATTAGGATTATCAAAATTCATGCTTGCTTCTGGTTTACAGTTTTGGTGCTTTGTATTTCTGAAACCATGATGAAATTTGCCATAACTTCTATGTTTGCATTTTCCATTTTTGTTAAGAAATGACTAAGTTGCAGATACTCTGGCTGGCACGAAGAAGAAGATGAATTTCATCATCAGAACTTACTTTGTAATATATGTTTATGTTTTTGCTTCTAATATTGGATGTATAGCCACCCCAGTGGTAGAAAGCGCGTGCTTAAGGAATTAGTGTTAAGGGTCCGGGGTTCTAGCCCCAGAAGCATCTTTTTATGTTTATTTCTTAACATTTTTACCCCATAATTTGTCAAACAATATTTATGGACCAGAACTTCTAGGTAAACCCCCCGTTTGTTTGTCAAAACATTACTCCTGGACCAGAACCTCTAGATATTCTCATCCAATAACATTTTCACCTCACTTACCCATTAACAGAACTTCTGACATTCCAGTAACATGATGTACGATCGACCTAATGTGTCTAACGGTATCTTAACTGCAAGTGCACATCCTATCGCGGTAGTAATAAAAAGATGTCGAACCCACAGGGACTTTGTAATCACTCTAGTGCTATAAAGGTCTGCTAGTTTAGCTAAGGCGGATGTTGTCACGTTTGGTTTTTTAGAGGTTAAAGTAGAGGAAAAGTAAATCGAATTAAGGAAATAATAATAATAAAGCGGTCGGTACGTAATAAAGTGAACCTAAGCGGATTTAGTCGAACCTAAGCATATAAAGATGTTTAACTTAGATGGTTCTGTAGAAATTATCAGTTTAAAAACCCTCAACTCACACTTTCATGGTCTTATCTCGGATTATACCCCTAAAGCCCTATGCCTGCTCTCGCTAGCCCATAAGTGTTTAGAAAATAATCTTTGAAAACTTAATAAAATCTAATTCGTTTTAAAGCGCTCTCGCTGTATTTAAATCAAATGCCTAACTTTAGCTATCCGGTTAAAACCTCACACTCTCGTGGTCTTGATCCTAACCTATTCTACTTTTCTTACTCTCATAACAAAAAGATTGATTTTAATTATAAAAGTCACAGTCAGAAATTAAGTTAATTTAGATTTTAGCTTAGGAACAATTTAATCCATTTAGTTACTAATATCACATCCCGACTCTAGAAATTTAGCTAGTCGTGGTACTTGAAACAGATAGACAGGAAATATAATCGGGAAACAGTAAAACATTCATGATAAATAAATAGCAGTAGTTTAACGTAAGCAAATCGTATTAAAATTAAATTAAATGCGATTAAAAACCTGAATAATAATATTATTCCTCAATCTCCCTCTTCCACAAGTCGGTAAGATTGGAACCTTCGGAATCGGAACTTGAAATGAATTCTGAGGCTAAAAACAAATTCTAACTAAAATAGCAATTTCCTAATGTTGGAAATGGCTATTAAATGGTAAAGGGAAGTAAAACAAGAACAGTAGAAAAAAATGCAAACTGATTGTTCGTAAATTCGGCAGGGCTTCCGTAAGAAATTATGTAAAAACTCTCTGTCCTTTCTTCATTGAAATCTCTCCTATTTATAGAGGGGAAATTGGCAGTTAAGAAATAATAGGAACGTGGACTTGTACTTATTTAGTGGAGAAAACTAGGACTGGGCATTGGTGAGGTTGAGAGATTGTAGGAGTGAATACTCATTTCTTTATGTTGCCCACGTCTCCACGTTCTCCATAACGTTAAATTAAGCGTGTGACGGTCGTAAGGCTAAGGTGAGGGTCGTAATACGCTTAAATAGCGCGTTACTTTCGTCAATGATGTGTGACGAGCATTCTTCATGATGTGAGCGCGTTACGGTCGTAATAGATGTGTGACGATCGTCACAGCATCAAAACCTGCAGAACTTTGCAGATTTGTTCCTTTTCTTCTGATTTTCATGTTAACTTTCTTCATATGATCTTTTTCACTAAATTGACTTGAAACATGTTGTACCTGTGAAAAGACATAAAAACTCGGAACAATCAGGAGTTAAATGGATTAATGCAGTATGAAAATGGATTTAAAACGTAGCAATTATACGATATGATTTCTCGTTATTAAATTCCCCCATACTTAAACCTTTGCTTGTCCTCAAGCAAATAATCATTTAGAAAGATCGGACAAGTTTTATCTGGCGCACGTGCATAACATACCTTTGGTTTTCAAAAAAATTACGGGAAATCAATTGTTAGTTCGACCGATACTTAACTAAAACACTAGCGATACGCTAATGACACAAGCAATAAGCTAAGTCGTGGACTTCCATTTTAAACAAACTGTCCAATAATTCTGTTATAATTCTACCCAGAGTCTCTTGTACCTATTTCACCCGGTTTATTCTAGCGCAATTGTGATTGGTGGATATAGAACTGACTGTTTTGGAATGCTGGTTCGCGTTTGCGTTTTGAAAAATGTCGCGGTAAGCAAGAGTCGCCACCGTATTTTATTTTCTTCAACAAGGAAAGGACAAAAGCACAGCAAAATTCCTTTTCGAGATGTTTCTCGGGTTCGGGAGGTAGATTATAGAAAGGGAAGGTGTTAGCACCCTTTCTATCCGTGGTTATCTACGGGCTCTTAGGTACTTGCTCACTATGTTTTCAAAATGTTTTGCTTTTCTTGTGTTTGTGGGTTTTGAAAAAAAGTTTTGTTTGAAAACTTCGATTTAACTATTGTATCTGTCCTCAAGAGTGTATGAAGTGTTGTTTGAAAACTTTTGTCAGAAAAGTGTAGGTGCGAAAAGTATTTTTGTTTTGAAAGAGCAAGTATCTAAGAACCTCTACCTACTCAAAAGAAATTAAGCTGTGTAAATGTCCTTTAGACAGTACTATCCCACTATTGAGAAGCAGGTAGCACCATCATTGGAGTTTTTCGGGTCAATTCGATTATAGGAACATGTGGTCACTAAAGTAATGGTAGGACGCCTTAGCAGTAACCCTAATGTCTTAGATTGTTTTTTATCGAGGCAACCGTTTCGAGGCAACTTTGATCTTTAGACAGGAGGGCGACCTCTAAAACACCCTATACTCAATGACCACGTCGAGGCAACCAAGTGAGGCGTACCCTAGGAGTGACATGTGCAAGTGTGTCAGGTTTCAGTTATGTTATCTTTGTACATGTTATGGTGAGCTACGATTGATTTTATTTTAAGAGAGATCTTGACATGCATAGCCTAATTAACATACATCTAGCAGTTAAATATCGCGGAAAGTAAACTAAGCTATTACAAGGCGTCGGGTATTTACATCGCCAAAAACAAACCCTTGAAAAAGTAAATTGCGGGAAATTAAAGAAAAGCGATAAAAAGGGTCCTAATTAAAGCTATTACATCCTCGGAGCAATTACATAATCGAATAAAAATATGAATGAAATAAACATACGCGCGAGAAAAATTGAATCGGGGAGTTCCTAGGGTTTTGACCCTTTTTGAGAAAGAAAGAGATTTTTGTTATTTTGCATTTAATTAAATTAAACCTAGACTAATTAATTAATTAAATAAAAGAAAGATACTTTTTTGAGTTTTTTATGTTTTTAAGGAAATAAAAAGAAAGATGATTAAAATTGTCAAGAACCCTAATCCTATGTTGATTTTAAATTATTGCAAAAAAAAAAGTTAGAATTATCCTAATTAAACTACATTAGTTAATTATATTTATTTACAAAAATAATAAAAGGGTGAAATTAATTTTAATAAATAATAATAAAAATAATATTATTTTTTAGTTTTCTGATTTTATTATGAAAAAATTAATTGGGTTAATTAAATAATAATAATAATTAATAGTAAAACAATTAAATGAAAAAATATAAAAGAAAAAAAGAATGAACCCAGGGGGTGATGGGCCCAAAGAGGAGGTGTTTCTGGAATTCTGAAGCCCAATAATGCTTAAGCCTGTTTGACTTTCTGGGACATCTACACGCTTGTTGACTAAGGACTATGGTGGTCCTTCAATTTTGGCCATTGGATCCAGGCTTGGAGACACCTGGCACCTGGAAATTGGAGGTGTATGATGGACCTCACTTTGAAGCTTGCACATGAATGCCTGAAAAATAAAAGCAACAATGTTTTTGGGGACCTGGGATTCGAACCCAGGTCCCAAGGGATAATGCTTCAATGCCTTTGCCAACTGAACTGGAACGCGCGTTTGTTAAATGAATGGATAATGAATATTATATATAAAAACAACTATTATGCTGTAAAACAACAAAATAACGTGCGCGTTTTCAAACACGCCAATGAGGTATCAACACATCATCATCTTCTTCGTTTGTACCTGTATAATTAATATCAAATAGCGGGGGTTTTTAACCCCCACTATTCATCTTCACGAAAAATAGCGATTAGAAGCACAGTGCATATAAATATTTCGCGAGGTATTGGGCTTGTTCGTCTTGGCCACACGAGTTCAGTCATGTATCTCATGAGTCCTAATTTTGCCTGGTTCAGAAAGCCCTAATTGAAAGCTCAAGAACCCTAAAAAATCAGTCATGGCATTCTTCGATTCAGGGTGTTTCAGTTCAATTCAATTATACCATTAGCTTCGTATGGTCCCTAGCAATGCAAAACAATCACTAAAACATGTTAAATGCTCATGAATTAGGATATACAATTATGAAATATAAGTGCAAACTGTGGTTCTGTAGATGACGATTCTTTGAGTTTTAATGCCTGAATTCAATTGCAAAACACTCCTGACACTTCCTGCAATGTGTTTGAATGAAAAGCACGCCTTGAATTGGCCTGGAATGCAAGAACATATTTTCAATTTTCTTGGAATTTCTTGAATTGGCTCTGGTTTTTTCTGCAGCTTTTTCACGTCCATTAGGTCAGGGTTTGCTTGCATACATATAAGGCAATTGAATTAGGTCAAAAACTTGGGCCAATATCCATTGCATTGATGTTTAGATCCTTGATTGGAAATCAAATATTTTTGATTCTTCATGATTGAACAAAGTTGCCAATTTTGGATTTTTTGTATCTTTGACTTTGTGCACGAATTTGCCAGCATGTTTAGGTCATTTTTGCTTCACAAAAAGATTTAAAAACCAAATCTTGTATTTCCTTATGATTTAAATTGATTAAATGAATTAATATTAATTAAAAATCCAATTAATCAATAAAAATAAGAAAATAAATTCAATTAAGCTTGATGGGGAGTGCATAGGTCATGGGTAAAGTTTCAAGAAGAGATTTGAGGCCCATTAGCAAAAAGAAGGTGTTTTAAGCAAAGTTGACTTTTGCAAATTCATAAAAATTTCCCAACTTCTCCAATGCACAACTTGCTCAATTTTAATCATATGACCATTTTCTTGGACATTTTGGAAAGATCTTGAAGTCCTCTAACCAACTCCTTTGGTCCCATGTCATTTGGATTCACCAATCTCAAGTTATGGCCTTTGACTCAAAGTGTACATTTGTTGACTTTTGAAATTGACCTATAATGTAAAAATTGGTAACTTCTTGTGAGAGCATGTATTGAACTTGGAGTGTGAAGATGGATTGTAGGAAATTGCATCCCCTTAAAAATGAGCATTAGATGGGATTTTTATGACAAACCATGAAAAAGTTATGCCCTGGTCAAGATACAGTTGACTTTTCTGCTGTCCAAAAATAGTAACTTTTTGCACCTTGATGATTTTTGAGCCATCCTTGTGGAATCATGATCAAGACTTGATCAAATGATGATTGTGAACTCAAAATAAGATGTTTGACCAAAAATTCTGACTTTTGACTGCAAAATGACCATTTTGCCCTTGTAGTTGACTATGGATCAAATGGGGCTTTTGACTGTGCAAACTGGCACTGTGAGTCTTGAAACTTGGCATGTAGGAGCTTGAGAATGTACATAGGCCTATTAGACTTGATTTAACCATTTAAAACCCCAAATTCCTTGAAAGAACCAAAACCCTAATTTCAGTTGTCTTAGGAGGTGGTCTGACTGTACAACCCTTGAGCCATCTTGAACAATTTGAGGATCATTCTTGACAAATATTGAGGAATATGGGAGGGAAAATTTTGGGGTACAACAGTTTCCCCTGTTCAATCTTCTTAAACCTGAGGATATAGATTGGCTTGCGTGCCTTTCGTGATTCGATGGTGGAAGATGATTGAACATTAAAGTGCCCAGAAATTTGCACTCGCATGGTGTAATATCAGCAATGTGATGTCGGGAATGGGCTTACAGATGCCATTTGGAGGGATGATGGATAGGAGGATGGGCTTATAGATGCCATTTGGAGATTGTTGGTAGAAGGATGGGCTTATAGATGCCATCTGGAAATCGTTTGTTGAATTGTAACTTTGTAAGTTGAACGAGGGAACCTGTGTAGGGTTGCCTAATGATGAGTCCGTGTAAAACTGCACCTTGGAAGGAAGGAAACCTGTGTAGGGTTGACTGATGATGAGTCCGTGTGAAACTGCATCTTGGAAGGAAGGAAACCTGTGTACGGTTGACTGATGACGAGTCCGTGTAAAACTGCATCTTGGAAGGAAGGAAACCTGTGTAGGGTTGACTGATGATTAGTCCGTGTGAAACTGCATCCTGGAAGGAAGAAAACCTGTGTAGGGTTGACTGATGATGAGTCCGTGTGAAACTGCATCTTTGGAAAGAGAGAACTTGTGTAGGGTTTCTTGATGACGAGTCCGTGTAAAACTTCATCTTTGGAAAGAGAGAACCTGTGTAGGTTTTCTTTGATGATGAGTCCGTGTAAAACTGCATCTTGGAAAGAGAAGGAACCGGTGTAGGGTTGCTTTATGATGAGTCCGTGTGAAACTGCATCTTGGAAAGAGAAGAACCGGTGTAGGGTTGCTTTATGATGATTTCGTGTGAAACTGCATCTTGGAAAGAGAGAACCTGTGTAGGTTTGTTTCGAGATAAGTTTGTGTGAAACTTCTAGAGGAACCTGGGTAAGGTTACTTTGGGATAAGTTCGTGTGAAACTTCAGGATGAACCGGGGTAAGGTTACTGTGAGATAAGTTCGTGTAAAACTTCAGGATGAATCGGGGTAAGGTTACTGTGAGATAAGTTCGTGTAAAACTTCTGGAGGAACCTGAGTAAGGTGATAAGTCCGTGTAAAACTTCTGGAGGAACCTGGGTAAGGTGATAAGTCCGTGTAAAACTTCATCTTGGAACTGAGGAGGAACCGGTGTAGGGTTTCTGGAGGACGAGTCCGTGTAAAACTTCATCTGAAAGGAAAGAACCTGTGTAGGGTTTCCTGATGATGAGTCCATGTAAAACTTCATCTGAAATTGAGAAGGAACCGGTGTAGGGTTTCCTGATGATGAGTCCGTGTGAAACTTGATCTGAAATTGAGAAGGAACCGGTGTAGGGTTGCCTGAGGATGAGTCCGTGTAAAACTTCATCTTGGAAGGAAGGAGAAACCGGTGTAGGGTTTCCTGATGATGAGTCCGTGTAAAACTTCATCTGAAGGAGAAGTAACCGGTGTAGGGTTGCTTCATGATGAGTCCGTGTAAAACTGCATCTGAAATTGAGAAGGAACCGGTGTAGGGTTGCCTGATGATGAGTCCGTGTGAAACTTCATCTGAAATAGAAGGAACCGGTGTAGGGTTGCTTCATGATTGTCAAGTAGATAATTGTCCTGTCTGGTTTCAGGTATTAACCTACGATCAGTCGTCCACAGAATTTTCCTGGCTTGTTACAGGTATTAATCTGGAATTAGTCGTCCACAGATGCTTTTCCTGGCTTGTTACAGGTATTAATCTGGGACTTGGAAAGGTTGATGGTAGCCATCTTTTGATTGACCTTTTCCTGAAAAGGAAAAATATTAGATGTATGCAATGTCATGATGCATGAACTGCATGATGTCAAGATGTTCTCAAAATGAGTGAGATTTGTGTTGTATGATGCGTATGCATGTCATGATGTATGAAGATGTGATGTTTTTAGTTGGGGAAAATAAATCCCGGATAGCTGGAGAATAGTGTTGAGTTCTTCATTTCCGTTGGGGATGATGAACAAAGATGATACACTTGCAGGAGAGGATGAATCCGTTGGGGAATAAACTTGATGAATAGATTACTCTGCGGGGAATTACTCTGTGGGAAGAGATGCTTTGCTGAGATTTTAACGATAACTCCGCTGGGGATTCCGTTGATAAGCCTTATTGGGGATTTTGATGATGAACTCCGCTGGGGATAGAAAGAACTTCGCTGGGGATGATTTTTTCGTTGCAAGTTGCTGAGGATAACCCAGTTAGACTCTTGTGGGGATAACCTTCTGAATATGGCTGGGGAGATACACTTGTACTCTGCAGGGGACAAGCTTCCAGAATCTACTAGGGAAGATGATTCAACTCTGGCGAGGAAGCTTTTTTAGACTGCGCTAGGAAATGGCTCCACTGGGGGTATCTTGTATTCCGCCAGGGAACATTCTTATATTTCGTTTCCGAATATTAAGACTGCCGGGGATGCTTGCTGAGGAATATTTGTATACTCCGCTGGGGAATATTAAGATCTACTGGGGATACCCAACCTTTTTAGGGTTGATGGTAGACCAACTCTGCTTAGGGAAGAGTATTGCTGATTCGCCCATGGCTGCAGGTCTCAGTGGGGATAACCTTCATTACTGTCTTACTCTGCGGGAGTGAAGGTATCCTGGTTACATTCTTCAGCTGAACCTGCCTTGGTACCTGGAGGACAGAGCAACTTGTACAGTTAGGACAATTCTTATTGCCCCAGTTTCTGCGGGAGAAGAAGGCCTATGTGGAGCTTGATAACTGCCGATTGACAAATCTTCTTCTGGTAGGTAAGTGACGAGATGACGGGACATAGTCGTACGCTTTTGATCCCTAACTTTTGCCCGGACCGCCCTTTCGGGTTTTCAGTACATCGGGATACCCTTTTTTGCCCAAGCCGCCTTTTTAGGTTTTCGACTTGCCGGGTGTACAGATTTTTTCATTTTCGATCCCTTATTTTTGCCCGAACCCTTTTGGTTCGCCGGGAAGCCCTTATTTTTGCCTAGGCCAGTCGACCTAGCGGGTCTTTGATTATGCGTAGTATTTTTTTGACTATGTCCACGTTCTCAGAGTGCAGGGAGTTGTCACTGTCAGGAGTGTTGTGTCGCCATACTACCAGAAGATGTTTGATTATGCAAGATTCGTTGCTGGAATTCATGTCTAATGCCCCAAGTGACTCAGGCGGAGATTTTCCCCTGGCTATTTGGCATTTTGAGAGATTCCTTGAATCTTGACTTGACTGCCCCAGATGATGGAAAATGATCATGTTTGCCCCTTGGTTGGAAGTGTTTTTTCCACTTGAGGTGACTCTTTTTATTGAGAAGGTTTTTGTTCACTAGATATTCGTCGTGCGAATTTCTCTGCTGTTTGAACAAATAGCCATATGCAAACAATGTTATTTTAAGAATGCAAAGCTTATGTCTGTCTTGAAGTTTTTTTTTGAAAATGCAGTTTTCAATAAAACAAGTGAATTTTTGTAAAATGTGATGTCAACTCAGGATTTTACAGCAAGCCCTAAAGGAGTCAGGATACCTTTGTAACAGTATGCTTTCGGACTAACCCATGCTTCAACTAGGACTTTTTAAGGGTTATAATGTGGCCTGGTTCACGGTTTAAGAAACAAAGGATAAAGGCTCAAAGTATATTTGTACCCACCCGCTCTTCGTGATGTTCTTCAAACCTAAACTCAACTAATCGTGCATTAGATCTTGTTTGAGTCTTTGCCCTGATATTCCAGTGATGGTTCAGATACTGACAGTTTATTTTTGAACAGGCAGTCATTTTTGTTGAGAGTTTGCAGGACCTCTTTCTTTTTTATTTTATTATCCCTGTCTTTTTCCTGAACTATTTCTTTTGTAATTACAGTCAGCGGGATGCCCCAGTTTTGTAAGTCTCCTTCATAGGTTTTGACTTGATGGGCTTTTATTTTGAGAGATAATGACTGCCTGTCTTTACGATTATACGGAACCATCACCGTCTTTTGTTTTGGAAGGACTTCTTTGATGCCATTCATTGTGCACCTGGATCAGCTGAGAAAACTACCCTGCCCCAGGTTATAATTAAGGGTTTTAATTTGTGAAAAGAAAAACTCCGACTTCTTTGGCTCAAAGAGGTTAAGGAGGGATTATCTTCCTTATAACTCCACTGTTTAGGATTTGAAGCAATGCCTGTACATCGTCAGCGGGGTCTGTTCAAAAGCATACTGTAAAGATCGTGGTATCGTTTTTGTCATCCTCCCTCAAAAGGCTTAGAATTTTTTTTAATCGAGAGTTTGAACATCACAAAAAATGAAAGAATTTGAATATAGTGAACGCGAATGGATTGATTCAGAACAGACATATGCAATGCATTAATGAAATAAAAGAGTTCGATATGATAATAATTCTTTGAATAAGCAAAGAAAAATACAACTTTAGAATTCAAATGAACAAAAGTCTCTTAGTTTGAACTAGTTATCTTAGATGGAGAATTCTCAGCGGAAGATTTTCATCTCGTCATCCGGCATGAACTCCAGCACCCTTCCGTCGATCAAGTCTTGGATCTTGTTCTTCAGAGTCCAACAGTCATCGGTGTCATGTCCCGGACTGTCAGAGTGGTATGCACACCTTTCATAGGGATGATAGGTAGGAGTAGAGGTGTTGGGATTCCGGGGAGGATCCTTTAAAGCAATCAGATTGACCTCCAACAAGCGTTTCAGTATTAGAGATGATGGTATATCAGTCTCAGAGAAATGTCTTCAAGCCGTAGTTTGCTTACACCGATTACCCTGTTGATGCTGGCGAGGTTGATGCTGGGCTTGTGACCCTGAAGCAAGCTGACGAGCTTTTCCCTTGTCTTCTTGCCCCAGAGGTGGTTGAATGATGGCTTGATCTTCAACCCTAGTTGTCTGCCTCACTTGGTTATTTTGAAGAAGCTTGTTGACGAGGACCCTGAGCTCTTCTTGTCTTTGAGCTAAGTCTTAAATGAGAGTCATCTGGCCCGCCAGCTGTCCCATCATCTGGATCTTCATTGTTGCCAACTCAATTTGCAACCCTTCCAACTGATCATTCCTGACGCCTCCTGGATTCCCTAGGACCAAGCCCCTTGTGAGGAGAGATTTTATTTCTTCTTGCCCTTGGGATAGGTTCAAGAACATTTCTTGAAGTTGGGCGTTTTGAGCCCGGAGATCTTGGTTGTCTGGTTGGAAATCCATTGCTGAAATAAACAGCGAGAACATGAGAGACCTGTAAAGGGTGACCTGTTATGCAATGATATGTATGTATGCAATGTTTTCAAGGATCTCGTGGGGTAAACAAAGAAATTGTTAGAGTTTGAATCTGGTAGCTTGATTGAAGGAGCTTCATGTTGTTGAGAGTCCTTCTTCAAGAGTCAAGCTCACCATATCGAGTGGGTCATAGCCCCTGACTCAAGTTATCGTGTTTTGATCTCCAAACAACCTTGGCTAGAGGAAAATAAATCCCATTTGCCCCTTGCTAGACATTTAGTTCATCATGACCTGCATCACAAACCCTTGAGATCCTTGAAATGGGTTAGTCCTTATGCAGGATGTATGCAATGTTATGATGTTATGATGTTATGATAAAGGCACACCACAAGTATTCACAAAAGGCAAACATGGTAAAGGCACACCAGCCACACAAGAGAGCCCTTAGATTTCAGGCTGGCATGAAGTTTAGGTACTACCCTCTTTCAGTTTCAGTTGGTTAAGACCTGTCCTAAAAAATAGTAACCGGGTTCTAGAGGATCTTAATATCATTGGATTGTTTTCTATGTTCATTGTTTTGATTTAGCCACTTAACTGGCGACCAAAATATTCCAAGAAAACAACCCTCAATGAGTGTAGTATCGAGTATCTACCAACTTCGGACTGCACCAAAGTCGATCATCTCACTACCCCTAAAAAGGCCAGGATGGTTAAGTAAGGTTCTAAGGTCAGTTGATGCTTCGCGACACCATGCGGCGGCCCCGTACTCTCCTTGACTTGACTCAAGGGTTACCGGTACTCACCAAAGTTCCACATCAACGTAGCTACTGCTTCAACCATGTCGGTATACCCCGCGCAGTTCCCTCACAGTTTGTTGCTACTTCTAAAGGGTATCACCAGATCCGGGTTAGGATCTATAGAACTCCGATACAAACCCACAAGATTTAAGGCATACAAAGCATACAATTGAAAACACAAGTGATCTAATCCTAAGGTACACCTCACTTATTTAGATAGAATTCCCCAGCAGAGTCGCCAGTTCTGTGATCGGTGGAAATAGAACTGACTGTTTTGGAATGCTGGTTCGCGTTTGCGTTTTGCAAAATGTTGCGGTAAGCAAGAGTCGCCACTGCCTTTTATTTTCTCCAACAAGGAAAGGACAAAAGCATAACAAAATTCCTTTTCGAGATGTTTCTCGGGTTCGGGAGGTAGATTATAGAAAGGGAAGGTGTTAGCACCTTTTCTATCTGTGGTTATCCACGGGCTCTTAGGTACTTGCTCACTATGTTTTCAAAATGTTTTGCTTTTCTTGTGTTTGTGGGTTTTGAAAAAAAGTTTTGTTTGAAAACTTCGATTTAACTCTTGTGTCTATCCTCAAGAGTGTATGAAGTGTTGTTTGAAAACTTTTGTCAGAAAAGTGTAGGTGCGAAAAGTATTTTTGTTTTGAAAGAGCAAGTATCTAAGAACCTCTACCTACTCAAAAGAAATTAAGATGTGTAAATGTCCTTTAGACAGTACTATCCCACTATTGAGAAGCAGGTAGCACCGTCATTGGAGTTTTTCGGGTCAATTCGATTATAGGGACATGTGGTCACTAAAGTAATGGTAGGACGCCTTAGCGGTAACCCTAATGTCTTAGATCGTTTTTTATCGAGGCAACCGTTTCGAGGCAACTTTGATCTTTAGACAGGAGGGCGACCTCTAAAACACCCTATACTCAATGACCACGTCGAGGCAACCAAGTGAGGCGTACCCTAGGAGTGACATGTGCAAGTGTGTCAGGTTTCAGTTATGTTATCTTTGTACATGTTATGGTGAGCTACGATTGATTTTATTTTAAGAGAGATCTTGACATGCATAGCCTAATTAACATACATCTAGCAGTTAAATATCGCGGAAAGTAAACTAAGCTATTACAAGGCGTCGGGTATTTACATCGCCAAAAACAAACCCTTGAAAAAGTAAATTGCGGGAAATTAAAGAAAAGCGATAAAAAGGGTCCTAATTAAAGCTATTACATCCTCGGAGCAATTACATAATCAAATAAAAATATGAATGAAATAAACATACGCGCGAGAAAAATTGAATCGGGGAGTTCCTGGGGTTTTGACCCTTTTTGAGAAAGAAAGAGATTTTTGTTATTTTGCATTTAATTAAATTAAACCTAGACTAATTAATTAACTAAATAAAAGAAAGATACTTTTTTGAGTTTTTTATGTTTTTAAGGAAATAAAAAGAAAGGTGATTAAAATTGTCAAGAACCCTAATCCTATGTTGATTTTAAATTATTGCAAAAAAAAGTTAGAATTATCCTAATTAAACTAAATTAGTTAATTATATTTATTTACAAAAATAATAAAAGGGTGAAATTAATTTTAATAAATAATAATAAAAATAATATTATTTTTTAGTTTTCTGATTTTATTATGAAAAAATTAATTGGGTTAATTAAATAATAATAATAATAATAATTAATAGTAAAACAATTAAATGAAAAAATATAAAAGAAAAAAAGAATGAACCCAGGGGGTGATGGGCCCAAAGAGGAGGTGTTTCTGGAATTCTGAAGCCCAATAATGCTCAAGCCTGTTTGACTTTCTAGGACATCTACACGCTTGTTGACTAAGGACTATGGTGGTCCTTCAATTTTGGCCATTGGATCCAGGCTTGGAGACACCTGGCGCCTGGAAATTGGAGGTGTATGATGGACCTCACTTTGAAGCTTGCACATGAATGCCTGAAAAATAAAAGCAACAATGTTTTGGGGGACCTGGGGAACCCAGGTCCCAAGGGATAATGCTTCAATGCCTTTGCCAACTGAACTGGAACGCGCGTTTGTTAAATGAATGGATAATGAATATTATATATAAAAACAACTATTATGCTGTAAAACAACAAAATAACGCGCGCGTTTTCAAACACGCCAATGAGGTATCAACACATCATCATCTTCTTCGTTTGTACCTGTATAATTAATATCAAATAGCGGGGGTTTTTAACCCCTACTATTCATCTGCACGAAAAATAGCGATTAGAAGCACAATGCATATAAATATTTTGTGAGGTATTGGGCTTGTTCGTCTTGGCCACACGAGTTCAGTCATGTATCTCATGAGTCCTAATTTTGCCTGGTTCAGAAAGCCCTAATTGAAAGCTCAAGAACCCTAAAAAATCAGTCATGGCATTCTTCGATTCAGGGCGTTTCAGTTCAATTCAATTATACCATTAGCTTCGTTTGGTCCCTAGCAATGCAAAACAATCACTAAAACATGTTAAATGCTCATGAATTAGGATATATGATTATGAAATATAAGTGCAAACTGTGGTTCTGTAGATGACGATTCTTTGAGTTTTAATGCCTGAATTCAATTGCAAAACACTCCTGACACTTCCTGCAATGTGTTTGAATGAAAAGCACGCCTTGAATTGGCCTGGAATGCAAGAACAGATTTTCAATTTTCTTGGAATTTCTTGAATTGGCTCTGGTTTTTTCTGCAGCTTTTTCACGTCCATTAGGTCAGGGTTTGCTTGCATACATATAAGGCAATTGAATTAGGTCAAAAACTTGGGCCAATATCCATTGCATTGATGTTTAGATCTTTGATTGGAAATCAAATATTTTTTATTCTTCATGATTGAACAAAGTTGCCAATTTTGGATTTTTTGTATCTTTGACTTTGTGCACGAATTTGCCAGCATGTTTAGGTCATATTTGCTTCACAAAAAGATTTAAAAACCAAATCTTGTATTTCCTTATGATTTAAATTGATTAAATGAATTAATATTAATTAAAAATACAATTAATCAATAAAAATAAGAAAATAAATCCAATTAAGCTTGATGGGCGTGCATAGGCATGGGTAAAGTTTCAAGAAGAGATTTGAGGCCCATTAGCAAAAAGAAGGTGTTTTAAGCAAAGTTGACTTTTGCAAATTCATAAAAATTTCCCAACTTCTCCAATGCACAACTTGCTCAATTTTAATCATATGACCATGTTCATGGACATTTTGGAAAGATCTTGAAGTCCTCTAACCAACGCCTTTGGTACCATGTCATTTGGATTCACCAATCTCAAGTTATGGCCTTTGACTCAAAGTGTACATTTGTTGACTTTTGAAATTGACCTATAATGTAAAAATTGATAACTTCTTGTGAGATCATTTCTTGAACTTGGAGTGTGAAGATGGATTGCAGGAAATTGCATCCCCTTCAAAATGAGCATTGGATGAGATTTTTTTGACAAACCATGAAAAAGTTATGCCCTGGTCAAGATACAGTTGACTTTTCTGCTTTCCAAAAATAGTAACTTTTTGCACCTTGATGATTTTTGAGCCATCCTTGTGGAATCATGATCAAGACTTGATCAAATGATGATTGTGAACTCAAAATAATATGTTTGACAAAAAATTCTGACTTTTGACTGCAAAATGACCATTTTGCCCTTGGAGTTGACTATGGATCAAATGGGGCTTTTGACTGTGCAAACTGGCACTGTGAGTCTTGAAACTTGGCATGTAGGAGCTTGAGAATGTACATAGGCCTATGAGACTTGATTGAACCATTGAAAACCCAAAATTCCTTGAAAGAACCAAAACCCTAATTTCAGCTGTCTTAGGAGGTGGTCTGACTGTACAACCCTTAAGCCATCTTGAACAATTTGAGGATCATTCTTAATAAATCTTGAGGAATATGGGAGGGAAATTTTTGGGGTACAACAGCAATCACATTAAGCCCTTTGTCTTAGCACGCACGTAGTGGAGTAACCGGTTAGTGACTTTGATCCTTTTAGCACGGGGTCTGGTACACGAATGTGGCAACCCTACATATATTATCCAAATTGGAGGTTGTGGGGGACCGAGCCGTAGCACGCCCTACCAAGTTCAGAACCAGATACCTCTGAACCAACCAACAATGGACTCCTTCATTGTTTGCTCATCTCGTATATGCGACCTTGTATTTTGGTGCAAATTTTCCTTTTTAGTAGCGAGATAAGAAGGATATTTCATTGATTAGGCATCAAACACTTATATTCATCGGCTCCCCACGTGGTTTGTGTCAAGACGGTGCTGACTGCTAGTATAAACTACTAGGGGTTACTTTAGAACTAAAACTCAAGATATAGGTATAATGGTTATTGAAACGGATCGCGTAAGTAGGAAGTCTAAGGTGTCATAACCGTATCGATCTTGTTAAATCGTTCTCGGCTTCCTAACTAGGATTTCGTTAAGGTAGGTATGTCGGGCTAAGCGAAGATAAAGCAAAAAAAATTCGGTATGGCTAAATAAAGCGGAGAAGAATTTAAACTTAGAAATATCGTAAAAATTACTTGTTTAATGGAAAATGGAAAGGTACCTCTCCCACACTATATACGACATTGTCCTCAATGTTGTGGTATAAAGTCGGGGAAAGACAAATAAAAATAAAGAAAAGAAACAAAAAAAGCAAACTAATTAAGAATAAAACTACTGATGTCCACGTCCTCTGCTCCTGGTGCATGATCGCCTGGTAGGCGTGGCCTCGGTATCAGTGTCATGAAAGCCAACCATGCTTACGTCCAACCTTAAAGCGTTAAGTTCAGACAGGGTCTCGTCCAACATCTCGTTCATGCTTCGCTGGCCACTCAAGATCTGAGCGTTCTGTGCACATAAATAGTCATACTGCTCCTGTTGTCTTCTTTCAAGCGCGGCACCCATTTGATTTTGCTGATGGATGGCTCGGAGAATGTCTTCAAGAGTCATAGGAGGTGGTGCAGATGAAGGTCCTGGAATGTCGTGAACGGGGGCAGCTCGATCCAGCTCTTCCTGTATCTCGTCCGCGGGGGCATCAGGCTGGTCTTCATGAATAGGAACATGGCCCTCGGGAGCTGCATGATCGAATAACCAATTGGCTCTGTTTTGAGGATCGATTCGGTCCCTGCAAGGCAAAGTAATGTTATTATAAACGATTTTTCGGATCACGGGATGGAATTTGCCATCCTCCCGCTCATAGATGAGGTGGGCAGCTTTGCAGTGGTCCAGAGTAAGCAATTCCAGCGCCATAGAAGGCATATCAGTGAGAGCGGCACCATGATTCAAAGCTATAGCAAGAGAAGTGACAATCCCTACGAAATAGAAGGGTTTGCCGCCTCTAGCGCAAATGAAGTGAATATGGGCCAATAGAAATGGAGCGGCGTTGATCTTCTGGCCGGTGAATGCACAGTGCATGAAGAAAAGCTCCTTGGAGTTGAGCTTGTGGTTGCTATCTCGGGCGAAGATGGTGTTGCAAAGGATGCGGTGAAAATATCGGATAGCCGGATTACGGATATGGGTGGCGTTGAGGTGGTCGTAAGAGTCGGCACGAATGTTTGTCATGTTGTGCCATAAATTAAATGCT
This sequence comes from Vicia faba, assembly GCA_948472305.1. NCBI lineage: Eukaryota > Viridiplantae > Streptophyta > Magnoliopsida > Fabales > Fabaceae > Vicia > Vicia faba. The sequence goes on from OX451735.1 coordinate 361,114,989, forward strand.
TCCTCGCTGAAATTATCTGGCACCCAAAGGTGGGCACCTTCGTCGGAACTGAAACCGAGCAGCCGCGCGATATTAGTTTGTGACAGCTGATACTCAGTGCCAAACATACGGAATTTGGTCACGCCAGAGAGTTGGTTGGTGGCTCCAGTAGGGGTAATGTAGGAAAATTAACTCAAAAACTCCAAGGTGAGAGTTTCGTAGATGGGTTGTGGTTGGCGGCACAGATTCCACAAGTTTACATTCTGCAAAAGTTGTCGGACGCTCTCAAGCAGTCCCAAATTCCTCAGACAATCGAGGTCAACATACCGAGTTGGTTGGAGACTGCAGCGTTGGAATTTTTGGAATTTTGATCTCTGGGTTTCACCTTGGTCTCCTGCTCTGAAGGTGATGTTAGGGATTTGCTGGTTGTTGGCCATATTGCATGCAAGAGGTTGAATCGTGAAAGGGGTTGGAATGTGAGTGGGGAAATAGAGTGGAGGAATGGAATTTAATTGTTGGAGTGGGTGATTTAAGAAAATATTGAATGGGTGGCGGAACGGTTTGGGAAAATATGAAGGTAGAAGTGGGAAGGAGAACGGCTTCTGTAATAGCAAAAGACGTTTTTAAACGTGCGTGACGACCGTTACTGGAGGCTGACGGGCGTAACACGGTGAAACGCGTGTTACGCTCGTCATAGGGTTGTTACGATCGTTACGGCTACAATAAATTCACTTATTCCATAATTGAAACAGAATAATTCCAACACACCTTATAAAACAGTAATTCAGCATAATAAACATGCAGACTAATTCCAACACACATCTTATAACAAAATTTTGCAGAATGATGGTAAATATGCAGTGAATTAAATTTTTGTTGTAGCACGCACTAAATTTAATGAAATAAAAACAAACTGACATTGAAATAAATATTTGTTTTTAACAGAAATTTAAAAATTGCAGAAAGTAAACTTGTTTAAAATGAAATCTTAAAAGGGAAACTACCTAGAAACATAAAACGGAAAGAAAAGTAAAAACAAATGCTGATCACTGCTACTTCATCCAAGTCGCATTTTTAAATCTTCGAAAGTTGCATTTATGTGATAAAATTGCTCCACAGTTATATCAGTCAAGCCTATTATGTCCAGACGCATGCTCTTCAACTCTCCCTTGATTCCATTAATGTTAGTTTGATAAACATCCAGTGTGGTAAAGATTTTGTTCAAATTTTCAGCGTATTCTCCTTTGGTTATTTCAGGGGCATCAATATCCTCTGCAATGTTGTTATTGTCATAGTAAGCAAAAGGGGTCTCAGGATCACTCTCATCAGACATCTTAGCATCAGGAACTTGGTAAGATTGTGGTGTCTCAGGTGTTGAAGGATGGTCAGGAGGGTTTAGCTCATAAAGCCAGTTGTCGCGATTGTGGGCACTCATTTTAGCATGGTTTGGAAGTGTAAATAAAGTGACAACTTCATCCCTTATCAGGTATTCGAAAGGTGTAGGACCTAGATTTCCTATTATTCGTAGGTCGAAACAGAAATCAATATTCATAGGGCGGATCGAACCAAATTGTGTACACCTATATAGTTGGTATCTAAGTCCGAGGGCATTGACAATCATGGTGACTAGGCCTCCTACGATAATAGGTTCATTAGGGTTCTGAGCAATGCGAGAAAAGGTTTGTATCAAGAATGGCACAGCATTAACAGGTCGGCCTTGGGTCATACATTGCAGTAAAAACATCTCATCCTTAGACACTGCAGTACGGTTTTGTTCTTTTCTGAATACAGTATGGGCTAGAATCTTATGAAAATAGCGGATAGCGGGGTTGTGTATTTCATTGTTGTCCATGCTATTCGGCTCAAGGTGGTAGTTTCTGGTTAAGGTTCCCCAAAAGTAATCTACCTCGAAATCCATTAATTCCGCCTGGGTGGTAGTAAAAGCAAAAGGTCCGCTAGGGAATCCTAGTAGGTCAGCTAATTCTTTATGGTTATAAACGAATTCAATATCGAATAGTCTGAAAGCTATAAATCCTTTTCTGGTTCCGAAACCACGCTCAGGTATATGAACTAGGGAGCTCAAAAATTCAAGGGTAAGCTCGCGGTATGTAACAAATTTAGACTTAATGTGGGCTTTTTCCCATCCCAGTTGGTTAAACAGATAAAGGACACTATCCTTAATACCTAAAGTGTCCATGGTTGGTTTATCATAATACAAAGTCATACCGATGTTCCTGTGTGACAATTCCTCAAATCTCCTCATTTGTTTCCGTCCTCTAAAAGTGGTTTCCATAGTAGATATTAAGTGGGGAAACAAATCAGGGGAGAAGGTAAGATAGAAAAAGACTTTTCAGAAATCCTGTAGCAAGTAGAGTTGTTTTGAAATCAGCAGCAGTTTTATAAATATTTTTAGAAAAATGGAAAAGAAAATAATGAAAATAAGGCTTTAAAAGAAATAAATGCAGAAACGGAAAAGAAAATCAAAAGTAATAAATAAAAACACACGGGAACAATAACAAAAACAAATAGGTGGGTTTCCTCCCACTAAGCGCTCTTTTTAACGTCATAAGCCTGACATAGTGCTTAGCAGTAGATCATTCAGGGGGAATGGTGGGTAATTCTAAAAGTTTTAGACTATTCGCATAGTCTCTATTCTCAATGTGATGATGTTGTTTTAATTGCTGTCCGTTCACTGTGAACGGGTCACTATTCCTATCCTTAATTTATATTACTCCGCTAGGGAATACTTTTGTAACTTCAAAAGGACCAGACCATCTGGATTTCAGTTTTCCAGGAAAGAGCCTAAGTCTAGAGTTAAATAGTAGCACAATGTCTCCCACACTGAATTCTTTTCGGGATAAGCGCTTATCGTGCCATCTTTTGGTTCTTTCCTTGTATATCTTAGCGTTCTCATAAGCGTCTAATCTCAATTCTTCTAGTTCATTTAAGTCGAGGATTCGCTTCTCTCCAGTGGAAGTGTAGTTTATATTGAGCGTTTTGATTGCCCAATATGCCTTGTGCTCTAATTCTATCGGGAGATGACAGGACTTTCTATACACAAGCTTGAAGGGTGTAGTTCCTATAGGGGTCTTGTAGGTTGTCCTATAAGCCCATAAAGCCTCGTTAAGCTTAGATGACCAATATTTCCTAGATATGGCGACTATTTTCTCGAGGATTTGTTTAATTTCTCTATTCGAGACTTCGACCTGTCCACTGGTTTGTGGATGATACGGTGTTGCTACACGGTGTTTGACTCCATACTTAGATAATAATTTGTCGAATATCTTCGAAATGAAATGAGAGCTACCGTCACTAATGACAAGTCTAGGCACACCAAATCTTGGAAAGATTGTGTTTTTAAAGAGCTTAATTACTACTCGTGTGTCATTTGTAGGAAAGGCTATAGCCTCAATCCATTCTGAAACATAATCGACAGCTACGAGTATATACTTGTTTCCGAAAGAAGATGGGAAAGGTCCCATGAAATCGATTCCCCAAACATCAAAGATTTCTACTTCTAGTATTCCTCTTTGAGGAATTTCATCACATCTTGAAATATTACCGGTGCGTTGACACCAATCACAGTTTTTAACAGCAATATGGACATCCTTCCATAGATTAGGCCAGAATAGGCCAGCTTGTAGGATCTTTGCACAAGTTTTAGAAGTGCTTGCATGTCCGCCATAGAGAGATGAATGACAGTGAGAAATAACATCTTCTATTTCTTCTTCAGGTATGCATCGGCAGAAAATTCCATCCGGTCCTCTTTTAAATAATAAAGGTTCGTCCCAATAATAGCACTTGAGATCATGGAAGAATTTATTTTTCTGTTGATAAGTTAAGTCCGGTGGGAGCGCGCCTGCAGCTAAGTAGTTGACTATGTCGGCATACCATGGCAATCCCATGGTTGTATGGATCGCTTCCACGACTTCCTTGGCTTTTGGTTTGTTTAGATCCAGTTGAGCTAGATCGCTTCTTATTTGCACTATCAGCTGTTCATACGGAAAATCATCGTTAATCGGTACTTGTTCGGGTTTTATACCTTCTAATCTTGACAAGTGGTCTGCTACGACGTTTTTGGTTCCTTTCTTATCCTTAATTTCTAGATCAAACTCTTGCAAAAGTAGGATCCATCTGAGGAGTCTTGGTTTTGCATCCTTCTTGCTTAGTAGATATCTGATAGCAGCGTGGTCTGTGTAAATGATTATCTTCGCTCCTACTAGGAGAGAAAGGAATTTGTCAAGCGCAAAGACAACTGCTAACAGCTCTTTCTCAGTTGTGGCGTAGTTCATTTGAGCTGAGTCTAGCGTTCTACTGGCATAATAGATTGCGTGAAGTTTCCTGTCCTTCCTTTGTCCAAGGACTGCGCCTATGGCGTAGTCACTTGCATCGCACATGATTTCAAAAGGTAATCTCCAATCAGGTGGTTGCATGATTGGTGCGGTGATAAGGGCTGATTTTAGAGTTTCAAACGCTTTAAGACAATCTTCATCGAATATGAACTCAATGTCTTTCATTAATAGACCGGTAAGTGGTTTAGTGATCTTCGAGAAATCTTTGATAAATCGTCGGTAGAAACCGGTGTGTCCTAAAAAACTCCATATTTCTAAAACGGTCTTAGGTGGTTGAAGTTCTTTTATGACTTCTATCTTAGCTTTATCAACTTCAATTCCCTTATTAGATATAACATGTCCTAGTACAATTCCTTCTCTGGCCATGAAATGGCATTTTTCCCAGTTAAGCACGAGGTTTACTTTCACACATCTTTCTAAAATATTTTCTAGGTTTGATAGGCATCCTTCAAAACTTTGCCCGCACACAGAGAAGTCGTCCATGAACACTTCCATGATGTTATCGATGAAATCTGCAAAGATTGACATCATACATCGTTGAAAGGTTACTGGGGAATTGCATAATCCGAAGGGCATTTGTCTGTAAGCGAACGTTCCATAGGGATACGTGAATTTAGTCTTCTCTTGATCATCAGGGTGAATAGGAATTTGGAAAAATCCGGAATAACCATCTAGATAGCAGAAGTAGGAATGTTTGGCTAATCGCTCTAACATTTGATCTATGAAGGGTAGAAGAAAATGGTCTTTCCGAGTAGCTTTGTTTAGTTTTCTATAATCAATGCACACTTTATGCCCATTTACCACTCTTTGCATTATCGGTTTGCCTTTCGCGTTCTTCACAATAGTGATACCTCCTTTCTTCGGTACGACGTGTACTAGGCTAACCCATTTACTGTCGGAGATTGGATATATGATTCCTGCTTCCAATAGCTTCTTAATTTCATCTCTGACTGCAGTGCTAAGGATTGGGTTAATCCTTCTTTGAGGTTCTCTAGAGGTTTTGCAATCTTCTTCTAGCATAATACGATGCATGCAAATTGAAGGACATATTCCTTTCAAGTCGGATACCTTATAACCTAATGCAGTCAGGTACTTTCTTAGGACGTCTAAAAGTTTCTTAGTTTCGAGCGTTCCTAAACTGGAATTGACTATTACTGGTCGCGTACATTTGGTATCTAGGAATTCGTATCTTAGGTTCCTGGGTAAGGTTTTTAATTCTAAACCCGGTTTCTTTGGATATGGCATATGATCAGGTGTAAGTGCTAGACTTTCGCTTAGACTATCATCTTGGTATGGTTCACACTAATTGTCGTCTTCGAATATCAGAGGGGTTTGGATTTTCATTATTTCAGAGTATGTGGTTTATTCTGCTTCCATCTCTCTTACGCACTCGTCTATTACGTCGATTAGATAACATGTGTCATTCATGGCTGGTGCTTGTAAGAATTGAATGAGGATGAATTCCACTTTTTCCTCTCCAACTTCGAATGTCAATCTGCCATTCTTTACGTCAATTATAGCTCCAGTTGTGGCTAGGAAGGGTCTTCCTAATATGATAGGAATAATTGAGTCCTCAGTAATGTCCATTATTATGAAATCGGTCGGGATATAGAATTAACCTATTCTAACTGGAACATTTTCCAGTATACCTACAGGGTATTTAACTGATCGGTCAGCTAATTGAACGAACATTTTTGTGGGTCTAAGTTCTCCCATCTCCAGATTTTTGCAAATAGATAGGGGCATGACACTGATACTTGCTCCCAAGTCGCATAGAGCTTTGTCTATGACAAACTTTCCAATGTTATAAGGTATAGAGAAACTACCTGGATCTTTTAACTTAGGGGGCATAACATTTTGAATAATAGCGCTACACTCAGCAGTAAGTGTAATTGTTCCATTGTCTTCTATCTTTTTCTTTTTAGATAGGATTTCCTTGAAAAATTTAGCATACCGAGGGCATCTGAGTGATAGCTTCTGTAAACGGTATTGTGATATTCAGTTGTTTCAGAAGTTCAATGAATTTCTTGAATTGGCCCATCGTTTTGGAATTGGTAAGTCTCTGAGGGTACAGAATCGACGGTTTATAGGGTGGTGGAGGCACATAAGGCTTCTCTTTCTCCACTGCCTCTTGGTTTTTATTTTCCTTTTCCTTTGGTTCATTCTCATCTTCAGTTGGCTTGTTCTGTTTTTGGTACATGGCAGGATTTTCGAGTCTTGGATCAACAGGTCCGTCAAGTTCTTTTCCACTTCTCAGTATTACAGCGTTAGCTTGTCCTTTTGGGTTAGGTTGTGGTTAACCAGGGAAAAATCCAGATGGGGCAGCAGTAGATGCTTGTTGTTGGGCTACCTATGAAATTTGAGTTTCAAGCATCTTATTATGGGTAGCTAAAGCGTCAACTTTACTAGATAATTGTTTAATCTGCTCATTAGTATGTAAATTATGATTTAGAACATCTTTATTAGTCTGAGATTGGGAAGCAATGAAATGTTCTATCATGATTTCAAGATTAGATTTCCTAGGGGCATTGGATGTATTAGGTCCATTATTGGGGTGATTTGGGTTAGCTTTTGGATATCCAGGTGGCGTGGCAGGAGCTTGTCCAGGTGCGTACAATGCATTGTTTCTTTTATATGAAAAATTCGGATGATTCTTCCAACCAGGGTTATAGGTATTGCTATAAAGGTTTCCCTGTACATAATTCGCTTGTTCAGCTAGAACTCCTGTTAGAAGTGGGCATTTTGGAGCAGGATGTGATTGAAGACCACATAGATCGCAAGCTTGAGCTAATGCAGCTACGGTAGCTGCGGGAGCGGTGGTAAGATTTTCTAGCTTTTGGGTAAGGGCTTCCACTTTAGCGTTGACTTGATCCAGACTATTCACTTCAATCATGCCACCTTTTGTTTGAGTTTTTTCCATATTAGCTCTTTCGCTTCCCCATTGATAATGGTTCTGAGCCATGCTTTCGATAAGTTGATTTGCTTCGGTATACAGTTTATCCATCAATGCGCCACCAACAACAGCGTCTATAGTCATTCTTGTGTTGTACAAGAGACCCTTATAGAACGTATGAATGATCAACCATTCTTCTAAACCGTGATGAGGATAGAGTCTAATCATGTCCTTATAGCGTTCCCATGCTTCAAAAAGTGATTCGTTATCTTTTTGACTAAACCCATTGATGTTGGCTCTGAGCATAGCAATTTTGCTTGGTGGGAAATATCTAGCCAAAAAGACCTTCTTCAACTCATCCCATGTGGTGATTGAGTTTGAAGGAAGAGATTGGAGCCATGCTCGAGCTCTGTCTCTTAAAGAAAAGGGAAATAGGCGCAATCGTATCGCCTAGGGGTTTACACCATTCGCTTTTACAGTGTCTGCGTACTGCACAAACACTGACAGATGCAGATTTGGGTCGTCAGTAGGAGATCCAGAAAATTGGTTCTGCTGAACAGCGGATAAAAGCGAAGGTTTCAGCTCAAAATCGTTTCGAGCGATAGAAGGAGCGGAAATGCTGTTGTGAGGTTCCACTTGAGAAGGAACTGCGTAATCCTTAAGAGCACGAGGTGGATTTGGTACGTCAGCCATCCTCGATTCTTCAATTAACTCAGGGATTGAGATATCATGAAGCTTAGTCGGAGGAAGATTGTTGAGATCATGGTATTCTTGAATTCGGCGTCTTACTCTGAGATAGCGCTCGATATCGTTGATTTATAGATGCAAAGGCTCGCTTCGGGAGCGAGTATTTGGCATACAATAGAGGGAAAAATAAATAGTTGCCTTAGTCTATACAGTGCTACTTTATGAGTGCACTAGTGACAAAATCAAAGTCCCTGACAACGGCGCCAAAAACTTGATGTGCGATCGACCTAATGTGTCTAACGGTATCTTAACTGCAAGTACACAGCCTATCGCGGTAGTACTAAAAAGATGTCGAACCCACAGGGACTTTGTAATCACTCTAGTGCTATAAAGGTCTGCTAGTTTAGCTAAGGCGAATGTTGTCACATTTGGTTTTTTAGAGGTTAAAGTAGAGGAAAACTAAATCGAATTAAGGAAATAATAATAATAAAGCGGTCGATACGTAATAAAGTGAACCTAAGCGGATTTAGTCGAACCTAAGCATATAAAGATGTTTAACTTAGATGGTTCTGTAGAAATTATCAGTTTAAAAACCCTCAACTCACACTTTTGTGGTCTTATCTAGGATTATACCCCTAAAGCCCTATGCTTGCTCTCGCTAGCCCATAAGTGTTTAGAAAATACTCTTTGAAAACTTAATAAAATCTAATTCGTTTTAAAGCGCTCTCGTTGTATTTAAATCAAATGCCTAACTTTAGTTATCCGGTTAAAACCTCACACTCTCGTGGTCTTGATCCTAACCTATTCTACTTTTCTTACTCTCGTAACAAAAAGATTGATTTTAATTATAAAAAGTCACAGCCAGAAATTAAGTTAATTTAGATTTTAGCTTAGGAACAATTTAATCCATTTAGTTACTATTATCACATCCCGACTCTAGAAATTTAGCTAGTCATGGTACTTGAAACAGACAGACAGGAAATATAATCGAGAAATAGTAAAACATTCATGATAAATAAATAACATTAGTTTAACGTAAGCAAATTGTATTAAAATTAAATTAAATGCGATTAAAAACCTGAATAATAATATTATTCCTCAAGCTCTCTCTTCCACAAGTCGGCAAGATTGGAACCTTCGGAATCGGAACTTGAAACGAATTCTGAGGCTAAAAACAAATTCTAACTAAAATAGCAATTTCCTAATGTTGGAAATGGCTATTAAATGGTAAAGGGAAGTAAAACAAGAACAGTAGAAAAAAATGCAAACTGATTGTTCGTAAATTTGGCAGGGCTTCCGCAAGAAATTCTGTAAAAACTCTTTGTCCTTTCTTCATTGAAATCTCTCCTATTTATAGAGGAGAAATTGGCAGTTAAGAAATAATAGGAACGTGGACTTGTACTTCTTTAGTGGAGAAAAACTAGGACTGGGCGTTGGTGAGGTTGAGAGATTGTAGGAGTGAATACTCCTTTCTTTACGTTGCCCACGTCTCCACGTTCTCCATAATGTTAAATTAAGCGTGTGACGGTCATAAGGCTAAGGTGACGGTCATAATACGCTTAAATAGCGCGTTACGTTCGTCAATGATGTGTGACGAGCAATCTTCATGATGTGAGCGCGTTACAGTCATAACAGATGTGTGACGAGCGTCAGAACACCAAAACCTGTAGAACTTTACAGATTTGTTCCTTTTCTTCTGATTTTCATGTTAACTTTCTTCATATGATCTTTTTCACTAAATTGACTTGAAACATGTTGTACCTGTGAAAAGACATAAAAACTCAGAACAATCGGGAGTTAAATGGATTAATGCAGTATGAAAATGGATTAAAAACGTAGCAATTATACGATACGATTTCTCGTTATCATAACACTAGAACTTATAAGTTTCCAGCTACATCAGAATTCCTAGGCTCTTTCAACAATCAGAACTTCTAGGCTTTCCTTTGTTTCCAGCAACCTCAGAACTTTAACGCGTCTGGATCCATAACTTATGGCCTTCCCCATTTCTACTAACATTTTCTTTCTGATTTGCAGCGCGCCTGGGTCAGAACTTATGCTCTCTCTTATTTCTTTTCTTTCGGCAACACGCTGGCTCTAATTCTTTTTCTTACTATTTTTTATCATCACTTTTATTTTCATTAATCAAAAACACCAAAAATACTTTATATTCATATACTTTGATTTATTTCTTTTAAAACAAAAAGACTAAAAACATTTCCTTGAGCAAATTTATATCTTCTCTTAATAAAAACAAAACAAATCTATTTTACATTTCAATTCTTGTACATTATTTCAATATGGTTGTAATAGATAATTAGGATTTTAAATTCTCGCAACCCCCATTTGTAAATTTGTACACCCCATCCCCAAGTGATTCTAATAGCGTAGGATATTCACTTTCCGCAATTTACCGCTTTCATATAAATGCTAGTAAAGTAGGATTTGTATGGGAAGATGAAATCAATCATAGAAGACACTAATCCAAGATAAAACAAGCATGAAATACAAACATTTGCACACTTCACACCTCTAGGGTTAACTCCACTTTTTGCCTTGAGAAAATGGTCATGATATGCATGTGAGGCGTCTTAGCAAAAACAATAAAAAAATACAAGATCATAGTCCCTCAATGACGCTTCGTATGTTGCCTTACAAATGATCTTAGTCCCTCAAGAGAAATTCTAAGATATCTCACAACATTGGTATCATGACTATACGATGACCCACTCCCGTCCCTTTACATCCAAAGATAAGGCTTCTTACCAATCAATGGTAGGATAGCAACATCTAAAGGAGGAGGAAAAGAACAAAGACTTTGAGTAGGTAGAAACGTTCTTAGTTTCTTGCTCATCTTCAAACAAAAACACTTTTTTAATGCACCAACACTTTCCATGAAATATTTTCAAAAAAGTCCAACACCTTGTATACATTCTTATAGAGACATGAATCATTACAAAGTTAGCCTAAAACAAAGGCACTTTTTCAAAATGCTTTCAAAATCCATCCCAAAGCACACTTTCAAACAAAAAGCAATGATCTAGCAAGCAACTAAGAGCCCATAGATAACTATGGATGAAAAGGGTACTAACACCTTCCCTTTTCATAATCTACCTCCCGAACTAAAGAAAATAATCTCAAAGGTCTTTCCTGTTCTTTTCACCCTTTCATTTATTGGATAAAAGAAAAGTCGGTGATGACTCTTGCTACCCGTAACAATTACGATAAAACGAAAAATACCCAAGTCAGTTCTCCCACCGTATTACAAGCACCTACGCGGCTATTAGCTTCTTCAATTTCACGATTGAGAGACCTTTGGAGATTGTAATCAGCTGAAGCCTGATCAATGATCAAAGTCAAATCCAGAATGATGCTAGTTGTATCAGGAGAGGCAACAAGAAGGTAGATAGCTTTTAGATTATTCTTCTGAAAGGAAGGGGCAGTGGGTTCTCCCTCCAAGGTCAACATTAAATCTCTCTTAAAAAGTTGAGCCTTAACTTTCTAAAGCGCCTCTTCAAGGGGAGAAGCCGAAGTGAATTTACCAGATGCAGTCGAAGCATCATGGATTTGATCAGAGGAACTTTCTCTGCCTTCGAGAATGGCATTCAAATAGCCAAGAGGGTTATTCCATTTAAGTAGCACCAAGTCCTTTTTAGTACGGGACCCTGTCGAAGTAACTCTTTCATTGATAACATGAGCTACATTTCCTCCTACTGATAGATCCTGTAGCTGGACATGGACACCTTCAACCTTTGCAAGATTTATCTCCCTTTTGCAGAGTTTCCTCTTCTAGCAGATACAGGATTGTCCTCATTTTGATTTCCTCCATCTGGTGCGCCCTCCATTTCTGTTTCGACTTCATCGTTAACAACTTCTTCTTGTTCTCCCTGCTTATCATTGGTAACCTGTGGAGTCCTGATATTCGCGTGTGGCAATTCAGAATCTTCCTCACTAGAGACTTCTTTATTTGGCTCCCCAATGGCTGCAGTTTGATGTTCAGAAGTCTGGTTCACCTCACTGGCTGAACTTACAAAAGACCCTTTCGTTGAAGAAGGCCTGTAAGTGGGATTTCCTTCACTGTTTAGTAAGGTGATAGAATATTCTACAGGTACGGGAACCTATTTGGAAGTGGCGACAATGTCCTGGAGATTGAGAGATTGTTATTAGAATTATTTCAAAACTAATTCAAGGAATAATCTTAGGTGGTCGAAATTATTACCTGGGGTGGAACTTCTTCAGCACCAGGACTTGAATTGTCGCTCTCGCTCGGATCATTCATTCTAGCAGCCATTTCATGTTCAGTAGGCTCTTGAATGATGATAGGAGTAGGTTTAGGCCTGGTAGCCATAACCTTAATCTTGGTTTTCGGGCGAGGTTCAGAAATGGGAGTTGGCTTCTTCTGTCTCTTGAGAGGGATATGAGGTATGTCTTCATCATCACTGGAGAGTGTGACTTCCTGAACTTTCCTCTTGGTTGGCGTAGATTTCTTAGTGGCCTAAAAAGGAAAGAGTTAAAAACGTCAGCATTAGTGATGTGTTAAAGGAAATTAAGGGCAAAGAGTATTTACCTGTGGTGGAGGTTTTGCAGAAGAGTCTCCTCCCTTTGCGCTTTCAGCGGCTTTCTTGATAGTGGTTCTCTTGACGGTTAGAAAATAAGCAAACATGAGTCAGATATTAAATGATTAAAACAAAGAAAAATAAGGTGTTTGCTTTAAAGAAGAAAGAACACCTTTCTTGATCTTGTCGGAGACCAACAGAAACACCTCTTGAAGATGGTCAGCAAATTCTTTCACATCGAAGAACTCTTCGTCATAGTATTGCTTCCACCAGCCTTCAAAGATGGGCGAGCACAGAAAGTTGAGTTTGAAGTCGAACAAGGTTAGTACGGTTCGACCAACATACCTACCAATTTGCTTGGTAACAACCTCCTCTGAATAGTCTGCATTATAATACAACAAATACTTTTCTCAGGGATAGATTGGGTTTGGGAGTGATTGAATTATGCCAAACTGGCGAGAAATAAGGTTCGGTTGATAAGAAATTAAGCTCAGTTGATTCTTTGAACTTTTGAATCTCATTGGCATAATTCTTGGGTGAAGAAAAGACTCCCAAATAGCCACATACTCTTCGACACAATCCTCATCCTCGGTCGAGGGATATGGTCGAGTAAACCATATTGGACCAACCTTTCGACTGGCAAAGGGAGCCATGGTCGAAACGAATTCCTTGCGCTTCGCAAACATCACTATGAAGCTGGTAAATGCTTTATAAAATTGTTGACCTTCATCTATTGGATTCAACAGAGCCAACCTGGTGCCTTCGACCCTCCTGTTAAGGATCCCTGGGGCTTTCTCATTGATTTTATTCTTCTAGGGAAGAAATTATTCGAACGTGGCGTTGAGCCAAATTTGGAGAAGCCAGAAAGGGCCAGAAAGGAGCAAACTGGCTCTATCACATATAACTTTAAGTTGAGTCACACCATTACTGATGGACTCATAAAGGTTGAACAAAATCAATTCAGCCAAATAGAGATTCTAGCCATGATGAAGCTGAGTAGCAAGAGTGAGTATTTTCTTCGTCACTTGGAGTGACTTGGTACATAAGACAAAACGAGACAACCACAAAGCTAAAAAAGCTATGTGTTCCACTTCAGAAACAGTGTTTCTGAATTTGTTATGAAAATGGTTGATGAAAGTAGTATATATGGGTTTCGTAGCTAAAAACCCAATGGTATCCTCAGACATATCCTCCGGATCGAAGTAGTCACATGTTGGTCGAAGACCAGTGATGGTTGCTATGTTGAAGAGAGTAGGGGTCACCATTCCACAAGGTAAATGGAAGGTGAAATATGCTTTATCCCAAAAGTACAAAGAGGATACTAGCATGAGGGGACAATAAGGTAACCCAGTCTTCGATAACATGACCAGATCATAAATCCCCATGTCTTTCCAGATTTGGGTTTGTACTGTTTCCATCTTATACAACCATTCTGAATATTTTGAAGTCAGGCTAGGGCAAGATCTAAAGATTCGATTCCCTTTATTCATAAACTGGAGGTTTATGTCTTCTTTCGTTTGAGAATGTTGTTGATTAGCAGGAGTTGCATCCTCAGGTTCATCTCTGGGCTTCTTTGCCTAACCTATAGGCTTGAGCCTAGGGTGAGTTGGAAAGAAAGCGTTGTTCTCCTTAGGGTTGTCGATACATATAGACAATGGACCAGACATGGGATATATTTGCCCAACATATCTAACAGGAATGAGTACATGTGAGTTGTAGGCATCACGCCATTCTTTAGTCATGGGTTCCAGAACGAACCTTTGTTCTCCAGTCAAGGCTGGGATAAAACTAGTTGCGAAAACTTCTGGTTGTTGTGGTGAATCGGAGGCATCTTTGGCTTTAGGGTTATTTAGAGAATTTGAGAGGAAAGCCATGGCTATGTTGGTAGAAGAACGATGAAAGAGATAAAGTTCTTAAAAGTTTCTTTGAATACAGGGAAACAAGGAATTTTAAGCGTTTGTAAAAGATTCCAAAGAGAAGTGCTCATAGCTATTTATAGTAGCCAGGGAAGAGTGTTTTTCCCCAACACTATTTAATGATGCAGAGTGAGTCGGATACGTGGTGAGCTCTAAGGCAGTTATACGGAAAAGCAATGGAGACGTTTGCCATGCTTTCCTAGGTTGTAGGAATAATGGCCATCATGGCAGCGTGTAACGACTGACTGATGGTGACGTCTTGGAAAAGTGTAATGATGACGCTGATACCAGCAGGGGTTTGTAGAAGATAAAAAGTATAAGATAAGATTTTGTGGTTAAAAACCTTACAGGTGTCGAATAGATATATCAAAGAATGACTATTTCTTCTTGCGTCAAAACTGACATTCCTAGGAGACAATTTGTTAGCTCCTAAATTCGACACCCATAATATATTGGTCTTATTGGCTAAAAATAGATTGAAGAAACCTAAAGTTGCCAACACTTCGACCGGGAGAGCCTAAAACACTTAGAGAATTCTCTAAGTTAAAGTTGGTCTTTGACCAAGAACTTTTTGTAGTCTTCGACAAAGAGGATCATGCGGTCTTCGACTGAAAGATCCTTGTATCAACAAGCAAGTGAATTTTGAATCTGAAGAAAGGAGGGAAAGGAAGTTCACTTGGCAATTGAGGAAAGTAACGTGGCATGAAGATAGAAGTCGAAGAATATACAGAGGACACTTGTCCTCATCCAGGAACGATGCAACTGCTCGACGGTTACTTAGTTTTAGTAGATTTCCGTGTGTTCAACTTATTAGTACAAGTCACTCAATCATATCCGAGTACCCGCTGTGAGAGAAAATATATTGAGAATGCACGTTTGAAACACCGTCTTTTATTTCAATCAAAGTCTTTATAATTCATTTACATTCCTTGCCATTTATATCCCTGTGCAAGCTTTATCATTACTGCAAATTTACTTTGCTCTTCCTTTTACTTGCACTTTTTAGCATTTTCAACCCTTTTCACTTAAACTCACTAGCTTATATAAAAAACTCAGCATATATCCTAGGATCAATCTGATCGATCCTGCAAGTCACCAAAATAACCCTTTTTGGAAGATCAGCGGTTGTTTACCAATTTCCATGGTAAACAGTCACATGTTTTCTTTATAAACAAATGTTAATTTTAAGAAAAAGAAGAATTCGATATGAATATACGTGTGACAAATTTAAGATATAACTGTTAAGAAATCAGTCAGTATAATAGTCTATATGATGTAAACAATGAGAAAGTCAGATGTTAATATTTTATACACTACTATTTTATGCACTGTGATGTTTTATGCACTGTAATGTTATCATTGTTTGTCTTGTGCAAATTATTAATTGGGTTCTTTTAGTAATTAGTTTTTAAATAGGATTATGATGATATGTGTTGTTTATTTATTTATTTTGATACATTTTTTTATCGTGCTAGAGTCTATTTCGGTATGTTTTTCTTGAAATCGGTATTTATCTATTTTATTTTTTAAGTGTTTGGACTTAAGACATGTTGAAGTTATATTATGCGTTGTTAAAAAAATATCTTTTGTCGGCTTTTTTAGTAATGATAAATTTTTTTGTAAATTAGGTAATAAATTAAATTTTAAAATAAAAATATTAAAAAAATTGGCGGGCCGGCCCGCCAATCCACCGACTCGTTAGTAAATGGGGCGGGCTTGACTTTTGAGCTCGGATGTCTAAATTTGCCCGCCCCACTCTGCTCCACTTTTGTACGGGCTTAAACAAGGCGAGTCTAAACAGGGCGGACCGCCCACTTTACCATCCCTACTCATATTATCGGAGAGTGTTGTATATTTAATCCTAGATTTTATATTGATTTTTTTCAAAAATCCAGAATAATATCAATGATTTTACACTGGTTTTCTCAAAAATCCGGTATTAATTGTCAAAATATTGATTTAGGGATATTAGGGTAAGAGTACTAGTAATATGAGGTGCTAGATTTAACTGATTGGGTGTCAGACATAATTATCAAGTTTAAGAGCATTGGACCCAAAAACAAAAAATGATCAAAAACATAATTTTATATCTTTGTTTCAAGTCTGCTACAAAGAATGAAATAAATGATTATTCATATCTTCAAGTTAGTTTATGACATCAACATAAAACTTGTAGATTTTTCTCTTAGATTTCAAACTCTTAATCGTAAGAATCAATATGATACTCGTAGCCTAAGTAATGGTTTCCACAACGTGTTAACATTAAAATGCAGTTTATTTAGAAGAAAAAAAATCTTAAACTTATGATTCAAATTTAAAAATATATTAAAACACATAAATTAAACTTAAAACTGTTGGAAATCCACCAAATATCTATGATTAATTTCTACACAATGACAATGAATTATGAGAATGAAAAGAAAAGAAAGAAGACAATTATTTTCTGTAGAGTTTCTCTCTGCCCACAAACAGTGAAAAACTTTGTTATTCACTTGCAACGCAAATTCTGTGAATACAACTTAATTGACTTGATTACAAAATAGGGGTTAATCCCTCTATTTATAGATTTAACTTGCACCCTAAGCCCAAAACTATAAAATCCCAAAATACCTATTTTGGTACTAAATCAAATCTACTCTATTTTAGACCTAAATCAAATCTATTTAAATCTAAAACAAATTTAATCTCTTCGACACACATAGTTTCGACACTACGAATTACAATTTAACACACCACCTAATTTATTGTGTCTAAACTATCTATATTCATCATGGCTCTTAGCCTTCTGAATACTTCGACTTGCACTCTCTTTGTCATGATGTCTGCAATCTGATTCTCAGTTCTGCAGTGTTCCAAATTCATCTTCCCATCTGTTACTTGCTCTTGAAGATAATGGAACCTCATTTTGATGTGCTTACTTCGACCATGTGCTATTGGGTTCTTTGCCAGATTGATAGCTGACATGCTGTCGATCTTCATGGTAATTGCTCTATGATCTTTCCCTGTTATCTCTTTGACCAAGTTTACCATCCAAGTTGCTTGACATACATAAAGAGAAGCGGTTATGTATTCTGCTTCGCATGATGATAATGTCACTACTGGTTCCTTTCTTGAACTCCAAGCAACTGGTGCACCACCTAGCATAAACATATATCCTGCTATTGATTTTCGATCTTCAGTATCACTACACCAACTCGAATCAGTGTATCCCACTAACTTGCATTCTTTTCCTTTATCAGCTGCAGGAAATAAAATGCCACAATCGAGAGTTCCTTTGAGGTACCTCAGTATCCTCTTCACTGCTGCTAGATGTGATACCTTTGGCTTCTGCATGAATCTACTTACCATACCTACACTATATGCTAAGTCGGGCCTTGTATGACAAAGATATCTCAATGATCCAATAAGTCTTTTGTATTGGTTTGGGTTGACATCATCTTCATATGCATCTTTCGACAGTTACATTCTTGGTTCTGCAGGTGTCGAAGTTGAGTTGCATTCTTCCATCTCAAACCTCTTGAGAATTTCTCCTGCATATCTTCTTTGATGCATCGTTAAACCTCTACTGCTCTTGTAGAATTTGATGCCAAGGAAATATGAAATCTCACCCAGATCATACATTTCGAATTCCTTGTTGAGATCACCTTTGAAGTCTTCGATCTCACTTATACAGCTACGTATTATCAACAAATCATCTATATAGAGACATAGTATAAGCAATTCAGTATTTCTTCTTCTTACATATACTCCATGTTCAGTTGTGCACTACACAAATTCCTTCTCCCTTAGGAAACTATCAATTTTCTTATTCCAAGCTCTTTGAGCTTGTTTCAATCTATACAGGGCTTTATGAACCTGTACACCTTTCTCTCTTCGTCATGTTTCACAAACCCAACTGTTTGTTTAACATAAACTTCTTCATCTAAGGGTCCATTCAGGAATGCACACTTTACGTCCATCTGACATATGTGCCACCTGTTTATTTCTGCTAGACCAACAACCAACCTGATTGTTTCGATCTTAGCAACAGGTGCAAAAACTTCATCAAAGTCTATTCCTTCTTTCTGTAGAAATCCTTTCGCCACAAGCCTTGCTTTGTGTCGAGTTACTTCCCCTTTCGAATTCGTTTTCACTTTGTATACCCACTTGACATTAATTCTCTTCTTGCCTTGAGGAAATTTGACAAGTGACCAAGTGTTGTTGTCTTCGATAAACTTCACTTCTTCGTTCATTGCTTTCACCCGCTTTGAATCCTTCAATGCTTCAACTGCATTAACAGGTTCGACATCTGCATAAAAAGCAGAATGTACCAACTCACCTTCATTATGTATCACATCATCTGATGTAATGACACAATCTTGCAATCTTGCAGGCACGCGTCTTGTTCTTTGAGGCCTGCTTGTAGTTGGCTGATCTATAACTGTTGGTTCCTCTTGTCGAACTTCTCTTTTGACTTGAGTTTCTGGTTCTTCAAGTAGGTTCCCACTAAATCTTTCTTGACATTTTCAGTCTAATCCCATTCTTTAAGCTCATCTACGATCACGTCCCTGCTGATCATAATCTTCTTTTTCACTGGATCAAACAACTTGTAGCCTCCTGTCAAATGATATCCAACTAGAATCATTTGACTTGATTTGTCATCAAGTTTTCTTCTCAACTGTCTGGCACATGTCTATGTGAGATAGATCCAAATACCTTCAGATGACTCAAGTTAGGCTTCACACCAGACCAACATTCTTCTGGAGTAATTCCTTCTAGCTTCTTTGTAGGACATCTGTTCAAAATGTATGTTGGAGTCGAAACAACTTCACCCCAAAACTCTTTAGGTAAATTCTTGCCTTTCAACATACTTCTCACCATATTCATGGTGGTTCGATTCTTCCTTTCTGCAATTCCATTTTGTTATGGAGTATAAGGTGGCACCACCTCACGCACAATCCCTTCCTTTTCACATACACTGTCGAAGTATTTCGACACATACTCTCCACCACCATCAGTTCTCAAAACTTTGAGTTTTTGACCACTTTGTCTTTAGACCATAGACTTGAACTTGGCAAATACCTCGATCACTTCACTTTTCTTCTTGATCAGGTAAGTCCATAACTTTTGACTGAAATCATCTATGAATGTAACAAAGTATTTGTTATCTCTCATCGAATTCACCTGGATTGGTCCACATACATCAGAGTACATGACTTCAAGAATAGCCTTCAACCTGCTTCCTGCATCCTTGCTGAAGCTATTCTTGTGTTGCTTTGCCTGCACACATTCCTCACATACCTCGTTTGGAATGTCGATTTTTGGCAATCCTGAAACCATAGTTCTTCTCTTCAAATCTTTGATGTCTCTGAAGTTGAGATGACCTAGTCGATAATGCCATATCCTATCTCTGCTAGCTGCAGTCAAAAGGCACTTATGCTCTATTACATTTAGTTCGACCTTGAAGGTTCGATGCTGAGACATAGGAGCCTTCAAGATTAATCTTCCATTTGCATCGACGACTCTCATCATCTTATCTTTGATCGACACTTTATAATTATTTTCGACCAAATGCCCTATACTGAGCAAATTGCTCTTCATGCCTGGTATGTACAACACATTGTAAATTACTGACCTCTTGCCATCTTTCCTCATAATCATAACATCACCAAACCTTCAGCTGCTAGGGTATTGTCATTTGCGAATTTTACCATATTTTTCATTGAGGGCTTTATGTTGACAAACGAGTCTTTCCTTTCAGACATATGTGATGAGCATCCTGAATCCAAGTACCATTGGTCCTTGAATCTATCTTCATCTCTTGTTATGACCATCAACATCATCTCTTCTTCTTCATGTTTTGCAAACTTTGCATCACTTTCTTGATTCTTTTGTTTTTCTGGACAATCACTCGAATAGTGACCATACTTCTGACATTTGTAACATTGAATGTGACTCTTATCAGGTTTTCGACCACCACCACTTCCTCTATTTGAAACACCACCTCTTTGGTAGCCTTGGTATGGTCTTCTTTGATTTAACATGTTTCCTTCGTTCTGGTTTCCTCTATCATTTGATTTGTTGTAGCCGCCTCTACCTCTGTCGAAACACTTTCCTTTACCTTTGGTTTCTTTTGCTGAATGTGCCTGCAAAGTCACATCACTCTTCGACTTGCCTGCAGCTCTTTCATTCATTCTTTGTTCATGAGATTCAAGCGTCCCTTGAAGCTCTTCCTTTGTCAATTTCGACAAGTCTTTCTCCTCTTCTATAGAAACCACCATGTGGTCGAACTTAAGAGCCAAAGATCTCAAGATCTTTGAAATAACAACTCTTGTTGTCAATGTTTCTCCATATACCTTGATTTGATTCACTAGTTTTGTAATCCTAGTGAAGAAATCAGATATGCTCTCACTATCTTCCATCTGAAGCAATTCATACGTTCTCTTGTGAGTTTGTAACCTCACTTCTTTCACCTTTTCTGCACCACCAAAGGACTTCTCAAGAACAACCCAAGCTTCTTTTGCAGATTCTGAATCACTTACTTTTTCAAAATTTTCTGGACTCACACATTGATGAATTATAAAGAGTGCTTTATAACTAGCTTCTTAATTTGTGTGTTTATTCTTTTCTTCTTCTGAAGTGTTTTCTCCAAGCGCTTCGAATCCATATTTTACAAGATCCCGAAGACCTTGACACCTGAATAAGACTTTCATCTGTTTGCACCAATTCTCATAGTTGTCTACTTTCAGAATTGGTAGAGTTGCTGGATAATTTGCATTCTCATAATTCACCATCGTGAATTCTTCAATCGTTCTTGATTGATACTTCCCTTGAATCGAAATTGAGCTCTTGATACCATATGTTGGAAATCCACCAAATATCTATGATGAATTTCTACACAATGACAATGAATTATGAAAATGAAAAGAAAAGAAATAAAACAATTATTTTCTGCAGAGTTTCTCTCTGCCCACAAACTGTGGAAAACTTTGTTATTCACTTGCAACTGCAAATTCTGTGAATACAACTTAATTGACTTGATTACAAAATAGGGGTTACTCCCTCTATTTATAGATTTAGCTTGCACCCTAAGCCCAAAACTATAAAAGCCTAAAATATTTATTTTGGTACTAAATCAAATCTGTTCTATTTTAGATCTAAATCAAATCAATTTAAATCTAAAATAAATCTAATCTATTCGACACGCATAATTTCGATACTATGAATTACAATTTTAACAAAAACACCTTCAAAATATTGAAGTACAAAGAAGAAAAAGAAGTGTCAAAATATACAAATTAAACTTAAGACACTTTCAAATGTTAAAATACAAAGATGGAAAAGAAGTTTTAAAACACATTAATCATAAATCTTAATTTGTTTTTTTTAAGAGTGAAGTATTATATTCTTAATGAGATTTATAATGCTAGTGTTGTTGCATTTTATCAAGACAATTATAAATTAACTCTATAATCAATTAACTATTCTTTTATCTCATTATTTTTGGGTAGAAATTACCTCTTCAACTCCGTTTTCACTCTCTTTTTATTTAAAAAGTATACATATTTTCACTAATTAAATTTGGTCCATTAATTAAATGAGACAAATTTAAATACACTTCACACATTTTCATAAAACTATTTTTTAGTTGTTATTTTTATTTTATTTGATTACATTTATTTCAATGGATGAATCAGAAATTTCTGCAAATTAGAATGGTTAATGTTTTTTCTTAACTTCAAAAATTGACATGTTGATGAAAATTTAATATTTCCTCCGTCCTAAATTATAAAATATTTTAAAGAAAAAATTTATTATAAATTATAAATTATTTTATAATTTTAATACAATATTAATAATATCTTTTTTAATATATCTTTTATTATTTATTTCTCTTTCTTTTTTCAATTCTCATAATTTTTTCTTTTCTTTATAATTAATTAAGGACAATAATATAAAATCATACATAATCTCTCTTTCATATACAATAATAATTATTTTTTTTAATACGTGTAAAATAACGAAACATTTTAAAAATTTAGAACCGAGGAAATTTCACCTCTCAAAATCTCAAATTAATATTTTGATAAGTAATACTTCACGTGTTCCGCTTGGTTATACACTATGCTATATTTTCAATGGAACACTATTAATAGATCTTTAAACTGAATACTTATTTAAAATATAAAAAGTAAAATATTTATTCTTTTTGACTTATTCTCATAAAAAGTAAAAAACTATTATTTTATAAACATTTTTATTTTGAAAAGAAATAAAAAAAATAGAAATTTCATCACTAAGATCTTTGTATTTGTTCAAAAAAAATTATTTTTTAAATAAATAAAAAGAAAAATTGATTTAATTTATAATATTTTTGACACTTTTAAATGTCATAGTTTAAACAAAAAAAATTTAACCTTTCACCCGTTTTAGTCTAACTTAAGTGAGTTATATGTTTCATTAATTTGGTTTTATCTCAACCAGTCAAAGTTTCCAAGTCATTAGTTTTGTTTTATTGGTGAATATTTATCCTCTCCCGCAAATAGATCTAACCACATCAAAAGAACACATGCAATTCGCCACCAAAGATCTAACCTCTTCAATTCAAGGTATACTTTTTTTCTTCATTTCCACCTGCTTCTAAATCTTCAAATTTAACTCTTCTTTGTTATTATTTATTTATCATACTTGTTATTATTACTTTCAGATTTTCATTTTCAAATATTATATTCCTGCTTCTTCCCAGATCTTATCACTATGCTGTTTGATTTTTTTTTTTTTTTTGTTGTTCGATAAAAATAAAAGTATTAAGAGCTCAAAAGCTATGTGGAGATCCTAAACTATGGATTTTGTGTTTTTGGTTTAGGCTTTGTAAATTTGATTTTGAATGATCTTATATTATATAATTGATAATTGATTTTCTTGAAAGAAAATTTAAGTGAAGTGATTTATACTTGGAAATTGTTTCTCAGAAATTAATTTACAGTGGGATGTTATGTATAATGCAACAAAAAAAATTCTTATAATAACTCGATTGCATATCATAATTAAGAACTCTCGAATCCGAAAAGGAAAACAGTTTCAAAGTTTTAAATAATGGTTGCAGTCGTGTTTGTGTAAAGACTTTCGTGATTTCTTTCGGTATCGGTATATATGTTGTGATACTGATTGCGGTCGTTGCAGTGTAAATTAATCATTATTTATTCTTTAACATAAAAACGGATATCGATAATACTGAAACCTGTCGATACTATTTTCTCGGAGCTATTTTCGCGGTTGTGGACTTACAAGTTCAGTGTAAAACTTAAAAACTTGGGTTTTTACTTTTTATTGCTTGTTTGAGGAAGTGGTTGCAAATTTGATTTTTTTATTATCTTCAATTATGCGAATTGATTTTTTTTGACAAAATCACGTTTCTCTTAAGCAAATGGGAGTTTGAGCTATGCAATTGTAAATCCAGAATTGCTGTTAGATGTCTGAAGTTATTCTTGTTATGTTTTATTGCTGGCATTCGATCTTCTTCAGATGCTGAACATTACATTTTTAATGTCTCTGTGTTTGTTACAGTGAGAAGTTTTGGATCTGGATCTTTATGCTTTTATAATTGTGTAACTCCCTTTATCTAGTTGATTTGAATGATAAGAGTTGTTCGAGTAGTTATCTGTACTTACACATGAATTGCGTAGTTTTGATAGCAAGAAATTTGTCGTCATTTACTACCGTGGAATATTGGGGTCACCTATCATGAAAAGGTATGAAATTATGAAAGGTGAATAGATTTGCTTCTAGATGTGCTTTATTGAAAAAATTATAGTAGTTCATTTACGTATTATTTATTTAACAAGATTATTTTACATGGTTTTAATTGAAGTTATGTTTGGAATCACCATGAGTTTGTCGATATTATAGCTACAGGTTTTGCAAAATCATATCTCGCCGTGATTCTGGCAAACTCACTGTTGTTTTTAGGTATTCTATTCAACAATGAAAATACCAAACTGAAGAGTATTCATTGACTTCATTGCCCATTAAGTCCTATGGATGCTGAAGGATAAGTGAGGGCATTGTGAATGGTGAAACTCCTTTCCCCCTATTCTTCTTTCTTCATGTCAAACATACCTTCGGAACTTTAATGGTAGTTCCCTGTTTTTCATGAGGTCTAGAATGGTAAATAGAATGTGTTCCACTAATAGGTGGTATGGCCATAAGAAATCTCAAAGCATTCTAAGAATTATGGAAGATAAATAAGATATTGTACGATGATAGTGATAGTGATAGTGCAGGACAGTGGCAGAACCAACTACATATTTCGGGGGAATGACAGAGTTGTGGACAGGTAAGTTAATAACAGATGGTTAAGTTAATAACAGAAAATTTCTAACAGTTAGAACTTTGAAGGTTGTGAAATATTGAGATAGTGGAACACAAGGTTGTCTTTAAGGCTTGCAAGATGAGCTACAACACAATACCTCAAATTTTCTAGAATAAAATTATGGTAAATAGGGTCTCATAATAGATCTGCCCAAGTTAAACCATAATTAAATAAGACGTCACGGTTGAAACATAGCTAACCAACACAAGACCTCTAAAAATTTAAGACAACTCTACTGAAACAATGTTAGGATTTGAAAGGTAAGAAGAGCACGTCTTTTTCTTCTTGTTTTGATAAAATCAACATTTGGTATGTGACCGAGGGATAACACTTCTAAAGTGAACGTGCCTCTAAAATGAGAAAGTAAGCATATATACCCATACTTGTTTGTATTAGAGGCAGACTTGCTTTGGAAAAGCTTTTTCCTCTATATACAAGTTACAAGGAGAAACTTTTCTCCGTCTTTGAATCACAAATATGTCTAATAAGTATCTAAGGGTTTAGTGAACCTTTAAATCATAACTACCAAGGGGAAGAGGAACCAAGCCACTTAAATTCACCATCGAGTATCCCTAACTACTTTATGAGATACTTGGGCATCCCGTAATGCCTAAGTCTCTATATCATAGTACAGCCCCTGAGAGCCAATGTCCGGGTGGCTCGCTTTACTTGGCCTTATCCAGTTAGCCCCTCCATATGTAGCCCTTTTCGAGCCACTAAGTATCGAAGAACTTGGCAAACCCTCCCTTAAAAGCTAGCAATCAATGGGGAGAAACCAAGCCACTTAAATACACTAAGCTATAGCTATTATTATAGAAACAGACAGGATGAAAGCAGATGATTTGTTTTTGTATTTCTTTCTTTCATGCTCTGCACCAAGACATTAACCAATGAGCAGAGGATTATATAAAAGACTATTCTTTGACATCTGTTACCTCGATTGACACAGATTATAGAACTGATTAAGGTTAGAACATAAGATTTCCTTCTACAACTTATAAGTTGTGCCTCCAATATATTTACTATTTCAAGGTTTCTTCTGATCATTCTTAACCATTTTGTGTTATTGAGATATGTAACTCAACTTCTGAACACAGTACCATGCTTTATACA
Source organism: Vicia faba (assembly GCA_948472305.1). Lineage (NCBI taxonomy): Eukaryota > Viridiplantae > Streptophyta > Magnoliopsida > Fabales > Fabaceae > Vicia > Vicia faba. Next base: position 361,140,836 of record OX451735.1, read on the forward strand.
TCACCTCTCATATGCACTTCCATATACTGTGCACTTCCATATACATCACGTTGATTAACTTTCAATCTAAACCTATTCAAGCAATATAACCTACACATGTTTAACCACCTAACTACTAGTTAACTACTAGTTAATTGTGATTCCTATCAAATCACTGTTAGTTTGGTGGTTAACCATATGTAGATCATTGGTTAAACAAGTTTGATAGTTGGTTAACCAAAGTGAAGTAGAGTAGCATTATTAACCTGTAAGAAAGTCATCAATGCTCACAAGTATATGATATATAGCCATCAATTACAAAAGGTGCATTTTTTTCCTTCGATGATTCAGAGTATGTAAAAGTTGACATCATACTGTGCATTAACAGTGCATTTATGCACAGAAAGCCAATTCAATAAAGAGAGATGCTTTTGTAAAAAAAATAAAAAATAAGTATAGTGATAGCGTAAACAATGTCATACTATTGTGTCAAATGCAAGTTTTCATGCACTTGAAAAACAATATGAATATGAAATAACGAGATTTCTTGTGTGCAAGTTACTTTTCTCTTCTGATCACTTCTTCCATGGTTTCAAAACTGCGAGTACTATAAAGATGGCAATGAGCAGGATCAATATAATGGCAATCATCATGCATTTTCTTGACTTCTTTTGCAGGCTCTTTGCAATGTGGAGAGAGTCGTTACCCGATTTCACATGATCAGTTGCATTTACCACCTGTTAATATCATTGTATCATTTTGTCAACACAAAAAATGATTACCAGTATGAAATAATTAAGGAATTGGTGTAATATATCAAACAAACTAATAATTCACAACTGCTTTGCGGACAAAATGGATAAAATAAAAAGTTTCAGGGGATGATTTCTGCTAAACAAATTGATTATTTCCTGCCAAAAATAATGTTCTAACCATGTAAAAGTGCAATCCATGTTGGATTGTTCAAATGGTATAACCAAAAACTTCAATGGTTCATATATATTGGGTTACTTAAAGTGGACTTAGTTTCTGTTTATCCTTTCAACAAAACTAACGGAATCCAGAACAGATAGTTGAAAATATTTGTATTAAATTGTAAATTGAAACATAAAACTGAAATGATCTAGAAAATCATATGGATCCCACTAAATCATATAGGACTACATAAACTTCATCTGTTCTGTTATCTTTTTTCCATTTCTAATTGACTAATAATCAATAGTTTTTTATGACACTCAGACACAATCACATATACACTGTCAATGGAATGTAAAACACCAAAATAGAACATGAAAAGTTCAAATCCTCTTCATTTTTAAAAAAAAAATTTAAGTGAACAAAATAGGACAAAATTCTTTTTTCTTTAATTCTAACTAGTTTATTGAACTATACACTGGTAAGATAATCCATATAACTTATCCAGTTTTTAACTCTTGAAATAATTGAAAACAACTCGTTAATTGATCACACATTAGAGCTAATAGTTATAATTAACACATTTTTTTTATATGAAATAGGATAAACGTTGATAAAAAAAATCAGAAAGTAAAACTTGTCAAAGAACAGTGGATTTTCGGAACCACAAAGGAGTTTTCAAAATCACGAGCTCAGCTCATTGTAATTCTATCAAACTCACAGCGATTCTTTCAAACTCATTGCGAATCCAAACATACACTAAAAGTGAGTTTTTTTTTAACTACACATGGAACTTAGAATGACCTTATAAAGAGGAACAAAATCGGAGAAACCGGCTTTAGAAGAAAAACATAAATGCAATATTTGTCACAAAGCAAATGTCAGCAAAACCAGTTTTAGAAATGGTACAATACACAATGTGATAAGAGGCCTGATAAACATTTGTGGGCTACAAAGAATAAGAATTTCATATTTTGAGACACACCGATGTATTACTAAGTCAGATGACAATCACACCACACAAATCAAGCATCATACAAAAACAAAAAAGTCTTAAAAATCCTGTTCTATGATGTTCCCGCCGACACATGCAAATGCTTTCGCAACCAACCAAGCCAACACAACTCTTATATATATAGACAGACAACTGACAAAGGAACTCAGACTCAAGCGCCCTTGTTACTCTTCCAAGGTTTGATAACACCGACAACTATGATCGCTACTATTATTAACAGGATCACGATGGCAATGCACATCCATTTTCGAGAATTCTTTTGGAGTTTCTTAGCACTTTGAAGTGCGGTTGTCCCTCTCTGGACATGATCTACTGCATTGTTGACCTGAACAAGGCTCTTATTAACGCAAATTGAACTAAACATGCGCTGCATTTTTCATACAAACATACATATGTATACAGAAAAATCAAGGATGCGAGAACACAAACAAACCTGGCTCTCAATGTTGTCTAAAATTTCTCCTTGAGCATCAACTAAGACGGCCATGTCGAGGTAAATCTGAGAAATAATAAAGTTAGATTAGACATACTCACTATTATTACTATTGTTGTCGACTAAATAAATATTGAAGAACATTATGTTCTTGCAAGTAAACCTGATGTAAATCAAGAAGTTTTTTCTCGATTTCTTTCACAGCATCGTGTCTCTCCTGAATTTCTTCTACCGTGTTCACTACCTGCAACAGCCCAAATTTTCTGAATCAAACTTTTACTTTAAGAAGTTTTGATTTTCCGCACAAATAAAGAATCACAAACCAAGTACCTGTCCTCGGCCTGCTTCAAGAATTGCCTGTTGGAAGATTTGCTCACTGTTTCCAGTTTCTATCAGGTGGTCAATCGTCTAACATAATCATTAAACAACCAGTTACACCAAAACTTAGATTTATCCAATATCTCATCTCAAGTAACAAACTCATGAATCAAACTCACCTCATCATCCGGCCTAGTTCCCGTGACTGTCGAATCAAGCCAAACAAACAATCACAAAGTTAATAACACAAGAACATGATGACTATAGTACTGCCATAAGGTAACACAGTTAACTTCATCGACGGAGTAAAACGTTCAAACCTGTAATAACTCTTCTCTCCACAACCTCACGATATTCATCTTGTATTCTTTGTCTGAGAGTCTGCAACATAAACATTGATGAGAATATATACATAAATACGGAAAAACAGCTTCTCAAGTGTTAGGCGGTTCAGATTAAAATACCTGAAACTCTGTCATGAGATCCCTGAATTTTTTAGTCAAGGAACTGTGATTGCAAGGAAAAGTAGATATTTCAGCTTCTCGGAATGTTTTATCAAGTAAGCTAATAAAGATATGTAACTAAAAATTTACTTTGTCATATTCATCCTTGCTCTATCAATACCAGTTCCCTTCTCACAGCCAGGCTTTTGTCTATGGTTTAGATTCTGCACACAAAAAATGTCCCGATTAAATAACTCCTTTACGCGTCTGAAATTTATAAAACAAGCCGACATATACTAAAAAATATCCATCTAGCTCCCCTTACTTCTCTGTTGATAGCTTCTATTTTTGCTTTGACACCATATGCAATCTTACCAACTTCATCGATATCTTTTTCCATCCTCTTCTTGATGGCTGAGAATGACGTAAAAGGTCTATTAAGTCAATTTGAAGTGTTATTAACTAAAAACAATACAGAAATTGCGCTTAAACAATACCTTTCATGGCAGATGCCTTTGTAACAGCTTTTGATTCCTCATTAGCTTCCTGCAAAAAGTGCATTTAGCAACAGTTATAAACGAGACGATGCTGCTACAAAGCACTAAATGATGAAGATAATGGATACCTTTAGCTTTTGAAGTAGTACGGATAGCTTCTCGATTTGTTTATCGGCATCTTGGATCTAATAAAGAAATATCAGTAAACTTAAGATGTTCAATTGACATACCGAACAAAAACAGCATGAAGCAGCAAAACTTTTTCGGGTTTACATGTGTTTGGATTCACAGTAGAAGGAGTCAAACGTGATTCCAGACACATAAATGACATGTCAGATCTGAAGCTAAACTTCGAAAATCCAACACAGTTCAAAACATATGCAAAATTGATTTAGAACATGTTTGGGCAATGTTGATTGGAATTGATTTTGCCTAAAAAATTTATTGTAACTTGCAGTTGAAATTGTAGCTTTTGACTTGTACTATAATTTTTACACTAAAACTTATTCTTCTACTGACTTTTAAGTGTGGGTTTGGTTTTGCGGTGAAAAAAATTGATTCCGAGTGAATTGATTTTGTAAAATTGACTCTGAATCAATTCTACTTGCGATCAACCAAACATGTCAAAATCAATTCTACACATCCAGAATCAATTGTAAGTGCTCTCCGTGAAACGAAACATTAGTTTGTGTATCCAAACACAAACTACTTCATATTCAACTAACTTTTAACTAAAATCAATTAATTCAAAATCAATTTTTGTAACCATATAACCAAACACACAAATACAAAAGGCCAAATTAACATTTTGAACCATAAAAGACTAAAATGAATCAAATAGCAGATACATAGTGTACCTGTTTATTAAAAGCTTCCATTCCCATATCAGAATTGCTTCCTGGACCCTGCATTCCCATTTCAATATCACCATGTCTTGAAGGCTGTCCATTAGTAGCCTCACTAACAAATGAATCCTACAACAACAAAAGGGTAAAAAAAACTATCCTTAAACTTTGATCTTAAGAAACAATAACATGATACTTTACTCAATCTAAGTCAAATCAAAAACACCCAAAATCTACATAGGGATTAACTATGATCCAATCCAATAGTCATAAAATCAATTTTAATTATCAAAAGTTAAAAATCAAAACATGATTAGTTCAGGATTCAAAGCTAAAATATGAACCTCACTTGAAAATTCACAATTAAAAAAAAATTAATCACACTATGTCACCTTATAGTATACAAAGAGTATCAAATCTGAGACTATAGATGAATTTTGGAAAAACCCAGTGATAAAAATTGAATTTTTTTGGGTTAAGAGAGGGAATTAGAGATATGAACTTACAGTAAGAAGGTCGTTCATGTTGAATTCAGAGAGAGAAAGAGGAATGTCCAAAGAAGAGACTAAAACGGCAACAATAATTCTATAAAACGACAGCGAAGTTATGCTAAGGAAAAACGAGGCAACCCACGAACTCTCTCTCAACAACAATGCCTTTTGTTTTTTGTCTTGTTTTATTTTTATTTTGAAATAAGAAGATTCTTTTGTTTTGTTTTATGTTTTCAAATTTCAATAAATTAATTCTTGAAAATATTTGAGTAAATAAGTTTCCAATGTAGTATTTGACTTTTTGACCAAAAAAAAATACTTTTTTTTTACGGACCAAAAGAAAAATACCTAATGTGTTGCTTTTTGTAGAAATAATTTTTTTATTAAAATTATGGGGTTTCTTCTACCAAAAATTTATTAGGTCATTATATCTTATATGTTTTTCTTAAAATCCAATAAAAGTTAAAAAATATTATTGTTTAAAAATTAATTTTTAGACACTTCATATAAATATTCGAATGAGTAACTCCGAATTAATATATACGAGAATGCTATTTAGATAATAACATTCGATTAAAAATTTTATGCATTATATTTTTCCTACTCATTCACATAAGTTTGAAAACAAAACTCTAAAATCTCTCAATTTTTACTCTTACTTATTCAAATTTAATCCAAACTTGTTAAATTAATTCACACCTATAAAACTTAAAAAAATAAATAAAAAGGCACTATACAAAATTTTATGAAAGAAATATCACTACTTTTTCTAAGAGAGTTGGTGACCTTTTGGGAGATAATTGCGGAAAGAGTATCATGGCTAGAGACATATGGGCTTTAATCGTTTATTAGCTTTTGGATGAATCTAATTTAGCCCTTGGATTGTACTTAGCAAGCTAAAATCAACTATGGAAAAAAATGTTTCCAGCTCCATTACTCCTCCTCTAGAGACTCCATTGTTTTTATTTACCTTATATATATATTTTCAGATGCCAGTAATAAATTTTTGTAAAATAATGATTGTTTAAGTAAAAGAAGTGTTTGTTAGATAATTTCAAGGGTCTATTTGTTTGATATTCAAAGTAAAATGTCGTAAGTGTGATAAATTTAAAATATAATGTATAAGGCTTTTTCATACTTTTTTTTTTCCTCCTAAGACCCAATCTTAGATCATAATATTGAGGCATGGTGGTGTGTATATGATAGGAGGTGCAATTAGATATTTTAAGTAATAATATAATTATGTTAGTTGTTATTTTTAAATGTTGTTGAATTGAATCTTTAATAGAGTTTGAGTTTTGTAATTAATTATACATTGAGAGTTCTATATATGTAGTGTCTATGACACATTAGGAATCAAGAAATCAAATGAAAAGTTATTTTATTCCTTTTATTTTATTTATTCAATTTAATGTTTTTCCCTCTTTTAGTGTAGAAAACCATAATTCTTAGTTTTGATAGGAAAACTTTATATCAATTGGTGCTTTCATCCATGTACTCAAATCCTTCTTTAGATTATCCTTATCATACATCTTCATATCATCCATGAAGCATTCCTCCTACCTATCTCACAAACTCCTCTTTTACATCTCCAATCACTTCCTCATTTTCTTCTATGGATCATCATTACCAAGTTTGTATTTAACTCACGGATATTCACCACATACATCTAATTCTAACACATATTCATCTTATTCATCATCTCATTATTCATATTACTACAATAATTATCATCAACAAGTCCAACCAACAAACACCTCTTTCACAATTGATCATCAATATCAAACCCATTCTAGAAATATAAGAGATTTTGAGAAGTATCTCCAAATATCTCATCCCTCTTTTAAGAAAACATAGAAACAAAATTCTCAAACAACCATTAGATCCATAGACCACTTCAAACCCTTTATCATCCATGTTTCAAGCAAGCCAACAAAAAAACCCAAACCCTTTATCATCTTCATTGAAAACCCACTGTTAAGCACATAGGCAGAGGATCCAAACCAGACAACAACGTTTCACGACGTGTTGGTGTTGTTGGTATATTTCTAGGAAATGTCGCATTCTCTTTCGGCGACTTCCCAACCGACATCCCCCACTTCTTCGAAGCCATCGATCTCGCCCCCGACAACCATGTTCTTTACTCCAATCGATCTATGCGTGAAGATGGAATCTGTGCTTTCAACCAACATTCTTCTTCACTTGTTATTGGGGATCTGAATCTTCCTCAGATGATGAATCACGGTGGATACAACACGGTTTGGTCTCAACATCTGCCTTTGGATCCTAACATGAAGTTTTAGAACCCTAACTTAAAACCTAATAACAACAACGGGTTGGTGCATTTAACAGTAACTCAGGTATGCAAAAACTAACCTTAAGCTTTCTTTGTGGAAGTCAAAAATTGAATCTTTCTAATAAAGAGGTTCATGGTGAGAGTTTTCTAAATCCGTTTGATAGAATGAGTCAAAAGAGTAAAGAGGTTATGGTTTCTGAAACAAACCTGAATGGTGACGAGGATTGTGGGAAACCATAAGATGAATTGGAGTTGTCGGATACTGAAAGTGTTCCAAAATCATTCATAGGAGAGATTCGTCATAACAGTCTGGGATCTGATTTGAATAATGTTCATGTTACTGATATTGTTGCGAAGGTTGGTACCGATAGTGGATTCAGAAGTGTTCAAAACGGTGTTGTAGTAGAGGAGGAAGAATTGAAGTTTAAGGATCGTGAATTGGAGAATGTTCAAAACGGTGCCGTTGCGGAGGTGACATATCAGGCTGATATGTTTATGGATAAAAACAAGGATTATGTTGGTGGATTTCTCGGTGTTGGTTATCCATCACAATCTTGATCTAGCTCCGTTGAAGCGTTGAAATCGAATGACACAATTCCAAGACGCCATAACTCAGCAACACCCGATGAACAAACGAAAATGGCTGAATCTGTTGGTTTCGATAACCTTGATTCACTGGTTGATAAAACTGCAGGTCAACGAGAAATTCATAAGGCTTTTCATAAAACTGAGTATTTATGTTTGACATCAAATTACATTGATGAATCATGGCAATTCAGAAAGAGGATATTCAATTTTATACGGATTGATCCTTCTCATACTCAAGACATGCTTTCAGCAGCTGTGATGTCTTGTTTAAAGGATTGGGATATTGAGCGTAAGTTGTTCTCCATGATTTTGGACAGTTGTTCTAGCTGTGACAACACTGCATCTAGAATCAGTGAGAAACTTATGCAAAACATGTTTCTTTATTGTAAAGGTCAATTATTTGATATATGTTGTGTTTCCACTGATAATTCTGAGCTCAAGGAAAGGTGTTTGGTTTATGATAGTGTTGTGAATACTACTTACATGGATGGGTTCTTTAATCAAGGAAGAGATAATGAGGGTATGGATTCTTACAAGTTGTTCATGGATTGCCAGTTTAGGATGCTTCCAGCAACTAGTAATGTTCTGCTGGAGGTTTTTCTTAAGCATGGTAAGCAAAAGGAGGCTTGGGAATTGTTTGATCAGATGTTAGATAATCACACTCCTCCTAATTTTCAAGCTGTTAATTTTGATACTTTAAATGCCATGGTTAATGAGTGCTTTAAGCTAGGTAAGATTGATGAAGTTGTTGCTGCTTTTAGGAAGGTTGATTACACTTTCACATGTATCAGTGGAGTTTTTCTCTTTATACTATGAGATCCGGGAGTAATTTTAGAACCTTGAGAACAAGGTTCAATGTGAACCGGGCGGCAATGATAGGAGGTGTAATTAGATATTTTAAGTAGTAATATAATTATGTTAGTTGTTATCTTTAAATGTTGTTAAATTGGGCATTTAATAGAGTTTGGGCCTCATAATTAATTATCCATTGAGAGTTCTATATATGTAGTGTCTATGACACATTAGGAATCAAGAAATCAAATGAAAAGTTATTTTATTCCTTTTATTTTATTTAGTCAAATTGATCTTCTTCCCCCTTTAGTGTAGAAAACCCTAATTCTTAGCTTTGATAGGAAAACTTCCTATTAGTATGATATGGACTCAGATTTCGACAGAACTTTGGATGGTCTTAGTGTTGCGATTCCAGATTTTGACCTTAGCAATTTTACTAGTAAGGACACTGTCCCTCCTAAAGCACAACATGTTTTGGTGAGTGTACTTTTTAGTAAAATTGTTAAGGACATGAATGTGAAGTTTGACATGACCACAAGGTAGGAGGCATTTTTAGTTGTTTGTAAGTCGCACATGCTAAAGACTTTCTCTTTACTATTCCTATTGATGGGCTAGGCCAACATATGTCACCGATAGAGTATCGTACTATCCTAAGATACTGCTTTATAATTCCTTTATTTCCTATTGATAAGGTTTTCCCTATTTTTCGTAAGGCATGTTTGGATACATTTGGAGAACACGCGGTTCATTGTAAGGAGATTCTAGGCTTCAAATACCGACATGACCTTGTTAGGGATGTCATGTTTGATATATTCTGATGTGCTAGAGTATCTGTGAAGAAAGAGGCGCCTGTGAATTTTTTGACTTACCCACTTTATGGGAGATCAACACATAGGCCAGCAGATGTTTTGGTGTACGAATGGGTAGGAAGGAAACATGTTTGTGTGGACTTGACGTGAGTTTCTCCACTGGTGGGTTTGAGGGATGGTAGTTTTATTGTGGGACAGGTAGCTCTCAAAGCTGCTTCCAGTAAAGTGGTCAAACATGAGAAAGTGTGTTCTGAAAATCAACATGTTTTTATACCATTTGCCTTTAGCACTCTTGGTTTTCTAGCACCAGAAGCAGTTGATCTTTTACAAAGAGTTCAAAGGCTTATGAATAACAATGTTGTATCTCTTAGATATATGAATTTAGTTTTTAAGAAGATTGGTTTTGCTATCCAAAAAGGAGTAGTGGCGTAGCTTGTTGCCCACTTACCTTCTATTTTCGTATTGACCTAATTTTTAAATTTATCAAATCATGTAATAACTTTTTCACGGACAAGTTTAAATTGATTATTAGTATCACTTTTATTAATAATATTTTTATTTTAATTAACTATTAGTGTCAATTTAAATAGATTATTAGTGTTATTTTAATTAAAATATAATTTAAATTTTTACGGTTGATTTTAAATTGATTATTAATATCATTTTAATTAATAATTTTTAACTTTTTTATTTTAGATATAATAGATAGTGATAAATTGGATAAAAATAAGATTTGGTAATAATTATTTATATCTACAAATATTATAAGTTGTTATTTGTATTGAGATAATTTTACTAGATCCTAAGAAGGGAGAATATATAAAAAAGAAAGGAAAGTCAAGCACACTGAGGGATGAGCTTCCTACCAAAGCCACAAACCTCCCGATATGGGCATAAGGCAGCCCAAATTCTGTGAAAGGTCTCCCTATTGGGCTTGGGCCGTACGAAGTAATTTTCACATATCCAGTAAATGTGGGTGATGACATGTTTCCATACAGTGAATGAGTGAAGAGAGAGTCACAAAAAATTGATTCCCATATGATTCTAGGAAGAATAAGTCTCCTCTTGGCCTTCTATATGATCATAGAAGCGGGAAAAAAATTGTATTTCGGTTCTCTAGCTCAGACCCAGTAAGCCTTTATAAATACCTCAAACTTATGGTCGAAGAGGGATATCCAAAATTTTCCTAGAAAAGCCATATATACAAAATTTCTTACCATTTTGTATGAGCTAACCCTAAACAATGTCAGAATACCATAAACTCCACAAAGAAACCCTACAAACATAGGACTATCCTCATTATACTTATTTTAGCAAGTACATTCGAAGCCCGCCAAGGGGCCTCAATAAAATTAGCCTCAACCTCAAGCTCAGTCAGGTCCACATAAAGGAATACGCCTCAAAACTAATTATAATTATGAAGAAACAAATTCGAATAAGAGAAATGTCCATAAGATCTAAACATTTCATTAATAAGTCCTTGAAGGGTGAGGTTACAGAACCTCTATAACGGGGAGATGAAACTATTAATACGAAAGCAGGGGCCTAAGAGTTGGAAAAACATGCCTTTCAAAAATATTGACTAAGGAACTCAATTATATAAGTCTCACATGAGGGACTCGACTATCTAAGTCTCGTCTAAAGGACTCAATTATATAAGTCTCCGTAGTGAGAATTGCTGGAAGCGGTAAAGCATTAAGCAAAAAGTAAAGTATCATTTTTACCGGGTGATATTTAGGTTATATCGTATCGTGTCCACAGAGATTGGTGTATTGAAATGTCGTTCGACAAATCTCTTGTTAATGAGTTTAGGGTTTGAATGGGTTGAAAGGAAAGGTATCAACGAAAATAAATGTATAAAAAGGAAAGACAAATTTATCCGACTCTAATATACTCTACTCGTCACAAACTTAAACCTATCGACCAGTTATACTCAACTTACAATATTCAACAATGTCATCACGCACCAAACACAACACCCACTGTATCACCTTGGCGGTGATCTCTCAACCAACCTTAACAACAAAGAAGTCAACCGTGCTCGCTTATATCAACGATCTCTCAGAGCGACACAAACAACACAGAGGTATTAGTCAGAGATACCCAAAGTGAATATCATCTCTAAATCTATCTCTAGAATCCAGAAACTAACAGATAATCATCCTAGATAAGAATACAAGTAGTATATGTCTATAGCAACTCAAATCCCTATCATAGAGCAAAAATCAAGGATAACAATCGACAAAGATTTGTAAAGCAAGTTTTATACAACTCCATGGGCGACAAATATACATGAGTTGTAAGTAAATATACATAAAAAACCCAACAAAAGAGAAATACATAGAGAGGAGAAGAAGTAAACCATAAATCTTCCGGTTTGTCAGCGTCGGTTGATGAGAAATCCATCTCCAATCACCCATAAGCAAAGCCCTAGTGTTGTTTTCTAAGCTAATCTATAAAAAATAAGGTTGATGGAATTTGGGAATAAAAACACCCCAAAAACCATAACAAAAAATGAACTGAAAATGAAGTTATAAAACAAATCTCAACAGACCGCGCTTAGCGGGCTCACCGCACTAAGCGGGCTCAAAAACTAAGCTTTTGCCAAAATGTCAAAACGCAAGCATCGCACTATAAAATGTGCTGAGGGCACTTGCGCTTAGCGGCCTTTTGCATTCTAAGCGGACTCTCCAGGGCAAAACTTCTCAAAACTGGTCTTTTATTCCGAAAATTGCATCCGGAGTCGTGCCTTCGACACCTTATTCCTCGATGCTCCAAAATGAAACAAATACCTACAAAATGAATGGAAAAACATCAAACGGTACACTATATACACAAAAACACAAATAAACACAAACTAAACATATTTACACAAAAGTCGGTTTATTCAACCGATATTTACAACAAATAGTCGATAAGTGCAACAAAAAGTATATACAAAAATAGCTATAATTTGCACTTATTAAACTATCCCCAACTTGAACTTGTTTGTCCTCAAACAAGGCCAAACAACTCAAAGAACCAAAAGTAATTAACCAAAGAATCATGAATCTACAAGTTTTGAAAATGGAAAACAAATGTATGGTTCAAACAAAAACGCACACACAAGGTAAATACTTACACAATCCTACAATGATAATATGTAAATGAAATGAATCCAAAGTACAAAAATCATACTAAACATTCTAAAATAAAACAAGCTCAATCATGAATCACACCTAATAAAAATTCATCGGTAGATGAAGAACACACAAAAGTGAGGGGAAAAAAACACTTTTCCACAATCTTGTAAACAATAGACTAAATTATGCATTCATCCAAAAACTCATATTGGAAATACAAAGGCAAGAATCACAAGGGCTTTTCAAGGTTGCAATGTGGCTTGGTTAATAAACAAGGGATAAGTCCTAAAGCTAATTGCAATAAAAACTTGCCTTAACCTAAGGGAGTGATTAACTCACAAATACTCAAACAAAATAATTTCAATCAAACTTCTTCTTCATTGGAAATTTTAAACCAACACACATCACTTATTATCATAACATTATTTGAACCCTTTTTATTTTTGTTTTTCAAAACTTTTCTCTTTTTTATTTCTTTTTCTTTTTCTTTCTTTTTCAGTTTTTTTTCGTTTTCTTTCTTTTTCTCTTTCTTTCTCAACCTCATAGTAATACACACAAGAGCAAGCAAACAATTCTCTCCCCAACTTGAAATTAACCAACATCAAAATGTGAATACTCCCTACTTTCTAAGGCAAGGCAAAAATTCAAACTACAAATCATAGTTGAGGGTTCAAGAAAACAAAGAATCAATATCCATACAAAAAGATGAACCAAACACTCATAGACAAGAGTTTAGCAAAAACAACATGGACATCGACAAAAAAGTCAAAAGGGGATATGTGATACGGTGGGAGAACTGACTTGGGTTTTGCGTTTGTTTTCGCAAATGTTTCGGTTGAGCAAGAGTCGTCACCGACTTTTTATTTTATCCTAAGGAAAGGTTAAAAAGCACAGGAAAAACCTTTGAGATGTTTTCTTGGGTTCGGGGAGTAGATTATAGAAAGGGAAGGTATTAGCACCCTTTCTATCCATGGTTATCCATGGGCTCTTAGTTACTTGCTTAGATCACTTGCCTTTGCTTTTCAATTGTTTGAAATGGTGCTTTCAATTGTTTGAAATGGTGCCTTGTGTGTGATTTTGGAAAATGTTTTGAAAAGAGGCCATTGTTGTGGCAACCTTTGTAATGATTCTTGTTTGAATGTATACAAAGGTGTTTTGGAAAGTTTTCAATATTTTGAAAGTGGGGTTTTGAAATTGTGTTTGATGTGTGTTTTGAAAAATGGAAAGGATTGTTTTGCAAGTTTGGTCAAGTAACCAAGAGCTATCTACCCTAAATTTCTCAAAGATCTTTCTCATGTTTTAACCCTTTTAACAGTGTTGTTTCACCATTGTATTTGGTGAACAACCTTGTGTTAGGATGTTAACGGGACAGGCATGGGTCATCGTATAGACCATGAATGCAATAGTGTCAAGTATCTTTGGTAATTTTTCTTAAGGGACTTGATCATTTTTAGGCAACTTGAGGTAGCGTCATCGAGGGACTATGATCATTTGATTTGTTTTTGTTTTGCCAAAGAAACTCAACATGCAAACATGGCCCATTTTGGAAGGCAACAAGTGGAGTAACACTAAGGGTGCAAGTGTGCATTGTGTTGTTAATTTTCATGCTTTTTTGTCTTTGTATTAGTCAAGCTATTTGTTGGTTTTTATTTGCATACGAACCCTAGGTCTATCATGGCATAATTTGAAAGCTTTATAATGCGAAAATGTAAAGTCCTAAATTATTACAACATGATTATGGGGATGGGGGTACAAATGTTTGAATGGGGGGATATTAGACAAGAAATTAAATCTAAACTATTACATCCATATCGAATATACAAATATTTAACATTTAAATAAATACAATGTAAATAAATATCAAAATGCAATGTATTATGCAAAAAAAGATTTTTTATGTATGTAAAAAGGTTTTCATATTTGAAGTATAAACAAAAATAAAAAAAGGTTATTTTTTGATTATTTTTATGGTTTAGGGCAAAACCCTAATTTTCAAGTAAATAGTGTTTATTTATTAATTATGTACAAAATTTGTTAATTATATACAAAAAATAAAAGTATATTATAAAAAAAGTATTTTTGATGTCAAATATTAAATAAAAATAAAAATGTATTATTTTCATATTTTTTTCCTAAATATTTAATAAAATATGTATAGGTATATTTATATGTATTTAAATATGCTAAATATGTACAAAAAATAAAATATTAATTATTTACAAAAAATGTATATTTTAGAAAATGTTTCCAAAATGTAAACAAAAAATAATAACTGAAAAATAAATATTTTTGTATTATTTTCTAGGGTTTTAGTAAAAAGTATATATATTTATTTACATGTATATATCTAATAAAACAAATAAATGCCAAATAAATGCAAAAAAAGATGGAAAAATATTTTTGGAGTTTTTTATGTTTGTACAAAAAATATGAAGTCAGAATCAAAAAAGAAAAATGCAAAATGACAATTATTTCACACAATGGGCCAGGGGGGGTGCAAATGGAAAAAAGGGGTGTAAACAGCAAGACTGACTCAGGCCCAGCCCAAGCCAGTCATCTTCTTCCTCCAGCTTCTGTCAAACGCGCGCCTCTCCTTTCAAAATACAAACTCCTGATTCCTTGATTTTTAGCAAAAACTCATAACACAAACAATGTAGAGCATCAAACCACGATCTAAATATGTAAGAAACTTAACCTAACTCTAAGAAACCAGGGAGAATTTCTTCTCCCCCAATTTCTGACCTAATTTTTCTTCAATGTTCATGGCCAAAATTCTCACAGCATGCTTAATATAAATGAAAAGTAAATACATGGATGGCTTCAGGGCTCTGAGTAGAACATGTTTTATTCACAAACGTAAGCTTAATCATGCCTGGATAGAGAGATAGAAGTTCATGGTTTTACCTGTTTCAGCTTGACTCGAACAGAGCAATGTAGGTATCTTCAACGAAGTTTGAGCTTTGGTTGAGCTTGCCTGAAGTCCAAGGATGCTTCTCCAACTCCTAGCTTGCTTTGAAACCAACTGAATCGTGCTATGGAAGTCCACCTGCAAAACTGAAAACTGAAAATGGTAGGTGAGGTTAGGGGTGTTACAGCTGGTGCTTAGGGCTTGGAATAGTTTCAGTGGATGGTAGGGAATGTGTTTGAACAAGCTTTGGCCAAAACGCACGAGCAAACTGAGTTGTGTAACTCAATCTGCAGGGATGCCCTATTTTTTGCAGTAAAATGGTGTTTTGGTGAATGGGAAAGTATGAGGGATGGAAGGGTTGTGCCTTAGGTCAGTTTTGATGTATGGAATATGAGAACAAAGTTTGCTTAAGCTCTGGTTTTCAGGAAGTGAGAGTTGGTATGTGTTTGCAAGATTTCTTCTACTTGAAGCAAGAAAGTGCAAGTTGACATATAGGCATGTACAATGCCCTAAAGTATGCTGCAACTTTGGCTCTTGGTAATTGGAATTTGTCTACCAAACTTTGCCTTAAAGATCTGGCTTGTACTTCAAAGATTTAGAACTTGACATAAAGCATCACTTTTCCAAAATGGCAAGTTTGCTTTTTCTAATTAAGGATTAATTTAGCATGTATTGTCCAAATGAATGAAATAATGTCTTAACACAACGGTTAGGCATTAAATTAAGGAGTGCAAACTTGGTTTAGAGGCCTGCAAGCAAGTACCAAGCATGCTGGTTTGAAAATGAAACTTGTATGAACATGTATTTGGTTATGAACAAAAGTGAGTTTTGGCCAACTTTGCAAATTCGATTCTCTCTAACCACAAGGGTGTTTGATGAGTTCTTGGACAATTTGGAAAGCTTGGAGTGTGTACTACAATCCATATTTGTAATGAAAATTGAAACTCCAAGTGGAACCATGTGAAAAATGGACAAGAAGTTGGACAAAAATCCTGCCTAGAATAGGTCAAAATTTCTCTAAGTTAAAAAATGTTTTGCACCCTTGTTCCAAAAATCATAACTTGAGATACAAGCTTCCTTTGAGAAAACTTTGTGAATAAAAGTTGTATATTTTGAAATGGACTACAACTTTCATGTTTCAAGTTTTCTTTGAATCCAATTGGATCTTGGTGAAAAAATGGGACAAAGTTAGGAAAAAAATAAGGAAATCTCATAAC
Organism: Vicia faba; assembly: GCA_948472305.1. NCBI lineage: Eukaryota > Viridiplantae > Streptophyta > Magnoliopsida > Fabales > Fabaceae > Vicia > Vicia faba. The sequence continues at coordinate 361,157,504 of OX451735.1, forward strand.
TTAGAAAAATTCTAAGTTATGAAATTTTCTCATTCTAAACCCTAATTTGCAATTTTGGGTTTCTTGATGAACAAGTTTCACAATTTGACATGTCTTGATGAAAAATGAATCTTGGCACTTGATTTTGACCAAAAAGTCAAAGTTTGACTTTTCAGTATACAATCAAATTTTGATCAGTTGACTGAAAAATTCATCTGTCAATCCTGTGCATTTGAGATCTTTTGAACTTATTGAATGGGTCCAGACAATGCCATTGAGTCCTTGAGTCCATATATGAGCTTGGTTTGCCATTGGTTAGGTCAAACAGTCAAAAATTGCCTTTGTGCAGTCAAAACCCTAAAAATGACCATTTTGCCCTTTTGGTGATCTGATCAAATTTCTTGTGGAATTGTGATCCAAACTTGACCAAATGGTTCATATGAGTTCATTATGTTGATGTGGGTCAAAAATTATGAGGTTTGACTGTCAATTGGCCACAGTTGACTTTTTCCCCAATATAGTTGATTTCTAGGTCAACTGTCCAATTGACTGGGCAAAGATTAGAATCAAGGCTTGAAACTTGGTATGGATAAACTTGTGAGTCCAACATGAAGCATGGAAGTCACCTTGGGCATTTTAGGTCAAAATATCCCTGTGCAAACTCAAACCCTAATTTAGGTCAGTAGTGTAAGGAGAGGTCTTTAGCAGAGCAAACCCTAGCTTGGTCTTTAGCTTCAAGAGTCTTGTGGTGAGAAAATGTTGGTGAAATGAGAGGGCAAATTTTGGGGTATAACAGTTGCCCCTGTTTAATCTTCTTGAACCTGAAGAGTTAGATTGACAAGTTTGTCGTTCGCGTCTCGAAGGTAAAAGGAGATTGGACACTAGAATGCCCGTAAATTTGCACTCGTCAAAGGTATAGCTGAGGAAATGGGCTTAAAGATGTCATTTGGAGGTGGTAGAATCTTGCTGGAGATGGGCTTAAAGATGCCATCCAAGAATCTTTGTTGATTTGCAATGTTGTAGGTCAGAAGAATGAGCATCAAAATGGTATCCGTGTCTGGAATGCATTTGAACTGTATCTGGAGACTGAGTTTGTATGAGCAGAAGGATGGCGTTCGTGTTTGGCGCGTATCTGAGCTGTAACTGTTTCTGAGTGTAGAATGAATATCAGAACGACTGTCGTGTCTGGAGTGTGTCTGTATTGTATCTGGATAACAGAGGAATATCTGTATATGGAGCAGCTGTGTGCTAGGGATAAATTCTGAATGAGTGAAAGAATGGCAACCGTGTTTGGAGCGTATCTGGAGTGTATCTGAAGTTGAGATCTGTATGAGTAGCAGAATGACTTCCGTGTTTGGAGTGTATCTGAAACTGTAATGGGGATATGAATAAGTGACAGAATGATTTCCGTGGCGACTGCACTAGGGGGAATCAAACTGCTGGTGTAAAGGTTAGAATGGAATCCATGTTTGGAGTGTATCTGAACTTGTAGTTAAATCTGAATGAGAGATAGAATGGCTGCCGTATCTGGAGCGTATCTAGTCTGTATCGGATTGTTGAAATCTGAATGAGTAGTAGAATGACTGCCGTATCTGGGGTGTATCTGCACTATATCTGACTTGAAATTCTGAATGAGTAACAGAATGGCTTCCGTGTATGGAGCGTATCTGAAACTGTAACTAGATAACTGTCCATGATAGTCTTTTAATCTTATCCTGAAAAGGGTAAAAATGATAGCTGAACACAAAAGTTATATAGCACGAAATGTATGATGTAATATGTATGTTATATCAATGTTTATGATATGAATGTAATGAATGCGCATGTAAGCTGATGAGCTGTCTGGCTGAGGAAGACGAATCCTGGATAGCCTGGAGATAATAGAATCTTGACTGCTGCCGGGGATTGTGAATCCTCGACTGTTGCAGGGGATTACAGGAATCTTTGATTGCTAAGGCTGAGACATCTTTGTTGACTGCTGACTGCTTAGGGAACAAGATCTTCAGTTGTTGAGGGATCTTAGGATCACTGCCGGGGACTTAAAGTCCTTGGTGACCTGTGGGGAATGAGAATTCTGATGATCTCTACTGGGGAGTTCAGAATCTGGGAGACTCATGCTGAGAAGTGAGATTGAGAATCTTTGATCTGATGGGAAGTATCTCTGTGGGGAGAATATTCACTAGTTTGGTTCTGTTGGGGATTGATAGTTGGAAGTTTTAGCTCCGCTGGGGATTAACAGTTTTGGCTCCACTGGGGAACTTGAAACTTGACTCTGAGGGGAATTAGATTCTGGAAGGTTCTCTGGCTGGGGAAATCATCTTTTTAGAAAACTTCTGCTTTGCCGAGGGTCCTGAAGTTTTAACTCTGTTTGGGGAATTAAGTTCTGGATTTTAACCTTGTTGAGGAATTTGGAGTTTAACTCCGCTGGGGATTTCTTCTGAGAGGGCATCAAAATATCTATTTGTACCTTCAACCTATCAACAATCATCTTTCTTGATTTGTAAGAAAATGATTATGTTCAAATGCATATGCCTATTTAACAAAACATTGGACGTTTCTCAAATAAAACATAAGTGTGAAAAAAAAAGAAAAGGAAGGCAAAGCAAATCTCTGTATTTTGAAAAGTATTTGTATTAACTTTTTATGAGTATCTTTGTACAAAGGAGACAGACATCCTAGTAAGAGGATGTTGTCGTTAACATTGAAAAATTTATACAAAAGAAAGATGGCTATGTGTAATAATTCCATAGGAATCCCATTCTGCCATAGCCTTCATAACTCTGAATACTTGTCCATTCGCTGCTTCGTCCGCTGACTACTGGATTGATCCGAAACTTGGAGCTTGTCTGGTGGAGTGATTGTCCTTAAAGTGATCCGACGAGACATAGTCATACGCTTTAATTCCCTAACTTTTGCCTGAATCGCCCTTTCGGGTTTTAGATTCACCGGGAAACCCTTTTTTGCCCAAGTCGCCCTTTCGGGTTTTCAACTTGCCGGGTGTACAGATTTTTTTTTGTTTTATCCCTAGTTTTTGCCTGAACCGCCCTTTCGGGTTTTCGGTTCATCGGGATGCCCATTTTTGCCCAAGTCACCCTTTCGGGTTTTCGACTTGTCGGGTTATTTTATGCGTAGTATCTTTTGACTATGTCTGCGTTCGCAGGGTGTGGCAAATCGTCGCCGTCCATGGTGGTCAGAATCATTGCACCACCGAAAAATATGCTTTTGATCACAAATGGTCCTTCGTAAGTAGGAGTCCATTTGCCCCTGGGATCACTTTGCGGCAAGATGATCCGCTTGATTACAAGATCTCCGAATTGATATACTTGACGTCTGACTTTCTTGTTGAAGGCCTTGATCATCCGTTTTTGATAAGTCTGACCATGGCAGACAACAGTAAGTCGTTTCTCATCGATCAAATTAAGTTGATCAAGTCGAGTCTGAATCCAATCATCTTCACTCAAACCAGCGTCTTTCATAATCCTTAAGGAAGGAATCTGAACCTCCATGGATAGGACAACTTCCATGCCATACACCAAAGAAAATGGGGTTGCCCCGGTCGAAGTACGTGCCGTGGTACGATATCCATGCAGAGCAAACGGTAACATCTCATGCCCGTCCTTGTAGGTAACTGTCATTTTCTGAATGATCTTCTTGATGTTTTTGTTCACGGCTTCAACAACACCGTTCATCTTCGGCCGATAGGGAGATGAATTGTGATGATAAATCTTGAACTGTTCACATAGAGCGGTGATCTTGGTATTATTCAGATTTGTACCATTGTCTGTAATGATCCTGTCGGGGACACCGTACCGGCATATGAGGTTTTGCTTGATGAAGCGGGCAACCACATTCTTTGTAACAGAGGCGAAGGAAGCTGCTTCGACCCATTTGGTAAAATAATCAATAGCCACCAGAATGAAGCGATGTCCATTGGATGCTGTGGGCTTGATCTCTCCAATCATGTCAATGCCCCACATTGCGAATGGCCAAGGAGTTGTCAGAACATTGAAGGGACAGGAGGGATATGTACCTTGTCGGCGTAGATTTGGCATTTATGGCAAGTACGGGAATGTTGATAGCAATCAGCTTCCATGGTAGACCAGTAATAGCCTGCCCTTAGAATCTTCTTAGCCATCATATGCCCGCTCAAGTGGGTGCCGAAGGTGCCACTGTGTATATCGGTCATGATCAACTCTGCTTCAGCTTTGTCCACACAACGAAGTAAAACACAATCATGGCTACGCTTGTAAAGAATGCCGTTGCTTAGGAAGAACTTGGCAGCAAATCTCCTTAAGAACTTTTTGTCATTGACGGAAGCTCCTTCGGGATATTCTCTAGTCTGGAGATACCTTTTGATTTCATGAAACCAGGGTTGTTCCATTACTTCTTCAGTATTAATCTCATGACAGTGCGCAGGTTCATCCATTCGCTCGATGGTAATTTGGGGAGCTTCGTTATCCCAGTTGAGTTTAAACATGGAAGACATTGTAGCCAGAGCATCTGCTAGCTGGTTCTCTTCTCGCGGGAAATGCTCGAAGGTGATCTGCTCGAAATGAGGCAACAATGTCAGAACATGTTCTTTGTATGGGATAAGATTAGGATGTTTGGTGTCCCACTCTCCTTTGACTTGACTGATAACCAAAGCCGAGTCCCCAAATACAACCAAAGATTTGATCCCCAGGTCTATAGCAGCCTTGAGACCAAAGATGCAAGCTTCATATTCGGCCATGTTGTTGGTGCAGCTGAAACAAAGTCGGGCCGTGAAAGGTGTATGGCAACCTTCTGGAGAAATGAGTACCGCACCGATACCGTTTCCAAGTGCATTTGAAGCACCATCAAAGTACAAGGTCCATCGGGATCCATTTTCAGGTCTGTCATACGGTCCGTTACCTTCAATGTTGTCTAAAGTCATGATGTCCTCGTCTGGGAAGTCGAATCTCATGGATTGGTAATCTTCGACAACTTGATGAGCTAGATGGTCAGCTAGCACACTCCCTTTTATAGCTTTTTGGGTAGTGTACTAGATGTCATACTCAGTCAGGATCATTTGCCATCTAGCGATTCTTCCAGATAAAGCCGGCTTTTCGAAGATATACTTGATAGGATCCATTTTGGAAATCAACAAGGTGGTATGAGTCAACATATACTGCCTTAGTCGGCGAGCAGCCCATACCAAAGCGCAGCAAGTTTTCTCGAGCAGTGAGTAGTGAGTCTCACAGTCGGTAAACTTTTTACTAAGGTAATAAATGGCATGCTCTTTTCGACCAGACTCGTCATGTTGGCCCAGCACGCACCCCATTGAGTTATCCAAAACAGTTAGATACATGATCAACGGTCTTCCTTCGACGAGTGGCATCAGAATAAGAAATTCTAATAAGTACTCCTTGATCTTATCAAAATCAACTTGGCAATCGTTGTTCCATTCAACTACCTGATCCTTATTCAATAGTTTGAAAATTGGCTCACAGGTAGACGTCAGATGAGAGATGAATTTGGAAATATAGTTCAAGCGCCCCAAGAATCCCCTAACCTCCTTTTCAGTACGGGGAGCAGGCATTTCTTGTATAGCTTTTACTTTTGCTGGATCGACTTCAATACCCTTGTTGCTGACAATAAATCCCAGAAGTTTACCAGACCTAACTCCAAACGTGCACTTGCTTGGATTCAGCCTGAGTTTGTACTCTTTCAACCTGGCAAACAGCTTCTGCAGATGTTCAAGGTGCTCCTCCTCTGTTTGTGATCGAGCTATCATATCGTCTACGTAGACTTCAATCTCATGATGTATCATATCATGAAACAAAGCTACCATGGCGCGTTGATAAGTTGCCCCTGCGTTCTTCAGTCCAAACGGCATCACCTTGTAGCAGAAGGTACCCCATTGTGTAACAAAGGTAGTTTTCTCCATGTCCTCGGGGGCCATTTTAATCTGGTTGTAGCCCGAGAATCCATCCATGAAGGAAAAAACCTTGTGCTGAGCTGTGTTGTCAACCAAAATGTCAATATGCGGCAGCGGAAAATCATCTTTAGGGCTAGCCCTGTTCAAATCCCGATAGTCTACACACATTCTGACCTTGCCATCTTTTTTAGGTACAGACACGATGTTAGCAACCCATTGTGGATATGATGTAACAGCCAGAAAGCCCGCATTGAACTGCTTCATTACTTCAGCCTTAATCTTTTCTGACATGTCAGGTCTCATTCGGCGGACCTTTTGCTTGATCGGTGGACAATCTTCTCTTGTGGGGAGACGATGAACCACGATATCTGTGTCTAACCCTGGCATGTCTTCGTAAGACCAGGCGAAGATTTCAATGTTTTCATTCAACAGCTGTATTAAGCGCTCCTTGACACTTGGTTCCAGGTTGGCACCCACTTGTACTTCCTTCCTGTCTTCCTCTGTTCCTAAGTTGACATTTTCCAACAACTCTTCATGAAGCAAGATGGCCCTATCTTCTTGTTGTAGAAGTCTGGCTAGTTCTCCCGGTACTTCACAATCTTTGTCATCTTCGTATTCAGCTTGATTGACCAAATCTTCAGAGTTTTCGAAGGATACAGAAGAATAGTCACCCATGGAATCCAGAGTGGATGGGTACCTGCATTTGTGAGTGTGGGTGTGTGTAAGGGATAGCCATCCTTAAACAAACAAAATGCAAATGGAAAGAAAATGAACACAGCAGTTTATAAATGAAAAAAAAAACGTCCAATGATTCATTAAACATGGCATATGATAATGAATGAAATCAAACCCTTACAAATGGACCTACATGCCCCGGGCAAGACAAGAGGTGAAAAAATAGTGTGCGAATTGTATCAGTTATTACAGACCATAAAAACTGGAAATTGTTCAAAGATAAAGATTACTGATGAATAAAGGTAATGGGAACTAAGTCTTTCGCCTCCCAGTTGTGCAGTCCCCCTTCAATGGTTGGGAAGATCCACTCTTCAAAGTTGCCCTCTTCGTCTTCGTCTTCCAAAGCATTGATTCCATGAGGAGAAATCTTGATGGGTGTCTTTTCAATTTTGGAACGGCGCATGGCCTTCTGTCTCGCAGCGGTGAACCCCAAACCAAATTTGTCTGTCTTGTGAGGAAAGTCAGGCAGCTGTCCCCATGTTGAGTTCTTTCCCTCTTTCATTGCAACCTTTGCGTCTTTCAGAGATGCCATCCTGGCCACCTGCTTGGGTACCTCAGCTACTGCCTTCGCTGCCGCAACCTCGGGAGAAACCTCTTCGAAGTTCTGAAAAGGTGTCTCAATGAACTCGCCTTCTACCTCCACATATCGAAAGGAGTTAAGATGACTGATCATGTATTCCTCTTCGCCATGCACCGTTATGATTTTACCCTTAACAGGGTACTTCAGCATCTGATGTAAGGAGGAGGTGACTGCCCCAGCATGATGAATCCATGGTCTTCCCAGCAAGCATGAGTATGATGGATGGATGTCCATCACGTAGAATATGGAGTTGAACACCTCAGTGCCTACCTTGATGGGAATGTCGACCTCCCCATGAACCATTCTCTTTGAACCATCGAAAGCTCTGACGATAATATTACTTGGCTTCAGCTCCAGGCCCTCACAATCCAGCCGGTCCAGAGCTTTCTTAGGCAGCACATTTAGAGAAGAACCAGTGTCGACCAGGACATGGGCGAGAGTGGTCCCTCGGCACTCAACTGAAACATGGAAGGCATCATTGTGGTTTCTTCCCTTAGGAGTCAGGTCAGCATCGGAGAAACCCAGACTGTTGTCGGTAGTAAGGCTGGCCACACAGTTTTGAACTTGATCGGCTGAGGTTTCTTGGGGAACATGGGCTGTCTTCAAAAACCTTATCAAGGATTTGGCATGAGCCTCCGAACAAAGCAACAGGGCCAACATTGAAATTTTTGAGGGGGTTTGCCCCAGTTGTTCTACCATATCATAATCACTCTTCTTAATTATTTTCAGAATCTCCTCCATTTCTTTCTTAGAGGTTTCGGGGATGACCAATGGCTGAGCCCTCGTCCTGACGAGCTCTTCTTGGATCCCTTTCCCCTTATCAGCAGCAGTAGGAGGGACAACCACAGGAGTAACATCTTCTTCAATCATTGGAGTGAAGGGGTGAAAAACACAAGAAGGGGGGGTTGAATTGTAAAACTGAAATCTAAAGCAATTGACAAGATATTTTTATCCTGGTTCGTTTGATCTCAAACTACTCCAGTCCACCCGTCAAGGTGATTTCGCCTCTCTCCAACGAGGTCTTAATTCACTATATTCAACTGAATATTACAGACTGCTTTAACAACTGCTAAAGCCTTCTTGATTCAAACCACAACCCGGTTTGTCAAGGTAACACTTTCTTACAAAGAGATAAAATAATGTGTGTGGATGTTTTCTACAAAACTTTATCACAACTGTGATGTATACACAAAATGAAGCTTAGAATCTAGATTGCTAAACAGTAATGGAGTATCAGAGTATGTGGTTTAGCAAAACTGGTAGAACGAAGATTATGGTTCAGCTTTGTGCGTGTAGAGATTTGGAGAGCATTAGCCATTATAATCTTCAAAGCCTTGTTTATATAGCACTTGAGAAGATGAACGTTGAATGCAATATTCTTGATTCAATGCTAATAACAAGCTTTCCTTTTTGAGCAGATCTTGTCTGGAATGAGGCCGTTGGAATTAATTAGCGTTCAATGCACAGTACCGTTGCTTCTTCAATGCACGTTCTGGCTTGGCTCATTCTGATTCTGCTTCGCTGCTGATGAACTATTGTGTTTCTGTATCAGAGTGTTTGAGCGCAGTCTTGTTCATCAAGCTTTAGCATGTACGTGAGTTGATCATCTGATCTTGACGTTCTGATGTAGCAACTTCTGATGCTGGTGTATGAAATATAATTCTGATGCTGAATAAACGTGATCTTGCTTATTTCAATCAGAGTATCTGCAAGTCAGAACATAATAATTTTAGGCAGCAGATAGTTCATTCATGAAACTTATAAATACTATATCTTTTCACTTTGTTATCATCAAAACTTAAATATAGGGTAGTAGATTCAAACATTGTTCTAACAATCTCCCCCTTTTTGATGATGACAAAAACTAGATATTTTAAATGAAAAATAACGTGAAAAGGTATCAGAGTTAAGAAGTACGGAGAAGTCAGAGTTAAGAGATACTCCCCCTGAGTTGGTTACTTCCCTTTGATTATACGTGTTCTTCAGGATCAGATCTCTTTCTTTCTTTGAACATCAGATTATCAGAGTCTTTGACTTATCAGAGAGCAGAGCTTCAGAGCTTTTCTTGTCAGAGCTTTGCTTTGGATCAGAGTATTAGGACGATCAGAACTTCATATTGATCAGAGTAACATTGATCAGAGCTTCTACATTTTGATCAGAGCTTCTAGTCTTCAGAGTGTCCAGGAGCTTCCTTGTGCCTGTAGACTTTAAACAAAACAGAAAAACATTTCAAGTAATAGAGTTAGAATGTTTGAGAGTTTCTGTCTAGTTAGCCGTTATTGATTTAAATATCATTCTTGTTCTCCCCCTTTTTGTCAGCAATCAAAAAGTGTTGGTGATGTGCTAAAACAATTAAGATCAGAAAAACAAATTATATTAAGATAGTTCAGAATCAGAGCAAGAAAATATTACAAAACATAGTCAAAACAGTACATCAGAAAATGAAGAAAACAGGAAAATGTCATGCATGAAAAAAGATTTAAGGTTGAGGAGGCAAGCGTGTGAACAGGCTCTCCAGCATCGCTTGAATCTTGTCAGAAGTTTCACTTTGCTTCTGCACCATGCTGACAACAGAGTCAATCTTGCTGTCCTGCACATCCATTCTTGCTTTCATCTTCTGATCACCTGCAGAAACGCTGCTGGAGGATGCCATTGTTCACACTAAAAAGGTTTTGAGAATGAATTGAAGAAAAAGGTTGCACGAGATGAACTCAGAAATATGCAGAAAATGCTTGAGTGATAGTGAGAAAGCGTAAAGAATAAGAATAAGAGATTAATGTGCTTAAATAGAGTTTTCAAAATTATTTTGAAAAGATAAACGTTTTTAAGAGAGAGAAAAATCATGATTGCCATTTAAAAGCATGATTACTTTTCATTAAATGCTTGCTGATTTTGGGGGATTTGAGAAAGATACTTAAAAACGGTTACCAGACATGTGTCTCAATGCACCCAATCAGCGCTATGCCTTCTCAGAAGCGTGCACGCGTTCTGCTTCAGAGATATGCTGATGATTGGATGACACTTGTTTGATGTAGTGATCAGCACGTCTGCCTTTGAGCTTAGACTCTCAGAACTTTAGACTTGCATCTGATACAATCTGCATGTTCTATCTTTCTGAAAGGAGATTGGTCAGAAGTTCACAGTGAAATAATTACATTCTGAAAGTAAATATATGGAATTAAAACATTTTCACTCTGGGCATACTTTCATGCTGAGATGTTTCAGAATGAAATTAAACCTATCTTCTGAAAGGGGTTTAGTAAAGATATCAGCCCATTGATGGTCTGTATCTATAAATTTTAAGTTCAAAATACCTTTCTGAATATAGTCCCTAATGAAATGATGTTTTATTTCTATATGCTTAGCTCTAGAATGTAAAATAGGATTCTTACTTAAGCAAATAGCAGAAGTATTATCACAAAGTATAGGAATGTTACTCTCAAAAATCTGAAAGTCTTCAAGCTGACTTTTCATCGAGAGCATTTGTGTGCTACATCCTGCTGCTGCTATGTACTCAGCTTCTGCTGTTGACAGAGCAATTGTTGATTGCCTTTTGCTGGACCAAGAGATCAGATTTTCTCCCAGAAACTGGCAGCTTCCAGAAGTACTTTTACGTTCCACTCTGTCTCCAGCAAAATCAGCATCACAGTAGCCTACTAAGCTGTAATCACTAGATTTTCTATAAAACAAACCCAGATTAGTAGTACCTTTCAGATACTTGAAAATTCGCTTAACAACTGTTAAGTGAGATTCTCTAGGATCTGATTGGAATCTAGCACAGATACACACACTGAATAATATGTCAGGTCTTGAAGCAGTCAGATAGAGGAGAGAACCAATCATACCTCTGTAGACTTTCTGTTCTACACTTTTGCTTACCTCTTCTCTTTCCAGAATGCACGTGGGATGCATTGGAATCTTTGATGGCTTACATTCTGAGAGGTCAAATTTCTTCAGAAGATCTCTGATGTATTTGCTCTGATGAATGTAAGTTCCTTCTGGAGTTTGATTGATCTGAATTCCTAGAAAGAATTTCAGTTCCCCCATGAGGCTCATCTCAAATTCTGCCTGCATACACTTAGCAAATTTTCTTCCAAGAGAAGGATTAGTAGAACCAAAAATAATATCATCAACATAAATTTGACAGACTAAGATGTCACTCTTAACTGTTTTACAGAATAGAGTAGTGTCCACTTTCCCTCTGGTGAATTCATTTTCAAGCAGAACGTTACTTAGCCTTTCATACCAAGCTCTGGGAGCTTGTTTCAGACCATACAGTGACTTCTTTAGTTTGAAAACATGTTCTGGATGTTTTGTATTTTCAAAACCTGGGGGTTGGTGAACATAAACTTCTTCTTCTATATAACCATTTAAGAATGCACTTTTGACATCCATCTGATACAGAGTGATGCCTCTATTAATAGCAAATGAAATTAAAAGTCTGATAGATTCTAACCTGGCGACTGGGGCAAAGGTTTCTGTATAGTCTATCCCCTCTTGCTGACTATAACCTTGTGCAACCAGTCGTGCCTTGTTTCTGATGACTTCACCTTGTTCATTTAGCTTGTTTCTGAACACCCATCTTGTTCCAATGACGTTGAATCCTTTTGGTCTGGGAACGAGATCCCATACGTCGTTTCTGGTGAATTGATTCAGCTCTTCTTGCATTGCCAGAATCCAGTCATTATCCAGAAGTGCTTCATCAATAGAAGAAGGTTCAATCAGAGACACAAGTCCCATAAGAGTTTCTTCAGAGTTTCTGAAGCTTGCTCTTGTTCTGATTGGATCTTCCTTTCTTCCTAGGATAGTCTCTTCTGGGTGATCCAAGCTGCTTCTGGGTAATCTCTTCTGAGGTTGATCAGCAGCTGTTGAAGGATTTCTAGCAGTGCTCCTTTCAGACGTTGAAGGAATGTCTGTGTTGAGAGCTTCTGATGACTTGTCTTCAGAACCTGCAAATTCAATTTCTATACCTGCAAAAGTTTCATTCTGCTTTGACTTTTCAGAGTCAAGCTTATCATCAAAACGAACACTGATTGATTCTTCCACAATCTGTGTTTCTGTATTGTATACTCTGTACCCTTTTGAGCGTTCAGAGTATCCTAACATAATACACTTCTGTGCCTTAGAGTCAAACTTGTTCAAATAATTCTTTGTATTTAATATAAAGCAAGTACATCCAAATGGATGAAAATATGAAATGTTGGGCTTTCTGTTCTTCCACAATTCATATGGAGTCTTTTCCAGAATAGGTCTTATTGAGATTCTATTCTGAATGTAGCACGCTGTGTTTATTGCCTCTGCCCAGAAAGTCTTAGCAACGTTTGTCTCATTGATCATGGTTCTGGCCATTTCTTGCAATGTTCTGTTCTTTCGTTCTACAACTCCATTTTGTTGGGGAGTTCTAGGACAAGAGAAATCATGCAGAATGCCTCTGTCATTAAAGAATGACTCAAAATCTTTATTTTCAAATTCTCCACCATGATCACTTCTGACTTTAACGATTCTAAGATCTTTTTCATTCTGAACTTGGTTACAGAAGGTAACAAACACAGAGTGTGACTCGTCCTTGTGTCTTAAGAACTTTACCCATGTCCATCTGCTATAGTCATCTACGATTACTAACCCATACTTCTTACCACTGACTGAAGCAGTTTTAACTGGTCCAAACAAGTCAATGTGCAGAAGTTCTAATGGCTTAGAGGTAGAAACAACATTTTTGGATTTAAAAGAAGGTTTTGCAAATTTGCCTTTCTGACATGCTTCACACAGAGCATCTGAATTGAACTTCAAATTAGGAAGTCCTCTGACCAGATTGAGTTTGTTAATCTGAGATATTCTTCTCATACTAACATGCCCCAATCTTCTGTTCCAGATCCACTGCTCGTTGTTAACAGACAGAAGACATTTTACATTCTGACTCTTTAGTTCAGAAAGTTTGATTTTGTAAATGTTGTTTTTCCTCTTACCATTAAACAGGATAGTCCCATCTTTCTGACTAACAGCTTTACATGATTTTTGATTAAAGATTATATCATAACCGTTATCACTTAATTGACTTATGGATAACAGATTATGCATCAATCCATCTACTAGCAGAACATTATTAATAGAGGGAAGATTTCCATTACCTACAGTTCCAGAGCCAATGATCTTTCCCCTCTGATTGCCTCCAAAGCCAACGTGGCCTCCAGGCTTAAGTTCCAGGCTTTGGAACATATGCCTTCTTCCCGTCATGTGTCGTGAGCAGCCAGAGTCCAGGTACCATGACTGGTGTTTCTGACTTGCTGCTAAAGATATCTGCAACATGTATTATTTTGTCCTTAGGTACCCAGATTTTCTTGGGTCCTGACTTGTTAGTTTTACCAAAACTCTGGTTGAATTTTGGTTTTACAGAGTGCTTACTGCTAGTATATTTGATGTCATGTGTGTGACCATACACAAAGTGTGAATTTAGAGGAGTGTGTTTAATGGTTAAGTCCATGACATTCTTTGGTGTAGGAACCTTACCTTGGTATCCTATTCCTTTCCTGCCGTTTCTGCTAACTCCATAGATCATTGAAGCCATTCTGCTTCTATCTATGCTTTTAGCTAGGAACTTCTGGAAACTGTGATCATACTCCTTGATGATCTCATCAGCGTTGCTGGGAGTTTCAGAAATTGGTTCCTTCTAAGAGTTTTGTAAAGTGTTTTCTAATTTTGAAATTTTATCTCTCAGCTCAGAATTTTCCAATTTGAGACTCTCAGACTTATTAGAGTCAGATTCAAGATTCCTTTTCAGGTCTCTGAATTTAGCTCTAATCTGCTGATAACGTTCCAGAATTTCATTAAGGCTTTCAGCAAGTTCAGCCTTTGTAAAGTTAACAGCGAAGTTAGGAAATACCTCTTCTGTGTCTGATTCTGAGTCTGATTCAGAAGCTTCACTATCATCTGGAATGTTAGCCATGAGAGCTATGTTTGCCCTTTCATCATCTGATTCTGAGTCAGCTTCAGACGAGTCAGAGTCATCCCATGTGGCCATGAGACTTTTCTTCTTCTCTCTTCCAAACTTCTTTTTGGGCTTTTCCCTCTGAAGCTTTGGGCAGTCACTCTTGTAGTGTCCTTGCTCATTGCACTCATAGCAGATGATGTCTTTGGTATTTGGCTTCTTGCTACTGGAGGAGCCTTCAGATCTTCTGTATCCAGAGGAAGAATCTGTCCTTCTGTATCTGGAAGAAGACTCGTTCTGATCAGATCTTCTGGGATTCCTGAACTTCCTTTGTCTTTGCTTCCACAGTTGATTTACTCTTCTGGAGAGAAGGGAAAGTTCGTCTTCTTCTGATGAGGATCCATCAGATGTTTCTTCAACTGCCTGCAAAACTTTAGATTCAAATTTTTTGTTAGATTTTAATGCTAAAGGCTTACCTTGCTTCTGAGGCTCGTCAGCTTCTAGCTCTATCTCATGACTTCTGAGGGAGCTTATAAGTTCCTCCAGAGTGATTTTGTTGAGATCTTTAGCTAGCTTCAGAGCAGTAACCATAGGCCTCCACTGCTTGGGTAAACTTCTGATTATTTTCTTGACATGGTCAGCAGTAGAGTATCCTTTGTCCAGAACTTTGAGACTAGCTACCAGAATCTGGAATCTAGAGAACATAGTTTCAATGGATTCAGATTCTTCCATTTTGAACGCCTCATACTTCTGAATGAGCGCCCGAGCTTTTGTTTCTTTGACTTGAACGTTGCCCTCATGCGTCATTCTGAGAGAATCAAAGATGTTCTTCGCTGTGTCTCTGTTGGAGATCTTTTCATACTCAGTATAGGAGATGGCACTGAGGAGGATGGTTCTGGCCTTATGGTGATTCTTGAAGTCACGCTTTTGTTGATCAGTCATTGATTTTCTA
This sequence comes from Vicia faba, assembly GCA_948472305.1. Taxonomy (NCBI): domain Eukaryota; kingdom Viridiplantae; phylum Streptophyta; class Magnoliopsida; order Fabales; family Fabaceae; genus Vicia; species Vicia faba. The sequence goes on from OX451735.1 coordinate 361,172,571, forward strand.
TCAATCTTCTGACCACTTGCATTCACAGGGTGCGTGTATCCATCTGTCACCATATCCCACAGATCAGCATCATGTGCTAGAAAGAAGCTTTCAATTCTGTCTTTCCAGTAATCAAAGTTTTCTCCATCAAAGACTGGAGGTTTGCCACTGAATCTGTCTCTGTCCTCATTATTGTCATTGCTGAAGTGAGAATTGTTTCCTGCCATTGTGTTTTTCTGACGCTGGATCTTGTACTGACACAGTTAAGTGTTTTAGCTCAGAACCAGGCGCTCTGATACCAATTGAAGGGGTGAAAAACACAAGAAGGGGGGGTTGAATTGTAAAAATGAAATCTAAAGCAATTGACAAGATATTTTTATCCTGGTTCGTTTGATCTCAAACTACTCCAGTCCACCCGTCAAGGTGATTTCGCCTCTCTCCAACGAGGTCTTAATTCACTATATTCAACTGAATATTACAGACTGCTTTAACAACTGCTAAAGCCTTCTTGATTCAAACCACAACCCGGTTTGTCAAGGTAACACTTTCTTACAAAGAGATAAAATAATGTGTGTGGATGTTTTCTACAAAACTTTATCACAACTGTGATGTATACACAAAATGAAGCTTAGAATCTAGATTGCTAAACAGTAATGGAGTATCAGAGTATGTGGTTTAGCAAAACTGGTAGAACGAAGATTATGGTTCAGCTTTGTGCGTGTAGAGATTTGGAGAGCATTAGCCATTATAATCTTCAAAGCCTTGTTTATATAGCACTTGAGAAGATGAACGTTGAATGCAATATTCTTGATTCAATGCTAATAACAAGCTTTCCTTTTTGAGCAGATCTTGTCTGGAATGAGGCCGTTGGAATTAATTAGCGTTCAATGCACAGTACCGTTGCTTCTTCAATGCACGTTCTGGCTTGGCTCATTCTGATTCTGCTTCGCTGCTGATGAACTATTGTGTTTCTGTATCAGAGTGTTTGAGCGCAATCTTGTTCATCAAGCTTTAGCATGTACGTGAGTTGATCATCTGATCTTGACGTTCTGATGTAGCAACTTCTGATGCTGGTGTATGAAATATAATTCTGATGCTGAATAAACGTGATCTTGCTTATTTCAATCAGAGTATCTGCAAGTCAGAACATAATAATTTTAGGCAGCAGATAGTTCATTCATGAAACTTATAAATACTATATCTTTTCACTTTGTTATCATCAAAACTTAAATATAGGGTAGTAGATTCAAACATTGTTCTAACATGGAGTTCTTGCAGATAGTTTTATTGGTGCAGGGGTAACCTTGGGAGCAGCTGAGGGTCCAAAGATTGCCTTTGGAGGGGCAATCTCTGGAGAGAAAATTCTTCCACTTCGGGTAATTTTGCTCGTACCGACAATGTTTCCAATGTCGGCAGTTTCTTCGTCAGAGCTCTCTTCAGTTATCTCAATTTGTTTAATACAGTGGTAGTAGATTTCTCCACCATAATTCCACGGTATTGATTTGTCAGATTTGTATGGGACGGGCCCAGGCATGGTTATTTTCAAGGGTGCAGTCTTCGGAGCGGATGTAATCTTAACAGGCCTTTTGGGGACCTTGGAAAGATTGGTGGAAATGGTTATTATTGAAACTTCATTGATAGGAGTTGGAGTAACAGGAGTCTTTTCGAAAAGAATTTGTTGGTTGTCCATTAGGCGTTGGATGCCTATCTTCAGCAATGGACAGTCGATTGGTAGGGAGGAACAAATGTAGCAATCTTCTTTACAACCTGGGAAAATCCCAGCCTTCAACAGATTCAACTTGATTGTCAGTAATGGAGTTATCAGATCATCAACAGTAGAAACAAACAGATCTTTTTCAACAGCATGGACATTGTGGCCATGTTTTGGCATTGGAGCGGAGATTACATTTGGCTTCTCAGGAGCGTAAAACTCGACCTCCTTGGCGTCAATTAAATCCTGAATCTTGTTCTTGAGTGCCCAGTAGTTGTTAGTATCGTGCCCAATGCTGTCAGAATGATAAGCGCATTTGGCTTTAGGATTGTAAGATGGAGAGGTAGTATTCACATTCTTTGGCGCCTCTTTAATGTTTGTAAGATTCAACTTCAAGAGATGTGGAAGGATTTGAGCAGGTGTCATATTCACTGGAGTAAACTGCCGTGGTGGCCTCTGCTGATAAGCTCTGGTCTGATCATTCCTTGATTGGTTGCTTCTAGGCTGTTCTGACGCAGACTTATGTATTAACACATCCCCCACTGTTGGTCGATGTTCTCCCCTTTCCCGATTTCTCTGAGTGTATACTGCAGATGCTTCTTTCTTGGCTGGGAAAGGTTTTCTAACAGCTGTAGACGTGGAAGCACCCTTTTCAATTTTCCCACTTTTGATACCGGCTTCTACCCTCTCGCCAGTCAGAATCAATTCAGTAAACCCTGCAGAAGAGCTCCCGATCAAATGGTTGAAGAAAGGGCCAGATAGGGTCCCCAAGAACATATCAACTAGTTCCCTATCTGAAAGCGGTGGTTGCACCCTACCGGCCAAGTCGCGCCATTTCTGGGCGTATTCTTTAAATCCTTCATTTGAGGCCATCCCCATACTTTGTAGCTGAGTATGGGTTGGCGCCAAGTCGGCGTTGTATTGATACTGGCGATAGAAGGCAGCTGCCAAGTCCTCCCAATTATGCACCTCCGACCTCTCAAACTGGTAAAACCAATCTAGCTGAGTACCGGACAAGCTGTCCTGAAAGAAGTGTACCCAAAGATTTCTATCGGATGAATGAGGTTGAATTTTTCTGACATACGACCTTAGGTGCATCTTCGGGCAAGACAGACCGTCGTATTTTGCAAAAGTTGGCACCTTGAATTTGGGAGGGATAACAATCCCCGCAATCAGTCCCAATTCTTCAAAATCTAACCCGGGAACCCTTTGCAGCTCCATAGCTGCCAGCCTATCTTCCAGGTTTTTGTATTTGTCGTCCGCTGGCGGGTATTTCTGCTCTGAATAATCTTCATCTTCTTCAACCTCTTCTTCTTCAGCCTCAGACTCAGAAGGTAATGCAGCTCCCTTTCCTTTGCCGGTCCCCTCGTCAGATGTGGAGGGGAATTCAAGAACTCTCCTAGCCTCATTCTCAAATCTTCTTCCCAGTGTAGCTACCCCAACTCTTTTCTTTTTCTTTTTTCCTTTTTCTTGCTCTTTATTCCCCAACAGTGCTTTAAGATCCTCCTGACCCTTTGCTAAGGTCATAAGGAGCTGTTGAAACTGCGAGTTTTGTACTTGTAAGTCCTTCACTGTTTGTTCCACATCCATCTTGCTGAAATAAACAGCAGAAAGATAAGGAAACCTGGCTTAAATACCTGTTTGTGCATATGATGAATGATATGTTTATTCATGCAATGCATTCAAGGATTTAGAAATTCACAGTTGTTGCAGACAAAAAGAACACACGTCATATTAATAAGAAGAAATTTTGTTAGTACATAAATGCCTCATGGGCCAAATATTACAAAAACCTCTTAAGGTAAAAAGACGTTGCGCATCCTCTTTGGTGCGATGTAGGTGTCGAGGGTCTCTTCCTCGTGGAGTCGGCGGGTGAGCTCTAAAACCTTCTTCTCACTGGCGTAGAAGCTGGCTTCAAAAGTATCCCTTTCTTCCTTGAGTTGGATCCAACTCTTTTGCATCTCCTCCCATGATGTAGGCATGCTAGGATATAGGATGGTGTATGGAACCTCTCCTTCCTTAACAGGCTCTTTAATCAACGGGAGAATGTGAGGATACGGCATCATAAGATTCTGAGAGCGGGTTCGTACCCACTTGAGATAAGGCTCAAGGGGGATGTAATTCTTGTGCCCCAGTGTCTTACTATCTACCTTGTTAGGAATCCTCCAAGCTCTGATGAACCTTTGTCGTAGTCCTTGCGCATCGTTGTCGAAGTCAAAAACTAGGTCAGGAATCAGCATGTCATGAGGGCCATCCCTCCGAGCATATCCAAATTGTCTCAAAGCTAGACAAGGGTTGTAGGTAATACCTCCTCTAATGCCAAGTAATGGAACATTAGGGAATTCACCACAGCGATCAATGATGATGACATTTTCTCTGGACCGAGAACACCAATGTACATCAGAATGTGTAAGGGTCATCAATCGTTGTGACCACCTCAAGCCTTGCTCATTCTTCAAAACTGATTGTGGAAGGTGAGAAATAAACCACCTTGCAAGGAGAGGAGTACAACACATGAGAACACCTCTCTTCCTCATTGTTCGTGTGTAAAATGAGTGGAGTATGTCCCCAAGCAATGTAGGTATGGGATTCCTGGATATGAAGATCTTGACGGCGTTGACGTCTATAAGTTGGTCAGGATTTGGGAACAAGACCAACCCATAAATAAGGAGTGCCACAATTTCTTCAAAGGCTTGCAGATCCAGGGAATTCCAACACTCTTGTGCCTTCTCAAACAAGAACTTTGCCAAGAAGCCCTTGACACCACTTCTGGTTTCCCAATGCCCCTTGATGTCAGATGGTTGCAAGTGTAGTGCTTGAGCAACATCTTCAGGTTTTAGTTATTTTTCCGTACCGTTGTAGGGTAGTTGATTAAGAATAGGAATTCTCAGGAGTTGAGAAAATTCCTCCAAAGTAGGCACCAATTGGTAGTAGGGAAATGTGAAACAGTGGTGAAGGGGGTCAAAGAACTGGAACAACACTTTCACCATGTCTTCTTCAATGCTGGTGTTGACTAGGTTGAGAAGTCTACCATGTCTTTCACTAAAGGGAGAACTTTCTGGAATTCTGGCTGTAAGCTCCTTGAGTTGAGGAGGGATCCTCACGAGGTTGACTTGGATAGTTTTCCTGCGAAGAGTTTCCATGACCTACAAAACAAGAACAAAGATGAAGATCCAAACCCTTGAAATGGTTAGTGAATGCATATGATTCTTTATGATGTTCATGATGTATGCACAAGCACATGTTCAAGCAAGTCACACAAAACTCTAGTTTCAGGCTTGCATGATGTATCATAGGTAAGTACCCTCTTGAGTTTAGTTGGCTTAAAACCTGTCCTAAATAATAACCGGGTTCTAAGGAGCTCAATATCATTGGATTATTTTCTATGTTCATTGTTTTGGTTTAGCCACTTAACTAGCGACCAAAATATTCCAAGAAAACAATCCTCAATGAGTGTAGTATCGAGTATCTACCAACTTCGGACTGCACCAAAGACGGTCATCTCACTACCCCTAATAAAAGGCCAAGATGGTCAAGTAAGGTTCTAGGTCATTAGTGCTTAGTGACATCACTCAGCGGCCCTGTACTCTCCTTGATTGAACTCAAGGGTTACCGGTACTCACAAATATGTCGCACCAATATAGCTATTGCTTCAACCGTGTCGGTATACCCCGCACAGTTTCCACAACGTATTGCTATCTATGAATGTTTCCCAAATCCGGGTGTAGGATTTCAAGCCCAAACAAGAGAACAAAAGGTAAAGCAATCAAAGCAAACAATTAGTCATGCAAAAGGGTGATCTAAGCCCTAAGGTTACTCCACTTTTAAAGTTTTCCCCAGCAGAGTCGCCAGTTCTGTGATACGGTGGGAGAACTGACTTGGGTTTTGTGTTTTTTTCCGCAAATGTTTCGGTTGAGCAAGAGTCGCCACCGACTTTTTATTTTATCCTAAGGAAAGGTTAAAAAGCACAGGAAAAACCTTTGAGATGTTTTCTTGGGTTCGGGGAGTAGATTATAGAAAGGGAAGGTATTAGCACCCTTTCTATCCATGGTTATCCATGGGCTCTTAGTTACTTGCTTAGATCAATTGCCTTTGCTTTTCAATTGTTTGAAATGGTGCTTTCAATTGTTTGAAATGGTGCCTTGTGTGTGATTTTGGAAAATGTTTTGAAAAGAGGCCATTGTTGTGGCAACCTTTGTAATGATTCTTGTTTGAATGTATACAAAGGTGTTTTGGAAAGTTTTTAATGTTTTGAAAGTGGGGTTTTGAAATTGTGTTTGATGTGTGTTTTGAAAAATGGCAAGGATTATTTTGCAAGTTTGGTCAAGTAACCAAGAGCTATCTACCCTAAATTTCTCAAAGATCTTTCTCATGTTTTAACCCTTTTAACAGTGTTGTTTCACCATTGTATTTGGTGAACAACCTTGTGTTAGGATGTTAACGGGACGGGCATGGGTCATCGTATAGACCATGAATGCAATAGTGTCAAGTATCTTTGGCAATTTTTCTTAAGGGACTTGATCATTTTTTAGGCAACTTGAGGTAGCGTCATCGAGGGACTATGATCATTTGATTTGTTTTTGTTTTGCCAAAGAAACTCAACATGCAAACATGGCCCATTTTAGAAGGCAACAAGTGGAGTAACCCTAAGGGTGCAAGTGTGCATTGTGTTGTTAATTTTCATGCTTTTTTGTCTTTGTATTAGTCAAGCTATTTGTTGGTTTTTATTTGCATACAAACCCTAGGTCTATCATGGCATAATTTGAAAGCTTTAAAATGCGGAAATGTAAAGTCCTAAATTATTACAACATGATTATGGGGACTGGGGTATAAATGTTTAAATGGGGGGATATTAGACAAGAAATTAAATCTAAACTATTACATCCATATCGAATATACAAATATTTAACATTTAAATAAATACAATGTAAATAAATATCAAAATGCAATGTATTATGCAAAAAAAGATTTTTTATGTATGTAAAAAGGTTTTCATATTTGAAGTATAAACAAAAATAAAAAAAGGTTATTTTTTGATTATTTTTATGGTTTAGGGCAAAACCCTAATTTTCAAGTAAATAGTGTTTATTTATTAATTATGTACAAAATTTGTTAATTATATACAAAAAATAAAAGTATATTATAAAAAAGGTATTTTTGATGTCAAATATTAAATAAAAATAAAAATGTATTATTTTCATATTTTTGTCCTAAATATTTAATAAAATATGTATAGGTATATTTATATGTATTTAAATATGCTAAATATATACAAAAAATAAAATATTAATTATTTACAAAAAATGTATATTTTAGAAAATGTTTCTAAAATGTAAACAAAAAATAATAACTGAAAAATAAATATTTTTGTATTATTTTCTAGGGTTTTAGTAAAAAGTATATATATTTATTTACATGTATATATCTAATAAAACAAATAAATGCCAAATAAATGCAAAAAAAGATGGAAAAATATTTTTGTAGTTTTTTATGTTTGTACAAAAAATATGAAGTCAGAATCAAAAAAGAAAAATGCAAAATGACAATTATTTCACACAATGGGCCAGGGGGGTGCAAATGGAAAAAAGGGGTGTAAACAGCAAGACTGACTCAGGCCCAGCCCAAGCCAGTCATCTTCTTCCTCCAGCTTCTATCAAACGCGCGCCTCTCCTTTCAAAATACAAACTCCTGATTCCTTGATTTTTAGCAAAAACTCATAACACAAATAATGTAGAGCATCAAACCACGATTCCAAATATGTAAGAAACTTAACCTAACTCTAAGAAACGAGGGAGAATTTCTTCTCCCCCAATTTTTGACCTAATTTTTCTTCAATGTTCATGGCCAAAATTCTCACAGCATGCTTAATATAAATGAAAAGTAAATACATGGATGGCTTCAGGACTATGAGTAGAACATGTTTTATTCACAAACCCAAGCTTAATCATGCCTGGATAGAGAGATAGAAGTTCATGGTTTTACCTGTTTCAGCTTGACTCGAACAGAGCAATGTAGGTATCTTCAATGGAGTTTGAGCTTTGGTTGAGCTTGCCTGAAGTCCAAGGATGTTTCTCCAACTCCTAGCTTGCTTTGAAACCAACTGAATCGTGCTATGGAAGTCCACCTGCAAAAATGAAAACTGAAAATGGCAGGTGAGGTTAGGGGTGTTACAGCTGGTGCTTAGGGCTTGGAATAGTTTCAGTGGATGGTAGGGAATGTGTTTGAACAAGCTTTGGCCAAAACGCACGAGCAAACTGAGTTGTGCAACTCAATCTGCAGGGATGCCCTATTTTTTGCAGTAAAATTGTGTTTTGGTGAATGGGAAAGTATGAGGGATGGAAGGGTCGTGCCTTAGGTCAGTTTTGATGTATGGAATATGAGAACAAAGTTTGCTTAAGCTCTGGTTTTCAGGAAGTGAGAGTTGGTATGTGTTTGCAAGATTTCTTCTACTTGAAGCAAGAAAGTGCAAGTTGACATATAGGCCTATACAATGCCCTAAAGTATGCTGCAACTTTGGCTCTTGGTAATTGGAATTTGTCTACCAAACTTTGCCTTAAAGATCTGGCTTGTACTTCAAAGATTTAGAACTTGACATAAAGCATCACTTTTCATAAATGGCAAGTTTGCTTTTTCTAATTAAGGATTAATTTAGCATGTATTGTCCAAATGAATGAAATAGTGTCTTAACACAATGGTTAGGCATTAAATTAAGGAGTGCAAACTTGGTTTAGAGGCCTGCAAGCAAGTACCAAGCATGCTGGTTTGAAAATGAAACTTGTATGAACATGTATTTGGTTATGAACAAAAGTGAGTTTTGTCCAACTTTGCAAATTCGATTCTCTCTAACCACAAGGGTGTTTGATGAGTTCTTGGACAATTTGAAAAGCTTGGAGTGTGTACTACAATTCATCTTTGTAATGCAAATTGAAACTCCAAGTGGAACCATGTGAAAAATGGCCAAGAAGTTGGACAAAAATCCTGCCTAGAATAGGTCAAAATTTCTCTAAGTTAAAAAATGTTTTGCACCCTTGTTCCAAAAATCATAACTTGAGATACAAACTTCCTTTGAGAAAACTTTGTGAATCAAAGTTGTATATTTTGCAATGGACTACAACTTTAATGTTTCAAGTTTTCTTTGAATCCAATTGCATCTTGGTGAAAAAATGGGACAAAGTTAGGAAAAAATAAGGAAATTTCATAACTTAGAAAAATTCTAAGTTATGAAATTTTCTCATTCTAAACCCTAATTTGCAATTTTGGGTTTCTTGATGAACAAGTTTCACAATTTGACATGTCTTGATGAAAAATGAATCTTGGCACTTGATTTTGACCAAAAAGTCAAAGTTTGACTTTTCAGTATACAGTCAAATTTTGATCAGTTGACTGAAAAATTCATCTATCAATCCTGTGCATTTGAGATCTTTTGAACTTGTTTAATGGGTCAAGACAATGCCATTGAGTCCTTGAGTCCATATATGACCTTGGTTTGCCATTGGTTAGGTCAAACAGTCAAAAATTGCCTTTGTGCAGTCAAAACCCTAAAAATGACCATTTTGCCCTTTTGGTGATCTGATCAAATTTCTTGTGGAATTGTGATCCAAACTTGACCAAATGGTTCATATGAGTTCATTATGTTGACGTGGGTCAAAAATTATGAGGTTTGATTGTCAATTAGCCACATTTGACTTTTTCCCCAATACAGTTGATTTCTAGGTCAACTGTCCAATTGACTGGGCAAAGATTGAAATCAAGGCTTGAAACTTGGTATGGATAAACTTGTGAGTCCAACATGAAGCATGGAAGTCACCTTGGGCATTTTAGTTCAAAATATCCCTGTGCAAACTCAAACCCTAATTTAGGTCAACAGTGCAAGGAGGGGTCTTGAGCAGAGCAAACCCTAGCTTGGTCTTGAGCTTCAAGAGTCTTGTGGTGAGAAAATGTTGGTGAAATGAGAGGGCAAATTTTGGGGTATAACAGGATACTAATGATCACACACTCATAAGTTGAATTGACTATTTGGCCAAGGTAGTTGTGCTCAAAATGAAACAAAAATGCTTTGATTATATTCATGCATTTATACAATCAACACAAACAAAATATTAAACATAATAAAATCCAGTTAAAACAAGAATTATGGCCTCCAGCATATGTGAACAATGGAAAGCTTCCTCATATTTATGGGTAAAAAGAGAACTAAAGTGATTCAAGTCATAAACAAGTAATGAAAAAGAATGAATGACATGGTAATTGTACAAATGAAAAGTTTCCTAAACATTTTATGTTATAGAAAGCGATAAACGAGTACCCGGCAAGTACTAACTTCAAAAACTATCATTACCATACATCTGCAAGTTGACACACTCTAAATCAGAAAATCACCAAATGCGACTTCAAGCTATCAGACCAAAATTTTAGTCCAAACAACAAAAGAAAGAATTAAAAATATTACTATTAATTACTATACTATAAAGCCTTGGGAGAAGTGGGAAAAAGGAGAGCCAAGCGAAAAATTAAAAAGAATTCACTGGCTCTACATAGTAGGGTGCGCTAAGCATGGTCAAGCACGCTACAACAGAACAACAAAAACCAGTCCAACAGACAGTAGTGTAGCCTCCATATTCACCTACACAATCTTAACCACACATGTACAATATTTACAACTGCCAACAGACCTCAAGCTAAACACGACAAGCTTGCGGAAAAACACAAATTGACATAACAAAACAAACCTGTGAAAGTGAATTAAACAAGTTGAAAAATGAAAATTTGAGAATTTAAAACAGGTCCAATTTCAACTTGTTTAAACAAAATTCACCATACAACATAATCGAACATAAACATGCTTGTTTTACGTCGTAAGCTCAACGCCTTTATTGTGCGAGCACTACGCCAAAAAGACCTAAGAAAGCGTTTTTTTGCTCTTTAGCAGCGCTGCATATGGTGGCGCTGCCGCAGGTATAGACAATGCTTTTTTTTATGCAAAAGAGCTGCCATATGTATTCTTTAGCAGCTCTTTCCCTTGGAAAAGCGCTTTCTAAGGTAGGCCTCTAGCAGCGCTTTTTCCTGAAAAAACGCTTTCTATTGACCCCCTTTAGACAGCGCTTTCAAAAGCGTTGTCTAATTTATTTTTTAAGGCATCTTTAGGCAGCGCTTTTCTAGGAAAAACGATTTCTAAAGTAGGCGTTTAGCAGCTCTTTTTCCTAAAAAGCGCTTTTGTTGCTTCACGTAAATTTAAGCATTTTTTTATGTAAAAACGCCGTGTATTCTTTCTTTTTTAGAAGACATATTTTTGGGAATAATCCCATAAACCTGTACATACAAAAGAAGCCGTTACATACAAAAAAAAAAGGCATTATATACCATTATAATACCATTATATACCATTATATACCAAAATATGAAAACCATTATAATTCAATTCACATGTTTGCTACTAAGTAGGAGGAGGATGCACTATAATAAGGACAAATTTATGACTATTTTGAATAACAAACTCCAAAAGTTTCGTATAAAGGTGATAATACTCAAGTACAACAAAACCTTCTATTCAAATCCGCTTATATATGATATGTGCCAAATTCGTTTTGGCCTGAAATCGCCAAAATCCGACGAGCGGGCGATCCTGGTCCTGCAAATAAGGTATGAACAGAACAAAACGGTCAATTAAACTAACTTGGGTCTAACACAATTAAAATTTTTCATAACACTTTTCAACTTCCAATACCTTACATGATTTTTTTATGAATAAAGTATTCACACAATTCCTCCTTGATTTCTTCCAATTGATTTTTCGGGTAATGAGCACACTTGCATTCATAAAAGTACTACATAACAAAACATAATATGCATGATTTAGTTAAAAGTAATAAATTATATTAAATATCCGATAAATATTAAAATAAATCCTAAGTTATAAATCCATACCGTGATTGGAATCTCTTTCCACCGATTTTAATATCTTCTTTCTTTCCTAGACTAGGGCCCAATATTCAGCGAGATGGTCATTTTGACCTGATATTCTCCCTGGACCTGGGATGCCACCAATTGAGAATCTGTGAAGATCTTAACTTCATCGGCTGCCAGATCTTCCGCCAGGTGTAAGCCCGCAAGGAATGCCTCGTACTCGACTTGGTTTTTCGAGTTTGGGAAAGATAGTTCGAGGGAGACCTCGACTAAGGTTCCTTATTTGTTTTCTAATAAATACCAACGCCGCTCCCAGTTTAACTGGAGGCACCGTCGACGAAGATTGTCAACTTGTGTTCTCCGTTCGGGGATCCAGGCAAGGTCATTTCAACCACGAAGTCGGCCAATACTTGAGCTTTGAGGGCTTTTCCGCTCTCATACTGGACGTTGAATTCAGAGAGTTCTAGGGACCACTTCAACATTCTGCCCGCCATGTCAGGTCTTCCGAGCAACTGTTTTATTGGTTGATCTGTTTGGATGACTATGGTATGGGCCAAAAAGTAGTGCATGAGTCACCTTGCCGTGTTAATGAGGGCTAAGACCACCTTCTTAATTTGCTGATATCTCATCTCAGGGACTTGTAAGGCTTTGCTCGTGAATTAAATAAGTCTCTCTGTCCTTCTGGAGTTTCCCTGATCAGCACTGCACTCACTTCCTCAGAGGAGACGACCAGATAAAGATAGAGGATTTCATCCTTATCTGGTCGGGAGATGATGGGTGGTTGCGATAGCACTTGCTTCAAGTGAGCGAGGGCTTGCTCACATTCGGGCGTCCATTCGAAGATTGCCTATTTACGGAGGAGCTTGAAGACGGGGATTGCATGTTGGGCGAATTTCGCCACGAATCGAGAGAGAGAGAAGTGAGCATGCCGTTCAAGATTTAGATGGATTTTTTCAAGGTGGGCGTTGTAAATTCAGAAAACTATCGGCATTTATCGGGGTTCTCCTCAATACCTCATCCTGTTAGGTAAAATCCAAGGAACTTGCCCGCTCGTACGCCAAAGGTATATTTTTCTGGGTTGAATCACATCCGACACTTTCTGGCCTGCTCGAACACTTTCTTTAAGTGGAGGGCATGGTCGGCCTCTTCCATGGATTTGACAATCACGTCACCCATATAGGCTTCGAGCATGTGGCCTATCTCATTGCAAAAAACTTTGTTCATCATGCGCTGATATGCAGCGCCCACATTTTTTAGGCCAAAGGGCATTATGTTGTAGTAATAGTTGCCCGAATCGGTCATGAAAGAGGTATATTTTTTGTCCGCTTTCGCCATTGGGATCTAGTTATAACCAAAATATGCATCCATAAATGATAGCAATTTAAAATTGGTCGAGTTGTCGACCAATTTGTCAATATTGGGGAGGGGATAAGCATCTTTCGGGCAAGCCCGATTGAGATCAATATAATCAATGCACATGCGCCATTTTCCATTATATTTTTTCACAAGAACTACATTTGAGAGCCAGATTGTGTACTGGGTTTCAGAAATAAAATGGCGACTTCCTAAGTGGGTCAATCTTAACTTTGATTGTTTATTTTCTATGAGTGTTTATATATTGTTTTGCTTGCTGTTTATTACTTCCCATTATTCTATATATATGTTTGTCTGGATTTTCCTAGTTTTCAGGGGCTTAGTGATTTCTTATTAGTCCTCTACCCAGAATTTGGGTAAACTTAAGATAGGACAGGCGTTATAGTCATGTTAACTTTGAGGGAGTAATCCTAAAAAAGGAGACATGAGATCCCCCACTCAGTGGAGGCCCCTTTGACTGTAGTCTCATTTATCGAGTAATCGGGAAGATGTATCGCTTTCGACCTGGGAGCCTACTGAAGCTGAGGACCTTAGATTACCTAACCCATCTTGGCCTTTTAGGTGTACTGCGGAAGCTATGACGGAGTAATCCAGAAATAGTTGTCACGCGATACTACGCTCGGACGAGTTTTTCCTGAGAATATTACTAATTACCGAGTTAATAAGGACATTGGTAATATCCAAAGGAAGGATGTAGACTCTAGGAACCTCTTAGAACCTTGTTTGATAGGTGATAACTGTTAGTCCATACCTTATGGGTTATACCTTTGACTCCATGCTTGTGACTTTGAACCATGTGGTCCTGTTACTGTGCAGTGCATTGCATAACATTGCATATCATTTGCATCCTCTGCATCATTCTGCATGCATCCAGGTTATTCAAGATCTTATTCCCAATTGCTTCTTTCTTCCAGTTAGTCGTCTACCATCAAGCTGATTCCTCAACATAACTACAGGACTAGAGCTGCTGTCAGATTGAGAATGGAAAAGCAAGAACAACATAACATGGAAGTCAGAATGGAAATCGACGAGTTAAAGTCAATCATGGCCAAACTTACTGAGATGATGCAAGTCCTGATTTTCAGAGGAGAGCCACCTCAAAGGGCCGTGATATCTGAAATTCTAACTGCTGCTATTGACACTGAACCTATCCAACATACATCTACTATATGGCCAGAGTTTGGGTTGCCTCATAACTACTCTCCGCCTGTTGCAATTACTTTAATGGTTGTCCAGTCTTCCCGACCAGTCTTTCAAGCTCCAGTTTTCACTGAACCTCAGCCAATAATTCATACTGCTTCTCGTCAACCTGCCGCACGAGATGCTTTTGGGAACCCTCTCTTTGAGTATCATGCTGCCAGTCCTCGGAGTGTGAGTCAGGGAGACTTTGGTGAGTTTGAAGAGTTCAAAGAACAATATCAGACTTTAGAGAAGAGACTGAGAGCTATGGAGGGAAATGAGTTCTTTAGTGTTGATGCTAACAACATGTGCCTAGTTGCTGATCTGGTTATGTCTGCAAAGTTCAAGACTCTCGAGTTTGAGAAATACTGGGGGCACACTTGTCCAAGAAGCCATTTGGTGATGTACTTTCGAAAGATGTCTGCTTACACAAAGAATGATGAACTGCTTATCCATTGTTTTCAAGATAGTTTGAGTGGAGCTTCATTAAAATGGTATATGGGAATTGAGAAAGGCTGTATCCAATGGTTCCAAGATCTTGTTGATGATTTCATAAAGCAATACAAATACAACCTTGACATGGCACCTGATCGTCGCCAACTGCAAAATATGTCTCAGAATGAAAAAGAATCTTTCAAGGAGTATGCTCAACGATGGAGAGAATTGGCATCTCAAGTTGAACCACCTCTGGCAGAGAAAGAGCTAACTGGACTGTTCATGGATACTTTGTCCCCTTTCTTTTGGGAGAAGATGATCGATAGTGTGTCTTACAGCTTCACAGACCTGGTGGCTATTGGCCAAAGATTATAAGAAGGAATTAAGAATGGTAAAGTGTCTAAAGTTGCTGAATCTTCTAATAGTTCAAAGAAATACCTTGGGAACTTTCAGAAGAAGAAAGAGGTAGAAGCCAATGATGTCTCGACTGAGAGAAGAGGACCTCTCCATAGGCCTCAATACATTGATCAACCACAAGTAACAGTTGTTACTCCTACAGTCAATGCTCAACCAGTTCAGGTTCCTCAATGATAGAATATTATGCAGAATCAAAATCGTTATGTAGGGAATAAGGCTCAATTTGATCCCATCCCTATGACATACACTGAATTGTATCCTACAATGTTCCAGAAGGGCTTGATTACAACTAGGCCTCTGATTCCTCGAAATCCTCCTCCAGTCGGGCTCAGATCTGACCTTCACTGTGAATTTCATCAGGGAGCTGCAGGTCATGATTTAGAAAACTACTATTCATTGAAAAACAAAGTGCAAGAATTGGTGAAAGAAAAATATTCTCGCTTTCAAAGAGGAAGGTCCTAATGTTATCAACAATCCTTTTCCAAAACAAAGTGGCCGAGGACAGAGTTGGGGTACCTTCAAGTCACTTCCTAAAGCCAGTGTTTCAGACAGGACAATTCATCCTTGTTACTGATTAGTCACTAGGCCATCTTTCTTTCTGTTTGAATTTCCCCCTTGTTTATGTTAAAATTGTTGCTTTCAAATTCTGTTGGTACTTTCATGTTAATTTTAATGAAATGAGCATTGCAATGTTTTGATTCAAATCATATTTATTTACTGCTTTCAAATGTATTTCTCTTGTTTACTTTCTTTATCAAATTTTTGTTTATGCAAAGATTTAAAGGAGAATGATGAAAACGAAATACCCATAATTATTGCTGGTATGTTTTTGAATAAAACTTTGCTGAGGATGTACATGCATTGTTTCAACTCCCAAACACCGGAGCAATAAGGAATTTAATTCCTCGTTCACCCTTTTGAGCCTAGAAGTTGGAGTTTCTTTCTATACGAAAAAACCCGTAATCTTAACCTGGGGATGGGTAGTTCTCAGTTGATTTGGCTGTGCATTCAATTACAAGAGAAATCGTGCAAGAGACCTTTCAATAAAGGTCGCGATCATGCTTTCCTTTGCACACATCAAGAAGTGTCAAAGATGCTCTCAAACAAAAAATGACAAAGATGGTTCCCCGTAATCATTGAGCAAGGCAGTCATTATCTTTCCAAAAAGAAAAATGAAATGAAAATAAAAATCAAAAGAAAAAATCCCGCTAAGTCAAAACCTATGAAGGAGACTTAGGCAAAAACTGGGGCATCCCGCTGACTGTAATTCCCAAATGAAACAGTTCAGGAAAAAGTTGGGAATAACAAATTCAATCAGAAGAGGTCTTCAAATCCTCAAAATTCTCCACCAGAATTGACAAAAGTCCTCAAAACAACAAAATGTTGTAAGAAGAAGTGATTGCCGTCTCAAAAATTCCTTAGCTTCTGAACCATCATCATTGCTACCATCAGTGCAATCCCAAAATCTCTTGGAACCTGAATGCATATTCTGAATTAATTGAATGTAGGATTGGAGAACATCACGAAGATTGGATTAGGTACAAATAAATTTTGAGCCTTTATCCTTTATTTCTTAAACCGTGAACCAAACCATGTTACAACCCTTAAAAGACCTAATTGAAGCCAAGTTTCTTTTGAAAGCATACTACAACAAGGTTGCGTAAACTGACTCCTAAGATCTTTTGAGAATCATTTGTTTTGGTATCATACCTTTGCTTTCTATTTCACTTTAAAATTATAAACCACTGTGTTTTAACCAGTGACGCATTTTCCATACACCAAGAATATCATTTTAAAAATGATTTTGAATTCAAAAACTTTTGCATGAACTTTGCATTAAAATTAACATGTTTGAATAAACAATTTTGCTTACAAACAAGCTTTCCTTGTCAAGGAATTTCAAACAGCTGAGAAACTTGGTCAGTGACTCTATCAGGGGAAAGTATCTTCCAGGTCCAATTACGAATCAGTCCAAGATTTGTTGCTCAGTGCGAGTTTTCTCCGAATTGGTTAGCCAGAAGATC
Organism: Vicia faba; assembly: GCA_948472305.1. NCBI lineage: Eukaryota > Viridiplantae > Streptophyta > Magnoliopsida > Fabales > Fabaceae > Vicia > Vicia faba. Next base: position 361,189,593 of record OX451735.1, read on the forward strand.
ATTTTCAAGACTCATATTGAGGCATTCCTTTCCAACAGTCATTTCAGAGTCGAAGTCATGATCAGTTTATTCCCAACAAACATATCAAGAACTGAAGCCATGATCAATTTATTTCCGAAAGTCATTTCAGAACTGAAGCCATGATCAGCTCATTTCCAGCAACTTTTGACTGAAGCCATGATCAGTTTATCCTCAATAGTCAACTAATCTGGGACAAATCTCTAAGCAGCTCTCCATGTCCTTCCTCAGAAGATCATCAGTTCAATATAGTTTACAAGTGTGAAAAATTTGGGTTCAAGACATTTTCTTTCCAAGCAAATTTGGCAGAGTTCTCTGTGTTGAGGAATCAAACTTCCAATCTTACCTCCACAAAAGAGTCAAACTCCATCGTCGTAAACACCGAAATTACATGCATAGATCATTCACATATCATGCATAACAAAATTCATACATAATGCATAACAAGAGTGCTTCATCCTCATTTGCATTTTCCGAGGTCTTGTTGCAGTTGACATGTCACCTTGAGATCAAAGTCTAACTTACTTGGCACCTACCAAAGCAGATATCAGTTCAACTGCTTTCTCTCTTTCGTCCAATGCTAATCTTGGATGAGCTGTTTCTCTCTTTCATCCAATGCTAATCTTGGATGAGTTGTTTCTCTCTTTATTCCAATGCCAATCTTAGATGAGTTGTTTCTCTCTTTCATCCAATGCTAATCTTGGATGAGTTGTTTCTCTATTTCTTCCAAAGCCAATATTGGATGTCATGATCTTTTGTTTCCATCCAAAGCCAATATTAGATGTTGTTATCATTTCTTTCATCCAAATCCAATATTGGATGTCATGATCTTTTGTTTCCATCCAAAGCCAATATTGGACGTTGTTATCTTTGTTGCTGTCCAAAGCCATTATTGGATGCCATGATTTATCTCACCTCATTCAAAGCCAATATCAGATGTTGTGATCTTTTCTCTTGTCTAAAGCCATTATTAGACATTGAGTTTTCCACTCATTCAAAGCCAATATTGGATGTTGTAATCTTTTCTCTTGCCTAAAGCCATTATTAGACATTGATTTTTCCACTCATTCAAAGCCAATATTGGATGTTGTGATCTTTTCTCTCGTCTAAAGCCATTATTAGACGTTGAGTTTTCCATTCATCCAAAGTTAATATTGGATGTTGTGATCTTTTCTCTCGTCTAAAGCCATTATTAGATGTTGAGCTTTCCCTTCATTCAAAGCCAATATTGGATGTCATATTTATTTTCCGTCCAGCGTCTTTCCTGGATGACTCTGATGTAGCTTCAGATTTGGTCTCATCCCACATCTATTGTTCTTCTAGATGTTTCTGACTGTACTTTCCAGAGAGTTGCTCACCTCATTCAATGCCATTCTTGGATGTTGCTGCTTGCCTTCTCGGGTTTTTATCTTTTTTCCAAGTGTTGATGGTTACTCTGTGTCACCCTGACGGATATCTAGAAATATCTTGTTGTTCCCCTAGCGTGTCTTTCACGTCATTCCATCTGAGCTACCATAAGTTTCCAATTTCGAGTCTTTCCATATTCCCAGAGTCTGTCTCATCTCATACATCATTCAAAAAAATATATGTAAAAAAAGAGTCCATTCATTCATAACATATTCTATCATCTCATCCCATCAGGGACGAAATTAAGTTCTATTTGTATTTGTTGTACCCCAAAATTTTCCCTCCCATATTCTTCAAGATTTGGCAAAATCAAGTTTCAAAATTCCTCAAGGGTTGCACAGTCCAATGGCCTCCTAACACAGTCAAAATTAGGGTTTTGGTTCTTGCAAAGAAATTGAGATTTTCAAGGGTCCAATCAAGTCCCAAATGCCTATAAACATTGCCAAGCATTCATATGTCAAGTTTCAAGACTCACAGCATCAAGTTGCACAGTCAAAAGCCCTAATTGCTCCACAGTCATCTGCAGGGGAAAAATGGTCATTTGACAGTTAAAAGTCAAAATTTTTGGTCAACATATTATTTTGAAGCCATAATCATCATTTGATCAATTCTTGATCATGATTCCACAAGCATGGCTCAAAAAGTCTCAAGATGCAAAAGTTTCTATTTTTGGACAATTGAAAAAGTCAACTGCAAATTGACCAAGGCATAACTTCTTCATGGTTCATCAGAAAAATCCCATCCAAAGCTCATTTTGAAGGGGATGACATTTCTTACAACTCATCTTCATACTCCAAGTCCAAGAAATGCTCTCACAAAAAGTTATCAATTTCAACATTATAGGTCATTTTCAAAAGTCAACAAAAAGGCACTTTAAGTCAAAGACCATAATTTGAGATTGGTAAATCAAAATGACATGGGACCAAATACATTGGTTAGAGGATTTCAAGACCTTTCCAAAATGTCCAAGAACATGATCATAGCTTCAAAATTGAGCAAGATATGCATTGGAGAAGTTGTGAAATTTTTGGGAACTTTCAAAAGTCAACTTTGCCTAAAACACTTCAAAATTGCTAATGGGCCTCAAATTCTTCCTTGAATCATTACCCAAAGCCCATGCACGACCCATTGAGCTTAAAAGGATTTATTCTCCTATTTTTAATTAATTAATTGAATTTTTTATTCATATTAATTCATTTAATTAGATTTAATTATGAGAAAATATCAAATAATGCTTTTTCAAATCTTTTTGTGCAGCAAATACACTCATTATATGCTAAAGATTTCGTGCATCATCTCAAGGGGACAAGATCATCCACATTTGGCAAGATTTTCATGAAAAAGATTGAAAAATATATGATGGAAATCAAAGATTCAAAACATCAATTCATGGACTTATGGGCTTGTTTCTTGACCTAATTTCGTTCACATACTTATGCACAACTCAACCCTATTCCACAGGAGACGAAAAAGCTGCTCAGGCTCCATAACCAAGTTGCAAAAAACTCAAGAAATTTGGAAAACTGAAATCATAGTTGCAGGACGTTTCAAAGCATAAAAAGTATTCCAACACGTTGCTGGACCTCCCAGGAGTCTTTTGGCATCAAGAACAAGTCCCCATACTCCAAGAATCGGTAGAACAGAATCACCCTTTTCATAAATATGTCCATAATCGAATATCAATTTCTATGCATCATTCATGTGTTTTGATCATTGATTTGCATTGCTAACATCTCCCTGAAACTTTTGGTATGGTTTAATTGTATTAGAATCGCTTGAATCGAAATCTGCCATTGATGAAACCTAGGGTTTCAGAAGCTTCAAAATAGGGCTTTTCACATATGGTAAAATTAGACCACCAAACCCGTATGGACATATTCGTGGCAACAAGACGAATCGTTTGAAACAATCGCGCCCTTTTTATATTTCCTCCTCCTCTAATCGCTATTTTTACAGGTCTCAGTTTGTGGGGGTTTAAAACCCCCGCTACTTGTTTTGTATTTTACAGGAAGATGAAGAAGAAGCTAGCGTGTCATCACATGGTTGGAGCATTCAAATATCTGGCGCGCTTTTTTTGTCTTATACCACTAACCAATGTTTTTTGTATATTATATTTTCTATCTATTATATTTACAAACAAACGCAAATGGCCTGGTGGTTGAAGACGTGGCTGGCAGGTATAGGGACCTGGGTTCGATTCCCAGGTCCCCCACATATTGCATAATTTTTGTTTTAACGTGTTCACGTGCAGCAAGCGTTCAACGTTCCACCATACACGCTCATACGCTAGCCTGCCAAGTGGCTTCAAGATCCAATCCAGTGGCTTCAGAAGGAACTCCATGATGCACTCAGTCAATGGACATACACACAAGCGTGGAAAGTCAAACAAGGCCTTGTCTCTTGGGCCAAAATTGCTCCAATTCACCTCCATTTGGGCCAGACACCCCCCTTCTGTTTGTATATTTAAATTAATTTTCTTTTCTTTTTAATTCTTTTATTTGCTTTAGTTATTTTTATTTAAATCACCTAAAATAATTTTCTTTTAATAACAAAAACAGAAAAAAATCAAAAATACAAATATGTTTAATTATATTTAATTTCACCATTAAAATATTTTTGTAAATAAATATTAATAATTAACTTAGTTAAATTAGGTTTTAAACTTTAATCTTTTTCTTAATAAATAAAAAAAAAATCTAGAATTAGGTTTTTTTGACATTTTCATATTTTTCTTAATTAAATTATTTTTCTCATTATTTATTATTATAATTACTAAATATTTTTGTAAATAAACATGTAAATTAAATAATTTAATTAATTAGCCTAATTTTGACCTTTTTCTTTAACAATTAAAATAATTTAGAACTAGGGTTTCACTAACTTTAATTTTAATTCTTTATTTTCATAAATACAAAAAAACACAAAAAACATCTTTTCTTTAATTAAATAATTAAATAGACTTTAATTTCAATTTAATTTCTCAAAAGGGTCCAAAGCCCTCGGACGTCCTAATTTTAATTCTTTTGCGCATTATTTCTTTCGATTATTATGTAATTGTTTCCCAGATGTAATAGTAAGTAGATTTATCTTTCCGTCTTTACTTTCCGCATCTTTTATCAAAAAAACGGGTCTTTGTACTTTGGCGATGTATAGACCCGCGCCTTGTAATAGCGTAGCTTTTAGCTTTCCGTCTTTTACTTTCCGCACCCTTAAATTCTAAATTGCATGAAGGAATGTATGGTTAATTAAAAACAAGCGTAACTCACAATGCCATGATCAAAGATAGCTGTTAAACTGAAAACAACACATAAATACACACACCACTTCTAGGGTACGCCTCACTGTTGCCTTTGAAACGTGGTCGTCAAGTATAGGACGTTTTAGTAAGTCCTTATATCCATGATCCAGTTGCCTCGAAACGGTTGCCTCGGATTAAAAAAGGATCAAGGATATAAGGGTAGCTTCTAAGGTGTCCTACTATTGCTTCGGTGACCATAATGTCCCTTAATTCGAATTGACCCGAACACCTCCAACAGTGGTGCTACCTACCTCTCAATGGTGGGATGGCACTACCTTAAGGACTTTTACACAGCCTAATTCCTTAGGGTAGGTAGATGACTCATAGATACTTGCTCTCTAAAAAACAAAAACAACTTTTCACACTGACACTTTCAAAAAGATTTCAAAACAAATACTTCACAACACTCTCGAGGACTGATACAAGAGTCGAATTGAAGTCTTCAAACGAAACTTTTTCAAAACCCACTCACATTTGAAAAGCAAACAAACATTTTGAAAACATAAGAGCAAGTACCTAAGAGCCCATGGATAACCATGGATAGAAAGGGTGCTAACACCTTCCCTTTCTATAAATCTACCTCCCGAACCGAGAACTATTCTCATAAGGAATTTTGCTGTGCTTTTGTCCTGTCCATGTTGGAGAAAATAAAAGACGGTGGCGACTCTTGCTTACCGCGACATACGCGATCCAGCTTTAAACAGTCAGTTCTAAATCCACCGATCACAGTATTTAATTACTTTCTGCCTATCTGGCAAAAAGATAATTAAATAGGGGCAACTGTTGTACCCTAAATTTCGCCCCTAATTTTTTCAGTCGCACTTTCATATCATATTTTGTCATTTGGTCACAATCATTAATAAATAACATCATTCATCACATTTGCATCCTATATTTAAGTTTTCTCTTGCATTGTTGACTAACTTCTAATCAAAATACAAAAAATATTTGTCTTTGACTTTGCATATTTGTGTTTTGTAGGTACCGAGTCAAAGCATCTGACAAATAGGGTTTTCCGGTATTATTTTCCTAAAATCTCTATTTGCAAAGAAAAATAATTAAAATATTTTCATTTTTTTCACTGTACAATCGATTGCTCTTAGAGTGCAATCGATTGCACAAAGTGTATTTTGCGTAATATTTGAAAAAAATTCACTGTACAATCGATTGCTCCCAGAATGCAATCGATTGCACAGAGTGAAATTTTGAAAAAAATCAGCAATTTCAAGCTTGTCAATTTTGGCTCCAATTTTACTTCATTTTTGAAAGATATATCATTAATTCAAATTTTGACTCCAATTTTTCTTCATTTTTGAAAGATATATCATTAATTCAAATTTTGGTTCAATTTTTCTTCATTTTTTGAAAGATATATCATAAATTTAAATTTTGGCTCCAAAAATTAATTACCAAACCACCACTAATCCCAAGCCTAAACTCTATAAATAGAGCCCTCATTTCATTCAAATATCAAGTTTTGATAGCCAAATTCACCTTGCTAAAAAATCTCTCAATTCTCTCCATCTACTAAATTCACTCAAAGCTCCATTTTAAAAAAAAGTTAGTAAGCTATGCATTAAAGCTTACTAATCTTTGAGCTAAAACTTCATCCAAACACTTTCTCTTTACCAATTCTCTACATCCAAGCTTGGGAAATTGATTCTTGGGGTTCAATTGAAGCAAATTCTTGAAGTTGTTTTGATAATTCCCTATATCTACCTTTGGTAAGTTGGATTTTTCATCTTTCAGAATGTGATCTCTTGTTGATCTTTGGGTTTGATTCATTGAGCATTGTTTTGTGATTCCATTGGTTCTATTTTCTCATAATTTGATGGAATTTTCGTGCTCAATTAAATCCATGATCATAAGGTGTTTGATGGAAAATTTGAACAAGAAATTGGCCTTTTGAAATGCTGATTTCCTGTTTTTCCCAGGGTGCAATCGATTGCACTCACAGCACAATCGATTTCCACAGAAGAATTTTATGTTTTTTGAAAAAAAAAACACTGATGCAATCGATTGCTGCCAGAGTGCCATCAATTGTAACAGGACAAAAATGCTTTTTCTGCCTTGTTTTGGGGCTATTTTGATCCATCTCTCTTTTTCTACTCACTCCCTTTGATTGTTGATTTGGATTGCAATTTTGAATGTCCAATTTTTCTTTAAATTCAATGGACTTTGGTTGTATACGAAGTTGGGTAAATGTTAATTAATTCAAATCTACCTAAGAGTGAATTATTTAATTCATTTTTGGTGCTTTGGATTAATGATATGTTTAGTACTTTAATCCATTATGATGAGTGATTGAATTTAAAGGTGAAAGAAATTTGAGGTAGTGATCCAAATTAACTTATCATTCCCCTCCCTCTTCATCTTACCCCTTTCTTTTTTATTTGTGCTACATGTTATGGGATGATGATCTCTATATCATTTATCCAAATATGAAGTACATATATTGCTATTGACCGGCCTCAAAATAGGTGCGACTTCTGCATAAGTCCACTTATGATTGCTTAACTTAGCGCTAAATTTTGTCCCGATTCTAGAAAATGATCATTCGTGGCCTAAACCTATGTGTTGCAAGCCCAAGTATGTTAATTTTAACCCTTTGATCCAATAACCTTGAGATTCATTGCTAGGAGGCTTTGGTTCTACCAATCCTCCAATAGATCTTCATCAATTTTGGTCAATGCAGATCACTTAAACATCATTGATCATTAAATGTTGCCTTGAGGATTCTTAAATGGATGATATACTTGACAAAAAGCAAATGCAACTTGTTGTTGAGAGGCTTTGGTTCTACCAATATTCTAATGATTTCCAAATTCAAGTTTCAAGATGGTCATCCAACTAACCATTAACTTCTAACAATTGACTTTATTTTATGCTTTTATCTTATGCCCTTTACTTTATGCACCATTTTACTTTAGCATTTACATTTCATGTTATTTTCATCTTTGCTCACTTGAGCATTTACTTTTATGCCATTTTTATTTTGCTCACTTGGGCTTTTTTCTTTTCCTCTTGAAGATACTTAATAATCAACATGAACCATAAAAAAACATCAATGATACTTGGACTACTTGGTTACTATCCTTGGCATTATGGAGTATTGGACTTCTTGGACTTAGGATTAGAGACCTTGACTTATGTTGGAGACCTCGTGACCTTAATTGTTATTTTGTCTGAAGTTCTTGGGGTTTACCCCAAGACATTGGATTGATTGTTTTTTTTGTGTGCAGGCTATTGTAATTACATACTTTGTCTGTAATCTGAATTCATCTGTGTATAGCTATTACTCTGCCCAATTTTTGTGAAGACTTAATGCAATTAAAGCTTGGTTTTCTCCAGAGGTTTAGTATCCTTGCTTGGTTTCAATCCAAAGAATGAGAATTCTATCTTGACTCATAATGTCAAGTGTTGGCTTCTTGTTGGTTAGACAGTTCTCTTCCTTAGCTTTTATCTTATGCTTTAGGATAGTCCTCTTCACCTCCTCCTCTTCTTTAATTTCAAAAATCCTCTCCCTCCTTTTGAAAACTCTTCTTGTTTATAAACACAAACCACTTTCATAATAAACCTTGACTTTGTCGAGTGCCTTTGCTTTTAAAAATTATTTTCTTTAAACAAACTTTAATTCATTTAATCATACTTTGACATCTTTCAAAATTAACAAAAATAATCCAACTCATTGAAACTCTTTTGTACGCTCGAGCACCCTTTATCCATTCAAACCTTTTTTCAAGATGAGACATGATTCATTGATAGTCGAGTAACATTCTTCTATCCCCATGATTATAAAGGTGTCGAATTTTCCAATTGAGTACTAGAGGCGTTCTCAAACCCTCACTCTTGCTGACGCAGGGTCCATCTTTCCCACACCTTGTGGGCGTTAGTCGATATTTATCTCCTAACAATGACGACTTGTCTCTTCGTTTAAAATCAATCAACAGACAAGTATTTTCTAGCCGAACTACGGTGCTCTGACTTTCCCATTGCACGAGGGAGTACGTTGGCACTAAGTCTTACGACCCAAGGTGAGAAACAAAAATAATAAAAAACATTTCATTTTCTTTTGTTTGCAAATACTTATTCATTCTTTTCCTTTAGCAAGTAAATATTTACATGACACTCCTTTTAAAAGAAACCAAACAAAGTGGATCCTGCGGAGTACCATAGATGCTTAGGGTGCTAACACCTTCCCTTTGCATAACCGACCCTCGTACCTCGATCTCTGACCTTTTATTTCATTGTGGGTTTTGTTCGATTTTTTACCATTTCCCTTTGGAAACAATAAAGTGCGGTGGCGACTTCATTGTGTTGAGATAATTCAATTAAAGGGTTAATCTCAAATCTTTACCGCAATATCTTTTCCTATCATCACTGTCGCAATTTCGTTTCATCTTCGACAACGGTGGCGATATTGCTGCGCGACACTAGGGGATCTCAATATCATTGATATTTCTTCATTGGGCATTGTTTCACCGTAAGCCTCTTGTTTGGCGAGCAAAATATCCCAAAAGTCAGATCTTAATGAGCGTAGTATCGAGTATTAACCAGCTTCGGACTGCACCAAAGCCATCTACCTCATTACTTCCTAATGGCCAAGTTGTTCAATTAAAGGTTCTAAGGTTCGTTAGTGCTTCATGACACCACACAGCGGCCTCGTATTCTCCTTAATTCGCCATAAGGGATACCTGTACCCACAAATGTGTCACACTAACATAACTATTGCCTCAACCATACCGGTCTACACCGTACAGTCTCTATAATTTTTTCTATTTACCTAATGATGTTCCCAAATCTGGGTAGTAGATTAATACAAACCTAAACAAGAACCCATAAATGTAAAGCAAATAAGTCAAACAATGAAAGCATTTAAAGGTGATCTAGCTCTAAGGTAACCCCACCTTCCACAATCCCCAGCAGAGTTTCCAGTTCTATAATATGGTGGGAGAACTGACTTGGGTGTTTTGCGTTTTATCGCAATTATTGTGAACAGCAAGAGTTGCCACCGGCTTTTCTTTTATCCAATAAAGGAAAGGGTGAAAAGAACAGGAAAGACCTTTTGAGAATTTTCTTGAGTTCGGGGGGTAGGTTATGAAAAGGGAAGGTGTTAGCACCCTTTTCATCTGTAGTTATCTACGGGCTCTTAGTTGCTAGCTCACTTTGAAAATTCTTTGTTTGAAATGTGTTTGTGATTGTTTGAAAGTATTTTTAAAAAGTGTCTTTATTTAGGCGAACTTTGTAATGATTCTCGTCTCTATAATAATGTATACAAAGTGTTGACTTTTGAAAATATTTTGTTTTGAAAGTGTTGGTGTGTTTTGAAAGATGTTGTGAGCAAGCAACTATAAATGTTCTACCTACTCAAAAGGGTCTTAGTTCTTTTCCTCCTCCTTTAGATAGTGCTATCTTACCATTGATTGATAAGAAGCCCTATCATTTGATGTGAAGGGACGAGCATGGGTTGTCGTATAGTCATAGAAGGTAACTTATGAGACGCTTTAGCAATTGTCGTAAGGGACTAAGATCGTTTTATCAAAGGCAGTGTCGAAGGGTCATCGAGGGGCTACGATATTTTTTATCGAGGGTCATTGCTAAAGCATCCCATATTCAAGGGACATGACTATTTATTTGTAGGCAACAAGCGAGATTACCCTAGAGGTGCGCGTGTGAAAAGTGTTTGATTGCATGCATTTTTGTCTTTGAGATTAGGGTTCTCTAAGATTGATTTTTATCTTGCCATACACACCCTAATTACTAACAATTGTATTAAAAGCGATAAATTGCGGAAACTAAAATCCTACGCTATTACATCATTGTAGGGGATGGGGGTTCAAATTTACAAATGGGGAGGTAAAAGCAAATAAAACCTAATTGTATTATTACAACCATATTGAATGAATAAATAGTATGCAAGAATGTAAAAGATAAAAAATAATAATAAAAAATTTATGTATTGACACATGATGGTTTGCACCGATACATATCTTTTCTTGCCCCTGGAAGTTAAAACAACCCAGCATGAGTAGACACATAATGGTTTGTATTGACTCATAACCTGTTTTGTATTGACTCATGTGTGTTTTGTATCGACTCATACTCATTTTCTGGCTCTGGAAATCAAAATCAACTCAGTATGAGTCGACACATAATGGTTTATATCGACACATTTCTGCTTTGTATCGACTCATTCGTGTTTTGTGTCGACCCATAACATGTTTTACACCATATATGTGTCGACACATACAGATATGCATGGACTCATAACCTGTTTTTTCACTTCTAACATTGTTCTGCTACATGTACAAGTCATTTCTCAACATATAATTGATAAAAATGAAAATCAAGCTTATGGTTAGCTTCAAGGTTATGATATCTACATTTATATTAAAAAATGAATCACTAATGATGCTTGAAATGAAGAGCTTAAAGTCAAGAAGACTTACCTTGAAACTGAAATTTGTGTTTTGAGTTTGAATTGTTGTCTTGGAGAAAGCAAGTTGGAGGTGGCTGTTTTTGAGTTTGGAAAATAGTGATGTTTAGGGGAAAACTTGCAAGGTTGTATAGTGGGTTGAGGTTTTGTTTTTGTGAATGAAGATAGAGCTGAAGATGAGCAAAGGTTACAAAAAGTTCTGTTAGATTTTTCAAAACTCTCTCTTCTCTCTTTCTAAAAACCTCTCCTTTCCTTCCAAAAAATCCTCCCTTTGTGTGTTGTGAAACAACTTATTTATAGATTAAATTGGCTGAAATTTTGGAGGGAAATTGATAAGTTTTTTGAACTGTTTGGGTACACTGTTTCATTACTTTTTAGATGAAGCTCTTATGTGCTAAGTTTATGCAAATATGGGACTGATTTGATGCCGATTTTGCAGAGAAGCATTGCAGGTTTTGGAGCAGGTTTTGAGGCAGCATAACATGGATGTTTTGTAGAAGTTTTGGAGTGGAGTGGCGGCTTGGTGTAGGTCTGGTTTTATGGACAGACTTATGCAGTTTGTAACAAAGACAAGGCATATTTGTGGAGAACATAGTGGCAAAGTTTGAAGATTGAGTCAAAGGGAAAAGTTCAAACAATACAAAGCTTAGGATTTGTAACTTGCAATTTTTAACTTAAAAATGCAACCTTGTTGTTTATTTGAAAGCTTGTAACAACTTGAATTATCTTGAATTGTGGTGAAAAAGATGTCATGAAATAATGAAATTAACACTTAGAAAAAATTCTAAGTCTTTCAAAGTTTGACTTTTCAAAATGACTTTTGACTTTCTTGATTTCTTGATGATCAAATTTCATACTTTCGAATGTCTTGATGAAATGTGATCTTCGAAACTAAAATTTTTTCAAAAGGTCAAATTTTGACTTTTCAGTGTACAATTGACTTTTTCATCAGTTGACCAAATTTCGTCTATCAATCCACTGATCTCGGGAGATGAATTGAAATACGCGATTAGGTCAAAATGATGAACTTGAATCCTTGAGATCATGTTTCAAACCAATAAGTCATGTACTAGGTCAAAAGTCAAAGATTGGTCATTCTCAGTTAAAACCCTAATTTTAACCATTTTGCCCTTTTGACGATTTGAACAATTTTCTTGGAGAATTATGATCCAATCTTGATCAAATGATACATGTGACCTCAAAATGTTGATATTGGTCCAAAATCTTGAAGTTTGACTGTAGGTTGACCATAGTTGACTTTTTAACTAATATAGTTGATTTTAGACCACCTGATCAATTGACTGAGCAATTTTGTGATCCAAGACTTGAAAATCGACAGGGGCAATCTTGAGGGTACATAATGATCCATGAAAGTCATTTGAAACATTAGAAGTCCAACTGTCCTTGTGCAAACTCAAACCCTAATTTGAGGCATCAGTGTTAAGGAGATGGCTTGACCTAGTCAATACTTGTGCAAGCTTGAATCATTGAAGATCTTTGTGGAAAATATCTTGAGAAAAGGGAGGGAGAATTTTGGGGTACAACACTCTTCTTGGGAAAAGTTTAACAAATCCTTGAAGAACTTGGTCAGGAAGTGGATGACTAATGCCTAACACAAAGGCTCCAACGTCAATGCCCATATCAAAGGCAAAGGAACCTAATGCTTTGAGTGTGAAGGGTATGGTCACATTGAAGTCGAATGTCCTACCTTCTTAAAAAGGCAGAAGAAGGGGTTGTCGATCACCTAGTCTGGCTCTGATAATGAAAGTGATGGGGAAATTGCACACAAAGTGATGACATACATTGATAAGTGGGATATTGAGGGCGAGTCTAGTGAAGATGACTTAATTGATGAATAGATAACTGTTACTTATTATCCCTGTTCAATCTTCTTAAAACTGAAGAGTTAGATTGGCATGACTGCCTTTCATTATCTGAAGGTGGAAGAGGACTGGACACTTAAGTGCCTAGAAATTTGCACTCACATGTGCATGAAGTAACACTGTTGGTCAATTGTATCGGGAATAGGCTTAAAGATTCCATTTGCAAAAGGGGATGGGATACCGTCGGATATGGGCTTATAGATTCCATCCAAATTAACTGTTGATAGGAGTATCAAAATGAGTGTATGCTCGACTGTATCTAAAGGTGGATCAAAATGAGTCCTCGCCCGACTGTATTTGAAAAATGTATTAGAATGAGCCTACGCCCGAATGTATCTAGAAGTGGATCAGAATGAATCTTCACCCAATTGTATCTAAAAAATGTATTGGAATAAGTCTACGCCCGACTGTATCTAGAAGTGGATCAGAATGAGTCTTCACGCAACTGTATCTGAACAATGTATTGAAATGAGTCTACGCCCAACTGTATCCAAAAGTGGATCAGAATGAATCTTTTGCCCGGCTGTGTCTGAAAAAAGTATTAAAATGAGTCTACACCCGACTGTATCTAAATATGGATCAGAATGAGTTCTCGCCCGACTGTATCTGAAAAATGTATTTGAACGAGTATCAAAATGAATCTATATCTCGATCGTATCTGAATTGTATCTAGAAGATGTACTGGAATGAGTATCAGAATGAATCTATATATCGATCGTATCTGAATTGTATCTAGAAGATGTACTGGAACGAGTATTAGAATGAATATATATCTCGATCATATCTAAACTGTATCTAGAAGATGTACTGGAATGAGTATTAGAATGAATCTATATCTCGATCATATCTGAACTGTATCTAGAAGAGAATCTAGAGTGAATCTTCGACTGGTTGTATTTGAAAGATGTGTTTATCAGAATGAATCACTGTCTGATTGTATTTGAAAGATGATAAACTATTGGTAATATCTATCTATTTGGGAACTAACCTGAAAAGACAAAGTTAGTTTTATGCAATGTCATGATGCGTGAAATGTACTTTGTAGTGATGCTCTCGAAATAAATAAGAATAGTATATGCGTTTCGTATGCATATGTTATGATATTTTGTAAATGATGTATGGATGCAATATGTCGTTGGAGCGTATCAGTAGCTTCTTGTAACAACGTCTAGCTGGGGAAAATAAATCCCTGACTATTGCTGGGGATGAAGAAAGTAATTCTTCAATTTTTGTTTACAACGACTTTACTGGGGATTCCTGCTTTCTGTTTGAGGACACTCCACTGGGGATCTTCGACTTTTGCTTGGGGATAGAAGCATTCAAGGAGAGTCAGTCGTTAGTCGTTCTTTTTATTGAAGGATTTGATTCTTATGTACCCTGACTAGGGATAAAAGAGATGGACATTCCTCTGATGCACTATCTAAACAGGTTTCAGATATGGTTATCAACTCTTCTAGGGAGGACAATGTTAAGTCACATTTGGCTGGAGAAGAGAATTCTGTCAGGGAATTTACAATATTGGAGAAATAAACTCTGTTGGGGAATTAAATCCTGTAGACTGCATTGAGGAAATAACCTCTGATGGGGATTGAAATGTCATAGGCTGTGCTAAGGAAGTTTCCACTGTATGCTGAGGAAATGATCAAACTTCCTTATCCGCTAGGGGACCTATTGGGGAAGATAATCATGCCAAGCTATCCATCAAGGATATGGAGGTGAACTGCTGGAAGATGCCCCAATTTCTATCTGAGTGCATATTAGACTTGCTGGGGAATATATCTCTATTGGGGATGATCTTGTGAAGATAACTCTATAGAGATAGTTCCATGGAGATTTCTCTGTGGGAATTTATGGACAACTTTTTGAACATTATCCCAACTCCTAGAGTCTCTAGTAAATGCTAATCATGTTTTCATGCATGTGTTTTGTAAACAGTAATCATATTCAAATGCATATGTTCATTCAACGTAATCATTGGACATTTTTTTGCAAACAAAACAAAGAAACTAAAAACAATTTTGAATTTTGAAATATATTTAATTACATTGATTCTGAAAGTTTGCCTATAAGCAAATAGTTTTATACAAGAAGATAGAAATCCTAGTTAGAGGAAATGGTCGTAAAAATTTAAAAAGGGGGTACAAAGTGATAAAGAAAAACATCTATGTGGAAACGATCCCATCGAGTTTCAACTCTACTATTGCCCATATGTCTTCAAGTATCTCATCACTTATTGTCGAAAGAAGATTATTGAATTGATCTGTACCATTTGAACTTGACGCTAGTAATAAAGATGGTTGTAAGTAGATGGGTGATCCAACGGGACATAGTCATACTCTTTAATCCCTAGCTTTTGCCTATACGGCCCTTTCGGGATTTTCAGTCCATCGGGATATCCTTTTTTGCCCAAGCCGCCTTTTCATGTTTTTGACTTTCCAGATTTACAATTATATATATATATATATATATATATATATATACAATTTTCATCCGAACCCTTTTGATTCATCGGGATGCCCTTATTTTTTCCTAGGCCTGTCAACCTAGCGGGTCTCTTTTATGCGTGCTATTTTTTGACTATGTCCGCATTCACAGGGTGCGGAAAATCTTCACCACCCATGGTGGTAAGTATCATAACACTGCTATAAAATATATTTTTGATCACAAATGTCCCTTTGCATGTGGGAGTCCATTTTCCCCTAGGATCACCTTGTGGTAGGATGATGCCCTTTATTACCAAATCACCAGCCTGGTACACCTGATGTCTGACTTTCTTGTTAAAAGCCTTGATCATGCGTTTCTGATATATCTGATAATGACAAATAGCCACAAGCCTTTTTTCATCAATCAAATTTATCTGGTCAAGTCGAGTCTAAATCCATTCGTCTTCATCTAAATCTGCGTCTTTCATAATCCTTAGGGAAGGAATCTGGATTTCAACAGGTAAGATAGCCTCCATACCGTAGACGAGAGAGAACATGGTCACCTCAGTTGATGTACGTACTGAAGTGCAATAACCATGCAGAGTAAATGGTAGCATCTCATGCCAATCTTTGTATGTCACCGTCATTTTCTGCAAGATATTCTTGATATTCTTGTTGGCGGCTTCCATTGTGCCATTCATCTTTAGTCGGTACCAAGACGAATTGTGATGCTTAATCTTGAACTACATGCAGAGTTCTGTGATCATAGTATTGTTAAGATTGGTAGCATTGTCCGTGATGATCCTTTCAGGGATTCCATACCGACATATAAGGTTATACTTAATGAATCGAGCCACAACATTCTTGGTAACAGAAGCAAACGAGGTTTCCTCTACCCACTTCGTGAAGTAATCAATAGCGACAAGGATGAACCGATGCCCATTGGAATAAATAGGCTTAATCTCTCCAATCATATCAATGACCCATATTGCAAACGACTAAGGAGCAGTCAAGACATTCAAAGGAACCGGAGGCACATGTACTTTGTCAGCATAAATATGGCATTTGTGGCAACTTCTGGAATGATGATGGCAATCAGTTTCCATGGTAGACCAATAATAACCTGCTCTGAGAATCTTCTTAGCCATTGTATGTCAACTGGAGTGAGTACCAAAGACACCTTCGTGCATATCTTCCATAATTTTCTCAGCTTCTTTCTTGTCTACACAACGAAGCAAAGTCGAATCGTGGTTGCGCTTGTATAAGATTTCGTTACTCAGAAAGAACTTGGCATAGAACCTCCTTATAAATTACTTTTCATTGATAGATGCCCCTTCAGGATACTCTTGAGTTTAAAGGTATCTTTTTTACTTTGTGGTACCAAGGCTTTTCCTCTACTCCATCAGTTTCAACTTCGTATCAATGCGCCCATTCGTCTAGTCTCTCAATAGTAATTCGAGGAGATTCATTATCCCATCTGACTTTGAACATAGATGACATGGTAGCTAGTGTGTTTGCCAATTGATTCTCTTCTCGTGGAATGTGTTCAAAAGTGATTTCTTAGAAGTACGAAATTAATGTCAACACATGCTCTCGTTAAGGAATGAGATTTGGATGCTTCGTGTCCCATTCTCCCTTAATCTGACTGATCACTAGGGCTGAGTCCCCATATACATTCAAGAATTTAATTCTCATATCGATGGCAGCTTTGATACCCATGATGCATGCTTCGCACTCGGCCATATTGTGGTATAGTCAAAACATAATCTGTCGGTGAAGGGCGTATGACAACCTTTGGGAGATACAATCACAACACCAATTCCATTACCAAGCACGTTGTAAGCTCCATAAAAAACCATAGTCCATCGGGATCCCGATTCAGGTCCTTCATATGGTCTAGGTTCTTCATAATCAGTAACTAACATGATATTCTCATATGGGAACTCAAAATTCATAGGCTGGTAGTTATCTACATCTTGATGAGCCAAATGATATTCCAGTACACTTCCTTTGATTGCCTTCTGAGTAGTGTACTGAATGTCGTATTATGTCAAGACCATTTTCCATCTTGATATTCTTCCGGAGAGAGCGGGTTTCTCAAATATATATTTTATTGGATCCATCTTAGAGATCAACAAAGTAGTATGAGTCAACATATACTGTCTTAGTCGGCGAGCAACCCATGCCAAAGCGCATCAAGTTTTCTCGAGCAGTGAGTATCTTGTTTCAGTCGGTTAACTTTTTGTTAAGGTAGTATATCGCATGCTCTTTTCGACCAGACTCATCATGTTTCCCCAATACACACCCCATTTAGTTCTCTAATACTGTCAAGTACATGATCAGAGGTCTTCCTTCAACCGGTGGCATCAAAATTGGAGGTTCCTAGAGGTACTCCTTGATTTTGTCGAAGGCTGTCTGACAATCATCATTCCACTTCACTACTTGATCTTTCTCCAGTAACTTGAAGATTGACTCACAAGTAGCGGTCAAATGGGAAGTAAATCTGGTAATGTAGTTCAATCGTCCCAAGAAACCTCTGACTTCCTTCTCAATATAGGGAACTGGAATTTCTTGAATGGCTTTAACCTTGGCAGTATCAACTTCAATACCTTTACCATTGACAAAGAAACCTAGGAGTTTACCGGATCTTACCCCAAAGGTGCACTTGTTTGGGTTCAACCTCAACTTGTACTTCTTCAATCTCTCAAACAGCTTGTGCCGGTGGTCAAGATTTTCTTCTTCAGTCTGAGATATGGCTATCATGTCATAAACGTAAACCTTTATCTCATGACGAATCATATCATGGAACAAAGCTACCATAGCACGCTGATATGTTGCACCGGTGTTCTTCAAACTTAAATGAATAACTTTGTAACAGAAAGTGCCCCACTGTGTTATAAAAGTAGTCTTCTCCATGTCTTTAGGTGACATCTTGATTTGATTATAACCAGAGAAACCATCCATGAAGGAAAATACTTTGTGATGAGCGGTCTTGTCAACCAGAACATCAATATGCGGAAGCGGAAAATCATCTTTGAGGCTTGACCTATTCAAATCCCTGTAGTCTATACACATAAAAACCTTACCTTCCTTCTTAGGTACCGACACCACATTTTCAACTCACTGAGGATATGACGTAACAACTAAGAAACCTGCTATTAGACCCCAAAATTTGCCCTCTCTTTTCTCAAGACATTTTCTCACAAGGATTTATTAAAGTTCAAGTTTGCACAAGTACATTTGGATTTTTTAATGCCCCACATAGTTTCCATGTATCATATTGGATTTTCAAGCATCAAATCAAAGAAGAGCAAGTTTTCTTTGATTCATAAGCTTCGATTGGGTATTTGATCCCCTTCGATCAAGCTTTGGTTCATAAGCTTCGATTGGGTATTTGGTCCCCTTCGATCAAGCTTTGGTCCATAAGCTTCGATTATGAATTTGGTCCCCTTAGAGAAATCTTTGGTCCACAAGCTTCATCAAAGCAGTGGCCTCCTACAAGCTTGCTTTCGATTCACTAGGAAAATACTTCCTTCATGCCTGCCTTTGATTCACAAGGCAAGTACATCCTTCAGGCTTGCTTTCGATTCAAAAGGAAAGTACATCCTTCAGGATTGTTTTCGATTCACTCTGAAAATACATTCTTCATGCCTGCTTTCGATTAATAAGGCAAGTATTTCCTTTGTGTCTACTTTGATCCACAAGGCAAGTGCCTCCTCTGTGCTTGCTTTCGACCCACAAGGAAATGGCTTCCTCTGAGTTTGCCTTCAATGCACAAGGAAATGGCTTCCCTTCATGCTAGCACCCATAAAGCAGTGGCTTCTTTCATGCATGTTTCGATTCACTGGGCAGTGGCTCCCTTTGAAATAGCCTGCTTCGATTCCACCTTTAAAAACCTTCAACACACATAGTTTCTACACTAGGACAAACATTGGTGGCCCATTCGAAGGACATGCATTGGTGGATTTGAAGGACATACATTGGTGTCCTATTCTAAGGAAAAACAATTGTGGCCCATTCGAAGGATATGCATTGGTGGATTTGAAGGAAATAGACGGGTGTCCCATTCGAAGGACATACATTGGTGGCCCATTCGAAGGACAAAAATTGGTGGCCCATTCGAAGAATTGCAAGTGGTGCATTAGAAGAACACATAAGTGGTGCATGTGGTCCATTCGAAGAACACACATGTGGTCCTTTCGAAGGACACAATTGTTGGAAACAAGTTTTTATTTTGTCTTTTGATGAGTTTTATTCAAGATGCTTGCTGACCAAAGTCCAATATGCTGCCAAGCCTGTTGTACTGGCCATAACACTCCAAAACTGCTGCAAAGCAGTTATGTTATGCTGCTCCCATATTTGCACTAAATTGGCATACAAAAAGTGCACCTCGAAAGCTACAAAAACAACCTACCCAATTTGTTCAAATTTCATTTGCTTTCCCCCCAAACCCCAGCCAAACTTCATCTATATATAAGAGGTTCCACAACACATCTAAGGGGGGGGGGGGGATTTTTAGTAGCTGGAGAGACTTTTATTGTGTGAAAAAAAACATCAAACACTCTCAAACTCTTAAACACTCAAACTCTCAAACTCTCACAAAAATCTCAAACCCCTTCATACATTATTCAACCCATAACCAAAAAGAAACACAACACCTTTGTTCTCTCTTTCGAATCCAAGCTTCCCTATCCCTCGAACAACTTCTTTCCTTCCTTTGAATCCAAGAGTATTCAAGGCAGCAACTCAAGGTTCAAAACACCAACTCCAGATTCAAGGTAAGTCTTTCTGACTTTAACCCTTTCGTTTCAAGCATGTAAATAATCTTTTGCTTATTTTTTCGTTTCTACCCTTTCGTTTGTTTGCTTTTCTTGTCCAAATATATGTTAGAGACTAACCTGTACAGGCCATGAAATAATATTAATATGGCTTCGACCCATACTGCTATCATGTCCCAAACGAAAGAACACAGAAAAAGGTGTGTGAATCGAAGGGTGTGCTTCGATACACACTGATTTGCAGGCCCAAACGAAAGGAAAGGGCATGTGAATCTAAGAATACAAGCTTCAATACACACAGGTTGCAGGCCCAATCGAAAGGAGGAAAAAGTGTGGGAATCGAAAGACACATCCTTCGATCCTGGATGTCTTTTCTTTCTCTCTTTTACACTATTTTTGTCTTTATAATTTCTCTATATTTACATTTTATTGCTATTCAATATGGTTGTAATAATTAGGATTTTATATTGCTTTCCAAACCCTATTTGTAAATGTGTATACCCCATCCCCAAAATATGTAATAGTGTAGGACATTTATCTTTCCACAATTTACCGTTTTTACATACAATGCTAGTAATTTGGTTGTGTATGGCAAGAGTTAAAATCAACAAGTAGACAACCCAAATTCAAGACAAAATGCATGCAATCAAACACACTATTCACACACATCCACCTCTAGGATAATCTCACTTGTTGCCTCGGAAAATAGTCATGTCCCTCGAATATCGACGTTTTAGCAAAGACCCTCGATAAAATATTGTAGTCCCTCGATGTTGCCTTTGGTAAACGATCTAGTCCCTAACAAAAATTGCTAAAACGTCTCATAGGTTACCTTCTATGACTATACAAATGACCCACACCCGTCCCTTCACATCTAACGATGGGGCTTCTTACCAAATCAATGATAAGATAGCAACATCTAAAGGAGGAGGAAAAGAACATAAACCTTTTGAGTAGGTAGGACGGTCATAGTTGCTTGCTTTTAAACTAAAACCATTTTCCACACTTACACTCACAAAACATCTTTAAAACAAACATCTCTTTGAACTATTTTCAAAACCAACACTTTGTATGAATTCTTATAGAGACGAGAATCATTAGAAAGTTAGCGCAACAAAGGCATTTTGCAAAATATTTTCAAACTTACACCCACCACAAGCACATTTTCAAACAAAGCATTTTCAAGTGACCTAGAAAGCAACTAAGAGCCCGTAGATAACTATGGATGAAAAGGGTGCTAATACCTTCCCTTTTCATAACCTACCCTCTGAACTCAAGAAAACATCTCTAAAGGTCTTTCCTGTTCTTTTCACCCTTTCCTTTGTTGGATAAAAGAAAAGTCAGTGGCGACTCTTGCTATCCGCAACAATTGCGATCAAACACAAAACAACCAAGTCAGTTCTCCCATCATATTACAGAACTGGCGACTCTGCTGGGAAGAAACTTAAAAGTGGGGTTACCTTAGAGCTAGATCACATTTACTTGCTTTCCTAGTTTGACTTTCTTGCTTTACATTTTTTTGGTTCTTGTTTGGGTTATTGTTAAAGACCCTACACCCGGATCTGGAGCACATTTTTAGGTAAGTAGAAATAAATCATGGAGGCTGTACGACATAGACCGATATGGATAAAGTGATAACTATGTTAGCGTGACACTTTAGCTTGTACTAATGTTCCTTGAGCCAGTCAAGGATAACATTAGGCTTCCTTATAGTGTCATTAAGCGCTAACTGACCTTTAGAACCTTTAATTGACTCATCCTAAGCCATTAGAAAGTAGTGAGATGGACGACTTTGGTTCCGACCGAAGATTGGTTGATACTCGATACTACACTCATTAATATTGGACTTTTGAGATATTTTGGACGCAATACTTCGGTGCTTGAGCTAAAACAATGCCTAAAAGAAAGGTCAGTAATATGAGACTCTTTAGAACCCGACTACTTTCTAGGACAGGTTGAGCCAACTAATCTTCAAGAGGGTACTTACCTACAAACTCCATGCAAGCCTAAACCTAAGGACTTGTCTGCTTTGTGTGTATATGATTATTTGTACATAACGACTTGTTTCCTTTGCATGCTTGTACATAACATCATGACATCATAACATAGCATTTTCAATAACCATTTCAAGGATCTCAAGGGCCTATAATGCAGGGTCATGTTAAACCAAACGTCCATCAAGGGGCAAGAGGATTTATTCTCCTCTAAATGCTGTCAAAGACCAAAGTACAATAACTTGAGTCAAGGGCTATGACCTACTTGACATGGTGAGCTTGGTTCTCTTGGAAGGACATTCGCCGATATGAAGTTCTCCAATCAAAGTTGTGACCAAAGTTCAACTTATAACATCTTCTTGTGTTTACCTTGCGAGACCTTGAAAACATTGCATCCACATATCATACATGTCATCATAACAGGTTTTCCCCACACGGGTTTCTCATATGCCTATTGTTTATTTTAGTAGAGATGGCTCTAGAAAAAACTATCATGGACATTCAGACTAAAAATGCTCAACTTCAAGAAATATTCTTGAACCTATCCAAGGGGCAATAAGAGTTGAGAGCACTCCTCACTAGGGGCTTGACCATGAAGAATCCTGAGGACAACAAGGATGGCCAGTTGGAATGGCTACAAATTTAGATAGCTACAATGAAGATCCAGACGATGGGACAAATTGTGGGCCAGATGGCTCTTATCCAAAACTTATATTGGGGACAAGAAGAGCTGAGAACTTTCGTCAGCAAGCTTCATCAAGACAGATGCAACCATATGAAACAAACAGTCGAGGCTGGGGATCAAGTCGTTAATTATCCCCAGATGAGACAAGAAGTTGGCTTGGTGGAGAGTAGACCTCTCCAAATCGCTACTATGTCATGAGCCCAACAACAACCTCGTTAACAACAACATGGTAATCGACGTAAGTGAGATACATCCAATAGGAAATATACCAAACTCAACATGCCGATGTTGCAAGTCTTGCAACACATGTTAAATTTGAATTTGGTCACATTAAAGGATCCTCCTCGGAATCCTAATACTTCTGCTCCTAGTTACCATCCCAATGAAAGGTGTGTACATCACTCCAACAGTCCGAGGCATGATGCTGATAGCTTTTGGACGTTGAAATATAAGATTCAAGACCTGATCGACAAAGGGGTGTTGGAATTCACACAAGATGGTCAACTTGAGTTTTTGTGTCATCCCTCAAAGGCACATCATCCTAAGTGACGAATTTCAGGCGGAGAAACTTTTATTTATTCAAGTTTTTAGTTGTAATTTCTTTATTTGCTTAAACACTTATCTTTATGTCAGACTTTGGTTATTCTCTTTAATGAATTGCATATGTTTGTCTTGAGTTAATCCATTCATTTTCATTATATTTAAACTGTGATTTTAACTCCCTTTATGATATTGAACTCTTGTTAAAAGTTGCAAACATTTAAAGGGAGGATGACAAAAACAATGCCATAATCTCATACAGTATGCTTTTAGACAGACCTTGCTGACGATGTACATGAGTTTGTTTTAATTCCTAAGCACTGGAGTTATAAGAAGGATAATCCCTAGTCAACCCCTTTGAGCCAAAGAAGTAGGAGTTTTCTTTTTCACACAAATTGAAACCTTTAATCAAAACCTGGGGCAGGGTAGCTTCTTAGTTAATCCAAATGTGCATTCAGTCGCAAGTTTTCTCTTTGTACACAATGAATGACATAAAAAACATCCTTCTCAATCAAAAGACGGCGATGGTTCCCCCATAAAATAGGAAGTCATTATCTCTCAAAACAAAAGTCCACTAAGTCAAAACCTATGAAGGAGACTTAAACTATGGCATCCAGCTGGCTGTAATCTCAAAACAAGAGCAGTCAGACAAAAATTAGGGATAGTAAATCAAAAGAGGTTACTACAAATCGTCGACAACATGTGAAAAATGACTGCCTTCTCAAATAAACTTCCAAGTTTCCAAACCATCACCAAAACGTCATTCCTGACTCAATTGGAATTCAAAATGCACAATTAACTGAGTTTAGGACTGAAGAACATCACGAAGAACAGGCGGGTACAAATATACTTTGAGCTTTATTCTTTGTTTCTTAAACTGTGAACCAAGCCACATTACAACCCTTTAAAAGTCCTAACTGAAGCATGGGTTAGTTCGAAAGCATACTGTTACCAAAGGTATCCTGAATCCTGTAAGGCTTACTATAAATCCCGAGTTGAATTCATGTTTTTACAAAATTCTTTTACTTGCTAAAATGCATTTTCAAAACTTCAAGACAAACATAAACTTTGAATTATTTTGAATACCGCTGTTTGCATATAGCTATTTGTTTGACAACAGAGAAATTCGCACGGTGAACATCCAATCAACAAAAATTCTCTCAAGAAACAGAATCACTTCAAATGGGGGCATGGCATGTCACTGTCCAATTCACCTGTGGCAGTCAAGTCAAGATTCCAAGAAATCTCTCAAGAAATGCTGAATAACCAGGGGCAAGTCTGCATCTGAATCACTTGGGGCATTGAACATGAATTCCAGCAAAGGGTCACATACGACCAAGCACACATTTTCTGGGAGCGCTATAACACTTACTACTAGGGGAAGTGACAAATTCCCACAAAGTCCTTTTCATAGGGTGGTCACCAGTCAAGTCCACACATAGTCATCTCTATAAGGTTATCCCCACTGAATAATCTTCACGGATAAGGGTATAAACCCCTCAAGGCCAAATTCATGGATATCCCCACAAGGTTGGATCCAGGAAATCCTCAGTCAGAATTTCAATCTCTAGAAAACCCTCTTCCCAGCTGAGTTGGTCTCAAGAAGAATCCTCGAGGAGTTCTGCCAAAAGAAAGTACCTCCCTAGCAGTTTGTCAAATATTCTCTCCAACAGAGTTTATTTCCCCAACAAACTACAGATTCCCTAGCTTGAGTTTTCCTCTCATACTTTTTGAGGTACCACAACTCCTAACCCCTAGTGAAGTTATCAACAAAGCTCCTCCCCCCAGTAGAGTTTACCACTATCACCAGTAAGTTGCTGCAAAGCCTGAAAGCCGATCAGATAACAATTTACTTCTTCATCCCCAATAAGTTGTTAATTTCCATTCTCTCCGATCAAGGATATAACTCCCTAGTAGAGCAACGGACAAATTAAAACTCTTGAACTCTTTTCCCTCAAGCGGAAATCAACACTCTCCATGGAGTTTGTGATACGGTGGAAGAACTGACTGTTTTTTGGAATGCTGGTTCGCGTTTTGTGTTTGTTTTTGAAAAATGTCGCGGTGAGCAAGAGTCGCCACCGACTTTTATTTTATCCAACAAGGAAAGGAAAAAAAGCACAAAAAAATTCCTTTTTTCGAGATATTTCTGAGTACGGGGGGTAGATTTATAGAAAGGGAAGGTATTAGCACCCTTTCTATCCGTAGTTATCTACGGGCTCTTAGGTACTTGCTCATCATTTTCAAAATTGTTTTCTTTGTGTTTGTGGGTTTTGAAAAGTTTTTGTTTTAACTTCGATTTAACTCTTGCGTCTGTCTTCAAGAGTGTAATGAAGTGTTTTTGAAAACTTGTTTGTAAAAGAGTGTAAATGTGAGAAAAAGTTTGTTTTTGGATGAGCAAGTATCTAAGAGTTAATCTACCTACTCGAAAAAGGAATCGTTCTATGCTAATTCACTTTGGACAAGGCTATCCCACTATTAGTGAGTAGGTAGCACCGTCGTTGGAGTTTGAGGGTCAATTTGAAAGAGGGACATACGGTCACTAAAGCAATGTTAGGACGTCTTAGCGGTAACCCTAATGTCTTAGACCTTTTGTTCGAGGCAACAATATCCGAGGCAACCATTTCGAGGCAACTTATGATCTTTTAGACAAAAGGACGACCTCTAAAACAACCTATACTCAATGACCGCTTACGAAGGCAACCAAGTGGGGTGTACCCTAGGAGTGCGCATGTGCGAGTGTATTGATTTCAGTTATTTTTATCTTTGCACATGTTTAGGGTGATCTAATTGATTTTAATTCAGACATTCATTCTTGTCATGCAAGCCCTATTATCAAACATCTAGCAGTTGTATATTTGCAGAAATTAGAGGTGCGGAAATTAAACTAAATTATTACAAGGCGTCGGGTACTTACATCGCCAAAAGCAACCCTTTGAAAATAAAATAAAACGGTAAAATAAATAAATGTCCTATTTAAAACTATTACAAGCCGAGAGCAGATACATCAATAATTAAATAAGGAAAAATAAATCGCGCGAGTGAATTGGATCGAATGCGGAATTAGGGTTTTGACCGTTTTAAAGGAAATGGTTTTTTGTTGTTTTTATTTATTTTTAAGAAAATAAATTAATCCTAAAGTAAATGCTAAATTAATTATTAAATTAATTAAATGGAAAAAATAATTAATGACATGTTTTTGGAGTTTTAAGAAAGAAAATAAAAATAATTAAACTAAAGTTAAAACCTAATTAATTCTAATTGATTTTATTTATTTAAAATAAATTAAGGTTATCTAATTAATATCCTAATTAATTAATTAGTATTTATTAATGAAAAATAAAAGTTCTAAAATTTAATTGGACAAAAAATATTTTTGGTGAGTTTTTTGATAAAAAGAAATTTAATTATTGGTTAGTAAATTAATTAAACAAAATAAAAATATTAAATGAAAATAAACAAAAATAAAAAAAGAGTGAGAATGGGCCTGTTTAGAGGGTGTGGATAGCAATTTCGTTGGCCCATTAAGATGCAGTCCATTTGACTTTTTGGGATCCCCTGCGTATGCGTTGACTGGCCTATGGTGTGCCTTCAAGGCTTGGCCACCAGATCTGGCCATCTGGCCATCTGGCACATGGAAGAGGGATGTGCATGGTGGACCTCCGACTTGAATACGCACATGATTACCTGAAATTGTTAAGAAAAATAACAAATGATGGAGGCAGGGATCGAACCCCTGACCTCCAGCCTTCAACGCCTTGAACGTTCCCCTTATAGCCACTACACCACTTATTTCTTTTTGTTAATATAACACAAATAAATAATAATACAATAAAATAAGAATTAATGGTCAGAAACAAGAAAACGCGCGCTTGTATTTGAATGGGCGAATGATGGCGTGACAACGCATCATCCATGTCTTCCAACCGTGGCTAAAAATAACAACATCTATACCTACGGACAAATGTCTGTCGCTATAGACAGGGGTTCCTCCCAAATCTTGTACAAGCCATGAAAATGGATTCTAAGAGCATGGTTGGATTCGTCTAAACCTACTGATCACGACCATGGCCATTATACAGGCTAATTGTACCTGAAAACAAAAGCCCCAAAAAACTCCACGAAACCCTAATCATGGTGAATCACAGTATAGGTTATGTAAATGAAATTGGCTAATGTAAAAAGCTTGCAAATGGCATGGTGATCACAAATATGCAATTATTTCATATTAACAATGCCTAATTTTCAAAATGCGAAATCAAGAACAGGGCGGCTTCGTGAACAACTTACAACGCTTGGGAGGGTCTGGAAACGCGTGATTTTGATTGGTTTAGGTTGTGGAAGCTGCCAGGAAACGATTGAGACAAGTCTCAAGTCTTGAAACTGCCTCTAGACTTGATTTCGATCTCACACTTTTTTGGTGTTTTTGCAAATTTGGTTCTTGCTCTCCAATTGATCTCCAACCCTGATTTCTGTCTGCCTCGCCTCCTTATGTATTGTACAATACATTAGGGTTGTTTTTACTGTCCAAATCTCTCTCCATCAGTGACTTTGAATTTAATTTGATTCTTCTTTCAAAGCTTTCCAAAATTGGCTTGATTTGAATCTTTTTGTGTACAATTGCTTTGAAACGAGTTTGATATGGTGCTAGCTATATAACAAGACCTGAAATGATCACAAGATCTTTAGTTTTCAATGTTTTTGATTTTATTTGATTTATTTTGATTTAAAATGAATTAATTCAAATAAAAATAAAATAAAATAATAAAAATATGATATGGACACATGGCCAAGGATATAGCACGTGGGAAATAATGCCAACCCAAAACAAGTGAAAAATAATAGGCCCATTTGGCAAAATTTGAAGTTTTGAGCATAGTTGACTTTTGGTAATTTTGCAAAAAAGTCCAACTTCAACAATGCATAACTTCTTCAATTTTGAATTTTTGGAGGTGTTCTTGGACTTTTTAGAAAGCTTGAAATGTCCTCTAACCAAAACTGTTTGTCTCATATCAATTTGACATTCCATGCTCATGTATGAAGCTTTGACAAAAAAGGTGTTTTTGTTGGCTTTTCAAAAGGACCTATAATGTCCAAATTCATAATTTCTTCTGAGTGCATTTTTTGATCTTGGGATATGAATATGGATTGTAGGTAATTGCATCCTCTTCAAAATTAGCTTTGAATGGGTCATTTCTCATAAAGTATGAGAAAGTTATGCTTGGTCAAAGTTGGGTTGACTTTTCCTACAAAACCCTAATTTAGCAACTTTTGAATCTTGATTAATTTTGAGCAATCCTTGATGAATCATGATAAAACCTTGATCAAATGATGAAATATACTTCAAAATTAGAATTTTGACAAAAAATCTTGAAGTTGGACTGTATGTAGGTCACAGTTGACTTTTGCCCTAACATAGTCGATTTTTGGACCTTTGAGCAATTGACTGGGCAAAATTCCTCTGCAAGGCTTGAAACTTGACATGGATGATCTTGAGAACATATTAGGACATTGGTGAGCACTTGGGACCATTTGGAATCAAGGATCTTGATGCAATGTGAAACCCTAGTTTGGGGAAGACTGCCTTAGGAGAGAGCTTGTCTGGTAAACCCTTGGACTATCTTGAGCAACTTGGAGATTTTTCTTGACATATTTTGAGAAATATGGGAGGGCAAATTTTGGGGTACAACATCCGCCCCTGTTAAATCTTCTTAAACCCGAGGATGCAGATTAGCTTTCGTGCCTTTCATAATCCAAAGGTGGAAGTGGATTGAACACTAGAGTGCCCAGAAATTTGCACTCACATGAAGTGGTAATTGATGATGTCGGGAATGGGCTTATAGATGCCATTTGGAGGAGTGTCGATCGCATAAGAGATTCCTTAGCGATAACTTGTATACCTGTTGTTGAGGAAGATTCCGCTGGGGAAGTCTGATCTTTCGCGGAGAAAGATAGAATTTTAGGAGCTTCGTCGTCCGTCATTATGCTGGTGAGTCGTCTCTGTTGACATTTAGGAACTTCAATCGTCCGTACTTTACTGAGGGAACAACTTTTGCTGAGATTTAGGAGCTTGCCCGTAATTCAACTGATTTTGTCGAGATTTAGGAGCTTGTCCGTAATTCAACTGATTTTGTCGAGATTTAGGAGCTTGTCCGTAATTCAACTGATTTTGTCGAGATTTAGGAGCTTGTCCGTAATTCAACTGATTTGTTGAGATTTAAGAGCTTGTCCATAATTCAACTAAACAACCATCTGTTGAGATTTAGGAACTCGTCCGTAATTCAACTGAGGAAACATCTCTGCTGAGATTTAGGAACTCGTCCGTAATTCAACCGAGGAACATATTTGTCGAGATTTAGGAACTCGTCCGTAATTCGACTGCTTTGCTGAGATTTAGGAGCCTGTCCGTAATTCAACAACTCCGCTGAGATTTAGGAGCCTGTCCGTAATTCAACTGATTTTGTCGAGATTTAGGAGCTCGTCCGTAATTCGACTGCTTTGCTGAGATTTAGGAGCATCGTCCATAATTCAACTTATGAAATATCTGTCGAGATTTAGGAACTCGTCCATAATTCGACTGAGGAAACATCTCTGCTGAGATTTAGGAACTCGTCCGTAATTCAACCGAGGAACATATTTGTCGAGATTTAGGAACTCGTCCGTAATTCGACTGCTTTGCTGAGATTTAGGAGCTTGTCCGTAATTCAACAACTCCGCTGAGATTTAGGAGCCTGTCCGTAATTCAACTGATTTTGTCGAGATTTAGGAGCTCGTCCGTAATTCGACTGCTTTGCTAAGATTTAGGAGCATCGTCCGTAATTCAACTTATGAAATATCTGTCGAGATTTAGGAACTCGTCTGTAATTCGACTGTCGCAACTTTGTTGAGATTTAGGAGCCCGTCCATAATTCAACTTAAGGAACTATCTGTCGAGATTTAGGAACATCGTCCGTAATTCAACAACTTCGTTGAGATTTAGGAGCTCGTCCATAATTCAACTTGAGAACAACTTTGTTGAGATTTAGGAGCTCGTCCGTAATTTAACAACTTCGCTAAGATTTAGGAACATCGCCCGTAATTCAACTGATGTAAAAGCTTCATAGCTTGAATTTTGTGAAAATCTTTCCTGAAAAGTAAAGGTTAGCTGTATGTAATGCATGATATGTATCAAGCAATGATGTTCTCAAAATAAATGAGATTGTGTAGTATGATGCGTATGCATGTCATGATGTATGAAAATGTGATGTTTTTAGTTGGGGAAAATAAATCCCGGACCACTGCTGAGGAAAAGAATTGGATTCTTCGTTTCCGCTAGAGATAGTGGATGAAGACGTTTTGTGAGAATAAACCTGCAGAAGGGGATAACTTGCTGGGGAATAAACTGATGAGAGAACGACTCTGTAGGGAAGAGATGCTCTATCGAGGATTCCACTGATGAATTCGGCTGGGGATGAATTACCGCATCTGATGATTATTAACCTGTTGGGGATTGAATTTCTATTTGTGAAAGGAATGAACTCCGCTGGGTATGATTTTCTAGTTGCGACCTTACTGGGGACAACCCTTTTAGATTCTATTGGGTATAATCTCCCGGAGTCTACTGGGGATAATTCTTCAAACTCCACTGGGGATAAAATTTTTTCAAACTCCACTGGGGATATATATATTTTATATACTCTGCTGGGGATATATATTTTTATATACTCCGCCGGGGGATGACAAGACTTCTTAGTGCTGATGGTAGATAAATTCTGCTTGGGGAGAATATTACCGATTCATTCACAGTTGCGAGTCTCAGCTGGGGATAGCTAACACCACTGTCTTTCTCTTACTCTACGGGGAATGAATGTACTTTCAATCGTCTCCTCCAGCTAGGTCTATCCCTATACCTGGTGGACAGAGCAACTGTACGGTTTGGACATTTTTCGTCTGCCCCTGTTTCTGATATTACAAGTAATCGTCTTTTGTTTCGCATGTAAATGTTTATGAGCAGCAATTAATGTCAAATGCATATATCAAAACTGAACATTGGACGTTCTTTGCAAAACAAAATAGAAAAAGGAAAACAGTTTGAAATTTATTCGCGAAAATGACTTGTATTGATTTTGAAGTTAGCCTGTAAATAGGCATTTTTTGTACAAGAGGCTGACGTCCTAGTAAGAGAACACCGCCGAACAAATAGAATTTATACAATTTGTGAGAAAACAAAGAAAAACAGCTATGTGAACAATCCCACTAGGTTCTAACTCTGCTATTGCCCTTATGTCCTCGAGCATGTCATCGCTTTGCTACTTGGTTGAAGGTAGACCAGATTGTTTGGTGCCGTCCGAGCTTGATAGTCGATATCGAAGTCTGGTTGTAAGGTGATCCAATGAGACACAGTGTTACGCCTTAATCCCTAACTTTTGCCTGGACCGCCCTTTTGGGTTTTCAGTCCATCGGGATACCCTTTTTTGTCCAAGCCGCCTTTTCAGGTTTTCGACTTGTCGGGTGTACAGATTTTTTCATTTTCATCCCTTATTTTTGCCCGAACCCTTTTGGTTCGTTGGGAAGCCCTTATTTTTGCCTAGGCCAGTCGACCTAGCGGGTCTTTGTTCATGCGTAGTATTTTTTCACTATGTTTGCATTGACGGGGTGAGGAAGGTCGTCACCATCCATGGTGGTTAGAATCATCGCTCCTCCTGAGAAAATGTTCTTAACCACAAAAAGCCTTTCGTAGGTAGGGGTCCATTTACCCCTGGGATCACCTTGAGGTAGTATGATGCGCTTGATAACCAGGTCCCCAAATTGATAGTCTTGTCGTCTAACTTTCTTGTTAAATGCCTTGATCATCCACTTTTGATACGTCTGACCATGACAAATAGTAGTAAGTCTCTTCTCGTCGATTAAGTTCAGCTGATCAAGCCGGGTCTGAATCCAGTCATCTTCGCTCAAACCTGCATCCTTCATGATCCGAAGAGAGGGTATATGAACTTTAATGGGAAAGACGGCCTCCATCCATAAACCAAGGAATAGGGTGTTGCCCCTGTTGACGTTCGTGCTGAGGTACGGTACCCATGAAGAGCAAATGGTAACATCTCATGCCAATCTTTGTACGTCACCGTCATCTTCTGCACAATCTTCTTAATGTTCTTATTAGCCACTTCAACAGCCCCATTCATCTTCGATCGGTAAGGAGAAGAGTTGTGATGCTGTATCTTGAACTGCTTGCAGAGCTCGGTGATCATCTTATTGTTGAGATTTGTACCATTGTCCGTAATGATCCTCTCTGGTACACCATATCGATAAATCAGATTATGCCGAATAAACCGTGCCACGACGTTCTTGGTTACAGTAGCGAAGGAAGCTGCTTCAACCCACTTCGAAAAGTAATCAATAGCTACCAGGATGAAACGATTCCCGTTAGATGCCATAGGTCTGATCTCACCGATCATGTCGATGCCCCACATTGCAAAAGGCCAAGGAGCTGTCAAGATGTTCAAAGGAACTGGAGGTATGTGCACCTTATCAGCATAGACCTGGCACTTATGCCAGGTCCGAGAATGCTGATAACAGTCGGCTTCCATGGTGGACCAATAATATCCTGCCCGTAGGATCTTCTTTGCCATGGTGTGTCCACTGGAATGAGTTCCGAAAATACCTTCATGTAACTCTACCATAATCCTTTCTACTTCGTTCTTATCCACACAACGCAGTAAGGTTGAGTCATGGTTACGCTTGTAAAGGATGCCATTACTGACGAAGAACTTCACCGTGAACCTCCTCAGAAACTTCTTATCATTAACAGATGCACCCTCGGGGTACTCCTGAGCTTTAAGATACCTCTTCACCTCGTGAAACCAGGGTTTATCTATTACTTCCTCAGTCTCAACGTCACAGCAATGTGCAGGTTCCTCCAACCTCTCAATGGTAATCTGGGGAGCTTCATTGTGCCATCTGACCTTGAACGTAGAAGACATCGTAGCTAGCGTGTCCGCCAACTGATTCTCCTCTCTATGGAAGTGTTCAAAGGTTATCTCCTCGAAGTGTGAAAGCAACGTCAACACATACTCCTTGTAAGGAATAAGATTAGGATGTTTCGTATCCCACTCGCCTTTGATCTAGCTGATCACGAGAGCGGAATCTACGAAAACACTTAAGAACTTAATCCTTAGGTCGATTGCTGCTCGAAGACCCATGATGCATGCTTCATACTCCGCCATGTTGTTGGTGCAGTTGAAACATAGTCGGGCGGTGAACAGAGTATGAGAGCCTTTAGGAGATATGATCACGGTGCCAATGCCATTACCCAAAGTGTTTGAAGCTCCATCAAAGTACATAGACCATCGGGATCCTTCCTCAGGTCCTTCATCCGGTCCAGGTGTCTCACAGTCAATAACTATCATGATATTATCATCCGGAAACTCAAAGTTCATAGACTGGTAATCGTCCACTGCCTGATGTGCCAAATGATATGCCAACACACTTCCCTTGATTGCCTTTTGGGTCGTATATTGGATGTCGTATTCAGTCAAGATCATCTGCCATCTCGCTATTCTTTCGGACAAGGCAGGTTTTTCGAAGATATACTTAATTGGATCCATCTTTGATATCAATAGAGTAGTGTGAGTCAACATATACTGTCTCAGCTGGCGAGCAGCCCATGCCAAAGCGCAACAAGTTTTCTCAAGCAACGAGTATCAGGTCTCGCAGTCGGTAAACTTTTTGCTCAGGTAATAAATAGAATGCTCTTTTAGGCCAGACTCGTCATGCTGCCCCAACACACACCCCATTGAATTTTCCAAAATGGTCAGATACATGATCAATGGTCTTCCCTCGACTGGTGGCATCAAAACAGGAGGCTCTTGGAGATATTCCTTGATCCTTTCAAAAGCGGCCTGACATTCATCGTTCCATCTTACCACTTGATCTTTCTTCAGTAA
This sequence comes from Vicia faba, assembly GCA_948472305.1. Taxonomy (NCBI): domain Eukaryota; kingdom Viridiplantae; phylum Streptophyta; class Magnoliopsida; order Fabales; family Fabaceae; genus Vicia; species Vicia faba. The sequence continues at coordinate 361,223,974 of OX451735.1, forward strand.
TTTGAAGATTGGCTCACAAGTAGCAGTCAGGTGTGAGATGAATCGGGCAATATAGTTCAAACATCCCAGAAAGCCCCTGACTTCTTTTTCTGTTCGGGGAGCTGGCATCTCCTATATAGCCTTCACCTTTGCAGGATCCACTTGAATACCTTTATCACTTACGACGAAACCCAACAGCTTACCAGACCTCACTCTGAAGGGGCACTTGTTCGGGTTTAACATCAGCTTGTACAACTTCAACCTGTCAAATAACTTCTGAAGATGGTCAAGATGTTCTTTCTCAGTCTGGGATCTTGCAATCATGTCATCAAAGTATAGCTCAATCTCATGATGGATCATATCATGGAACAAAGCATATCCTTCAGAAATTTTATTCTGAAAAGCATCTCCTTCAACGTTTCGTTCTGATTAGCTTTTCCCCTTCAGATACAGAATCTTGAAAAGCATTTTCCCCAGAGACCGAGTTCTGGCGAGCATTTCCTTCAGAGGAGTCCTGAAACGCATTTCCCCTTCTGAAGAAGTGAAAAACACAAGAAGGGGGGGGTGGGGGGGTGAATTGAAAACTTAAAAACAAATGCGCAATGACACAATATTTTTTATCCTGGTTCGTTTGATCTCAAACTACTCCAGTCCACCCGTCAAGGTGATTTCGCCTCTCTCCAACAAGGACTTAATCCATTAATCACAAACTGATTACAATCACTACTTTGACAACTACCAAAGTTCTCTTGAGTACAACCACAATCCGGTTAAACTCAAGGAAAAATTGTCTTAATCAAGATACAAGAATTCTGTGTATAGTTGTTTTTCGTTACAAAAACAGTTATCACAACTGTGATAATTTACACAAATTTAGAGCGTAGAAAGTAAGCGAGTAACCTTGCAGCGTTTTGAATTGTATTGCAGTAGTGTTGGAAATCATGAATGATTTGATCTCTTAGCTTGTTTATATAGGCAAAGGAATCCAGTCCACCATAAGCGTGATAATGGTCATTTAAGCAGTTTCCATATTGAGAAGATCCTGTCTGAATGAAGCCGTTGCATGAGATGCTGTCTTAATTAAATAGTAACGCTTCAGAATCTTACAGCCTTGCCTGCTGCAGATGCTTCAGAACATTGATGACTTAGAGAAGTGAGGATCTAATTGTTTATGATCCTTCTGTTCAGAATCAAAGTTTTCTTCCATTCAGTGCAAGTTCTGATCATCAATCTTCAGCGCAAATTCTGATTACCTCAGCGTGAAAGCTTCTATAGCTTAACTTTTGATGCTGCTTTGGTCAGAACTTCTGCATACAAAATAACATAATTTTAGAGTGCATATTTTTTCTTTGTGTTTGTTATCATCAAAACTCTAACTAAGGGTTGTAGAATCAAACTATGTTCTAACACCTTCAGCACTTCATTCTGAAAAGCATTCTTCAAGATACAGTCAAGCTTAGACTTAGTCTAATTTCTATCAACAATCACCTTTGGATGGCATCTATAAATCCCATCTCCAATAACTCTCCATCATCTCTCCAAATGGCATATTTAAGCCCATTCCCTACATAATCAACTAACACATCATCGAGTGAAAATTTCTGGGCACTCCAGTGTTCAGTCATCTTCTACCTTTAAGTTACAAGTGTGGACTCACCAATCTAACTCTTCAGGTTTAAGAATATTGAACAGGGGCAGCTGTTGTACCCCAAAATTTTCCCTCTCTTTTCTCAAGACATTTTCTCACAAGGATTTATTAAAGTTCAAGTTTGCACAAGTACATTTGGATTTTTTTAATGCCCCACATAGTTTCCATGGATCATATTGGATTTTCAAGCATCAAATCAAATAAGAGCAAGTTTGCTTTGATTCATAAGCTTCAATTGGGTATTTGGTCCCATTCGATTAAGCTTTGGTCCACAAGCTTCAATTGGGTATTTGGTCCCCTTCGATCAAGCTTTGGTCCACAAGCTTCAATTGGGCATTTGGTACCCTTCCAGCAAGCTTTAGTCCACAAGCTTCATCAAAGCAGTGGCCTCATGTAGGTTTGCTTTCGATTCACTAGGCAAATACTTCCTTCATTCCTTCCTTTGATTCACATGGCAAATACATCCTTCAGGCTTGCTTTCGATTCACAAGGAAAGTACATCCTTTAGGCTTGTTTTCCATTCACTAGGAAAATACATCCTTCATGCATGCTTTCGATTCACAAGGCAAGTATTTCCTTCGTGTCTACTTTGATCCACAAGGAAAGTGCCTCCTCAGTTCTTGCTTCCGTATCACAAGGAAATGGCTTCCTCTAAGCTTGCCTTCAATGCACAAGGCAATGACTTCCCTTCATGCTAACACCCATAAAACAATGGCTTATTTCATGCGTGTTTTGATTCACTGGGCAGTGGCTCCATTTGAAACAACTTGTTTCGATTCCGCCTTTAAAAACCTTCAACACACATAGTTTCTACACTAGGACAAACATTGGTGGCCCATTCGAAGGACATGCATTGGTGGATTTGAAGGACATACATTGGTGGCCCATTCGAAGGACAAACATTGGTGGCCCATTCGAAGGATATGCATTGGTGGATTTGAAGGACATACAAGGGTGTCCCATTAGAAGGACATACATTGGTGGCCCATTCGACTGACAAACATTGGTGGCCCATTCGAAGAATTGCAAGTGGTGCATTAGAAGAACACACAAGTGGTGCATGTGGTCCATTCGAAGAACACACATGTGGTCCTTTCGAAGGTCATAATTTTTGGAAACAAGTTTTTGTTTTGTATTTTGATGAGTTTTATTCAAGATGCTTGCTGACCAAAGTCCAATATGCTGCCAAGCCCAAGCCTGCTGTACTGGCCACAACACACCAAAACTGCTGCAAAGCAGTCCTGCTATGCTGCTCCCATATTTACACTAAATTGGCATACAAAAACTACACCTCGAAAGCTACAAAAATAGCATACCCATTTTGTTCAAATTTCATTTTCTTTCCCCCCAAATCTCAGCCAAACTTCATCTATAAATAAGAGGTTCCACAACACATCTAAGGGTGGGATTTTTAGTAGCTGGAGAGGCTTTTGTTGTGTGAAAAAAAATCATCAAACACTTTCAAACTCTCAAACTCTCACAAAAATCTCAAACCCCTTCATACATTATTCAACCCATAACCAAAAAGAAACACAACACCTTTATTATCTCTTTCAAATCCAAGCTTCCATGTCCTTCAAAAAGCTTCTTTCCTTCCTTTGAATCCAAGAGTATTCAAGGAAGCAACTCAAGGTTCAAAACACCAACTACAGATTCAAGGTAAGTCTTTCTGACTTTAACCCTTTCGTTTCAAGCATGTAAATAATCTTTTGCTTATTTTTTCGTTTCTACCCTTTTGTTTGTTTGCTTTTCTTGTCCAAATATACGTTAGAGACTAACCTGTACAAGCCATGAAACAATATTAATATGGATTTGATCCATACTGCTATCATGTCCCAAACAAAAGAAAACAAAAAAAAAGTGTGTGAATCAAAGGGTGTGCTTCGATACACACTAATTTTCATGCCCAAACGAAAGGAAAGGGTGTGTGAATCGAAGGATGCAAGCTTTGATACACACAGGTTGCAGGCCCAATCGAAAGGAGGAAAAAGTGTGGGAATCGAAAGACACATCCTTCGATCCAGGATGTCTTTTCTTTCTCTCTTTTACACTATTTCTGTATTTATATTTTCTATATATTTGCTATTCAATATGGTTGTAATAATTAGGATTTTTTATTGCTTTCCAAACCCCATTTGTAAATGTGTATACCCCATCCCCAAAATATGTAATAGCGTAGGACATTTATCTTTCCTCAATTTACCGTTTTTACATACAATGCTAGTAATTAGGTTGTGTATGGCAAGAGTTAAAATCAACAAGTAGACAACCCAAACTCAAGACAAAATGCATGCAATTAAACACACTATTCACACACATGCACCTCTAGGGTAATCTCACTTGTTGCCTCGGAATATAGTCATGTTCCTCGAATATGGGCGTTTTAGAAAAGACCATCGATAAAAGATCGTAGTCCCTCGATGTCCCTTGATGTTGCCTTCGGTAAATAATCTAGTCCCTAACTAAAATTGCTAAAACGTCTCATAGTTTGCCTTCTATGACTATACAAATGACCCACGTCCGTCCCTTCACATCCAATGATGGGACTTCTTACCAAATCAATGGTAAGATAGTAACATCTAAAGGGGGAGGAAAAGAACATAAACCTTTTGAGTAGGTAGGACGCTCATAGTTACTTGCTTTTAAACTAAAACCATTTCCCACACTTACACTCATAAAACATCTTCAAAATAAACATCTCTTTGAACTATTTTCAAAACCAACACTTTGTATGCATTCTTATAGAGACGAGAATCATTACAAAGTTAGCCGTAATAAAGGCATTTTGCAAAATATTTTCAAACTTACACCCACCATAAGCACATTTTCAAACGAAGCATTTTCAAGTGATCTAGCAAGCAACTAAGAGCCCGCATATAACTACGGATGAAAAGGGTGCTAATACCTTCCCTTTTCATAATCTACCCCCTGAACTCAAGAAAATATCTCAAAGGTCTTTCCTGTTATTTTCACCCTTTCCTTATTGGATAAGAGAAAACTCGGTGGTGACTCTTGCTATCCGCAACAATTATGATCAAACGCAAAACAACCAAGTCAGTTCTCCCACCGTATTACACATGCATTGAACAGCTTCATGACCTCAGCTTTGATCTTTTCAGACATCTCAGGATACATACGATGAACTTTCTGCTTTATAGGAGGACAACCTTCCTTCATCGGTAGATGGTGAACCACAATGTCAGTATCAAGCCCTGGCATTGCTTCATAAGACCAAGCAAAGATCTCAACATAGTCATGTAACATTTGGATTCATCTCTTTTTGACACTGTCTTCTAGGTTGGCACCTATCTTGATTTCTTTCTTGTCCTCTTCAGTACCCAAGTTCACAACCTTGACTAGCTCTTCATGTGGTTGTATGGTTCTTTCTTCCTGCTCTAACAGTCTAGCAAGCTCTCTAGGTACTTCACAATTTTCCTCACCTTCGTCCTCGACTTGGTAGATCGGATTTTCGAAGTCATAATTGGCAATAGCTGAATTATTATCAATGGGACCCAAGGTGGATGTGGATCTACAATTTGTTATGTGGGTGTGTGTAAGAACACATAGCTATTTTGAAAGCAATAAAGTAAAAGAAAGACAAAGAGCACAAAATTTGAATGCAAACGTCCAATGATTTATTAAATGAAAATATGTGAATGAAAAATGACAACCCTAACAAATGGACCATTGTGCCCTGGGTAAGGCACAAGGCTTAAAGTTATAGTTCAAATTACATAACCAAAAACTTGAAAGCAAGAAAACAGAAAATAGCATTTACTCCTAACTAAAGGAGATTGGTATAAAGTCTCCAGCCTTCCAATTGTTGAGCCCACTGCCAGTAGTAGGGAAAATCCAATTGTCTATGTCACAGTCGCTATCAGCGTCTTCCACAATGTTGACTTGATTTTTATGAACTCCATTGTTGTTGATGTGGAATGGCGGTCTCCCAGAATTAGCACAAGCACGACAAATAACCCTCTAAACCTCTAAGGTGAAACCAAAGCCAAATTTGTCGGACTTGTATGGAATGTTGGGAAAGTGATTCCAAATAGTGCCACCACCTTCTTCTACCACAACCTTAGCATCTTTTAGAGAAGCTATTCTTGGTGGAATCTTGGTAACCTTAGGAACAATAGAGAAGCTTTAGCAACAATGGTTGTTTGAGGAGTAACTTCAAAGGTCTGACAAAGAGTCTCGAGTAATTCACCATCCATCTTAACATACTTGAATGAGTTCAAATGGCTCACCATGTATTCTTCTTTGCCACAAACTGTAATGAATTTTCCTTTCACAGGATACTTTAACTTTTGGTGTAAAGTAGAAGTAATAGCGCCTTCCCCATGAATCCAAGGGTGTCCAAGCAAACAATAATAGGCTGGACGAATGTCCATCACATAGAAAGTAGAGTCAAAGACCTGGGAACCCACTTTGATTGGAAGATAAATCTCTCCATGCACCATTCTCTTTGAACCATCAAAAGCTCTCACCACAACGTCACTGGGTTTTATCACAACCCCTTCATAGTCAAGTTTGTCTAAAACAACTTTTGGATGTACATTCAATGAGGAACCTGTGTCCACCAACACATGAGATAAGGTAGTTCCACTACACTCAATAGAGACATGCATGGCCTTATTATGGTTCCTTCCTGCGAGAATTAAATAAGCGTCAGAAAAGCCTAGCCTATTATCAGTTGTCAGGCTAGCAACATACTTTTTGAACTGATCAATAGAGATTTTCTGTGGTACATGAGCAAATTTTAGAAACTTTACCAAAGCCTGAGCATGGGCTTTAGAGCACAACAACAGAGATAACATATATATTTTGGAGGGGGGTATGCCCCAACTGTTCAACAATATTATAGTTACTATTTCGAATAATTTTCAGTACCTCCATCATCTCTTGCTTGGAGGTATCTTCAACAGTAACCTCTTTCGGTGCTTCAGTCTGGGCAGGCTCAGTCATCTGTCCTTCGCCTAGAGTCTTAGTAGTTGATTTAATAACAGTGATACGAATTGGTGTAGTAACAATGTTTAGAGAGATCTCTGGAGAAAAAAACCCTTCCACTTCTGGTAACCTTACTAGTCCCAACAATATTTCCAGTATTTTCATCTTCAACAACCAATGGTTCTTGCTTGATGCCATGGTAGTAGACATCAGCTCCATAATTCCAAGGGATAGCCTTATTAGAGGAATATGGAATTGGCCCAGGTGCGATAATGATCAGAGGAGCAACCCTAGGCTCGGCAGTAACCTTAACAGGACCCTTAGATGTGATCCTTACAGGAGTACTGGAAATTGTAATCACAGACACGTCTTCAAGCTTCAGGCCTTGAGACATACTTTTACATAAGCTCTCCAAAGAAGGAATCTTCTCCAATAGAATTACACAGTCATCCGTCAAACGCTGAATACCTTCTTTTAGTATTACACAACCATTGGATTGGGACGCACAATAGTAACAGTTTTCAATGTAACCCGAAAATAAACCAGCTTGCAACAACTTCTTCTTAACAATCATCAGAGGACTAGTCAAGTCACTCAGAATAGAAACATAAGAAACATCATCGATAACAATAATGCCTTTGTCATGTGTGATCCAGTGGGAGAACTGACTTGAGGGTTTTGCGTTTGATTGCAAATGTTGCGGTTAGCAAGAGTCGCCACCGACTTTTCTTTTATCCAAAAGGAAAGGTGAAAAAAGCACAGGAAAGACCTTTGAGATTATTTTTTGAGTTTGGGGGGTAGATTATGAAAAAGGAAGGTATTAACACCCTTTTCATCCATGGTTTTCCATGGGCTCTTAGTTACTTTCTAGATCACTCGGTTTTTGTTTGAAATTACGCTTTGTGTGGTTTTTTGAAAGTATTTTGTAAAGAGGCCATTGTTTACGGAATCTTTGTAATGATTCTTGTTTGTAAGAATGTATACAAAGATGTTGATCTTTTGAAAATATTTTCAATTTTGTAAGATGTTTGAAAGTGTATGTGTTTGTTTTGAAAATAGCAAGGCTGTTTGTTTTGAAATGGAGCAAGTAATTAAGAGCAATCTACCTACTCAAATGTCTTTCTTGTTCATTTTCTTTTCCTTTGACATTGTTGTCTTACCATTGATTTGGTAAGCAACCCTATCTTTGGATGTAAACGGGACGGGCGTGGGTCATCGTATAACCACGATTACCAATGTTGCAAGGTATCTTAGCATTCTTTTTGAGGGACTAAGATCATTTGTAAGGCAACTTAGATAGCGCCATCGAGGGACTATGATCTTGTATTAGCTTGTTTTTGCTAAGATACCTTACATGCGTAATATGGCCATTTTGTATAAGGCAACCGAGTGGAATAACCCTAGGGGTGTTTGTGTGCAAGTGTATTGTTTTCATGCTTGTTTTTGTCTTGAATTAGGTTTTTCTAAGTATTGGTTTTAATCTTTCCATTCAAACCCTAATTACTAACATGTTATATAAAAGCGATAAATTGCGAAATTTAAAGTTACTACGCTATTACAACATTTGTGGGGAGGGGGTGTACAAATTGAATGGGGATTGCAAGAATGTAAACCTAATTAATCTATTACAACCATATTGAATTGATATCAATGTATAAGGAAATGAATAAATACAAATTACAAAATGAATAAGTGTACAAAATATGCAAAAATGTAAAGAAAATGTATCTTTGTTTGATTTTTCATGAAAAAAAGGATTTTGTCTTAACCTAATTAAATAAAGAAAATAATTAGTTAAATTTTAATTTTATTAAGAAAATATTTTAAGTGAAACCCTATTTCTATTAATTAATCAAAAGAAAATAAGTTTAAGAAAAATATTTTTGGTATTTTTATCTTAAAAATATTTGTAGTATTATAAAATATTTTTGGCCTTCTTTAATATTAAAAATAATGTATTTTTAATGGTGTGAAAAATAAATAAATGAAAAAACATAATATAAATTAAGTTTACAAGATTAGTTAATAAAATAAATAAAGTATAATAAATAAAAATATTTTTTTGTGAGAAAATAAAAATAAAATAAGTCAAAATATAAATCTGTCATTTTTTTGTATTTTATGATTTTTTTAGTATTTAGAAAATATATTTAAGAAAAATAAAAATGAAAATAAAAAAGAAAATAAATAAATTTGAGCCAGGGGTGTCAATAGGAAACAGGGGGTTAATTAGCTGAATAAAAAAATAACCCAGGCCCAAAGAGGCCCAGCTCCCTGCAAAAAAAAAAGTCAGAATTGTAAATTTACTGGAAACTATGGACATGGTTAGCTTCAGGACAATGATATCTACATATTTTGTTCACAAATAAACTATTGATGATGCCTATGTGAAGAGTTCCAAGTTGAGAAAACTTACCTCAAAACTGGAAATCATGTTTGGAGTTTGAGCTTGTTTCGGGCAGTGGTGATGAGCAGGTTAGCTTCCTTGAGGTCCTAGGAAGCTAATGTAATGGTTTGCTTGAGTTGAGAGTGGCTGAAATGACCTGGATAAGTCAATGTGCAATGATCTGTTTTTGGTTATGGAGGATATGGTAAATGATGTTACAGTAATGAAATAGGGACAGGGATAGGTTACACTTGATGTAAGGAAGCCTTAGAAACTAAAAGGCCAAGAAACACACGAGGGAAATGTGAGTTTGAAGTTTAAGTTCAGAAACTGTGCAACAATGGAGTTTTTAGGCAATTTCTGATTTGATAGAGTTTTGGTGTATTTCAAGGTGCTTAAGCTCGTCCTCTAGCTTACATATAGTGACTCTATTTATAAGTAACAAGTTTGGAGTGCTCTAGTTGATCAGAATTCAAAATCACAAGTTTATGCATAACATGTGATTTTTGAGAAATTCAAGTTTCAAAGCCTTGTGTACTTGCTAAGATAGAGTGGTTATGATTTAAACAGGCTTGCTTCTGACTTTGTGGATGGAGTGTGATCAGAGGGAACAAGTTAGAGGCTCAAGAATGAACTTTATGCAAAAAGCTTGCTTTATGAGAATGGCAATGTTAACTTTGTGCCATTAATGGAAATGCAACTTGGATAATAGCTCAATTGCTTGGATCAAATCCCTAGCAACTGTGTAAACATTTAATTATGGAGTGACAAACAAGTTTGAGGCCTGCAAAGAAAAGATTATGCAGCCTAGCATGTATTTGGTTCATGTGTTCATAAAAAATGGCTTGTAATTCAAGTGACAAAACCCTAACTTCATCTCTTCGACTCTCCATACTCAAGAATGATCTCAAGGAGTTCTTGGAAATTTTGGAAAGCTTGAAATGTGCTATACAATCCATCTTTAAATTGCTTTTGAAGATTCCCTGACTAAATTAAGGCAAAATTTCACTAAGTGTTTAGTTTCATGACCACATGTTCATAAAATTATAACTTGAGATCCAAGCATTTTTGGAAGGAGTTGTGTAAAGAAAAGTTGTAGATTTCATGGAGATCTACAACTTTCATGTTGGAAGTTTCTCTTGAATCATGGTGAAAATTTGGCTCAAAGTTATGAAAAAACATGAAATTTCCAACACTTAGAAAAAATTCAGTTTAGAAATTTTGACTTTTCAAAATGAAATCTTGACTTTTTGATTTCTTGATGAATAAGTTTCATATTTTGACATGTTTTGATGAATTGTGATCTTTGGCACTTGAATTTGACCAAAAAGTCAAAGTTTGACTTTTCAGTATACAGTTGACTTTTGATCAGTTGACTACAAAATTCAGCTGTCAATCCAATAGACTTGCAATGTTTTGAACCATGTCATTAGGTTAAAATTATGAAATTGGACTCTTGCGATCACGCCTTAAACCAATTGACCATTTGCTAGGTCAAAAACCAGAAATTGCCCTTTCCCAGTCAAAACCCTAATTTTGACCATTTTTCCCTTTTGGAGATTTGATCAAATGTCTTGAGAAGTTGTGGTCCAAACTTGATCAAATGATATATATGAGTTTAAAATGTTGATGTAAATAAAAAATTATGAAGTTTGACTGTAAATTGACCATGGTTGACTTTTTCCCCAATACAACTGATTTTTAGGTCAACTGCTCAATTGACTGATCAAAATTGTAATCCAAGGCTTGAAACTTGACATGAGTAATCTTGGGGGTCCATAATGATCCATGAAAGTCATATGAGGCATATAAAGTTCAAAAATCCTTGTGCAATATCAAACCCTAATTTTGGTCATTAGTGCTTAAGGAGGTGTCTTGAGCTGATCCAACCTAATGCAGTCTTGAGTCAAGGGAGATTTTGTGAGAAAATTCTTGATAAGTGAGAGGGAAAATTTTGGGGTGCAACTGCTTCCCCTGTTCAATCTTCTTAAGCCTGAAGAGTTAGATTGGCAAGTTTTGCCTTTCGTGACTCGAAGGTGGAAGATGATTGGACACTAGAGTGCCCAGAAATTTGCACTCGGCGATGTGATGGTAAAGGGAATGGGCTTAAATATGCCATTTGGAGAGATGATAGAAATTTGTTGGAGATGGGCTTGTAGATGCCATCCAAAGGTGATTGTTGAATTGTAATTTGTAAGCTGAAAGAATGAGTATCAGAATGGCGTCCATGTTTGGAGCATATCTGAACTGTATCTAAAAGTTGGATCTGAATGAGTATCAGAATGGAATCCGTGTCTGGAGCGTATCTGAACTGTATCTGAAAGTTGGATCTGAATGAGTATCAGAATGGCATCCGTGTCTGGAGCGTTTCTGAACTATATCTGAGAAAGGATCTGGATGGAGTATCAGAATGGCATCAGTGTCTGGAGTGTATCTGAAAGTTGGATCTGAATGAGTATCGAAATGGCATCCGTGTCTGGAGCGTATCTGAAAACTTTGACCATTGTTAATGGTAGTTGTTGATTAATTTTATCCAGAAAAAGGTAAAATGTTAGCTAATATGCAATGTTATGTTGTATGAAATGCATTGTATAATGCATTCGTGTTATCAATGTTTATGATATATGGGTGCGATGTATGCGCATGTGAGCTAATTCAGCTGTACTACTATTGGATTGGGGAAAAATAAATCCCTGTCCACTGCTGAGGATATGGAGTATAAGTCTTCATGTTGTGAAGTTGAAGTGCCGATGAATTTCCCTTTAGAGAAATAAAATCTGTTGTAAGGGGAATGTCGTGTACTGTTTGAAAAATCCTAGTTGGGGAATTTTGAGAAATTTGGTGACTTCTACAGGGAATTGATAAACTGGAAGCTTTGTTCCGCTGGGGATTAAAATGCACACTGTGGGGAATTTTATGGAGATAAACTTAGAGATATTTCCCTATCCCTTAAATCTATCAGCGATTGTCTTTTATTTTGTTTATTTGTAAATAATAATTATGTTCAAATGAATATGTTCAACAATGAATCATTGGACGTTTTGTAAACAAAACACAAGCGAAAAGAAAAACAGATAGTTTTTGCACTTTCAAAAGGGATATCTTTATATTGACTTTGAGTAAGTATTTTTGTACAACGATACAAACATTCTAGTAAGAGAATGCCGTCGTAAAAAATGAAAATTTTGATACAAAGAAAAGATAGCTATGTGCAATAATCCCATGGGGTTCCCATTCTGCTATAGCCTTCATGTCTCTGAGCATCTTGTCTATTTGTTGCCTTGTCTGAAGATGATTGAGTTGATCAGAACCTCTGATTTTTTCAGTGGAAGCCAAAGGTTGTCCGTGCGGTGATCCAATGGGACATAGTCATAAGCTTTAATTCCCTAACTTTTGCCTGGATCGCCCTTTCGGGTTTTCAGTCCAACGGGATACCCTTTTTTGCCCAAGTCGCCCTTTCGGATTTTCAGCTTGCCGGGTGTACAATTTTTTTTTGTTTTATCCCTAATTTTTGCCCGAACCTTTTTGGTTCATCGGGATGCCCTTATTTTTCCTAGGTGTGTCAACCTAGCGGGTCTCTTATGCATAATATCTTTTGACTATGTCTGTGTTCGTAGGGTGAGGCAGGTCATCACCATCCATGGTGGTCAAAATCATTGCTCCACCAGAGAAAATGTTTTTGATTACAAATGGTCCTTCGTATGTAGGAGTCCATTTACCCCTGGGATCACCTTGCGGAAGTATGATACGTTTGATTACCAGATCCCCAACTTGATACACTTGGCATCTGACCTTTTTGTTGAAAGACTTGATCATCCATTTTTGATACATTTGACCATGACAGACAACAGTAAGCCTTTTCTCATCAATCAAGTTTAGTTGATCAAGTCGAGTCTGGATCCAATCTTCTTCATTCAACCCTGCATCCTTCATAATTCTCAGAGAGGGGATCTGAACCTCAATAGGCAAGACAACCTCCATGCCGTATACCAGAGAGTAGGGTGTTTCCCCAGTTGATGTGTGAGCTGTGGTACGATATCCGTGGAGAGCGAATGGTAGAATCTCATGCCAATCTTTGTATGTGGCTTTCATTTTCTGTATGATCTTTTTAATGTTCTTATTTGCGGCTTTGACAACACCATTCATCTTCAGCTGGTAAGGGGAAGAATTGTGATACTGGATCCTGAATTGCTTGCACAAGGCGGTGATCACAATATTGTTCAGGTTTGTACCATTGTCCATAATGATCCTCTTCGGGATACCGTAGCGACAAATGAGATTCTGCTTGATGAACCAGGCGACAACATTCTTGGTAACGGAAGCGAAAGAAGCTGCCTCCACCCACTTTGTAAAATAGTCAATGGCCACTAGGATGAAGCGGTGTCCATTGGAGGCTGTTGGCTTGATTTCCCCAATCATATCAATCACCCACATAGCAAAGGGGCAAGGAGCTGTTAATACATTCAGAGGAACCGGAGGTACGTGCACCTTGTCAGCATAAATCTGACACTTGTGGAAGGTTCGAGAGTGTTGATAGCAATCTGCTTCCATGGTAGAACAGTAATAGCCTGCCCGTAGGATCTTCTTTGCCATCGTATGCCCACTGGAATGAGTGCCAAAAGTGCCTTCATGTAACTCAGCCATGATTCTTTCAACTTCAACCTTGTCTACACACCGAAGTAACACAGAGTCATGGTTGCGTTTGTAAAGAATGCCATTACTAAGGAAGAATTTAGCAGAGAATCTCCTTAAGAACTTCTTATCGTTTACTGAAGCTCCTTATGGATATTCTTGGGTTTCGAGATACCTTTTAACTTCGTGAAACCAAGGATGGTGCACTACTTTTTCACTATTAATCTCGTGATAGTGTGCTGGTTCATCCCTTCGTTCAATGGTGATCTGGGGAGCCTCATTATCCCATTTAAGTTTAAACATAGATGACATTGTGGCTAGTGCATCGGCTAGCTGTTTTTCTTCTCATGGGAAATGCTCGAAGGTAATCTTTTCAAAATGTGGGAGCAATGTCAAAACATGTTCTTTGTAAGGCATAAGGTTAGGGTGTTTGGTGTCCCATTCCCCTTTGATCTGGCTAATAACCAAAGCTGAATCTCCGAATACATTCAAAGATTTGATCCCTAAGTCTATGGCAGCTTTGAGACCAAAGATGCACGCTTCGTATTCTGCCATGTTATTTGTACAATTGAAGCAGAGTCTTGCAGTAAATGGAGTATGACACCCTTCAGGAGATATAAGTACATCACCAATACCTTTTCCGAGTGTGTTGGATGTCCCGCCAAAAACCAGGGTCCATCGGGATCCTTGTTTAGGTCCGTCACATGGCCTGAGTTCTTCACAGTTGTTTACCATCATGATGTATTCATCTGGGAATTCGAACTTCATGGATTGGTATTCTTCCACAGCTTGGTGAGCAAGGTGATCAGCTAGTACACTGTCCTTTATTGCTTTCTGGGTAGTATACTGTATGTCATATTCTGTTAGGATCATCTGCCATCTCACTATTCTCCCAGAGAGAGCAGGTTTCTCGAAGATGTATTTTATTGGATCCATTTTAGATATCAACGGGGTAGTATGGGTCAGCATATACTGTCTTAGCCGGCGAGCATCCCATTCCAGAGCGCAACAAGTTTTCTCGAGCAGTGAATATCTTATTTCACAGTCGGTAAACTTTTTGCTCAGGTAATAAATAGCGTGCTCTTTTCGGCCAGACTCGTCATGCTGCCCCAGAACACACCCCATTGAATTTTCTAAAACAGTTAGATACATGATCAATGGTCTTCCCTCGACTGGTGACATCAAAACAGGAGGCTCTTGTAGATACTCTTAGATTTTGTCAAAAGTAGTTTGGCATTCATCATTCCATTTGACTACTTGATCTTTCTTCAGTAACTTGAAGATTGGTTCACAAGTAGCTTTCAGGTGAGAAATGAATCTGGCAATGTAGTTCAAATGTCCCAAGAATCCTCTGACTTCCTCCTCAGTACGAGGAGCAGGCATCTCTTGTATCGCTTTCACTTTGGCAGGATCTACTTCAATACCCTTATTGCTGATGACAATACCTAGGAGCTTACCAGACCTTACTCCAAACGTGCATTTATTTGGGTTCAACCTCAACTTATACTTCTTTAGTCTCTCAAACAGCTTCTGTAAATGACCAAGATGCTCTTTTTCTGTTTGAGATCTAGCTATCATGTCGTCCACGTAGACGTCTATTTCGTGATGTATCATGTCGTGAAATAGAGCTACCATGGCACGCTGATAGGTTTCCCTAACATTCTTCAGTCCGAATGGCATAACCTTGTAGCAGAATATGCCCCACTGTGTGACAAATGTTGTTTTCTCCATGTCCTCAGGCGCCATTTTAATTTGGTTGTAGCCTGAGAAACCGTCCATGAAGGAAAACACTTTGTGCTTTGCCGTATTGTCAACTAGGATGTCAATGTGGGGAAGTGGTAAATCATCCTTAGAGCTTGCCCTATTCAAATCTCTGTAGTCCACGCACATTCGTACCTTGCCGTCCTTTTTGGGCACGGGAACAACATTGGCAACCCATTGCGGATAGGAGGTGACGGCCAAGAATCCAGCGTTGAATTGTTTCATGACTTCTGCTTTAATCTTCTCCAACATATCTGGTCGCATGCGACAGACCTTTTGTTTTACTGGTGGGAAATCCTCTTTTGTAGGTAGACAATGTACCACAATATCTGCATCAAGTCCTAAAATGTCTTCATACGACCAGGCAAAGACCTCAACATATTCGTGTAGCAACTGAATCAGACGCTTTTTGACACTGGGTTCCAGGTTGGCACCCACCTTGACTTCTCTTTTGTCTTCCTCAGTACCTAGGTTGATAGTATCCACGGATTCCTCGTGGGGCTGAATGGTCCTCTCTTCTTGTTGCAGTAATCTGGCAAGTTCCCTTGGTACTTCACAATCATCCTCACCTTCGTCTTCAGCTTGGTAGATTTGATTTTCAGAGTCACAAAAAAGCCATAGCAGGACCGTTATCCATGGGATCCCGAATGGATGTAGACCTGCATTGTGAGTGTGAGTGTGTGTAAGGGTATAACTATCTTTGAAAGAAAATGAAAATGTAAAAAAGAAAAACAATGAGCACAAAGTTTGTATGCAAAACATCCATGATTCATTGATGTCATATGGAAATGAGATAATAACCCTTACAAATGGACCATTGTGCCTTGGGTAAGACACAAAGTCTTAAGAGTCTGAATTGTTTTAATATTACAGATCCAACAAAATGTAAAGACTAATTACTGTGGGATAAAAGTGATCGGGACAAAATCTCTAGCCTCCCAGTTGCTGATCCCTCCACTGACAGTTGGGAAGATCCAATCCTCCAGGTTACAACCATCTTCATCATCCTCTAATGCGTTGACTTCACGGTTGCTGATCTTCAGGGGTGGTCCTCCAGCACGAGCGCGACGTACAGTCTTTTGAGCACCTGAAGTGAAACCCAGGCCAAACTTGTCAGACTTGTATGGGATATCTGGGAGTTGTCCCCAAATAGTGCACCCACCTTCTTCTATCACTGATTTTGCATCCTTCAAAGATGACATCCTGATTAGAGGCCTTGTGATCTTGGGAACAACCTTGGTCACTGCCACATCTTACGGGACTTCTTCAAAGTGTTGGAATGGAGTTTCAATAAATTCAACGTCTAATTCTACATATCTGAAGGAATTGAGATGACTGATAATATACTCTTCTTCTCCATGAACGGTGATAATCTTCCCTTGAATTGGATACTTCAGCATTTGGTGTAACGTAGAAGTAACAACGCTAGCATTGTGAATCCATGGTCGGCCTAACAAGCAGGAGTATGAAGGGCGAATATCCATTACATAAAAAGTTGAATCAAATGTTTGGGTTCCAACCTTTATGGGGATATCCACTTCCCCATGCACCATCCTTTTTGATCCGTCAAAAGCTCTCACTACTATGTTGCTTGGTTTCAATGTCAATCCTTCACAGTCAAGCCTATCAAGAGCCTTTTTAGGCAATACATTCAGAGATGAGCCAGTGTCCACCAAGACATGAGCCAAGGTTGTGCCCCTGTATTCCACTGAGACATGCAATGCCTCATTATGCTTCCTTCCTCTTGGCGTTAAATCAGCATCCAAGAAACCTAAACCATTATCTGCAACCAAGCTGGCTACGCAGTATTGGAACTGATCGGTAGATGTTTCTTGGGGTACATGGGCAGTTTTCAGGAATTTTACCAAGGCCTTTGCATGCGCCTCAGAACATAGTAGTAAAGCCAATATGGAAATTTTAGATGGAGTTTGCCCCAATTGTTCAACTACATCGTAGTCGCTTCTTTTTATGATCTTTAGAATTTCCTCCATCTTTTTCTGGGAGGTCTCAGGGATAGCCAATGATTGTGACTTCGTCCGAACAGGCTCAATCAGAATACTTTTACCTCGAGTCTCAGTTAACTCGGCAACAGGAATTTCAGTAAGAGTGATAGCAGGGATTGTAACAGCTTTGTCAGTTGGAGTATTGGTGGAGATGATTGTAGGACTGGGAATAGCCTTCAGAGGAGCAACAACAATATGAATGATTACGGGTCCAGAAACTGCTTTTGGGGGAGAAATTTCTGGAGAGAATATCCTTCCGCTTCAGGTAATCTTGCTAGTCCCTACAATATTACTGATATCAGAGTTAACTTTCTTGGAACTAGAATCTTCGGCAGCTGGCCAATCTTGCTTGATACCGTGGTAGTAGACATCCCCTCCATAATTCCATGGTATGGTTTCATCTAACGAATACGGGACTGGACAAGGAATTATAATTATCAAAGGGGTTACTTTTGGAACTGGTTTAATTCTAATGGGTCTTTTGGTGGAGACCCTAGAAGAATTGGCAGAAATGGTAATGATAGAAACATCATTATAAGGAACAGGTGGAACATATGTCTTTTCAAACAAAATTTCCTTGTTATCTATTAGGCACTGAACGACTGCTTTCAACAAAGGACAGCTGGTTGGTGAGGACAAACAGAAATGATAGCCTTTATCGCAGCCTGGGAATACACCGGCAATCAACAAATTCTTTTTGATAGTTAGGAGTGGGTTCACAAGTTCATCAACTGAAGTAACAAACATATCTTCTTCAATGGCGTTGGTAGCGTGGCCATGTTTGGGCATAAGGGAAGAAATGACATTTGGCTTTTCGGGCGCATCAAATTCAATCTCTTTGGCTTCAATAAGGTCTTGTAATTTGTTCTTCAGAGCCCAACAGTTGTTAGTGTCATGGCCGGGACTCTCAGAGTGGTATGCACAACGGGCATTATGATGATAGTGAGGAGAGGTTGTGTTAGGGTTCTTTGGAGCTTCTTTCAAAGTCACTAGGTTGGATCTTAGCAAGTGTGGCAATACTTGAGATAAGGCCATGTTAATTCTGGTGAATCATATGACTGGTCTTTCCATCCTTGGTTGGTTGTTTCTTTGCTGATCAGGCGCAGGTTTAGGAATCATAATAGCCCCCACCATTGGACGGCGTTCGGCCCTATCTTTATTTTTCTGAGGATAAATAACAACCACTTCTTTCTTTCCGGTAAATGGCTTCCTTACAGCAGCAGAGGATGCATCTTTTTGAATCTTTCCACTCTTTATCCCGGCTTCTACCCTCTCTCCCGTCAATATCAGTTCAGTAAAACTTGCCGATGAACTCCCAATTAGGTGATTGAAGAAGGGACCAGACAAGGTGCCCAAAAACATGTCTACTAATTCTCTTTTAGATAGGGGAGGTTGAACTCTTCCAGCCAAGTCTCTCCATTTTTGTGCATAGTCCTTGAAGCCTTCACTTGAAACCATGGCCATACTCTGGAGCTGAGTACGGGTAGGCGCAAGATCAGCGTTGTATTGGTATTGTTTGTAAAAGGCTGCAGCAAGATCTTCCCAGTTATGAACATTGGCTCTTTCTAATTGGTAAAACCAATCAAGTTGAGTTCCATACAGACTGTCTTGGAAGAAGTTTACCCATAAGTCTTTGTCAGCGGTATGGGGATGGATTTTCCTTACATAGGACCAGAGATGCATTTTGGGGCATGAAACTCTGTCATATTTGGCGAACACAGGTGCTTTGAATTTTGGAGGAATGCCAATCCTTGACACTAAGCCCAACTCCTCAAAGTCCAAACCAGGCACTTTTTGGATTTCCATTGCACTCAACCGTTCTTCTAGATGCTTATACTTGTCATCAGCTGGAGGGTATTGTTCTTCAGAATAGTCTTCTTCTTCCTCTTCCTCTTCTGACTCTGACTGGACAATTGTTTCTTTTCCCTTCCCATCTTGATTGTCTTTCTCACCGGATGTCGTTGCAAAGTCTAAGGCCCTTCTTGTCTGCCCTTGGAATCTTCTTCCCATGTTTAGAACTCCGGTTATCTTATTGGTCTTCTTTTTCTTCTCCTTAGCCACCAAAGTCTTCAACTCTTCTTGTCCTTTGGCTAGGGTCAAGAACAACTGTTGAAACTATGCATTCTGAGCTTAGAGGTCCTTTACTGTTTGCTCGAGATCCGTCTTACTGAAATAAACAGTAGAGAGATGAGGAGACTTGTTGCAAGAAACCTGCTTATGTTATGATGAATGATAAATGCGTCTGTAATGATTTCAAGGATTTTAAGATTCAAATTTGTTTTAGAAAAAAAGGAAACACACGTTATATTAATAGATTAAAGCTTGAATACATCAATGCCTTCTTGGCCAAAATAATACAAATACCCTAAGATAAAAAGGTTGTACGCATTCTCTTTGGTGAAATGAAAGCATTCAGAGTCTGCTCCTCATGAAGTAGCCTAGTGAGTTCCAAAACCTTCTTCTCGCTTGCGTAGAATTGGGCTTCGAAAGTATCTCGCTCCCCCTTGAGTTGTATCCAATTCCTTTGTAGGTCTTCAAGAGAGGTGGGCATGTCATGATGTAGGATAGTGTATGGAACATCTCCTTCAATGACAGGCTCAATGATTACCGAGAGAATGGAGGGGTAAGGCATCATAAGACTCTGAGCAGGAGTTCGAACCCATTTGAGGTAAGGCTCAAGAGGGATGGAATTTTTATGCCCCAAAGTCTTGCTATCTACCTTGTTTAACATCCTCCAAGCTCGGATAAATCTCTGGCGAAGACCTTGATCTTCATTGTCGTAGTCAAATACCAAACCTTGAATCAGCATCTCGTGCGGGCCATCCCTTCGGGCGTCACCAAATTGTCTTAAGGCTAAGCAGGGGTTTTAGGTGATACCCCCCCTAATGCCAAGTAAAGGGACATTAGGAAATTCTCCATAACAGTCGACAATAGTAACATTCTCTATGGATCGGGAGCACCAATGAATATCTGAATGTTTGAGCGTCATCAACCTTTATGACCACCTTGAACCTTGCTCATTCTTTAATACAGATTGGGGAAGATGTGAAATAAACCATCTTGCCAAGAGAGGAGTGCAACATATAAGGACACCTCTTTTCTTCATTGTGCGAGTGTGAAAAGAGTGCAGGATGTCTCCTAGCAATGTAGGTACCGGGTTGCGGGATATGAAGATTTTGACGGCGTTCACATCTATGAGTTGGTCAGGATTTGGAAACAAGACCATCCCATAGATGAGGAGAGCCACAATTTCCTCAAAGGCTTTCAAATCCAAGGAATTCCAACAGTTTTTGGGCTTTCTCGAACAAGAACTTTGCTAGGAAACCTTTGATACCATTCCTTGTTTCCCAATGAGTTGTGACATCATTTGAGTGCAAGTGTAGAGCTTGAGAAATCTCTTATGGATTTGGGTCTCTTTCCATACCGTTGAAAGGTAGTTGGTTGAGAATGGGAATCCTCAAGAGTCGGGAGAATTCTTCCAAAGTAGGCACAAGTTGATAGTCGGGAAATGTGAAGCAATGGTGTAAAGCATCAAAGAACTGAAAGAGCACCTTCATCATGTCCTCATCTATGTTGGAGGTGACCAAGTTGAGTAGGCGACCATGTCTCTCGGTGAATGGAGAGTTTTCTGGAATCTTGAAGCTAGCTCTTTAAGTTGTTGAGGGATCCTTACAAGGTTGAATAGTTTTCCTGCGAAGTGAATCCATATCCTACAAAACAAGAACAAAGATGAATCCCAAAATCCTTGAAATGGTTAGTGAATGTGTATGATGTTATGATGTTCATGATGTTATGTACAAGTATGTATATACAAACAAAGAAAACAAATCCTTAGGTTTAGGTTTGCATGGAGTTTTATAGGTAATTACCCTCTTGAAGTTTAGTTAGCTCAAACCTGTCCTAGTAATAGTAACCAGGTTCTAAGGAGCTCAATATCACTGGTTTATTTCCTTGGTCATTGTTTCGGCACAATCCTCTTTAATGGAGACCGAAATATCCCAAGAAACCAAACCTCAATAAGTGTAGTATCGAGTATCTACCAACTTCGAACTGCACCAAAGCCGGTCATCTCACTACATCCTAAATGCCAAGTTGGTCAAGTAAAGGTTCTAGAAGTTCATTAGTGCTTTATGAGATCACTCAGCGGCCCCGTATTCTCTTTGATTAACTCAAAGGCTACCGGTACCCACAAATATGTCGCACTAACATAGCTATTGCTTAGACCATGTCGGTATAACCCGCACAATTTCCACAATGTATTGCTACTTACCTATAAGGTGTCCCAAATCCAGGTAGAGGATTCAAACCCAAACAAGGAACCATAATATAAGGCATACAAGTCAAACAATGTAAGCAAGTAAATTTGATCTATCCCTAAGGTAACCCCACTTTTAGAATATTCCCCAATAGAGTCGCTAGTTCTATGATACGGTGGGAGAACTGACTTAAGGGTTTTGCGTTTGATCGCAAATATTGCGGTTAGCAAGAGTCGCCACCGACTTTTATTTTAACCAAAAGGAAAGGTGAAAAAAGCACAGGAAAGACCTTTGAGATTATTTCTTGAGTTCGGGGGGTAGATTATGAAAAGGAAAGGTATTAGCACCCTTTTCATCCATGGTTTTCCATGGGCTCTTAGTTACTAGCTAGATCATTTGCTTTTTGTTTAAAATTGTGCTTTGTGTGGTTTTGTGAAAGTATTTTGTAAAAAGGCCATTGTTTAGGCAATCTTTGTAATGATTCTTGTTTGTAAGAATGTATACAAAGATGTTGATCTTTTGAAAATGTTTTCAATTTTGTAAGATGTTTGAAAGTGTATGTGTTTGTTTTGAAAATAACAAGGATGTTTGTTTTGAAATGGAGCAAGTAATTAGGAGCAATCTACCTACTCAAATGTCTTTGTTGTTCATTTTCTTTTCCTTTGACATTGTTGTCTTACCATTAATTTGGTAAGCAACCCTATCTTTGGATATAAACGGGACGGGCGTGGGTCATCGTATAACCATGATTAGCAATGTTGCAAGGTATCTTAGAAATTTTTTTGAGGGACTAAGATCATTTCTAAGGCAACTTGGATAGCGTCATCGAGGGACTATGATCTTGTATTTGCTTGTTTTTGCTAAGATACCTTACATGCGTAATATGGCCATTTTGTATAAGGCAACCAAGTGGAATAACCCTAGGGGTGTTTGTGTGCAAGTGTATTGTTTTCATGCTTGTTTTTGTCTTGAATTAGGTTTTTCTAAGTATTGGTTTTAGTCTTTCCATTCAAACCTTAATTACTAACATGTTATATAAAAGCGATAAATTGTGAAATTTAAAGTTACTACGCTATTACAACATTTGTGGGGAGGGGGGGTGTACAAATTGAATGGGGATTGCAAGAATGTAAACCTAATTAATCTATTACAACCATATTGAATTGATATCAATGTACAAGGAAATGAATAAATACAAAGTACAAAATGAATAAGTGTACAAAAAAATGCAAAAATGTATCTTTGTTTGATTTTTCATGAAAAAAAGGATTTTGTCTTAACCTAATTAAATAAAGAAAATAATTAATTAAATTTGAATTTTATTAAGAAAAGATTTTAAGTGAAACCCTAGTTCTATTAATTAATCAAAATAAAATAAGTTTAAGAACAATATTTTTGGTATTTTTATCTTAAAAATATTTGTAGTATTATAAAATATTTTTGGCCTTCTTTAATATTAAAAATAATGTATTTTTAATGGTGTGAAAAATAAATTAAAAAAAACATAATATTAATTAAGTTTACAAGATTAGTTAATAAAATAAATAAAGTATAATAAATAAAAATATTTTTTTTGTGAGAAAATAAAAATAAAATAAGTCAAAATATAAATCTATCATTTTTTTTTGTATTTTATGATTTTTTTAGTATTTAGAAAATATATTTAAGAAAAATAAAAATGAAAATAAAAAATAAAATAAATAAATTTGGGCCAGGGGTGTCAATAGGAAACAGGGGGTTAACTAGCAGAATAAAAAAAAAAGAAGCCAGGGCCAAAGAGACCCGGCGCCCTGCAAGCAAAAAAAAGTCAAAATTGTAAAAAATGCAAAAGGGTACCACTGGGGCTCGAACCTAGGTCCCATAGGTTACAGGCGCGCGCTTCTACCACTGGGGTGGCTAAACATCCGTTAACATAAGTAAATCAATAAATATGTAAGGAAAAACGCACCCTGAAGACTTCATCTTCAACCTCCAGCCAGACCAACTGTAACTTGCTCATTTCTCATCAAAAATGAAAACTGTAAACATGAAACTTGTAGCAAATTTTCTCACGATTCCATAAATGTAAAGTATTAAAACTATAGATCAAATATAAGCATGAATTTTAATGGCCCTAATTTGAACCCTAAAAATTTCAGAAATTTCAGTTTCAAAATTCTCTAAGCTCAAGCAAAATTAATGGAAACTATAAACATGGTTAGCTTCAGGGAAATGATATCTACATGTTTTGTTCACAAATAAACTATTGATGATGCCTGTATGAAGAGTTGCAAGTTGAGAAATCTTACCTCAAAACTGGAAATCGTGTTTGGAGTTTGAGCTTGTTTTAGGCAGTGGTTATGAGCATGTTAGCTTCCTTGAGGTCCTAGGAAGCTAATGCAATGGTTTGCTTCAGTCGAGAGTGGCTGAAATGACCTGGAGAAGTCAATGTGCAATGCTCTGTTTTTGGTTATGGAGGATATGGTAAATGATGTTACAATAATGAAACAGGGACATGGATAGGTTACACTTGATGTAAGGAAGCCTTAGAAACTAAAAGGCCAAGAAACGCACGAGGGAAATGTGAGTTTGAAGTTTAAGGTCAGAAACTGTGAAATAGAGTTTTTGGGCAATTTCTGATTTGAGAGAGTTTTGGTGTATTTCAGGGTGCTTAAGCTCGTCCTCTAGCTCACAAATAGTGACTCTATTTATAATCAACAAGTTTGGAGTGCTCTAGTTGATCAGAATTCAAAATCACAAGTTTATGCATAACATGTGATTTTTGAGAAATTCAAGTTTCAAATCCTTGTGTACTTGCTAAGATAGAGTGGTTATGCTTTAAAAAAGCTTGCTTCTGAATTTGTGGATGGAGTGTGATCAGAGGGAACAAGTTAGAGGCTCAAGAATGAACTTTATGCAAAAATCTTGCTTTACAAGAATGGCAATGTTAACTTTGTGCCATTAATGGAAATGCAACTTGGATAATAGCTCAATTGCTTGGATCAAAGCCCTAACAGCTGTGTAAAAATTTAATTATGGAGTGACAAACAAGTTTGAGGCCTGCAAAGCAAAGATTATGCAGCCTAGCATTGATTTGGTTCATGTGTTCATCAAAAATGGCTTGTAATTCAAGTGACAAAACCCTAACTTCATCTCTTCGATTCTCCCTACTCAAGAATGATCTCAAGGAGTTCTTGGACATTTTGGAAAGCTTGAAATGTGCTATACAACCCATATTTGAATTGATTTTGAATATTCCCATTGGAACTATATGAAAAAGTGCCATGAAGTTGGGTCAAAATCCTGACCAAATTAGGGCAAAATTTCACTAAGTGTTTTGTTTCATCACCACATGTTCATAAAATTATAACTTGAGATCCAAGCATTTTTGGAAGGAGTTGTGTAAAGAAAAGTTGTATATTTCATGGAGATATACAACTTTCATGTTGTAAGTTTCTCTTGAATCATCTTGCATCATGGTGAAAATTTGGCTCAAAGTTATGAAAAAACATGAAATTTCTAACACAAAAAATTCTAAGTTTAGAAATTTTGACTTTTCAAAATGAAATCTTGACTTTTTGATTTCTTGATTAATAAGTTTGATATTTTGACATGTTTTGATGAATTGTGATCTTTGGCACTTGAATTTGACCAAAAAGTCAAAGTTTGACTTTTCAGTATACAGTTGACTTTTGATCAATTGACTGCAAAATTCATCTGTCAATCTAATGGACTTGCAATGTTTTGAACCATGTCATTAGGTTAAAATGATGCAATTGGACTCTTGATATAATTCCTTAAAGCAATTGACCATTTGCTAGGTCAAAAACCAGAAATTGCCCTTTCCCAGTCAAAACCTTAATTTTGACCATTTTGCCCTTTTGGAGATTTGATCAAATTTCTTGAGGAGTTGTGGTCCAAACTTGATCAAATGATATATATGAGTTTAAAATGTTGACGTGGATAAAAAATTATGAAGTTTGACTGTAAATTGGCCATGGTTGACTTTTCCCCAATACAACTGATTTTTAGGTCAACTGCTCAATTGACTGATCAAAAATGTAATCCAAGGCTTAAAACTTGACATGAGTAATATTGGGGGTCCATAATGATCCATGAAAGTCATATGGGGCATAGAAAGTTCAAAAATCCTTGTGCAAACTCAAACCCTAATTTTGGTCATTAGTGCTTAAGGAGGTGTCTTGAGCTGATCCAACCTAATGCAATCTTGAGTCAAGGGAGATTTTGTGAGAAAATTCTTGATAAGTGAGTGGGCAAATTTTAGGGTGCAACATCATGATTAGGCATAAGTGCAGTGATCACATTAGGAGTCTCAGGAGAATCAAATTCAATCTCCTTAGAGTTAATCATATCTTGAATCTTATTTTTCAGAGCCCAATAGCCATTAGTGTCTTGTCCAAGACTGTTGAAGTGATATGCGCACCTTGCATTGGGATTATAATTGGGAGAAGAAGTATTGGGATTATGAGGAGGATCCTTTAATGTAATCAACTCTTCCTTCAACATGTGTTGCAATGCTTGAGACAACGACATGTTTATTTTTGTGAACTGTCTCTTGGGTGTGACTTTCCTATGCTGATTATTCTGTTGTTGTTATTGTTGTACTGACACAGGTTTAGAGATCAGAACTGTAACACCCCAATTTTTAGAAGTTATTTATTTAATGAATTATTAGGAGTATTTGTGAATAATTGATGTTTTATATGATTATATGTGTGATGTGCTGGTATGAGGTTGTGCATGATGTGAATTATGATGATTAGAAGTATTAGAATGGTTAAATAATTATTTAGTAATTATTTGGATTATTATTGAGAATATAATAATAGGAATAATTATTTAAAGGGTTATTTTAATTAGAGTGGTGTGTTGGTAATTAGTAGGAAGCGTGAGGACGTGATGGTAAATAGAGGTTGACTAAGTGAAGCCAATTGAGGAAGATATTAGGGGTCCTTTGTGATAACAGAGAAAAGATAGTTGTTATTCTCACAATCAATCATGAAAGTTGGGGAAGAGAGGATAGGGCGCGAAGGCTTTGGAGAGAATCATCGTAAGATGCACGGAGAACATAATCAATCACTCAAAACAATAAGGTAAGGGGTGTTTATCTGATTATTATATTTGATTTAAGTGGTAGATAGAGGTAGGGTTTGCCTTAGGTTTCATAGATAGTGATTCAATGTTGTTTGATGGAGAATTAATAGATTAGTGATGAATAACGACCCGTAAATGTTGTCTAATTGATGTAGTATATTAAGTTGTTTATAGATGATGAATCCATATGATTATATGATGTTTTAGGACCTATAAGGTAGGGAAATCGCAGAAAAATCACAAAAAAATTCAGCACAAAACAGCATGCGTCGACTCAAAGAGGTCATGCATCGACTCATGCAGGTTCAAGACTAAGTATGCATCGAACCATTGGGTCAACCTAAGCACATTAAGGGCAGGCATAATACCTATGCGTCGACTCAAAGGGGGCATGCGTCGACTCAAGCAATCCAATTTTTGACATATTTTTCTAAAGGCCGTAACTTGAGTTTCTGGACTCTGTTTGAGGTGCCGTTCGAAGCGTTGGATAGCTAACGTGATGAACAATATTTATAAGGAGTAAAATGAAGAATAAGAAGGATAATTCTAGTACCCAAGTTAGGATATAATTAGTTTCCCCGTGTTGAATTGCTATGATGTTTTGTGGTAATGAAGTATGATGATGATATGTTGTTAATATGATGATTATGTTTTATATGATGATATGAAGATGATGCTTTGCTTATATGAGTACATATGACGAGGTTTATATGATGATGTTGGTGAATACATGAATGATGATATGTATGACTAGTTAGGGCCGTTTATATTGTTGTTGCACATCATGCATTCATTGGACAGTTTTGGTCTGTTTTGATGATTTAGGACGTTGGTCCAGTGATTTGATCTCAATCCCATTGTGTGGATTTTGGATGTCTATGATTTTATCTGGTTCCAAGTGGGAATCGATCCTATGATTAGGATCTTTGGAGGGTGATGACCCATCGTCCATCAAATGAATTGGTACCACATGCATGAGTCTATGTCCTTGCACTATATCTTATATGGAATTGCATGGTTCTTAAATTGATGATGTTGTATTGTGTTGTTGAATTTGTATGATTGTTGAGGTACTTGGAATATAACAATGTCGAGTTTATGTTGTTATACTTTTGGTTTATTCTGATATGTCTATTACTTATATTTTATATAATGATTGTGATGAACTCACCCTTTCTGCTTGAATGTTGCCTCTACGTGGGTAACATGCAGGTAATCAGGAGTAGTCCCTAAAGGCTTAGAAGAATAGCTTGGAGCGTGTGTTTTATTTCTGTTGAGTCTAGAAGGTCTTGCTCTGATATGTAACATCAGGGACAGGAACACTTTATTTTGAAAACTATTTTGTTCTTGTTTTTTATGGCATTTAAATTGTTTCCATGGAGTTTAAATTATGTTGAATTGTGAACCATGAATCATGGGGCACAATGAATTGTTTTAATGAACTTGTTTGAACTATGATTCCGCTGAAAGTATGTGAAACCTTGATAATGGATATGTCATGAATAATTTTGAAAACCCGTGTTACAGAGTGAGACTAGCACATATGATTATTTCACGAATAAAATTTGATGCCCTTTTGTTGTATTACTCTGATATTATTTTAGATAATTATGAATATTTTGTGGGGTTTAGAAGGGTGTTACATTTGTGGTATCAGAGCAGGTCGGTTCATCCAGACGTGATTTATATGATGTTTATTCCTTGTTAATCAATTAGTATCAAATATTGTCGATGTGTTGATGGTTCCAATGTTGGTTGTCTATGCGCAGAGTTATGACTGGAGGAAGAAATGATAACGTGATTGCTAATGCTTTGGAAGCCATGGCTCAGGCAATGCTGAACCAGCATGGATAGCAGAACCAGAATGGAGGGAATGATGATGAGACTTGTGGTTGGGTAAGATTCTAGAAGAACAATCCGCCTATCTACAAGGGCAGGCACGATGCTGATGGTGCACAGGCATGGCTGAAGAGTATTGAAAATATTTTTTGAGTGGTGATCTGTACGGAAGATCAGAAGGTGCAGTTCAGTACTCATATGTTGGAAGAAGAAGCTGAGGACTGGTGGAACAATGCGCGCCAGAGGATGAAGATTCTGGGCATAAAGATTACTTGGCTGTGTTCAAAGCTGCTTTTATAGATAAGTACTTTCCATAAGATGTGTGTGGTAAGACGGAAATCGAATTCCTTAAGCTGGGGCAAAGAAATTCGACAGTTGCTGAGTATGTGGTGAGATTTGAGGAGCTAGTGAAATTCTGTTGGCCATATAACATTCCAACAACTAAGGTGTCAAAGTGCATTAAGTTTGAGAATGGACTGCGTCCAGAGATCAAGCAGGGTATTGGGCATCTACAGATTTGTCAGTTTCCTGAGCTGGTGAGTAAGTGTAGGATTTTTGATCAAGATAGTAGGGACATAGCTTCTTATTATAAGAATTATAATGAGAAGAAAGGGAAGAATCAAGATCGTTGTAAGCCGTATGCTGCTCCAGCTAATAAGGGGAAGCAGAGAGCTTATAAAGAGAAGAAGCCAAGTGGGGGAGGAGCTCCCGTTTCTATGAAGTGCTATCGGTGTGGCGAAGTAGGCCACCATGCTAATGCTTGTACCAATAAAGTGCTAAGATGTTACAAGTGTGGCAAGGTTGGTCATCACAATACTGAGTGCAAGAATGAAGGTCCAACTTGTTTCAATTACGGTGAGCAGGATCACATCAGCATCCAGTGTTAGAAACCCAAGAAAGATGCAGCTGCTCCGACTAGTGGCAGAGTGTTTGCTTTGAATGGTGTTAAGGGTCACAAGAAGCACAATTTAATCAGAGGTAATTGTTTTATTAATAATACCGAGTTAATTGCTATTATAGATATTGGTGCTACTCATTCGTTTATTTCGCTTGATTGTGCTACTATGTTGGGATTAAAATTGTCTGATATGAATGGGGAAATGGTAGTGGAACTTCCGGCTAAAGGTTCCATTACTACTGCTCTTTTTTGTTTGAAATGTTCTTTATCTATCTATGGCAAGAATTTAGTGATGGATTTGGTGTTGCTACCCTTACACCAAATTGATGTTATTCTTGGAATGAACTGGTTGGAATTCAATTATGTTCACATCAACTGTTATAATAAGACGGTAAGATTCCCCAAGTTTGGTGATAATGGAGAGCTAATGTTTTTATCTACTAAGAAAGTAGATGAGATTTTGGTAGATGAAGCTTTGATGTTTGCGATGTTCTTGCGTTACAAGTTGATCGTGAAACTGCAAGTGTGGAGTTACCTGTTGTTTATGAATTTCCAGAAGTATTTCCGAATGACATTGGTGAGTTTCCTCTAGAGCGAGAAGTTGAATTTGCTGTGGACTTAATACCAGGTACAAGTCCAGTGTAGATGGCTCCTTATAGGGTGTCAGCTTCAGAGTTGAATGAATTGAAGAAACAATTAGAAGAATTGTTAGAGAAGAAGTTTATCCGTCCGAGCGTCTCTCTGTGGGGTGCTCCGATGTTGTTGGTTAAGAAGAAATACGATAGTATGAGGTTATGCATAGACTACCGACAATTGAATAAAGTAACTATTAAGAATAAGTATCCACTTCCGAGGATTGATGATTTGATGGATCAGTTGGTGGGCGCGAGTGTCTTTAGCAAGATCGATTTGAGGTTAGGTTATCATCATATTCGAGTCAAGCCATATGATATTCCGAAGATAGCTTTCAGAACAAGGTATGGTCATTATGAATATATTGTGATGCTGTTTGGTGTGTCAAATGCGCAAGGAGTTTTCATGGAATACATGAACCCTATCTCTAAGAAGTACTTGGATAAGTTTGTGGTGGTCTTCATCGACGACATTTTGATTTATTCAAAGTCAGAAGAATTGCGAACTATGTTGCAAATATTGAAATAGAAGGTCTTGTACCCCAAAATTTTCCCTCTCATGTTTTTCCAAGATTTCCTCTTGCATAGGTGGTTACAAAACTTTGCCTAAAGAAAAGGAAAATTTTCAAATGATGGTTAAGTATCCTTTGATTGGCATATGCAAAAGGTCCTTTGATTGGAATATGCAAAAGGTCCTCCGATTGGCGTCTGCAAAAGGTACTTCGATTGGTATAGGGCCTTTCGATGGGCATTTCCAACAAGGCAACTTCGACGGGCATCTTAAATAATGTTGTTTTTCGTCAGAGCTGGCATATCAACAAGGCGATATTCTGATTGTCCAAGTTAGAGAAAATGAGATAAAAAAGAACAAGAACTGAGAGGGTTCCAGAAGCTCTGATGATGAGCATTCGAATTCATGCAGATTGGAGAGGATAACTCTGAGCCTTTCTGCAGACTATGGTTCAAACGTAGAAGCTCTGATGCTGAGAATATAAGTAATTCGAATCAAGATGCAGAGCCATCAAAGGGAGCAAGGTTTAAGATTTAATCGAAGGAGCCCTGACAACAAAGTTTGTGCAATTCGAATTCACAGCCTTCGAAGGAAAACAAATGTTCTGATGAGGGAAGTTATGGGCAATTCGAATCAGGACTTAGAGCCATCAAGGAGTGTAGAACAACACTTCGATTAGTCAATAATATAACGCTTCAATTGGACCAAGTTCAAAGCCATCAAAGAGAGCAAAAATTGAGACTTAATCGAAGGAACCATGATGAAAGCCTTAAGCCAAATTCAAACAAAACACCTATCCTAACCTGTCCAGGTTCACCCAAAGTTCAAAATGGCATGTTTTCCTTACAAATATGGAAAGAATTCAATGATGATCGTGGATTCAATTCCTAAGTTAAAGGCCAGATTCTTGCCTTGTTTGTTCCTAACTCCACAAGAGCTAATTCGACCAGGGTGATTCTCTTCAAATCAAGCAATCGAAGCAGAGGGTTGCTCAATCGAAGGAGCCATGACATCGAAGCCGGTGCAATTTGAAATAGAGTTCAGAGTCTTCGAAGAGAATAAATTCGAAAGGAAATGGATCTGCAGGGGCATGTTAGCTTTCGGTTTCCATCATATTTGAGGCCCAAACAACTCATAACAGGCTGGCAGTAACGCATGAAAATAGATTGGCACCTGATTGAATCAAATATAGCAAGTTTTTATGAAGAAATCAAATCAAATCTCTTCATCATAACGGACCAAGATTTGATACACAAATGTTGACCTAAAATCCATTGTC
The DNA here is from genome assembly GCA_948472305.1 of Vicia faba. NCBI lineage: Eukaryota > Viridiplantae > Streptophyta > Magnoliopsida > Fabales > Fabaceae > Vicia > Vicia faba. Next base: position 361,255,839 of record OX451735.1, read on the forward strand.
TATATAAAACTCATGATCTCAGAGAAAAAGTGGACACACGGAGATGACCTCACAAAAAAAACGTAGCCTGCCCCACGAGATTCCATAAAGTTGCACAAAATTTCCAAAGACTGTCAAACTCAAAGCTGATTTTGCAAGCAGCCTCCGTCCAGACTAACACCTAAATCGTGTTCCTGGGATTCACACAGAGGCATCCCTCATACAATCCCTATGTTGGTAATTTTGTCTTTGATCTAAAACTTGTTAAAGATGATTTAAATTCATGTCGAACATATATACATATTGCTGCTAATGTTCATGTTTTGTTTGAGTGTGTTACATGTGAGAAAAGATGCAGGATTGAGATCGTGCCATTGTTGGGGCACGATCTGAGCTTACCTTCAATTCTTACATCTTTAGTTTATCTTCGATGGGTAAATACCATAGGGGCCCACTGAGCGTGCAAACTTGATATTTAAGTCAATAATGTGTTTTTTGTTTCTAATGTAAATATTACTGTTTCATTTGTACCAATGAATGGAAATCTTTGACCAGGTTGGTGAGGAAGATGTGTTGCAACGAAAAGGACCTGGGTTCGACACCCAGGTCATACATTTTGTGTTTTTTCGAACAAACTTCCTTGCAGATCTAGTATCCCAGATCGAAGGATGACACATCCAGATCGAACGCTCCCAGACATGCAGTCTCTCAGGCACCTTCAATCAAGATTCCTCATTGGATCGAAAGGCAACCCAAGCCTCTTCAATCTAGGCCATACCTCCAAGAATGCACTCTTTTCATTTACTATTTTTGCCTTTCGATTTTATCCTTTCTTTTGATTGTTTGTCCTTACTTCTTCTAAGATTTAATTAACATTAAAAAACCCCCAAAAACATTAGGCTTAGCTTTTCATATTAACTTAATTTTGCCAATTAATTAATTAATTATTTTAATATTTTCTTAAAAACCTAAAATTGAATAGACTTAGTATTTTTAACTCAATTTCTTTTCATGACAAAAACAAACCAAAAAAATTTCTTTCACTTAGGATTTTAGACGTATTTTGAATTCATGGGCGCGGTTATTTACTTTCGCTTTTTTTGATTATTATAACTGCCTACTGGTTTGTAATAGTCTAATTAGGGTTTTAATTTCCGCATTTTACATTTTCAGTCAGATATAATTGTAATTGCCACAAAGCTTTGTAATAGCAGTAGGTTTTACTTTTCGCACTATGTTATATGCCTGTATATGAACTGCTAGTAAATTAGGTGTGTATGGAAAGAACTAATTAATTAATCTAGATCACTAACATTAAGATAAAAATATCTGAAAAAAGCACACTATTGCACACTTGCACCCCTAGGGTATTTCCCACTTTGGTTGCCTTCGGAAATGGTCATGTCCCTCGAACGTAGGGATACTCTTAGCAAAGACCGTCAGTTTAAAGTCATCATAAAGATCATAGTCCCTAAATGTCCCTTGAGTTTCCTACAAGAAATGATCTTGTCCCTCGAGTTGCCTACGAATATATGATGACAGTCCTTCGAAATGCTAAGGTATCTCTACATGTTGCCTTCAATGACCAAAAACGTCACTTACGATAGTCCCTCAACATCCAACGACTAGAGATACCTACTCAAGAATAGTAGGATAGCACTGTCTAAAGGAAAGGAGGAAAAGAACGCCCTTTTTCGAGTAGGTAGATAGTTCTTAAGTACTTGCTCAAAATTAATTCTTTTTTACACCACACTCTCAAAACACTTTTCAAAAAACGCTTTATCACACTCTTGAGGACTGATACAAGAATTATCATAAAGCAAACATAAACCTTTTCAAAACACACAAACACGAAAGAAAATTTTCAAAAATGAGCAAGTACTTAAGAGCCCATGGAAAACCGCGGATGGAAAGGGTGCTAACACCTTCCCTTTCCATAATCTACCCCCTTACTCAGAAAATATCGAAAAAAGGTCTTTTTCTGTTCTTTTCACCCTTTCCTTTGTTGGATAAAAGAAAAGTCGGTGGCGACTCTTGCTTACCACACATTTGCGAATACAAAACGCAAACCAGTATTAACAGCCGGTTCTGCCACCGTATCACAGAACTGGCGACTCTGCTGGGGACATATAAAAGTGGGGTTTAACTTAGAGTTAGTTCATTTTTAAACTGCTTTTTGTGCTTTGTTTGCTTTACTTTTGAGGGTTTTTTTGGGTTGTTACTAAAAGATCCTACACCCGGATCTGGGGCACCTTATTAGGTAAGTAGCAATTAATCATGGAGGTTGTACGACGTAGACCGATACAGACAAAGTGGTGGCTATGTTAGCGCGATACTTTGGATGGTACTAATGTTCCTTGAGTAAGTCGAGGATAACATTAGGCTTCCTCATAGTGTCACTAAGCGCTAAATGACCTTTAGAACCTTTAATTGACTCATCCTAGCCATTAGGAAGTAGTGAGATAACCGGCTTTAGTTCCGACCGAAGATTAGTTGATACTCAATACTACACTCATTGAGGCTGGACTGTCGGGATTTTTTGGCCATAATACATCGGTGCGGAGCTGAAAGAATTTTTGAAGGGAAGGTCAATGATATTGAGGCTCCTTAGAACCCGGTTACTATTAATAGGACAGGTTGAGCCAACTGAACATTCAAGAGGGTACTTACCTTAAAACCTCATGCAAGCCTTTGAACCTAAGGTCTATTGTGTGATTTGCTTGTGTTTATCTGTGATTTAAAGCATAATCATGACATCATAAACATCATGACATTCATATATACTAATCATTTCAAGGACCTATTGAATTTACCTCGTTGCTGTTTTGTAGGATATGAATTCAGGTCGCAGAAAAATCATCTGGATTCACTTCACAGAAGTTCCTACCAAACTCAAGGAATTAGTTTTGAACGTTCCCGAGGATTCATCATTCCATAAAATACATGGTCACTTACTCAGTTTGGTTACTTCCGGGTTTGGCGAATGTTTGATGAGTTTCTTATTCTAGTTCTTCGACCCTAAGCACCATTGCTTCACATTACCCAATTATCAACTGGTACCTACACTGGAGAAATTCTCTAAGTTACTTGGTTTACCTATATTGGAGCGAGTACTGTGATACGGTGGGAGAACTGACTTGGGATGTTTTGCGTTTTATTGCAAATATTGCGGTTAGCAAGAGTCGCCACCGACTTTTCTTTTATCCAAAAGGAAAGGTGAAAAAGCACATGAAAGACCTTTGAGATGTTTTCTTGAGTTCGGGGGGTAGATTATGAAAAGGGAAGGTATTAGCACCCTTTTCATCCATGGTTTTCCATGGGCTCTTAGTTACTTGCTAGATCACTTGCTTTTGTTGTTTGAAAATGTATTTGGTGTGGTTTTGAAAGTATTTTGTAAAAGAGGCCATTTTTAGGCAACCTTTGTAATGATTCTCGTTCGTAAGAATGTGTACAAAGATGTTTGTCTTTTGAAAATGTTTTCAATGTTTGTGAAATGTTTGGAAGTGTGTGTGTCTGTTTTGAAAATAGCAAGGATAGATGTTTGGAAATAGAGCAAGTAACTAGAAGTAATCTACCTACTCAAATGTATTTCTTATGCATTTTCTATTCCTTTGACATCGTTGTCTTACCATAGATTTGGTAAGCAACCCTATCTTTGGATGTAAACGGGACAGGCGTGGGTCATCGTATAACCATGATTAGCAATATTGCAAAGTATCTTAGCATTTTTGAGGGACCAAGATCATTTTGTAAGGCAACTTTGAATAGCGTCATCGAGGGACAATGATCTTATATTTTTTTGTTTTGCCAAGATACTTCACATGCGTAATATGGCCATTTTTGTATAAGGCAACCAAGTGGAGAAACCCTAAGGATGCTTGTGTGCAAGTGTGTTATTTTCGTGCTTTGATTTTATCTTGCATTAGGGTTTTCTATTTGCTTTGTTTTGATCTTACCATACAAACCCTAATTACTAACATGGCATGTAAAGCGGTAAATTGTGTAATGTAAAGATTACTAAGCTATTACAACAATTTATGGGACGGGGGAATACAAATTTGAATGGGGATTTGCAAGAATGTAGGTCTAAATAAATTATTACAACCAAATCGAATTTGTACGAATATTAAAATAAACAATATACAATATTTAAATATGCAACATTATGTACATGCAAGAAAAGATTTTGTTTTGTTTTTTATGTGAAAAGAAATTTTAACCTAATCCTAAAATATAAGGAAAAGGAATTAATTCTTAAAAAAGGTTAACCCTAATTTCTAGTTTAAAAGAAAATAAAGCTTTTATGTATTATTTTTGTGTATTTTTTATATATTAAAAATAGTAAATAATATTGTATGAAAATATTTAGTTTTTATATGTTAAAATAAATATTTACAAATATATATAAAAGTATAAGAGAAAAGATAAGAATACATCTAAATTTATTTTTACAAATTTATTTAATAAAAAATAGTTAGTATATATTGAAGATAAAATATATTTTTTATGTGAAAAATAAAATAAAATAAAAAAATGTAATATCATCACATTTATATTTTTTAGGATTTTTATATATTAAAGAAAATATTTAATAAACAAAAATGAAAACAAAAATAAATAAATAAAATGTATGGAAATAGTTGAGCCAGGGGGTGCTGTAAGAGAACTGGGAGTAATATGTTAGTAAAAACGCTCAGGCCCAAAGAAGCAAGCCCAGGCCATGGATCTCACCAGCGCGCTACCTTGCCACTGGGGTGGCTATACATCCGTTGATTAATGTGAAGCAAAAATAACATAACACAAACAAAGCCCTTGCCCAGTACTTCGTCTTCTTCCTCTAGCCAGCCAGATGCTCTGTAACTTTCTCATTTCTCCATGAAAATGAAAACTCATAACATGAATGTTGTAGCATTTTGTCTCACGATTCTAACCATGTAAATTATGTAAGATAACAATCAAAGATCAAGATGAATTTTAAAAGCCCTAAATTAAAACCTAATTTTTACAGGAATTTCAAGTTCAAAATTCTCTCAACTCAGGCCAAATAAATGCAAGATATATATATATGTACAGCTTCGTAGCAATGAGGTCTACATTGTTTATTCATAAATAGTGGCTAATGGATGCCTGTATGAAGAGATAGAAGTTGATATTTTTACCTCTTTCAGTTGAAATCGTGGGTGGAGTTGGAGTGAGTTTTATGAAGGCCTGATGATTGCCTGAGATTGCTTGAACCTCCCTGAGTGTGTTCCAATCCTTGCCTTGCTTTGGAAGTTCTTGGAACTCTCTATCCAAGTCAACCTGCAAGCTTTGAAAACAAAAACGGAAGATGATGGAGAAGGAGTTACAGTACAAGGATGAGGGTCTGGATCAGTTAGATATCAAGTAGGTAAAGTGTTTTGATGATTGAAACTTGAAACGCACGAACCAAATGATGGATTGCTATGGTTATGCAAAAAACTACAAGTTTTGACAGTTTTGTGGTGAAAGGGGGTTTGGGAGTGTTTCAAGCCTCTAGAAATCTTGTTTTCTGTTGTAATGTGTTTGTATATTAGTATGGGATATGTTTCAAGTCAGCTCCTCCACAGGTTTTTCAATCCTAGCCTTTTTGCACACTTTCTTGCTTTTGAAGCAAAGTGAAGGGACAAGGCTTAACATCCTTGTACTGGCTTGCTTAGGGTTGGTATATGCCTTGTACAATTTTCTTTAGGCCTGTAATACTTGTATGTGCAATGGAGACATGTTCAATGCTCAAGAATTGGAAAATTGCACAAGTGAACCTTTTTCAAAATGGCAATGACCACTTTATGCCATTTATGGAATTACAACTTGGACAATGGCTCTAGGGCTTGGATTAAAGCTTTGTCAACTGAATAAGCATTAAATTATGGAGTAAGAAACAAGTTTGGGACTTGTAAAGCATGGATTAGGCAGCATAGGTACTGATTTGAAAATTGTTCTTCATGAAATGGCTTGAATCAAAAGTGAGAAATTGCAAACTTCATCTCTTCGATTCTCCCTACCAAAAAATGATCTTGAGGAGTTCTTGGACATTTTGGAAAGCTTGAAATGTGATATATAATTCATATTTGAAATGCATTTTAAGACTCCTCTTGGAACTAGGTAAAAAATTTCCATGAAGTTGGGTCCAAAACCTGCCTAAATTAGGGTAAAATTTCACTAAGTTATTTAGTTCATGAGCATGTATTCACAAAATTATATCGTGAGATCCAAGAATATTTAGGGAAAAGTGTGTGAAGCATAGTTGTAGATTTCATGTAGGTATACAACTTTCATGTTGGTAACTTCCTTTGAAACATCTTGTATCATGGTGAAAAAATGGCCTAAAGTTGAGAAAAAATAAGAAATTTTCTATACTTCGAAAAATTTCTAAGTTAAGAAAATTTCCTATTTTAAACCCTAATCTTCAATCCTTGATTTCTTGATGAAAAAGTTTCACATTTTGACATGTTTTGATGAATTGTGACCCTTGGCACTTGATTTTGACCAAAAAGTCAAAGTTTGACTTTTCAGTGTACAGTTTACTTTTGATCAGTTGACTACAAATTTCATCTGTCTATCAATGAAATTGAACAATTTTGAACCATGTAATTAGGTCAAGATGATACAAATGAACCCTTGAAATTATGCTTCAAATCAATTGGTCATTTTCTAGGTCAAAAACCAGAAATTTCCCTTCCTCAGTCAAAACCCTAATTTTGACCATTTTGCCCTTTTGATGATTTGATCAAATTTCTTGAGGAATTGTAATCCAAACTTGATCAAATGATACACATGAGTCTAAAATGTTGGTGTTGGTAAAAAAGTATGAAGTTTGACTGTAAATTGGCCATGGTTGACTTTTTCCCCAATACAACTGATTTTTAGGTCAACTGTCCAATTGATTGATCAAAAATGTGGTTCAAGGCTTGAAACTTGTCAATAGTAATCTTAGGGGTCCACAATGATGTTTGAAAGTCACATGAAGCATTGATAGTCCCAAAATCCTTGTGCAAACTCAAACCCTATTTTTGGGTCAATAGTGTAAGATGAGATGTCTTGAGCTGATCAAACCTTAATCCAGTCTTGAGTCCAAGAGATCCTGTGAGAAAGTCTTGATAAATGAGAGGGAAAATTTTGGGGTACAATAAGTAACTTTCACTAGTTTAGAACAAGACCCATCTTATAAAGATATTTCCGTAGCTTTGCACTTGAAGCCATCTGACATTGAGTCCAATTGGGAAAAAAGAAGTGAAATTAAGGGTCTCCTTGCAAATTTTCTAATGAAGAAAGCTCAGATTTTACTGGATGCTATGAGCTATCATGCCTCCGAAGATGTCTTAGCCCTCTTGATCCATGGGTTGGTCCTATTTCCTAATTCAAATCAATTTATAGATGTGAATTCCATCAACATTTTTCTTGCTCGCAATCCGGTTCCTACATTGCTAGGGGATATCCTACATTTTCTCTATACTCGTACTCTGAAGAAGCGAGGAACTCTCATGTGTTTCATCCCTCTGCTATATAGGTGGTTTATTTCGCACCTTCCTCGGTCAAAAATGCAGAATGATTTAGGCTTAATGTGGAGTCAAAGATTAATGTCTCTCTCTCACTCCGACATCCATTGGTGTCCTCGCTCTCAAGGAGACATCTCTTTTATTGACCGCTACAAGGAATTTCCTAATGTTCCACTCCTCAGTATTAGAATAGGCATCACCTACAATCCTTCTTTAGCACCACGTCAGTTTGGCCATGCATAGGGAGATGGTCCATCGGATATGCTCATCCAGGGTATTGTGTTCAACTACTCAGATGATTTGCAAAATTATCGTCAGAGGTTCATCCGCGCTTAGGGAATTGTTAAGAAGAATGATAGTAGGACTTTGGGGCGCAAGAACTCCATCCCTTTGGAACCTTACCTCAAATGGGTGCGAGCTCGAGAAGTCTTATGATTCCATATGATTCCATCTTACCAGTGATCTTGGAACCCGTTGTTCAAGGGTGCGAGTCCAGTATTATTCTCCATCCGGATATGCCAACTAACTTTGAAGAGTTTCAAAAGTCTTGTATCCAGCTCAAGGAAGAACGAGATACTTTTGAGGTTCAATTGTATGCAAGTGAGAAGAAGGTACTGGAATTAACGAAGCAGCTTTACGAAGAGAGGAACGTCAACACCAAGAGGAAGCGCCCATGGGAGACTTAGAAATTTAGAATTTCCTTTCAATGTTTATCCTGTGTAATCTTGTGTTTCTTTAAAAACGTACTAATAAAGAGTTTTGTTTCCTGTTTTGTTTAAAAGAGCTTAAATCCAATTAGGTCCTTGAAATCATTGCATACATATATCATACATATCATTGCATAAACAGGTTTCATAGCAGGTTTCTCATCTCCTTCGCTGTTTATTTCAGCAGTAAAGAAATGTCTCTCGAACAAACAATGAAGGATCTACAAACCCAAAATGCTCAATTTCAATAAATGATCATGGCTCTGGCCAAGGGGCAAGAGGAACTGAAAGCCCTGATTGTTAAAGAGAAGACCAAGAAGCCAAGGAAGACAGTTGGTGTGGTGAATTAGGGAAGGAGGTTCAAAGGATCGTTAAGGCAAGTGGTATAACTAACATATTCGTCAAAAGAAGGAGACAATCAAGAAGGGGAAACAAGAGAGGAAGACCCCAGTCCAAGGGAATCTGATAATCAGACTGACTATAATGAGGAGCAGTATCCTCTGGCTGATGAAAAATATAAACAGCTGGAAGAGCGTCTGAATGCAATGGAAATCCAGAAGGTACTGGGGCTGGATTTTGAAGAGCTGGGTATGGCTTATGGGGTTGTCATCCCACAAAAGTTCAAGGTGCCGGTGTTCGCCAAATATGATGGGGTTTCATGTACCAAAATACATCTCCGATCCTATGTGAGGAAGATCCAGCCTCACACTGCTAACAAGGACTTATGGGTCCACTTCTTTCAAGACAGTTTATCCGGGACTCAACTAGAGTGGTTCTACTAGCTGGAAGGGACCAATATTCGTAATTGGGTAGACCTGGATGCTGCTTTCTACAAGTAGTATCAGTATAATGCAGACCTTGCTCCCACCCGTACACAACTCCAAAGTATGTCTATGGGTTCGAGCGAGGGTTTTAAATACTATGCTCAGAAGTGGAGGGACTTAGCAGGAAGAGTCCAACCCCCCTGTCTGATAGGGAGTTAGTGGATATGTTTTTGGTTACCCTATCTGGTCCATTTTTCAATCATCTGATTGGAAGCTCCTCGACTGGCTTTACTGAATTGATTTTGACAGGAGAAAGAGTGGAAGCTGGGATTAGAAGTGGCAAGATTCAAAAGGACACCTCTTCAAGTGCAGGAAAGAGACCTTTCGTAGGAAAAAAAGAAGTCAGTGCTGTTTACAATCAACGAAATCAGGGAAGAACCGAGCGCCGTCTAATGGTCAGGGCTGTTGTGATTCTAAGCCTGCAACTATTCAACAACGAAATAATCAACCTAGAGCAGAAAGACCTGTAAGGTAATTCACCCGTATAAATATGACTTTGTCTCAAGTTTTGCCTCATCTACTGAAATCCAACCTGGTTACCTAGAGGGAAGCTCCCAAGAATCCCAACACCACGTCTCCTTGCTACAATCCAAATGTTCGCTGTGCTTATCACTCAGAAAGTCCAGGTCATGATACAAACGACTGTTGGGCTTTGAAAAACAAGGTGCAATACCTTATTGAAGCGAAGGAGATTGAATTTGACGCTCCTGATATTCCCAATGTTATAAATTCTCCCATGCCCAAGCACGACAGGGGTGTTAATGCTGTTGACAATGATGCGTTTGTTACTTCTGTTGAGGAACTTGTTACTCCTCTCATGACTGTTAAGTGGAACTTGTTGAAAGCCGGTTTATTTCCGGGCTGTGGAAAAGATTTCCACTTATGTTCATCTCTACCGACTGGTTGTTATTTGTTGAAAGCAGGTGTTCAACGCCTGATGGATGATAAAGAGATCTTGTTTGAAAAGACTCCCGTCCCGACTGTTTCTTGTAAGGATGTTTCAATCATAACCATTTCCGCCAATCCTCCTAGGGTCTCCACCAAAAGACCCGTCAGGATTACATTTGCTCCGAAGTTGGCCCCGCTGATCATCACTATGCCACGTCCAATCCCATACTCCTCGGACAAGGCTGTCCCTTGGAACTATGGGGCTGGCGTCTACTACCACGGAGTCAAGCAAGACCCGTTGGCTGCTAAAGACCAAGTTTCTGAAGATACTGATCGCGACATTGGCAACATCGTTGGGACCAGCAAAATAACAAGAAGTGGAAGAGTGTTCTCCCCTGAGATTTCTCCTCCAAAAGCCGTTACTGATCCTGTGATCATTCCTACTGTTGTTCCTGCTGATACTACCACTACAATTCCTGTGATTACCCCTGTTGCCACCCCTATCACCGAGTCGGCCGAGACTCGGGGCAAAGACATATTGATTGAGCCTGTCCAAACGAAGGCACATTCAGAATCTATTCCAGAGGCTTCCAAGAAGGAAATGGAAGAAATCTTAAAAATAATAAAGAAGAGCGACTACAATATGGTCGAACAGCTGGGGCAGACCCCTTCCAAGATTTCTATGTTAGCTCTACTATTATGCTTCGAAGCTCATGCAAAAGCTTTGGTAAAATTCCTCAAGACCGCCCATGTGCCACAAGAAACCTCCGCTGACCAATTTGAAGATTGTGTGGCCAGTTTGACGAATGACAACAATTTGGGTTTTTTTTATGCTGATCTGACACCCAGAGGAAGAAAACACAATGATGCGCTGCATGTCTCCATCGAATGTAGGGGCACTACTTTGGCCCATGTTCTAGTAGATACTGGCTCACTGTTGAACATGCTGCCCAAAAAGGCTCTGGACAGATTAGACTGTGAAAGTTTGACCCTGGAGCCCAGTAACATTGTAGTGAGGGCTTTCGATGGTTCGAAAAGAATGGTACACGGGGAGGTGGATATCCCCATCAAAGTTGGTTCTCAGACCTTTGACTCCACCTTCTACGTGATGGATATCAGACCATCTTATTCTTGTTTGTTGGGTTGCCCTTAGATCCATGGGGCTGGAGCTGTCACGTCCACTCTGCATTAGATGATGAAGTACCCGGTAAAAGGAAAGATTGTCACGGTACATGGTGAAGAGGAATACATGGTAAACCACTTGAACTCTTTCAGGTATGTGGAAATGGATGGCGAGTTCATCGAGACTCTGTGTCAGAACTTTGAAGAGGTGCCCCAGACTATGGCTGCAACTGAGACTGTTACCAATCTGCCAAAGATCACCAATCCTACCTTGAAAATGGCTCCTCCCAAGGACGCCAACGTAGTTATTATAGAAGGTGGGTGTACCATCTGGGGCCATCTCCCTGACATTCCATACAAATCTGATAAGTTTGGTTTGGGTTTCTATTCAGGGGCTCAAAGGGCTGTCTGTCGTGCTCGTGCTGGAGGACCTCCCCTACGCATCAACAACCATGGGGTCAACGCCTTAGAAGATAGTGATGGTGACTATGACATGGATAGCTGGATCTTCCCTACTACCAACGATGGACCTAATAACTGGACGGCAAAATACTTTGTGCCAATTACTTTTATTCAGAAGTAATTGTCTTTCTTGTTTTCGGATATGTAATAAACAATATAAACTCTATGGCCGTGTGTCTTACCTGGGGCACAATGGTTTATTTGTGAGGGTTATCATGTTTCAATCTCATATGTCATTAATAAAGAATTGGACATTTTGCATACAAATTTTGCGCTATCTGTTTTTCTTTTCTGCTTTTTACTTTGTCTATACAACTATGCTCTTACACACACTCACATATCAAACTGTAGATCCATATCCACTCTGGATCCCATTGATAACAGTTATGCTATTGCCGATTATGACTTTGAAAATCTGATCAACCAAGTCGAGGATGAAGGTGAGGAAGGTTGTGAGGTACCCGAAGAACTTTCTAGACTGTTACAACAGGAAGAAAGGGCTATACAACCTCATGAAGAGCCAGTTGAGACAATAAACTTGGGCACAAAAGAGGCATTAAAAAAAGTCAAGATAGGTGAAAATCTGGAGCTTAGTGTCAAACAGCAGTTGATACGAATGTTGCAAGATTATGTCGAGATCTTTGCCTTGTCATATGAAGACATGCCAGGACTAGACACAAATATTGTGGTTCATTGTCTGCCAACTAAAGAAGATTTCCCTCCAGTAAAGAAGAAGGTCTTCCGTATGCATCCTAAAATGTCCGAGAAAATCAAAGCAGAGGTTATCAAACATTTTGACGCTGGGTTATTAGCTGTCACCACCTATCCGTAATGGGTTGCTAAAGTAGTCCCAATGCCTAAGAAGGACGGCAAGGTACGAATGTGTGTGGCCTACAGAGATTTGAACAGGGCAAGCCCTAAGGATGACTTCCCGCTCCTCCACATTGACGTTCTGGTTGACAATACAACATAACATAAGATCTTTTCCTTCATGGACAATTTCTCTGGTTACAATCAGATCAAGATGGCACCCGAAGACAAGGAGAAGACAACCTTCGTCATGCAATGGGGCACTTTCTGTTACAAGGTGATGCCGTTTAGATTGAAGAACGTTGGGGCAACCTATCAGCAAGCTATGGTAGCCTTGTTTCATGACATGATTCACCATGAGATAGAGGTCTATGTTGATGACATGATAGCCAGGTCTCAAACTGAAGAAGAGCACTTGATCATCTATAAAAGTTGTTTGATAGGTTGAAGACGTACAAGATCAGGTTAATTCCGAACAGGTGTACCTTCGAGGTAAGGTCTGGTAAACTTCTAGGTTTCATTGTTAGTGACAAGGGCATTCAGGTAGACCCTGCAAAGGTGAAGTATATACAAGAGATGCTGGCTCCTCGCGCTGAGAAGGAAGTTAGAGGTTTCTTGGGACGCCTAAATTATATTTCCAGGTTCATTTCCCATCTAACTGGTACTTATGAGCCAATCTTCAAACTCCCGAAGAAAGATTAAGTGGTAAAGTGGAATGATGAATGCCAGACTGCCTTCGAGAGGATCAAGGAATACCTTCAAGAGCCTCCAATTCTGATGTCGCCGATTGAAGGAAGACCTTTGATAATTTACTTAGCAATATTAGATAATTCAATGGGGGTATGTGTTGGGGCAGCATGACGAGTCTGGTCGAAAAGAGCATGCAATGTACTACCTTAGCAAAAAGTTTACCGACTGTGAAACAAGATACTCACTGCTCGAGAAAACTTACTACGCTTTGGCATGGGCTACTCGCCGACTAAGACAGTATATGTTGACTCAGACTACCTTGTTGATATCTAAGATGGATTCTATCAAGTACATCTTTGAGAATCCCGCTCTCTCCGGAAGAATAGCGAGATGGAAAATGATTTTGACCGAATACGACATCCAATACACAACCCAGAAAGTAATCAAGGGAAGTGTGTTAGCTGATCATTTGGCCCATCAAGATGTGGATGACTACCAATCCATGAACTTTGAATTCCCGGATGAGAATATTATGTTAGTGACTGACTGTGAAGAACCTGGACCGGATGAAGGACCCGAGGAAGGATCTCGATGGACTATGGTTTTTGATGGAGCTTCTAACGCACTCGATAATGGCATCAGTGCTGTTATCATATCTCTTGAGGGCTATCATACTCCTTTCACCGCCAAATTATGTTTCAATTGTACCAACAATATGGCGGAGTATGAAGCATGCATCATGGGTCTCAAAGCTGCTATTGACCTAAGGATCAAGTTCTTGAGCATTTTCGGGGATTCAGTCTTGGTAATAAGTCAAATCAAAGGGGTGTAGGAAACAAAGCAACCTAATCTCATCCCTTACAAAGAACATGTGCTGACATTGCTTCCACACTTTGAAGAAGTCACCTTTGAACATTTTCCACAAGAAGAGAATCAGTTAGCGGACGCGCTAGCTACTATGTCATCCATGTTCAAGGTCAGATGGAACAACAAGGCTTCTCAGATCACTATTGAGAGCTTGGATGAACCAGCATACTGCTATGAGATTGATACTGAAGAAGTAGCAGACAAACCTTGGTTTCATGAAGTGAAAAGGTATCTCGAGGCTCAAGAATATCCTGAGGGGGTATCTGTCAATGATAAGAAGTTTCTGAGGAGGTTCTCTGCAAAGTTCTTCCTTAGTAATGGAATCCTTTACAAGTGTAACCATGACTCTACTTTACTTCGTGTGTAGAAAAGAGCGAAGTAGAGAGGATTATGGAAGATTTACACGAATGTACCTTTGGACCCCACTCTAGTGGACACACCATGGTTAAAAAGATCCTACGGGCAGGATAGTATTGGTCCACTATGGAAGCATACTATTATCAGCATTCCCGAACTTGTCACAAATGCCAGATCTATGCTGATAAAGCACATGTACCTCTGGTTCCCTTGAATGTCTTGATGGCTCCCTGGCCCTTTGCAATGTGGGGCATTGACATGATCAGAGAGATTAGACCTACCGCTTCCAATGGGAATCGCTTCATCCTAGTGGTCATTTATTACTTCATGAAGTGGGTTGAGGATGCCTCTTTTGCTACTGTTACCAAGAATGTTATGGCGCGGTTTATCAAGCATAACCTGATTTGTCGGTATGGTGTGCCAGAGATAATCATCACATATAATGGTACAAATCTCAACAATACAATGATCACCAAACTCTGTAAACAATTCAAGATCCAGCATCATAATTCTTCCCCTTACCGACCAAAGATGAATGGCACCGTGGAGGCTGCTAACAAGAATATTAAGAAAATCATACAGAAGATGACGGTGACATACAAAGACTAGCATGATATGTTACCATTTTCTCTTCATGGTTACCTCACCTCAGCACGTACGTCAATAGGGGCAACACCTTATTCTCCGATGTATGGTATGGAGGCTGTCTTACCTATCAAGGTCCAGATCCCTTCTTTGAGGATCATGAAGGATGCTGTTTTGAAGGAAGATGATTGTATCCAGACTTGACTTGACCAACTGAATCTGATCAACGAGAAAAGGCTTGCTGTTGTCTGTCATGGTCAGATATACCAAAAGCGAATGATCAAGGATTTCAACAAAAAGGTCAGACATCAGGTATATCAAGTGGGTGATCTAGTAATCAAGCGCATCATACTTCCACAAGGTGATCCCAGGGGCAAATGGAATCCCACGTACGAAGGGCCATTTGTAATCAAAAGCATATTTTCCAGTGGAGCCATGATTCTGACCACCATGGATGGTGACGACCTTCCTCACCCTGTGAATACAGACATAGTGAAAAGATACTACGCGAAAATAAGGACCCGCTAGGTTGACTGGCCTAGGAAAAAATAAGGGCATCCCGACGAACCAAAAAGAGGCTTGGACAAAAAGGGGTATCCCGGTGGACTGAAAACCCGAAAGGGCGGTCCAGGCAAAAGTTAGGGATTTAAAGCGTATAACTATGTCCCATCGGATCACCTTGCGACTAGACTTCAATATCAACTATCAAGCTCGAACGGTATCGACCAATCCAGTCAGCTTCGGACAAGTAGAAAAGTGATGAGACGCTCAAGGACATAGGGGCAATAGTAGAATTGAAACTCGATAGGATTATTACACATAACTATTTTCTCTTTGTACACTATTTTGTATAGTTTTCATTTTCACGACGGCGTTCTCCTACTAGAATGTCGGCCTCTTTGTACAAAAATGCCTGTTATAGGCGAACTTAAAAAATCAATACAAATCAGTTCTTTGAAAGTACAAAACTATTTGTTTTCTATTTCTTTGTTTTTTTTTGAAAAAACGTCCAGTGATTATTTTTGACATGTGCATTTGAATATGATTACTGTTTACAAATACTTGCATAAGAAATAGAAAGACAGTTATTAATGACTTTAAGAAACGAGGCAAAGTCTAAAAAAACAATTTGTAGTCCCGACAGTTACTCTTTCCAGCATGGTACAGGGGCAGAGACATCTTGAGACGAAGTCACTGCTACATACGAACCAGTGACGTCTATGTTTCCCATAGAGTAGAAACAACCAAAGTTTTGATCTCTTCTTCCCCAAGCAGGAATTACCTCCTCCAACAAAGTTCCCTTAGAGAGCTGAAATCTGTATTCCCCAGCTGAGTTATATAATCTCAAACAGTTTATAAAACCTCCTTCCCAGTAGAGTTTATTTCTCTAACTGTGGAAGTTTATCCCCCAACAAAGTTTATTTCTCTACATCGGTAGAATCTTACGATAGAGCATCTTTCCCCTACAAAGTCATTCTCAAGCAGGAGTTAAAGATCCCCGACAGAATATCCTCGAGCGAAAAAGGAAAATCCCCGTCAAATCATCTCCATTCATCATCCCCAGTGGAAACGAAGGATTCAGCTTCCCAAACTCTCTAGCAGTAGTCAGGGATTTATTTTTCCAGACTAGGAAATATCACAACAACATCGCATATTCATATATCATGGCATGCGCATATACATCGCATACAACATAATCTCATTTATTTTGAGAACATCATCATAATGCACTTCATACATCATGGCATTGCATACGACTAACTCTTTACCTTTTTCAGGAAAGATCATATCAACAAACACCGTTGACTACTTACAAGACCTGGTAGTCTTCTCAAAAGCTACGTCTAATGAAGGGCTATTTCAGCATTTTCCTCAGAAAGATATTCTCAAAAAAAACTTTTCTCTGGTTCAGTTAAATCGATACTAAGATTTTTCTGATTTCTATTCCAGTCAAAGTTAACTCAAGAACTTTCTCTGGTTCAGCTAAATCAATACTAAGATTTTCCTGATTTCTATTCCAGTTGAAGACAACTCAAGACCTTTCTCTGGTTCAGTTAAATCGACACTACGATTTTTCTGATTTCTATTCCGATTAAAGAAACTGCAAATCCTAAATTTCGACCAGATAATAGTTTAAGTTGCTGCGAAGCCTGGAATACGACTAGATAACAGTTAACTTCTTCAATTACTGTGAAGCCTGGATTTTGACCAGATAACAGTTTAAGTTGCTGCGAAGCCTGGAATGCAACCAGATAACAATTAACTTCTTCAATCACTGTAAAGCCTGGAATCCGACTAGATAGCAGTTCACCATACTATGAAGCCTAGACCCGACCAGATAACAGTTAACATCATTGTTGAAGCTCGGAATCCGATCGGATAATAGTCAATCAACAATTCAAGACACTGTGAAGCCTGGAATCTGACCAGATAACAGTATAAGGTGCTGCGAAGCCTGGAATCCGACCAGATAGCAGTTTACTCTGTCAATTTCTATGAATCCTGGACTCGACCAGATAATAGTATACCTCAAATTCAAGTTGAAGCCTGGATCCGACCAGATAATAGCTTAAATAGTTCAAATCGCTGAAGCCGGGACACGACCAGATAACAGTTCAAGTCAGTGAAGCCTGGATTCCGACCAGATAACAGTTTGAGTTACTGTGAAGCCTGAAGTACGACCAAATAACAGTTTAATTTCATATTCCCCAATAGATTGCTGTGAAGCCTAGAATATGACCAGATAACAGTAAACTTCTGTTATCCTCAGCAATTACTGTGAAGCCTAGATTTTGACCAGATAATAGTTTAAGTTGCTATGAAGCCTGGAATACGACCAGATGGAAGACAACCTTATCATCCTCAGCAAGTCACTGTGAAGCCTGGATCCTGACCAGATAGTAGTTCACTTTCGCCTCTTCAATCAAGAGATACTCCCCAGTAGAGTGACAGACAATTGAAGCTCCTAAACTCTACTTCCCGAACAAAGACCAACACTCCTCAGCGGAATCCTCCTCAACAACAGGAATAGGGATCCCCACTATGATACGGTGGCATAACTGACTGTTATACTGGTTTGCGTTTTTTGTTCGCAAATGTGGCGGTAAGCAAGAGTCGCCACCGACTTTTCTTTTATCCAACAAAGGAAAGGGTGAAAAGAACAAAAAAAGACCTTTTTCGAGAGATTCCGAGTAAGGGGGGTAGATAATGGAAAGGGAAGGTAGTAGCACCCTTTTCATCTGTGGTTTTCCATGGGCTCTTAGGTACTTGATCATTTTTGAAAACTATTTGTGTTTGTGCATTTTGAAAGATTTTTGTTTGCTTTATGATAACTCTTGTATCAGTCCTCAAGAGTGTGATAAAGCGTTTTTGAAAAGAAGTTTGAAAATGTGTAAGTGTGAAAAGATTAGGTTTGAGCAAGTACTTAAGAACTGTCTACCTACTCGAAAAAAGATGTTCTTTTCCTCCTACCATTTAGATAGTGCTATCTTACTGTTAGTGAGTAGGAAGCCCTATCGTCGGATGTTGAGGGACTATCGAAAGAGACGTTATGGTCATCGAAGGCAACATGTAAGGATATCTTAGCATTCAAAAGGATTGTCATCATATAGACAACATCGAGGGACAAGATCATTTCTCGTAGGTAACTCGAGGGACATTTAGGGACCATGATCATTTATGATGACTTTTATACCGAGGGTCTTTGCAAAGATACCCATACGTTAGAGGGACATGACCATTATTTTCCGAGGCAACCAAGTAAGGTATACCCTAAGGGTGTAAGTGTGCAATAATGTGCTTTTTCAATTATGTTTATCTTGCAATTAATGATCTACTGATTAATTGATTCTTTCCATGCATGCCTAAGTTACTAACAATTATACAAGCATGTAAAGAAAAAGCAAGAAATAAAGTCCTACGCTATTACAGGGCTTTGCTGTAGATACATGAGTAATGAACGAAAAGTAAAACTATCGAAATAAAAACCCTAAGTTAGCTATTACAAACCGGGCGAAGTTACATAAGTGGTAAAAAATAAATCGTATGAAAAATATAAGAGCGCGCAAAATTAAGACAGGAAAAAGTTCCAAACCCTAAAAAAAACCCAATTGCTCATTAAAAATATTTTTTATATTTTATGAAGAAAATAATTGAATTTTAACCTAATTCTCTAATTAATTTTAATTAATGAAATAAGGTTAAAATTTAATTAAATTAATTAATTTGCAAAAAATTAACTTTATTAAAAAAACTCTAAATCCTAATTTTTATGATTTTCTGAGTTTTTATGATTAAATAGAAAAATGATTTTTTTGAAATAATAAAAAATGACAGAAATTAAATAAGAATAATAAAAAGAAAAGAAGAATGGGCCTGAAGGGGGTTGTGAAACCCAATTGCAGGGGTGGCTATTGTATTTTTTCCAAGCCCAAAAACTGGTTAGCCCACTGTTAGCGCCTGATCCCATGTTGTTGTGGTTTGGAGGTCCATGGTGTGCCTGTATGCTAGGGGCGCTAGATCCAGAACCATGCAGATTAGATGGCTGGATCTGAGGGTGCATGATGCGCGTTTGGGAGTGTACTACACTGGATCTGCAAGAAATAAATTATAGAAATATAACATTCCAGACCTGGGAATCAAACCCAGGTCTCTCCCTTTGCCAAGCGCTTCCTCTACCATCTGAGCCAAGTGGTCATCCGCTTATACAAATAGACACAAAATAATATAATCAAAGTAAAATGTCCATAATTCCTTTTAATAAAAAGCGCGCTGTTTCAAATGGCCCAATCAGGTCATGCCACGCCTTCATCTTCTTCAGCTGTCCGTCGTTTTAGCTCATGGACTTTTACCTACGGACTATATCCGTCACTAAAAACCTGCAAATCTCGAAAATCTCACACAAGCAATATAAATCCAATTCAAGGTCATGGATCAATTGGGTTTGATCCTCTGAGCATGATGGTGTCTTTTATTAAGCCTAATTGTACCTTTATCTGAAAGCCCTAAAACGAACCTTTAAACCCTAACAATGGCAGGTTATCAAATATGCATAAAAACTGGAAATTAGCCATTCAAACACGTTCTAAATGCTCATACAAACAATAATGCATAATCAAAATCTATTTCTAATGCGTGTATGATCAAAATTGATTTCAAAAAAATATGTGCAAACCGTGATGATGTAAGTGATGATTCTGGATGCTTTGATGCGTGGGAATAATGTTGTTAGCTTCAGAACATCCCCAAGAATGGATTGCAAGCGTCAAAACTTCTTGAATCCCCCTGAAAATGTCAATCCGATTGCCACTTTTTTATGAAAAAAATTAGAACTTTTGTGTGTGTTCTATGCGGACAATCCTTCTTTTCTGGTCTGGAAATGTTATGCATATATACTAGGATGCATTAGGTCAACAAAATTGGACTGAATCTTGGAGATTTATGGAGAAAAGATTTGATTTGCCTATGGGATTTTAAGTTTCTAAACTTGGCCAAAACATGCTCTTTTCTTTCCAATCAATCCTTGCACGAAATCAAGACTTGCTCATCATATCTTAAACTCATTATATGATCATAAAACAAATCTTTGTATTTTATTTCATTATTTAACTATTTTATTTGATTTATTATAATTTAAATGAATAAAAATTCAAATAAATAAAAAGGAATATCATAAAATAAAATAATGGATTTAAGTATATTAAATAAGTCCATGGATTTGTTTGAGATCCAAAACCCACGCCCAATTGTCCAAAAGATCCAATTTGCTCACATTGACTTTTGTGCATTTTCCTAAAATTGGTCAACTTTAGCAATGCATATCTTTCTCAATTTTAACCCTATGAGAGTGTTCTTGGACTTTTTAGAGAGCCTAAGATGTCCTCCAAACAACCCTTTTGGTTTCATCTCAATTGGATCTTCGATGTTCATGTAGGGAGCTTTGACCCAAAAGGTGTTTTTGTTGACTTTTTGAAATGACCTGTAATATATGAGCTTGTATCATTTGATTGAGGCATTTCTTGAACTTGAGGGCTGAAGAGAAGTTGTAGGGGATTGGATCTCTTAAAAATGAGACTTTGAGGAAAAAATTCTGATAAAGTATGAGAAAGTTATGTCTGATCAACGTTTGGTTGACTTTTCCTATAGAAACCCTAATTTTCCATTTTTGACTTTTGATGAGTTATGAGCATTTCTTGAGCAATCATGATCAACCCTTGATCAAATGATGGATATTACTTCAAAATGTTGATATTGACCAAAAATCTTGAAGTTTGACTGTATTTGGGCCACAGTTGACTTTTGACATAGTACAATTGATTTATAGGCATTTGAGCAGTGGATTGGGCAAACTTATTGTTCAAGGCATGAAATTTGGCATGGATGATCTTGAGGACATATTAGGACAATGGAGAACATTTGGGATCCTTGGGACTCACACATCTTGCTTAAAATTGAAACCCTAGTTGAGGTTTATTGCATTAGGAGGAGAATTAGTCTGGTCAATTCTTAGTCATCTTTGAGCAATTGAGGACCTCTAGAGGCATGTCTTGAGTGACAATGGGAGGGAAAATTTTGGGGTACAACAGCTGCCCCTGTTCAATCTTCTTAAACTTGAGGATGTAGATTGGACGGTCTGACTTTCGTGATCTGAAGGTGGAAGATGATTGAACACTAGAGTGCCCATAAATTTGCACTCGTCTAAAATGATACTTGACTATGTAGGTAATATCGGGAATAGGCTTATAGATGCCATTTGGAGAAGATGACGGAAAAATCATCGAAGATGGGCTTAAAGATGCCATCCATAGAAGGTGATGGAAGATCGCCGGAGATGGGCTTAAAGATGCCATCCCGAACAATGTTGATGAGATACTCTTTTATGGGAATCCTTATTCCTGTTATTGAGGAGGACTCCGCTGATGAATGCTGGTCTCTGCTTGGAAAATAAAGTTTAGGAGCTTCAGTTGTCCATTACTCAACTGGGAAGTCATCTCTTGATTGAAGAGACGAAAGTGAACTGATATCTGGTAAGGATCCAGGCTTCACAGTGACTTGCTGAAGATAATAAGGCTGACTGCTATCTGGTTGTATTCCAGGCTTCACAACAACTTACTGGGGGAATGAGATTAAACTGTTATCTAGTCGCGCTCCAGGCTTTCCAGTTTCTTTAACTGGAATAAAAATCAGAAAAATCTTAGGGTCGATTCAACTGAACCAGAGAAAGGTCTTTAATTAACTTTGACTGGAATGGAAATCAGAAGAATCTTAGGGTCGATTCAACTGAACCAGACAAAAGCCTTGGAATATCTTCAACCGGCATAGGAATCAGAGAGATCATAGTGGCGATCTGACTGAACCAGAGAAGGTCTTTAATTAACTTTGACTGGAATAGGAATCAGAAGAATCTTAGGGTCGATTCAACTGAACCAGACAAAAGTCTTAGAATATCTTCAACTGGAATAGGAATTAGAGAGATCTTAGTGGCGATCTGACTGAACCAAAGAAGGTCTTTAATTTACTTTGACTGGAATAGGAATCATAAGAATCTTAGGGTCGATTCAACTGAACCTTACGAAAGTCTTGGGTCATCTTCAACTGGAATAGGAATCAGGGAGATCTTAGTGGCGATCTGACTGAAACAGAGAAGGTCTTTAATTAACTTTGACTGGAATGGAAATCAGAAGAATCTTAGGGTCGATTCAACTGAACCAGACAAAAGTCTTGGAATATCTTCAACTGGAATAGGAATCAGAGAGATCTTAGTGGCGATATGACTGAACCAGAGAAGGTCTTTAATTAACTTTGACTGGAATAGAAATCAGAAGAATCTTAGGGTCGATTCAACTGAACCAGACGAAAGTCTTGGGTCATCTTAAACTGGAATAGGAATCAGGGAGATCTTAGTGGAGATCTGACTGAACTGGAGAAGGTCTTTAATTAACTTTGACTGGAATAAGAATTAGAAGAATCTTAGGTTCGATTCACCTGAACCAGACAAAAGTATTGGGTCATCTTCAACTAGAATAGGAATCAGGGAGATCTTAGTGGCGATCTGACTGAACCAGAGAATGTCTTTAATTAACTTTGACTGGAATAGGAATCAGAAGAATCTTAGGGTCGATTCAACTGAACCAGACAAAAGTCTTGGAATATCTTCAACCGGAATAGGAATTAAAGAGATCTTAGTGGCAATCTGAATGAACCAGAGAAGGTCTTCTGGGAACATCGTTATGAGGAAGATGATGAAATAGCCTTTCATTAGGCGTAGCTTTTGAGAAAACTACCAGGTCACATAAGTATCCGATGATGTTTATTTATTTGATCTTTTCCTTGAAAAAGGAAAAGAGTTAGTCATATGCAATGCCATGATATATGAAATGCATTGTGATGATATTCTCAAAATAAAAGAGATTATATTGTATGTGATGTGCATGCGCATGCCATGATGTATGAATATGGAATGCTATTGTGATGTTTCTTAGTCCGGTAAAGTGAGTCCCTGACTTCCGCTGAAGAGTATTGGGAAACTGAGTCTTTCATTTCTGCTGGGGGTGATGAATGGAGATGATTTGTCGGGGATTTCCTCTTTCTGTTTGAGGATGTTCTGCCGAGGGTTGACTCTGCTTGAGAATAACTCTATGGAGGGAGATGCTTTATTGGAATATTTTACCATTGTAGAGAAATAAAATCTGTTGGGGGTTCAACTTCCGCAGTTAGAGAAATAAACTCTATCGTGGAGAAGGTTTCATAAGCTGTTTAAGATTATAAAACTCGGCTGGGGAAAACAGATTTCAGCTCTTGACTGGAACTTTGCTGGAGGAGATAATTCCTGCTTGGGGAAGGAGAGATCGAAACTTTGGTTGTTTCTACTCTGTGGGGAACATAGATGTCACGGGATCATATGTAATGGTTACTTCGTCTCAAAACTATCTCTGCCCCTGTACCTGTTGGAAGGAATAACTGTTGGGACTAAAATGGTTTTTTAGACTTTGCCTCGTTCCTTAAAGTCATGAGCAACTGTCTTTCTGTTTCTTATGCAAATATTTGTGAATAGTAATCATACTCAAATGCATATGTGAAGAATAAGTCATTGGAGTTTTTTGCAAAACAAAACAGAAAAAGAAAAACAAACAGTTTTGTACTTTCAAAGAAATGATTTGTATTGATTTTTTGAAGTTCGCCTATAACAGGCATTTTGTACAAAGAGGTTGACGTTCTAGTAGGAGAACACCGCCGTGAGAGTGGAAAATATACAAAATAGTGTACAAAGAGAAAAAAACAGCTATGTGTTACAATCCCATTGAGTTTCAATTTTGCTATTGCCCCTATGTCTTTGAGCGTCTCATCACTTTGCTACTCGTCCG
Source organism: Vicia faba (assembly GCA_948472305.1). Lineage (NCBI taxonomy): Eukaryota > Viridiplantae > Streptophyta > Magnoliopsida > Fabales > Fabaceae > Vicia > Vicia faba. Next base: position 361,280,009 of record OX451735.1, read on the forward strand.
AAGCTGACTGGATTGATCGGTACCGTTTAAGCTTGATAGTTGATACTGAAGTCTGATTGCAAGGTGATCCACTGGGACATAGTGATACGCTTCAAATCCCTAACTTTTTCCTGGACCGCCCTTTCGGGTTTTCAATCCACCGGGATACCCTTTTTTTTTCCCAAGCCACCTTTGCAGGTTTTCGACTTGCCGGGTATAAAGATTTTTTTGTATTTATCCCTAATTTTTTCCCGAACCCTTTTGGTTCGCCGGGATGCCCTTATTTTTGCCTAGGCCATTCAACCTAGCAGGTCTTTATTTACGCGTAGTATCTTTTCACTATGTCCGCATTAATAGGGTGAGGAAGGTCATCACCATCCATGGTGGTCAGAATCATGGCTCCACCTGAAAATATGCTTTTGATCACAAATGGCCCTTCGTACGTGGGAGTCCACTTGCCCCTGGGATCACCTTGCGGCAATATGATGCGCTTGATTACTAGATCACCCACTTGATACACTTGATGTCTGACCTTTTTGTTGAAAGCCTTGCTCATCCGTTTTTGATACATTTGACCATGACAGACAACAATAAGTCTTTTCTCATCGATCAAATTCAGTTGATCAAGTTGAGTCTGGATTCAATCGTCTTCGTTCAAGCCTGCATCTTTCACGATCCTCAAAGAAGGGATCTGGACTTCAATGGGCAGGACAACCTCCATACCATATACCAGAGAATAAGGTATTGCCCCTGTTGACGTACGCGCTGAGGTGCGGTAACCGTGAAGAGCGAATGGTAACATCTCATTCCAGTCTTTGTATGTCACCGTCATCTTCTGTATGATTTTCTTAATGTTCTTGTTTGCAGCCTCCACAGTGCCATTCATCTTTGGATGGTAAGGGGAAGAATTATGATGCTAGATCTTGAACTGTTTACATAGTTCGGTGATCATTGTATTGTTAAGATTTGTACCATTGTCTGTAATGATTCTCTCTGGCACACCATACCGAAAAATCAGGTTATGCTTGATAAACCGCGCCACCACATTCTTGGTAACAGTAGCAAAAGAGGTAGCCTCAACCCACTTCGTGAAGTAATCAATAGCCACTAGGATGAAGTGATTCCCATTGGAAGCAGTAGGTCTAATCTCTCTGATCATGTCAATGGCCCACATTACAAAGGGCCAGGGAGTCGTCAAGACATTCAAGGGAACTGGAGGTACATGTACTTTATCAGCATAGATCTGGCATTTATGACTAGTTCGGGAATGTTGATAACAGTCTGCTTCCATAGTGGACCAATAGTATCCTTCTCGGAGGATCTTTTTAGCCATGGTATGTCCACTAGAATGGGTTCCAAAGGTACCTTCGTGTAAATATTCCATAATCCTCTCTGCTTCACTCTTATCTACGCACCGAAGTAAAGTAGAGTCATGGTTGTGCTTGTAGAGGATTCCATTACTGAGAAGAACATTGCGGAGAACCTTCTCAAAAACTTCTTATCATTGACAAATGCCCCTTCAGGATATTCCCGAGCCTCGAGATACCTCTTCACTTCATGAAACCAAGGTTTGTATGCTACTTCTTTAGTGTCAATCTCTTAGCAGTATGCTTGTTCATCCAACCTCTCAATAATGATCCGTGGAGCCTCATTGTCCCACTTGACCTTGAACATCGATGACATAATAGCTAGCGCGTCCGCTAACTGATTCTCTTATTGTGGAAAATGTTTAAAGGTGACCTCTTCAAAGTGTGGAAGCAATGTCAGTACATGCTCCTTGTAAGGGATAATATTCAGGTGCTTCGTGTCCCACTCTCCTTTGATCTGACTTATTACCAAGGCTGAATCCCCGAAAATGCTCAAGAACTTGATCCTTAGGTCAATAGCAGCTTTGAGACCCATGATGCATGCTTCATACTCCGTCATGTTGTTGGTACAGTTGAAACATAATCTGGCGGTGAAAGGAGTATGATAACCTTCGGGGGATATAATTACAACACCAATCCCATTACCGAGTGCGTTCGAGGCTCCATCAAAAACCATAGTCCACCGGGATCCTTCTTCAGGTCCTTCATCCGGTCCAGGTTCTTCATATTCAGTTACTAACATAATATTCTCATCCGGTAATTCAAAGTTCATGGACTGGTAGTCATCTACAGTCTGATGGGTCAAAATGATCAGCTAATACACTTCCCTTGATTGCTTTCTGGGTCGTGTATTAGATATCGTATTCGGTTAAGATCATTTGCCATATTGCCATTCTTCCGGAGAGAGCAGGCTTCTCGAAGATGTACTTGATCAGATCCATCTTAGATATCAACAAAGTAGTGTGGGTCAATATATACTGTCTCAGTCGGCGAGAAGCCCATGCCAAAGTGCAACAAGTTTTCTTGAGCAGTGAGTATCTTGTTTCACAGTCGGTAAACTTTTTGCTAAGGTAGTATATTGCATGCTCTTTTCGACCGGACTCGTCATGCTGCCCCAACACACACCCCATTGAATTATCTAGCACTATTAAGTACATTATCAAAGGTCTTCCTTCAATCGGAGGCATCAGGATTGGTGGTTCTTGAAGGTATTCCTTGATTCTTTCGAAGGCAGTCTGACAGTTGTCATTCCACTTTACCACTTGATCTTTCTTCAGGAGTTTGAAGATTGGCTTACAAGTAGCAGTTAAATGGGAAATGAACCTGGAAATGTAAATTAGTCATCCCAAGAAACCTCTAACTTCCTTCTCAGTGCGAGGAGCCGACATCTCTTGTATAGCCTTCACCTTTGCAGGGTCTACCTGAATGCCCTTGTCACTGAAAATGAAACCTAGCAATTTACGAGATCTTACCCCAAAGGTGCACTTGTTCGGATTTAACCTCCGCTTGTACGTCTTCAACCTATCAAACAGTTTTTGTAGATGATCAAGGTGTTCTTCCTCTGTTTGAGACCGGGCTATCATGTCATCAACGTAGACCTCTATCTCATGGTGAATCATATCATGAAATAGAGCTACCATGGAGGTTTCCCCAACATTCTTTAATCCAAACGACATCACTTTGTAGAAGAAAGTGCCCCATTGTGTGACGAAGGTTGTCTTCTCCATGTCTTCGGGTGCCATCTTGATCGGATTGTAACCAGGGAAGCCATCCATGAAGGAAAATATTTTGTGCTGTGCGGTGTTGTCAACTAGAACGTCAATGTGGGGAAGCGGAAATTCATCCTTGGGGCTTTCCCTATTCAAATATCTGTAGTCCACACACATTCGTACCTTGTCGTCCTTTTTAGGCACCGGAACTACGTTGGCAACCCATTGGGGATAAGAGGTGACATCTAGGAACCCAGTGTTGAACTATTTCATAACTTCTACTTTGATCTTCTTTGGCATTTTAGGGCACATACGACAGACCTTCTGCTTTACCAAAGGGAAATCTTCTTTAGTTGGCAGACGATGCACCACGATATCCATGTCCAGTCCTGGCATGTCTTCATATGACCAGGCAAAGATCTCGACATAATCATGCAACATCTATATCAATCGCTGTTTGACATTAAGCCCCAGATTTGCACCGATCTTAACTTCTTTTCTGTCTTCCACTATGCCCAAGTTTATTGTCTCAACTGGCTCTTCATGAGGCTGTATAGCCCTCTCTTCCTGTTGTAACAGCCTAGCAAGTTCTCCAGGTACTTCACAATCTTCCTCACCTTCGTCCTCGGCTTGGTTGATTTGATTTTCAAAGTCATAACTGGCAATAGCAGAACTGTTATCAATGGTATCCAAAGTGGATATGGATTTGAAGTTTGATACGTGAGTGTGAGTAAGAGCATAGCTGTATAGACAAAGTAAAGGCAGAAAAGAAAAAACAGAGAGTGCAAAATTTGTATGCATAGACTTCCAATGCTTTATTAATGCCATATGAAAATGAAACATGATAACCCTCACAAGTAAACCATTGTGCCCCGGGTAAGGCACATGGCCATAAAGTTATATTGTTTATTACATATCCAAAAAACAAGAAATACAATTACTTCTGAACAAAAGTAATCGGTACAAAGTCTTTTTTCGTCCAGTTACTGGGTCCACCGTTGGTAGTAGGGAAGATCCATCTATCCATGTTATTGTCACCGTCGCTATCTTCTAGAGTGTTAACCCCATGATTGCTGATACGTAGGGGAGGTCTTCCAGCAGGAGCGCGTCGAACAGCCCTTTGAGCCCCTGAAGTGAAACCCAAACCAAATTTATCAGACTTGTATGGAATATCAGGGAGTTGGCCCCAAATGGTAGACCCAGCTTCTTCAATAACTGACTTTGCATCCTTGAGAGAAGCCATCTTCAAGGGAGGTATGGTGATCTTCGACATATTGGTGACAGTTTCGGTTGCATCCATAGTCCAAGGAACCTACTCAAAGTTATGACACGGAGTCTTGATGACCTCACCATCCATTTCTACATATCTGAAGGAGTTTAGGTGACTGACCATGTATTCTTCTTCACCGTGTACAGTGACGATTCTTCTTCAGAGTGGATGTGACAGCTCCCGCCCCAAGAATCCAAGGGCGACCCAATAAACAAGAATAGGATGGTCTGATATCCATCACGTAGAAGGTATAGTCGAAAGTCTGAGAACCAACTTTGATGGGGATGTCCACCTCCCCGTGCACCATTCTCTTTGAACCGTCGAAAGCCCTCACTACTATGTTACTGGGCTTCAAGGTCAAACCTTCACAGTCTAGTTTATCTAGAGCTTTCTTAGGCAGCATGTTCAATGATGAACCAATATCTACTAGGACATGGGCCAAAGTAGTGCCCCTGCATTCGACAGAGACATGCAACGCATCATTGTGTTTCCTCCCTCTAGGTGTCAGATCAGCATCAGAAAAACCCAGACCGTTATCAACCATCAAATTGGCCACACAATCTTCAAATTGGTCAGCAGAGGTTTCCTGTGGCACATGGGCAGTTTTAAGAAATTTTACCAAAGCCTTTGCATGAGCTTCGGAGCATAACAGTAAGGCTAGCATAGAAATCTTGGACGGGGTCTACCCCAGCTGTTCGACCATGTTGTAGTCGCTTTTCTTGATAATCTTCAAAATTTCTTCCATCTCCTTCTTAGAAGCCTCTGGGATAGATTCTGAATGCGCCTTCATCTAGACAGGCTCAATCAATATGTCTTTGCCCCGTGTCTCGGTCGACTCGGTGATAGGGGTGTCAACAGGGGTAATCACATGAATTGCAGTAGTAGTATCAACAGGAACAAAAGTAGGAATGAATACAGGACCAGTAACAGCTCTTGGAGGAGAAATCTCAGGGGAGAACACTCTTCCACTTATTGTTACTTTAATGGTTCCAATAATGTTGTTAATGTCAGGATTAGCATTCTTAGAAACCTGGTCTTCAACAGCCAGCATGTCTTGTTTGACGCCATGGTAGTAGACGTCACCCCCGTAGTTCCAGGGAACAATTTTGTCCGAGGAGTATGGGATTGGCCCTAGCATAGTAATTATCAGTGGAGTCACCTTCGGAACAGATATAATCCTGACGGGTCTTTTGGTGGAGACCCTGGGAGGATTGGCGAAAGTGTTATTATTGAAACACCCTTGCAATAAATGGTTAGAACGTGAGTCTTTTCAAACAAAACCTCTTCATCATCCATCAGGCGCTGAACACATGCCTTCAACAAATGACAACTAGTCGGTAAAGATGAACAGAAGTGGCAACCTTCACCACAACCCGAAAATAAACCAGCCTTTAACAAGTTCCACTTAACGGTCATAAGAGGAGTAACAAGCTCTTCAACAGTAGTAACAAGCATATCATCTTCAATAGCGTTAAAACCACGGCTGTGCTCGGGCATAGGAGTAGTGATAACATTGGGCATTTCGGGAGCGTCAAATTCAATTTCCTTGGCCTCGAGAAGCTCTTGAACCTTGTTTTTCAAAGCCCAACAGTCACCGGTATCATGACCTGGACTTTCTGAATGATAAGCACAACGGGCATTTGGATTGTAGCGGGGAGAGGTAGTGTTGGGATTCTTCGGAGCTTCCTTCAAAGTTACTAGATTAGACTTCAGTAAATGTGGCAAGACTTGAGACATTGTCATATTTATCCGGGTAAACTGTCTTGCCGGCCTTTCTGTTCTAGGCTGGTTGTTCCTTTATTGAGTAGGTGCAGGTTTAGAGATCATAACAGCCCCTACCGCTGAACGATGTTCAGTTTTGTCCTAATTCCTTTGATTATACACAACACTAACCTCTTTCTTCCCAGCAAATGTCTTCCTTATTGCACTGGAGGATGCATCTTTTTGGATCTTCCCACTCCTAATTCCAGCTTCCACTCTTTCTCCTGTCAAAATCAATTCAGTGAAGCCGACCGAGGAGCTTCCAATTAGGTGATTGAAAAATGGACCAGACAGGGTACCTAGAAACATATCCACTAGCTCCCTATCAGACAAGGGAGGCTGGACTCTTCTTGCTAAGTCCCCCCACTTCTAAGCGTAGTCTTTAAAACCCTCGCTCAAACCCATAACCATACTTTGGAGTTGAGTACGAGTGGGAGCAAGGTCTGTGTTATACTGACACTGCTTGTAGAAAGCAGCAGCCAGGTCTTCCCAATTACGGATGTTGGTCCATTCCAGCTGGTAAAACCATTCTAGTTGAGTTTCAGACCGACTATCCTGAAAGAAGTGGACCCGTAAGTCCTTGTCAGCAGTGTGAGGCTGGATCTTCCTCACATATGATCGGAGGTGCATTTTTGGACATGAAACCCCATCATATTTGGCAAACACTGGAACCTTGAACGTTTTTGGGATGACAACCCCAGACACCAAACCCAGCTCTTCAAAATCCAGCCCAGGAACCTTCTGGATTTCCATTGCACTTAAATGCTCTTCCAGCTATTTGTATTTTTCGTGGGTCGGAGGATACTGCTCCTCATTGTAATCACTCTCATTGTCAGCTTCCCTCGGACTAGGGTCTTCCTGTCTTGTCTCCCCTCTTTATTATCTCCTTCTTTGGAGAAATATGTCAGCTCAACCACTTTCCTTAGCGGTCCTTTGAATCTCCTTCCCAGATTTACCACACCAGATGTCCTCCTTGGCTTCTTAGTCTTTTCTTTAACAATCAGGAATTTTAGTTCCTCTTGCCCCTTGGCCAATGCCATGATCATCTGTTGAAACTGTGCATTCTGAGTCTGTAGATCCTTCACTGTTTGTTCTAGAGCCATTACTGAAATAAACAGCGAAGAAGATGAGAAACCTGTTTTGAAACCTTCTTATGCAATGATATGTATGATATATGTATGCAATGTTTTCAAGGATCTCGCGGGGTAAATAAGAAAATGTCAAAATTTGCAGCTTTAAATGAAGAACTTCGTATGGTTGAGTGTTATTCTACGAGAGTCAAGCTCACCATATCAAGTGGGTCATAGCCCCTGACTCAAGTTGTTGAGTTTTGATCTTTTGACGATATTGGCTAGAGGAAAATAAATCCCCTTTTCCCCTTGCTAGACGTCTGATTTACCATAACATGCATCACAAACCCTTGAGATCCTTGAGATGGTTAATGAAATGTTGTGGCATGATGTCATGATGTGTATTATTATGCTAAGAAATCACAGATATAGAAAACACAAGCAAATCACACAAATACCTTAGGTTTAAGGCTTGCATGGGTTTTAAGGTCATACCCTCTTGAAGTTGGATTGGTTCAACATGTCCTATAAATAGTAACCGAGTTATAAAGGATCTTAATATCACTGACCTTTCCCACAAGCTTCATTCGATAGGAAACTGACTCGCAACCAAACAAAACTCACGAGTCAAGTCTCAATGAGTGTAGCATCGAGTATATGCTGACTTTAGGAATACTACAAAGACAACCATCTCACTACGTCCTAATGGCCAAGTTGTTCATTTAAAGGTTCTAAGGTCAGTTGACGCTTCATGACACCATGTAGCGGCCCCGTATTCTCCTTGATTAACTCAAGGTCTATCGGTACCAACTAAAGTGTCGCATCAATGTAGCCATCGCTTCAACCGTGCCAGTATACCCCGCACAATTTCCATGATCTATTGCTACTTACCTAAAAGGTTTCCCCAGATCCGGGTGTGAGATCTATAGTAACCCAAACAATCCCTTAAAAGTAAAGAAAACAAAAAAGCAAACAATTTAGAAATGATCTAGACCCTAAGGTAAACCCTACTTTATTATTTTCCCAAGCAGAGTCGCCAGTTCTGGGATACGGTGGCAGAACTGACTGTTATACTGGTTTGAGTTTTTTGTTCGCAAATGTCGCAGTAAGTAAGAGTCGCCATCGACTTTTCTTTTATCTAACAAAGGAAAGTGTGAAAAGAACAGAAAATACCTTTTTTGAGAGTTTCCGAGTAAGGAGGGTAGATTATGGAAAGGGAAGGTATTAGCACCCTTTCCATCCGTGGTTTTCCACGGGCTCTTAGGTACTTGCTCATTTTTGAAAACTGTTTGTGTTTGTGTGTTTTGAAAGATTTGTGTTTGTTTTATGATAACTCTTGTATCATTCCTCAAGAGTGTGATAAAGCGTTTTTGAAAAGAAGTTTGAAAGTGTGTAAGCGTGAAAAGATTAGGTTTGAGCAAGTACTTAAGAACTGTCTACCTACTCGAAAAAGGATGTTCTTTTCCTCCTACCCTTTAGATAGTGCTATCCTACTATTAGTGAGTAGGTAGCCCTATCGATGGATGTTGAGGGACTATCGAAAGGGACGTTATGGTAATCGAAGGAAACATGTAATGATATCTTAGCATTCGAAGGGACTATCATCATATAGGAAACATCGAGGGACAAGATCATATCTCGTAGGCAACCCGAGGGATGTTTAGGGACCATGATCTTTTATGATGACTTTTATATCGAGGGTCTTTTCTAAGATACCCATACGTTCGAGGGACATGACCATTATTTTCTGAGGCAACCAAGTGAGGTATACCCTAAGGGTGCAAGTGTGCAACAGTGTGCTTTTTCAGTTATGTTTATCTTGCAATTAGTGATCTACTTATTAATTGATTCTTGTCATGCACGCCTAAGTTACTAACAATTATACAAGCATGTAAAGAAAAAGCAAGAAATAAAGTCTTACGCTGTTACAGGGCTTTGGTGTAGATACATGAGTAATGAACGAAAAGTAAAATTACGGAAATAAAAAACCCTAAGTTAGCTATTACAAACTGGGCGCAGTTACATAAGTGGTAAAAAATAAATCGTATGAAAAATATAAGAGCGCGCAAAACTAAGACGGGAAAAAGTTCTAAACCCTAAAAAAACCTAATTGCTCATTAAAAATACTTTTTGTATTTTATGAAGAAAATAATTGAATTTAAACCTAATTCTCTAATTAATTTTAATTAATGAAATAAGGTTAAAATTTAATTTAATTAATTAACTTGCAAAAAATTAACTTTATTAAAAAAACTCTAAATCCTAATTTTTATGATTTTCTGATTTTTTTTGATTAAATAGAAAAAATGATTTTTTTGAAATAATTAAAAATGACAAAGAAATTAAATAAGAATAATAAAAAGAAAAGAAGAATGGGCATGAAGGGGGGTGTGAAACCCAATTGTAGGGGTGGCTATTGTATTTTTGCCAAGCCCAAAAACTGGTTGGCCCACTGTTAGCGCCTTATCCCATGTTGTTGTGGTATGTAGGTCCATGGTGTACCTGCATGCTAGGGGCGCTAGATCCAGAACCATGCATATTGGATGGATGGATCTGAGGGTGCATGATGCGCGTTTGGGAGTGTACTACACTGGATCTGCAAGAAATAAATTAGAAAAATATAACATTCCAGACCTGGGGATCGAACCCAGGTCTCTCCCTTTGCCAAGCGCTTCCTCTACCATCTGAGCTAAGTGGTCATTCGCTTATACAAACAGACACAAAATGATATAATCAAAATAAAATGCCCTGAATTCCTTTTAATAAAAAGCGAGCACTGTTTCAAATGGCCCAATCAGGTCATGCCACGCCTTCATCTTCTTCAGCTGTCTGTCGTTTTAGCTCATGGACTTTTACCTACGGACTATATCTGTCACTAAAAACCCGCAAATCTCAAAAATATCACACAAGCAATATAAATCCAATTCAAGGTCATGGATCAATTGGGTTTGATCCTCTGAGTACGATGGTGTCCTTTATTAGGCCCAATTGTACCTGCACCTGAAATCCCTAAAACGAACCTTTAAACCCTAACAATGGCTGGTTATCAAATATGCATCAAAATTGGAAATTAGCCATTCAAACACGTTCTAAATGCTCGTACACACAATAATGCATAATAAAAATCTATTTCTAATGCGTGTATGATCAAAATTGATTTCAGAAAAATATGTGCAAACCATGATGATGTAAGTGATGATTCTGGATGCTTTGATGCGTGGGAATGATACTGTTAGCTTTAGAACATTCCCAGGAATGGATTGCAAGCGTCAAAACTTCTTGAATCTCTATGCAAATGTCAATCTGATTGCCACTTTTTTGTGAAAAAAAATAGAAATTTTGTGTGTGTTCTATGCGGCCAATCCTTCTTTTCTGGTCTGGAAATGTTATGCATATATACTAGGATGCATTAGGTCAACAAAATTGGACTGAATCTTGGAGATTTATGGAGAAAAGATTTGATTTGCCTATGGGATTTTAAGTTTCTAAACTTGGAAAAAACATGCTCTTTTCTTTCCAATCAACCCTTGCACGAAATCAAGACTTGCTCATCATATCTTAGACTCATTATATGATCATAAAACAAGTCTTTGGATTTTACTTCATTATTTCACTATTTTATTTGATTTATTATGATTTAAATGAATAGAAATTCAAGTAAATAAAAACGAATCTCATAAAAATAAAATAATGGATTTAAATATCTTAAATAAGTCCATGAATATGTTTGAGATCCAAAATCCACGCCCAATAGTCCAAAAGATCCAATTTGCTCACATTGACTTTTGTGCATTTTCCTAAAATTGGTCAACTTTAGCAATGTATATCTTTCTCAATTTTAACCCTATGAGAGTGTTCTTAGACTTTTTAGAGAGCTTAGGATGTCCTCTAAACAAACCTTTTGCTTTAATCTCAATTGGATCTTCCATGTTCATGTAAGGAGCTTTGACCCAAAAGGTGTTTTTGTTGACTTTTTGAAAGGACCTGTAATATATGAGCTTGTATCTTTTGATTGAGGCATTTCTTGAACTTGAGGGATGAAGAGAACTTGTAGGGGATTGGATTATCTTCAAAATTAGCCTTTGAGTAAAAATTTCCTATAAAGCACGAGAAAGTTATGCTTGGTCAAAGTTTGGTTGACTTTTCGTATATAAACCGTAATTTGCCATTTTTTACTTTTGATGAGTTAGGAGCATTTCTTGAGGAATCATGATCAACCCTTGATCAAATGATGGATATTACTTCAAAATTTTGATGTTGACCAAAAATCTTGAAGTTTGACTGTATTTGGGCCATAATTGACTTTTGACCTAGTATAGTTGATTTCTAGGCATTTGAGCAATGGACTGAGCAAAGTTATTGTTCAAGGCATGAAATTTGGCATGGATGATCTTGAGGACATATTAGTAAAATGTATAACATTTGGGATCCTTGGGACTCACACATCTTGCTTAAAATTGAAACCCTAGTTGAGGTTTGTTGCCTTAGGAGGAGAATTTGTCTGGTCAATTCTTAATCATCTTTGAGCAATTAAGGACCTCTAGAGGCATGTCTTGAGTGAAAATGAGAGGGAAAATTTTGGGGTACAACACCCACAAAGTAATATCTCATGAATTCAACATTGTTCTAGATGGCATCTTTAAGCCCATCTCCGACGATCTTCCGTAATCTTTTCCAAATGGCATCTATAAGCCCATTCCTGATACTATCTACGCAGTCAAGCATCATCTCAGACGAGTGCAAATTTCTGGGCACTTTAGTGTTAAATCATCTTCCACCTTCAGATCACGAAAGGAAGACAAGCCAATCTACATCCTCAGGTTTAAGAAGATTGAACAGGGGCAGTTGTTGTACCCCAAAATTTGTCCTCTCATGTTTTTCCAAGATTTCCTCTTGCATAGGTGCTTACAAACCTTTGCCTAAAGAAAAGGAAATTTTTCCAATGATGGTTAAGTATCCTTCGATTTGCAAATGCAAAAGGTCCTTCGATTGGCATATGCAAAAGGTCATTCGATTGGCGTCTGCAAAAGGTCCTTTGATTGGTATAGGGCCTTTCGATGGGAATTTTCATCAAGGCAGCTTCGACGGGCATCTTAAATAAGGTTGTTTTTCATCAGAGCATACAAAGTGCCTTTTGAAGGGTATATTAACCAAGTGATGTTTCGATTGGCATATCAACAGGGCGATATTCTGTTTGTCCAAGTTAGAGAAAATGAGATCAAAAAGAGCAAGAACTGAGAGGGTTCCAGAAGCTCTGATGATGGGCATTCGAATTCATGCAGATTGGAGAGGATAACTCTGAGCCTTTCTGCAGACTATGGTTCAAACATAGAAGCTCTGATGCTGAGAATATGAGCAATTCGAATCAAGATTCAGAGCCATCAAAGGGAGAAATGCTTAAGATTTAATCAAAGGAGCCCTGATAACAAAGTTGGTGCAATTCGAATTCAGAGCCTTCGAAGGAAAACAAATGTTCTGATGAGGGAAGTTCTGGGAAATTCGAATTAGGACTTAGAGCCATCAAGGAGTGTAGAACAACACTTCGGTTAGTAAATAATATAACTCTTCGATTGGACTAAGTTAAAAGTCATCGAAGAGAGCAAAATTGAGACTTAATCGAAGGAACCATGATGAAAGCCATAATCCAAATTCGAACAAAACACCTATCCTAACCTGTCCAGGTTTATCCAAAGTTCAAAATGGTATGTTTTCCTTGGAAATATGGAAAGAATTCAATGTTGATAGTGGATTTAATTCCTGAGTTAAAGGCCATATTCTTGCCTTGTTTGTTCCTAACTCCACAAGAGATGATTCAACCAGGGTGATTCTCTTCAAATCAAGTAATCGAAGCAGAGGGTGGCTCAATCGAAGGAGCCATAACATCGAAGCCGGTGCAATTCGAATTAGAGTTCAGAGTCTTCGAAGAGAAAAAATTCGAAGGAAAATGGATATGCAGGGGCATGTCAGCTTTCGATTTCCATCATATTGGAGGCCCAAACAACTCATAACAGGCTGGCAGTAATGCATGAAAATAGATTGGCACCTGATCGAATCAAATATAGCAAGTTTTTATGAAGAAATCAAATAAAATCTCTTCATCATAATGGACTAATATTTGATACGCAAATGTTGACCTAAAATACCTTTTCTATATAAACCTCATGATCTCAGAGAAAAAGGGGACACACGAAGATGGACTCACAAAAAAATGCAGCCTGCCCCACTAGATTCCATAAAGTTGCACAAAATTTCCAAAGACTGTCAAACTCAAAGCTTATTTTGCAAGCAGCCTCCGTCCAGACTAACACCTAAATCGTGTTCCTGGGATTCACGCAGAGGCATCCCTCATACAATCCATCTATTGGTAATTTTTTCTTTGATCTCAAACTTGTTAAACATGATTTAAATTCACGTCGAACATATATACATATTGCTGCTAATGTTCATGTTTTGTTTAAGTGTGTTACATGTGAGCAAAGATACAGGATTGAGATCGTGCCATTGTTGGGGAACGATCTGAGCTTACCTTCGATTCTTACAACATTAGTTTATCTTCGATGGGTAAATACCATAGGGGTCCACTGAGCGCGCGGACTTGATATTTTAGTCAATACTGTGTTTTTTTGTTTCTAACATAATGTTTCGTTTGTCCCAATGAATGGAAATCTTCAAACAGGTTGGTGAGGAAGATGTGCTGCTACAAAAAGGACTTGGGTTCGACACCCAGGTCATACGTTTTGTTTTTTCCTAACAATCTTCCTTGCAGATCCAATATCCCGGATCGAAGGATGACACATCCAGATCGAACGCCCCTACACGTGTAGTCTCTCAGGAACTTTTGATCAAGATTCCTCATTGGATCGAAAGGCAACCCAAGCCTCTTCGATCCAGGCCTTACCTCCAAGAATGCACTCTTTTCATTTACTGTTTTTGTCTTTCGATTTTATCCTTTCTTTTGATTGTTTGTCCTTACTTCTTCTAAGCTTTAATTAACATTAAAAAACCCCAAAAACATTAGGCATAGCTTTTTATATTAACTTAATTTTGTCAATTAATTAATTAATTATTTTAATATTTTCTTAAAAACCTAAAATTGAATAGACTTAGTATTTTTAACTCAATTTCTTTTCATGACAAAAAACAAACCAAAAAAATTTCTTTCACTTAGGATTTTAGACGTATTTTCAATTCATGTGCGCGTTTATTTACTTTCGCTTTTTTTTTATTATTATAACTGCCTACTTGTTTGTAATAGTCTAATTAGGGTTTTAATTTCCGCATTTTACATTTTCAGTCAGATATAATTGTAATTGCCCTAAAGCTTTGTAATAGCAGTAGGTTTTACTTTTCGTAGTACATTATATGCATGTATATGAACTGCTAGTAAATTAGGCGTGTATGGAAAGAACTAATCAATTTATCTAGATCACTAACATTAAGATAAAAATATCTGAAAAAAGCACACTATTCCACACTTGCACCCCTAGGGTATTTCCCACTTTGGTTGCCTTCGGAAATGGTCATGTCCCTCGAACATAGGGATACTCTTAGCAAATACCCTCAGTTTAAAGTCATCATAAAGATCATAGTCCCTAAATGTCCCTCGAGTTGCATACGAGAAATGATCTTGTCCCTCGAGTTTCCTACGAATATATGATGAAAGTCCCTTTAAAATGCTAAGGTATCTCTACATGTTGCCTTCAATGACCATAAACATCCCTTACGATAGTCCCTCAATATCCAACGACTAGAGCTACCTACTCACTAATAGTAGGATAGCACTGTCTAAGGAAAGGAGGAAAAGAATGCCCTTTTTCGAGTAGGTAGATAGTTCTTAAGTACTTGCACAAAATTAATTTTTTTTACACCATACTCTCAAAACTCTTTTCAAAAAACGCTTTATCACACTCTTGAGGACTGATACAAGAGTTATCATAAAGCAAACAAAAACCTTTTCAAAACACACAAACACGAAAGCAAATTTTCAAAAATGAGCAAGTACCTAAGAGCCCATGGAAAACCACGGATGGAAAGGGTGCTAACACCTTCCCTTTCCATAATCTACCCCCCTTACTCAGAAAATCTCAAAAAAGGTCTTTTTATGTTCTTTTCACCCTTTCCTTTGTTGGATAAAAGAAAAGTCGATGGCGACTCTTGCTTACCGCACATTTGTGAATACAAAATGCAAACCAGTATTAACAGTCGGTTATGCCACCGTATCACAAAAGGAATTATATTCGAAACTGTCAAAGTGTGAATTTTGGTTGAAGGAAGTGAGTTTCCTTGGCCATGTGATTTCTAGTGGTGGAATTACGGTAGATCCTTCTAAAGTTGATGCAGTGTTACAGTGGGAGACTCCGAAGTCGGCAACTGAGATTCAAAGTTTTCTTGGTTTAGCGGGTTACTATCGAAGATTCATTGAGGTATTTTCTAAATTGGCATTACCATTGACTCAGTTAACTCGAAAGGGTCAAGCTTATGTATGGGATGTTGCATGTAAAGGAAGTTTCGTAGAGCTGAAAAAGAGGTTGACGACTGCTCTGGTGTTAATTTTTCCAAATCTGAATGAATCTTTTGTAGTTTATTGTGATGCTTCTAAGATGGGTCTTGGTGGTGTGCTAATGCAAAACAGACAATTTGTTACTTATGCTTCTTGACAGTTAAAAGTTCATGAGAGGAACTATCCTACAAATGACTTAGAATTGGAGGCTATGGTGTTCGTGCTAAAAATTTGGAGACATTATCTTTTTGGGTCTAAATTTTAAGTGTTCATTGATCATAAGAGTTTAAAATACTTATTTGATCAGAAGGAGATAAACATGAGGCAGAGAAGATGGCTCGAATTGTTGAAGGATTATTATTTTGATTTGAGTTACCATCCTGGTAAAGCAAATGTAGTAGCTGATGCTTTGAGTAGGAAATCTTTGCATATGTCAATGCTTATGGTTCAAGATTTACAGATGATTGAGAAGTTTAGAGATATGAGCTTGGTATGCGAAGAGACATCCAATAGTGTGAAGATGGGAATGTTGAAACTGACTAGTGGGATTCTTGAAGAGATCCAAGAAGGTCAAAAGTCTGATTTTAGTTTGGTGGATCGACTAACGTTGATTAACCAAGGCAAAAAAGGTGAATTCCGAGTGGATGAGAATGGTGTGGTGAGACTTGGTAATAAAGTATGTGTTCTTGATATTCCAGAACTTAAGAAGAGCCTTCTTGAGGAAGGGCATTGAAGCGATTCGAGTATTCATCTAGGTGCTACGAAAATGTATCAGGATTTAAAGAAAATGCTTTGGTGGCCAGGTATGAAGAAAGAAATTGCTAAGTTTGTGTATGCTTGCTTGACTTTCTAGAAGTCGAAGATTGAACATTAGAATCCTGCAGGTCTTATGCAACCTTTGAGTATTCCAGAGTGGAAATGGGATAATGTTTCTATGGATTTCGTGTCAGGGTTACTGAAGACTGTTAGAGGTGATTATTCATTTTAGGTAATAGTGGATAGGTTGACTAAGTCGACTCATTTCTTGCCAATGAAGATCAATCATCCTAGAGAAAAGCTGGCTAAGATGTATGTTGATAAGATTGTAAAGTTGCATGGGATACCTTCGTGTATCGTGTCAGATAGAGACCCGAGGTTTACATCAAAATTTTGGACAGGTTTGCAGAATGCTTTTGGTACCAAGTTGAAGTTGAGTTCCGCATATCATCCGCAGATGGACGGTCAAACAGAGAGGACTATCGAGTCTTTGGAGGATTTGCAGAGGGCTTGTGTTCTAGAATAAGGAGGATCTTGGGATAGTCACTTGTCGTTTATTGAATTTACATACAATAATAGTTTCATTCAAGTATTGGAATGGCATCGTACAAAGCATTGTATGGTAGGAGGTGTAGAACTCCATTGTGTTGGTATGATTCGGGCGAGAGTGTTGTATTCGGATCCGAGATTGTGAGAGAAACAACTAAGAAGATTAAGATGATCCAAGAGAGGATGAAGGCTTCTCAGAGTCATCAGAAAAGCTATCATGATAAGAGAAGGAAGGCCTTGGAATTTCAGAAAGATGATCATATGTTTTTGAGAGTTACTCCGGTAACAGGTATTGGTAGGGTTCTGAAATCAAGGAAGCTTATGCCGTGTTTGGTTGGTCCATATCAGATGTCTGAGAAGATAAGTGAGGTATCCTATCGAATTACTTTACTTCCACCACTTGTGAATCTTCATGACGTGTTTCATGTATCTCAGTTGAGAAAGTACATTCCAGGTCCGTCACATGTAATTCAGATGGATGATAAACATGTGAGAGATAACCTGAATGTTAAAGCATTACCATTGAGAATAGAAGGTCGTGAAGTGAAGAAATTGAGAGGTAAGGATATTTCCTTAGTAAAGGTGTTGTGGGGTGGATCAGCCGGTGAAAGTTTGACTTGGGAGCGTGAGGATCAGATGAAGGAGTCATATCCGACTCTATTTTCCTCAGGTGATTTTTTAGGGCGAAAATTCTTTAAGTGGGGGAGAGTTGTAACACCCCAATTTTTAGAAGTTATTTATTTAATGAATTATTAGGAGTATTTTTGAATAATTGATGTTTTATATGATTATATGTGTGATGTGCTGGTATGAGGTTGTGCATGATGTAAATTATGATTATTAGAAGTATTAGAATGGTTAAATAATTATTTAGTAATTATTTGGATTATTATTGAGAATATAATAATAGGAATAATTATTTAAAGAGTTACTTTAATTAAAGTGGTGTGTTGGTAATTAGTAGGAAGAGTGAGGACGTGATGGTAAATAGAAGTTGACTAAGTGAGGGTAATTGAGGAAGATATTAGGGGTCCTTTGTGATAACATAGAAGAGATAGTTGTTATTCTCACAATCAATCGTGAAAGTTGGAGAAGAGAGGCTAGGGCATGAAGGCTTTGGAGAGAATTATCATAAGAGGCACAAAGAACATAATCAATCACTCGAAATAATACGGTAAGAGGTGTTTATCTGATTATTATATTTGATTTAAGTGGTAGATATAGGTAGGGTTTGCTTTAGGTTTCATAAATGGTGATTCGATGTTGTTTGATGGAGAATTGATAGATTAGTGATGAGTAATAACCAGTAAATGTTGTCTAATTGATGTAGTATATTAAGTTGTTGATAGATGATGAATCCCTATGATTAGATGATGTTTTAGGACCTATAAGGTAGTGAAATCGCAGAAAAATTCAACACAAAACAGTATGCACCGACTCATGCAGGTTCAAGACTCAGTATGCATCGACTCATTGGGTCGACCTGAGAACACCTGGGGAAGATAGAATACCTATGCGTCAACTCAAAGGGGGGCATGTGTCGACTCAAACATCTAATTTGTGACATATTTTTCTAAAGTCCGTAACTTGAGTTTCCAGACCCCGTTTGAGGTACCGTTTGAAGCGTTGGATAGCTAACATGATGAACAATATTTATAAGGAGTAAAATGAAGAATAAGAAGGATAATTATAGTACCCAAGTTAGGATAGAATTAGTTTCCCCGTGTTGAATCGCTATGATGTTTTATGGTAATGGAGTATGATGATGATATGTTGTTAATATGATGATTCTGTTTTATATGATGATATGATGATGATGCTTTGCTTATATGAGTACATATGATGAGGTTTATATGATGATGTTGGTTAATACATGAATGATGATGCGTATGACTAGTTGTGGTCGTTTATATTGTTGTTGCGCATCATGCATTCATTGGAAAACTTTGGTCCGTTTTGATGATTTAGGACGTTGGTCCAGTGTATGACTTCTTCGCAATATTCAAAGATGTAGCCACGTGAATTTTACCACTTCTGATTCCATTATCAACATGTTCCCCTGTCAATATTAGTTCAGTGAAACCGTATGAAGAACTTCAAGTAGGTTATTATAGAAAGGACCTATTACCGTACTCATGAACATGTCAACGAATTCCCTATCCGCCAAAGGAGGTCAAACTCTGCCTACAAGATCTTTCCATTTATGTGCGTACTCTTTAAAGCCTTCCTCAGAACCCATGTACATACTCTGTAGTTACATGCAGGTTGGTGCCAAATCAGAATTATACTGATATTGTCTATAGAAAGTTGCCGCCAAATCTTCCCAGCTATGGATATTGGTATCTTCAAGTTGATAATACCATTCCAATTATGTTCCAGACAGACTCTCTTGAAATAAATGCAACCATAATTTCTTGTCAGCAGTGTGTGGTTGAATTTTTTGAACATGTGATCTCAAATGCAACTTCGGGCAAGAAATGCCATCATACTTAGCAAATGTAGAAGTTTTGAACTTAGGGGGAATGACGACTCCTGAGACTAAGCCCAATTCTTCAAAGTTCAAGACAGACACCTTCTGGGTCTCCATAGCTTTCATACACTCTTCCAACATCTTATACTTCTCGCCAGCAGAGGGATATTGTTCATCCAAATAATCCTCTTCCTCTTCATCAGAACATTTGTCAAAACCATGATTTCTTTTTTCAGTTTTAACACTCTTACCATCTTCATCCTATTCGTCATCTTTTTCCAATGGGATATCAAGATCTTGAGCTCGCTTGACTGGACCTCTGAATTTTCTCCCCATTGTTGCACCCCAAAATTTGCCCACTTTATTTTAACTTTGATTGGCTTATACCCTGTTTTCATATACACATGCATGCATATCATTGGTTCCATGTTCATGGGGTCAAGGTATTTGATTAACACGACAAAGCTCTCATAATTTTTCAATGCATGTTTGAGTTGTGGAAGATTTAGGTGTTTTCGGTGAATTTAAAACAGTGCGAATTGGAAACAGTGTTTTGACTGATATGAGTTTGAAAATTCTCATCTCCAGCTTGGAATGGTGTTTTGGGTTGATTCTTGAGGTTTTGAAACTATATCAATGTTCTTCTCAATTCTCATGTTCGGACCAAAAGCTAATTGTCAAAGGAAAGTCTCAGAATACGCAGTTCTTTTGGAAGTTATATGGTGAAAAATACAAAGAAAAAGGTGTTGAAGGTGCGGTTTTTGCACACTAAAAAGTTCATAACTTCGAAGACCGTTTATCATTTTGAGCCCGTTCTGGTGGACAAAATTCCGTCTTGATGTCATATACATCTCGTATCTCACAGGCAGAAGCTAGTTCTACTCAGAGAGTCTTCGAATATACGAATTTATCAAATATGTTCGCACAAGAAAATTGTGACAAATGTTCACCTGCTTCATCTTCAGAAAATCATAACTCGGTCGATTCTTATCATATCGAGCTGTTTCCGGTGGCATTGGTTCCCAAATTGAGTTGGAAAAATATCACTTTCAGCTTTTTAAATCGAACGACATCTCGAAGGCCTTCATTTTTGGTACAAAATGCGCGTAACACATTGAAAATCCTGAACCGAGAAATATTTTCATCTGAGACGAAACTTTGAAAAATCATAACTAAATCACCGTTTATCTGATTAAGCTCATCTTCGGAAACAATGTTTTTCTCGATGTTGGATACATTTTAGTTTCACATTTCAATTTCGAAAGTTGCACCGAGAGACCTGCGAATTTGACCTTAAGGTGTCGGACTCTGATGAATTGAAAATTTGCACATTTGTTTATGTTTATTGGAGTCTCATTCATTCAAAAAAAGGGCACACTATATATTATTATTCACTCCAATATTAAAGAGGACTCTCATTATTGATCAATTCTCACAAACACTTAAAATTTTCTCTCATCTTGCTCAAGGATCAAAAAGAAACTTTCTCTCATTTTCATCAAGAACACCAACAACTTTTCCAACAACTTTTTCAAGATTCAAAAGTCAAAGAAGCTCAATCCTTCTCCATCTCGAATCTGATTGTTACGATCTCTATACCTAAGCTTCCTCTTCAATTCTACGGTAAGATTTTCTTAATTTAAGCACTTTTCAAATAAGTGATTCTTAAATAAGCACTTTTGTGGATTAATAAATTGAACTTTGATCTAATTTGATTTGTGGAAGTGATTTTGATTATGAAAATGTGAATTGATCTTGAATCATGATGTGAAAATCCAAAATTGGATGATTAAATAAAGTGCTTATTCAATTAATTGATTTTTATGAAAGTGCTTATTTGAGAAAATAAAATGTTGAAGTTGTTCAAGCTTAATTGATGATTCTTGATTGATTATGTATGGTATAATTTGGATCTCTAATTATGCAAAGATCATGAGTTGAATTTCAGAGATTATGTGTTTGACAAAATGCTTGAGCCATTGTGCCTTGATCTTACCGCGTGATTCAATTGATTTTTGGTTGTGTACAAATTTCCTTGTGCTATGGTCTTAGCATAATTGATGTGAATTTGGTTTTTGATCCGATGAAAATTGCGTCGAAACTCATGAAATCGGATCATGAATTCACATGTCGATCGTTCTAAGATCGGGGAAATTGTCATATAATTTTTGTTGTTTTAATTTCCGTTTCGTGCCATGGATATTCTATGATTTTCAAGTTTTCCAACGATTCGAACCATGCATAAAACGGACACTCGATGCAAAAGTTATGTTGCTTCAAAGTTTCAATTGAACAAGACTGCAGTTGAGTCGATGCATGGCCTTTTTGAGTCGACGCAAACAATTTTAGTAACCTGTGGGAAATGTTGTACCGACCCAGCGGTCGATGCAAACTGAGAAAATCTTGAGCAGGAGTTGACGCATATACTTTTTGAGTCGACGCAAACATTCTGGTCACCTGCGGGAAGTGTAGTGCCGACCCAGCGGTCAATGCAAACTGAGGAAAATCCTGGGCATGAGTCGATGCATAGCCTGTTGTGGTCGACACATCTTTTCCAAGTTGTTGTTTTTTGCTTTTTTGGCTTCACTTTGGCTATTGTTTTCTCCAAATTTCTTCCTACTCTTTTATACTTTAATTTTCCTTGATATTTTTAACATGTGTCTTGATTGTGCTAGGTACATTTGGATGGTTTCCGATCATGTAATTATTACTCGATTATTTGACGGAAAACTCATTTGGACTTTTGATTTGTGGTCCAATTTTGCGTTCGACACACATGCCATTGTTTTGTGCTTTGTATCTTGTATAATGGTATTTTGTGCAGGTGCTCGGAAATACGGATGTGTCGATACACATTTCGTTCTTGGTTTGCCTAATTGCATTTTGTGCTGGCACTTTGTGATACAGATGTGTCTGCTACACATTCTGATCTTGCTTCTTAATGTGTCGACGCATATTCTCACTGAATTGCTTTGTTGATGCTAGCTTGCTCGAAGTTTTCTAGGTTTCTTATTTTTGCTTGCTTGATATGGATTGTTATCTATTTGGTATTCCTCTCATACCTTTTTACCACATTCGTTATTGAATTCTTTACTACTTTCTAGAGATCATGAGAAATAGGAAGCAATAAATATATAGCGTGTGCTCGAAGTATCCGTTTAAAGACCTGTAGCAGGCACCACTTTTTGTATGCTAATTGTGATTGTTTAAAATCATACCTTTGAAGTAGGTATTTCTCACGTGTGTTTAAATTTGTGCCCGCATTATATTACAGATAATAAGTCCTCAAAAGTAGGCAAGCGGGGAGGGTCTGCAATCGACCCCTACACATTCTAGTCCGTGTCATCCTTAGCTCACGTTGTACGTCAATGCTTCGGAGTTGTGCATATCATGGTTATCAAGTCGTCAAGTGGAAAAGGGATCTGTGATTAATCCACCACATTTTTTCTTGAGCTTGCATCAGTCGACATTGATACTCTGTGCTATTTTCTTCTATCCTCTCCCCGCTTGTTTGCCTCGGTTGATATGACCCCTTGGCTAAAGCATCCCTACCTGATTTTATACCTACCTTAATCATCCATATCATGGTTAGGCATTTGACTTGAGTTAGCATGTGCTGCTCATGACATATTGTTTGTGCTCTCTTAAGCTTGTTGGCTTGCTTGCTTGATTTCGTCTTTGTGTGCATGTTTTGAGATGATATACCCTCGGCATGTTCCCTTAGGAGCTCTCGTTTCAACTATAGATGATGATTCGAGATAGACACAGTTTAGGTGATATACTCTTGCTATGCTCCTTTAGGACTTCTTGATTCATCTATAGATGATGATTTGAGATAGACATCAGGATTATTATCCATGCATGTCAACATAGGTTAGAGTTTCCCCTTCAAAACTCAACTTTAGGATCAATCATTTGTTTGATAACATTAGGGATAGATTTAGGTTAGTCTCCCTTAGATGTTTTCTTTTCTTTTGCATCCTTTTCATAATAAAACAAAAACCTTTCTTTTCTTTTTCTTTGCAAATCATAAAACACTTTAAACTTTCAAATCCTTTCTCAAAGTAAAAAAGACAAACCAACACCTTTCTTTTTTCCAATCGGCATTTCTTTCCTAATAACATGTTAGTTCCCTTCCGCTATAGGTCATAAGTCTCTAAAGGTCGAGCCACGGTGGACTGATTCGAACCTAACATTGTTCAATTAAGAAACACAAAAAACCGAAACATGTGAGCCGAACTACGGCTGCTCTGATTCCTTAAAAGGGATACATAAGCATTGGGGTAGGGCCCGAATGAGCACAACTTTTATTTTTTCCATACATTCTTTTCTCCTTTCTTTTGAATGCATCCCCCTTTTGCATTTTCTTTTAGCTTTAAGCCTTAGGCATAGATTTTATACACCCATAAGATAGACAACAAGAGTGGATACCATAGATTACTACAGGCGTGTGAGGTGCTAATACCTTCCCCTCGCATAACATACTCCCTTACCCGATCTCTCAATTGTTCGACCATAATTTCACCCCTTCAGGTTTTCTCGACGTTTATCTTTCCCTTCCTGTGGGATAAAAAATGTTTGATGGTGACTTCGTTGATATTTTATCAGATGACTGTTCAGTTGGTTGTTTCAACTGGCGACTTCACTGGGGAAGTATTGACCTATTGCTGGTCCATCCCGGAGTCGATCCTAGCTCTTATTTTCTTTTCTTTGGGTGTTTATTTTTTATGCTTTCAGTTTATTCATTTTGTACATGTTTATCTGAGCATATGTTTGCATTGCATTTTATTGCTTTCCATATTGGTTATCTGTTGTACTGGATTTGTTTCCATGTTAGGTGGGTGTTACTATTGAGGTAAAAGACCTAGTACCCAGGCCAGAGTGTACTAGGACACTATGAATAGAGTAGGGGCGTGGCGTATAGGGCATGGTCCGATTAGTCCAGTCATGTCATATACCACGCTCGGATGAGGTTCAAATGAATTACTATTGACACCCACATCTGTGGGTAAGGCGGTAGTACTTTCAGGCAGACCCATGATTTTGAGTTGCCTTTGACCTACCCTGACCTAGTCTTTACCCGTGAGTAGGGAGGGACTTGATTGTTACAGGTACATGTGGTGACTTTGTTCTGATGGTGACCATATTGTTCTATTGATGACTATGATTCTTTGGTTATATTCTGGACCTTTGATCCTGATATATTCAACTTGGCCAGAGATTATACAACGGTTATTCATGGTACCTGGTTCCATTGTAATCTGAAAGTGGTGTCAAACCTTTGATCATGTGATATTAGGATTCTACAGCAGATTGATACAACAAGTTATCCAGAGGACTGTACAGTTATCATGCTGAGCTTTTGAACTAATGTTATTGAACCTTGCATCATAGCATGTTTATTTTACACACAAAAAGTGAAATATTGTATGCATAAAAAAGTTGTTTGAACATGGCATTGTATCCGCTCACTCACCTCATGCATCTTCATGCATCCATAGCAGGTACTCAGAAGGTAATCATAATGGGGAATCTTTATTTAGACTAGGTATTTTCTTTTCAGAACTACAAATCTTGACTTCTCGCCGCTCCGTGATCAAATTCAAGTTATGGAACAACTTTATGGGGAATTGGATGAGATGAAAGAACATATGGGATTTTTGTTTCTAGACATGCAGGATTTAGTCCGTGAACAGGAACTCTTGAGAGAAGAGAACACTTAGTTGAAGGCTCGATTCAGTTTGGTTATGGAAATTTTGGGGATGGTGTTGAAGAAAGAAGATGGTTCTAAGCCTGCTATAATAGGAGTTACCATTCCTCCTCGTAATATGGAGACTCTTTCAACTCGGAGAGTATATCCTCCATAACCGTGCATTCTAGGATCTTCCCATCCACAACCAGTTGTCATTCCCCAAGAGGACTCAAAGGGAAAAGTCCATCAGCAGAGGCCAAAACAGCCCTAGCGATAATTTGATCCTATTCCAAAGTTATATGCACAATTGCTTCCTCGCTTGCTAGAATTTCATTTGGTTAAACTCAGAATATTCACTACACATGAAAGGCTCCCTCATGGCTTTAACCACAATGCTAGGTGTGAATTCCATTATGGGAAACCTGGTCATGATACTAAAGGGTGCATAGATTTTAAGCACCAAGTTCAGGATTTGCTTGATACAGGGACAATTCTCTTCACTCCTGAAGGTCTGAGCGTGCAAGTCAATCCAATGCCAACTGATACAGAGATTAGGGCTACACCCTCTCTTCTTCAAAGTCCAGTCTCACGATCTGAATCACATCATCCACAACCTACACTCTTAGATAGTTCTCACCAGCAGCCGTTTATAAGTTGTCGAAATCAGTTGGTTAATCAAAATCAAAATGTTCCTCATCTTCATCCAGTTCGGTATGCTTCTTAGCAGCAAACCTATCAACAAAGACGTATGCAACAAGGTAAGCAAATGGATAGGAAGCCAAAGAGGGTCTTCGACATTGTTCCCATGAGTTATGGCCATTTGTTCTCTCAGTTGCTTAGGCTTTCCATGGTGGAACCCAAGCCACTGAAGCCTGTCATTCCTCCTTATCCTATGGATTTCAATCCTAATGTGCAATGTGATTACCACGCTAGGGAACTAGGCCATTCCATTGAAGTTTGCAGGTCCTTCAAAGAAAATGTGCAAGACCTGCTGGATGCAAAGACTATCAATTTCGGGCCAGCTAGTCAGATTTGAAGACTCCTTTGACTCAGTGAATATCAAGACTACCCAGATCATCGTCTGAAGCAACAAGTCCATATGGAGATTAGTCTCCTCAGCATGTAAGTTTCAAATTACACTTGCATTATCATTTGTAATCTTCCTTGTTTTGGTTCAGTACTTTCTTGTATGCAAAATTTGCTTATTCCTGAATACTAACCATAATGCATTGAATATGTTTGTCTTGAATTAATCCATTTGTATTCACTCATTAATGTTTTTCTTTTTTCTTTGATACTGAACTCTTGTTAAATAAAGAAAAAACCTCTGGAGGTAGGATGATAAATAATATACCAAAATTTTCAAACGATGTGCTTTTGAATAAAAACACTGCTGACGATGTACATGACTTGTTTCAAATTCTAAAACACTGGAGACATAAGGGAGATAGACCCTTATTAACCCCTTTGAGCCTTGAAGTAGGAGTTTCATTTCTTGTCAGAAAAAACTCTCATTTTTTTAACCCGGGACAGGGTATATTTCAGTTAATCTGATTGAGCGTTCAAAACTCATCATGAGTGCGCATCAAAGGATACAACAATGCTTATCCTTCAGAAGGTTAAGGAAGAACAAAACCGCAATGGATAACCCTCATATCAGCAGTGTGAATTAAAGAGTTATTTCCCAATGGGCATCTCTCGCACGACAGGAGGACGAAAGATGACGGTACCACAATGGTTATCCCTCATCAACCAAGCGATAATGCAATCACTAAACTTCCAACAAGCCCAAAGTCTCAGGATCACACAATTTGTTCAAAATGATCGAAAATAAAAAAGGAAAGAGAGAAAAATCCCTACTAAGCCGAAACTTGAAAAAACAAGTCGCTTAGGCAAAAGTCAGGGCACCCCACTGGACTTTAGAATCAAAATTTAAAAGGAATTTGTTCAGGAAAAGTTTAGGGAATGTGAAAGAGCGCGAAAAGAAAAAAAGGGATTACCAAATGAAAATCCTCAGCAAAGAACAAAGTTGTGTGATCAGACACCAAGAAAGAAAGATGTGAGTCACTGCCATGTCCAAGAAACCTCAGTGACTCCTAAATAATTCCAAAACTCCTCTTGAGAGATGAATGTCCATGTCAAGTTAACTGAATTTAGGACTGGAGAGCATCATGAAGGGGGTGGGCACCAAATAATTTTGAGCCTTAAATCTTTTTTTTCTACAACCGTGAACTAGGCCACATTACAACCCTGAAAAGTCCTAACTGAAGCATGGGTTAATTCGGAAGCGCACCGTAATGAGAATACAATAATCTGAATCCTATGAGGCTTACTAAAACTTTTGAGTTGGTATCACACTATATTTTTAATTTCTTCCATACAAATTTTTTGTTTGTTTAATATTTTCAATAAAGGTTTTTAAACTTCAAGACAAACACGAGCTTTGAATTAGAATTATCATTCTTAGAATAAACATTATTTGCCTATGAACAAGTGCTTAAAACATCAAGTAAGCTTGCATAATGAGCATCAGATGAATGTTTGATGATATCAAGGGACAAATTGCTTCAGGATACCGTTGAAGGGTAAATCATTTGTGAGGATGATCTTAATCTGAGTCATACCTTCTATTGACTCCATTAAGTAAAAGAATACCAGTTTGAGAAATGATCTGAAGTAGATTGCAAAAGTTGAACGCCAAGAGTCTCTGTCGAGTAGTGGCGCATTACTTTCAGTTGGTTTCGAGGGACATATTGCTTCAAGTATTTGCTCGAGAACGAAGCAATTCAAGTCGAGAAGTATGGTTGTGAAGTAGCCTACTTTCAATACATAAGCCAGCCACCCTAAGGTTGTGTTGTCTTCGAAACCCTCATGTTTCTCATCCCTCCGTGAGCATGAGGTAAAGGAAATGGTTTGTCGAGACTCCGTTGAGCAGGGGAAAGCATGTTGAATACTCTGTTGAGTAAGGGTTTAGCTAATCTGGGGCATTCAGGTCGAAACTTGATCCTTCAAAGTACAGTCAAACTGGGGCAGTTATGTTAATATTTGACAAATCTCTCTGAGAATGCGTTGATTAGAGGAGAATCTCTTCATATTTTGAAGATGCAGGGGCATTCACTTAAGTATGGTTGAAGCCATCTCTAACTTTGGTTAGCCAGGAGCCGTGTTCCAAAGTTCATAATATTGAGGCAGGTTATCTTTGAGGTACAAATCTCATGAAGTCCCCTAGAAGAAAATTTCTTCAAAGGCCCTATAGACTGGGGCAAGGCATTATGCAGGGGAATTTTCTCATCTTCAAGGGTTGATCAGATTAAGTTCGTGTGCAGGCTAAAAAACTCGTGAATTTGAAAAGCATGTCAAGAACTCAGGACCATTATCCCCGGCTCATCAAAGACTTAAGTCCATTTATTGATGTTCCTTCATCAGAAGTCAGGATCGTTATCTCCAATTGAAGTGTGGATTGTTATCCTCAGTAGGATACGAGCAATAACACAAAGATCATTTGAGGTTGTTTACCCATACAAGACGTGATGGAAATTTTGTTTCCTAGGAGGACGCCTCTCCCCAGTAAAAGATTTGTCGCTACTTGACGAAGATCTGTCTGCTAAGGGGTTTCTCTTCAGAGATCTTTATTCCCCAGTAAAGCATCCTCAATTCTCTATAGGAGGAGAATGGATCTTCCCCCCAAAAATTTAGAAGTTGTTTGAAGTCAAGATGATTTCTTTTCAATGGACTGCAATTTATTTTTGCAGCATCTTCTCTAAAGTCTACTCTTTGGTGGAATTCCTCCTTGGAGTTGACATGATGAAGTTGCAATATTGCATCGCAGTTTTTACCTAGTGGTTGGTAGTTCAAATTGTTTATTCTTCAGTGAAGGTTGCCATTCCATACATGGGGCATATTTCCACAATTTCCCTTTTTGCAAGTGTTGTTGGTCTTTTATGACAAGAAACATACGAGCAAATGAATCAAGAAGGGTTTGTATGCGACCAACATGAGGATTTCTATAGAATGGGACCCAATTTCCCTAGTGAATGCTCACCTCTACTCAAAATAGAATCATTCACCCTCAATAAAGGCGTACTCTCGCCCAGACAAAATTCCTCATCCCCAGTGGAAGCATACCCATGCGTAATCCCCACTGAAGTCAATACTCTTGATGAGAGTTTTTTTAAGAGTTTGTCCCTTCCAGAGGGCTTATCTCTGAAGAAGTGAATTTTAATAGGTCTTGTATAATCTTCTTCTTCAGCGTAGTCTACTTTGCTTTGACAAATCTATTAAAGATTGTTTCATTAGATTGGATACCTTTTGTTATATCCCCTTGAAGTCGATACTCTGCGACTCTGTGGTTGGCATTTATCCCCCTCACGAAGTTGTCGTTCATCGTCTCTATGAAGTTCGTAACTTTTTTCCCTAGGGAAGTTTGCCCAAGTCAGGTTTTCTTGAAGAGATGTTTGATTAACATGTTTGTTATGCCTAGTGGAGCAGGTCTCCTATTTTTCTGGGGTAGTGAGCATGGACGAATAGCGTTTAGAATTCTTTTATCCCCAGCGATGGAGTATTGCTGAAATATTTCCTTGGTGGAGTTATGAACCTCAAGCTTATGGTTCAAAGGCACTTTTCTCTTCTTCAAGTGAAGATTGTTACCATCGACGGTGGTATTCCATGTGTGGCCTAGGTAGATTTCTTTTATTCAAGAATTTATGTGATCCCCCAGTCAAAGTCACTTTTATTGAGGATTCACATCAGAAGATCCCAGTTCCCAGCAAGATTCTCTTTATCATTGGAAAGAAATGTTGGATTCTTTCCCAGGAAGTTGAGAGTTGGATCAGAGTTCAAAATTTTCTCTGAAATGAAATTTATTTTTACAGTAATTACCCAGTAAAGGCGTACTCTCGCTCGAGTATTCCTCTTTCTCAGTGAAGTCTATTTCTTTCAGGTTTTCTCGGAAGAATCATTTTATTCACCAATCAGAGATTCTTGATATACTCCCCTTGAAGTTAATAGTCTATGGCTTCCCCAGTGAGGTTTGCACTTATTCTCCCCATGAAGTATGTATTCTCCTACTCAGTGAGAGACGCACTCCATCTCTCTTCAATGTGGATTTCCTATATCAGAGTTCTTAAAGAGACTCATGTTTGCCTACGAGAGATTCTAGTTTGTTATCCTAATAAGGACGACCATCATCCGCAATGAAATGATTTATGCTCCCCAGTATATAACTTCTTGTCGGCTTGAATATTACAAAGATGTCTACACTCAGTGCAACCGGATATCGTTGATGATATCTGTAGTGATAGAAATGTTTAAGACTAAGCCATTGGATTTACTAGACTTACACAGATCAAAATAAAAATTGCCATCGCGCTTTATTGTTTCCAAAGGAATGGGAAAAGAGCGAATAACCCAAAAGAGGGGGGAAAGATTCAAGGTAAGGGGGTTGGTTATGCAAAGGGAAGATATTAGCACCCTAAACATCTACGGTACTCCGCAGGAACCTCTTTGTAAAAATCTGTATATTTTGGCTATAAAATGTTGTATGAAAAATAGATGGTGGAGGTGAGAAAAGAAGTATATTTTTTATGATTCTTGCACCCGCCGCGGTTGCGAACCTTTAGTGCCTACGTACCACCTTTCATGCAATAGGGGATCAGGATACACGTAGTTCACCTTTTAAAAGTTTTAAAACACAAGTGTGTTGATTGAATTTATGAGGTAAGACACCATTGTCATTGTCCGTGTGGAAAACATACTTACTACCCACAAATATGAGAAAGGAGAATTTGAATCATCTCAAAGTGGAGGATATGACTTGGATTTTAAAATCAACAATGCCTCACTCAACACCCAAGTGGAAAATATCTCTCTTCACTACATATTGTAGAAGTATAGTTGTTTGCATCACTACAAGGATTGACAAGAGTCTAATCTTTTGAGAAACGTTTTAAGTAAAAGCCAAAGTGACAAAAATGGTTTGAAATGAGATTGATTGACTTTTAGTCTTCTCACAAAAAAAGTCAAGGTATTATTAAGTTGATTAAAATTTGTTTATAAAAAAAAGTTTTGAAAATGCATGGACCTAAGTCCAAGTTTATTATGAAAATAGTTCAAGTTTCAAAACAAGAAGAGTTTTCAAAAGGAGGAAGAAGATTTTTTAAAGTAAAGAAGATGGAAAGAGAAGAAGAGACTATCCTAAAGCATAAGGTAAAAGTTAGGGATAAAGACCATCTAACCAATAAGAAGCCAATACTTGACATTATGAGTCAAAATAGAATTCCCATTCCTTGGATTAGAACCAAGCAAGCAAAGATACTAGACCTCTTGAGAAAAACCAAACTTAAAGTGTATTAAGTCTTCACAAAAATTGGGCGGAGTAATGAATGTATGCGAGTGAATTCCAGATTACAAACAAAGAGTGTAATCATGATAACCTGCACACAAAACAAACAAACAACCCAATGTCTTGAGGTAAACCTCAAGAGCTCCAGACAAAATATCAATTAAGGTCACAAGGTCTCCAACATAGGCCAAGGTTTCTAATCCTAAGTCCAAGAAGTCCAATACTCCATAATGCCAAGGATAGTAACCAAATAGTACAAGTATCATTAAATCCTTTTTAGGGTTCATGTTGATTATTAGGTGTCTTGAAAAAGAAAAGAAAGGCTCAAGTGAGCAAAATAAAGATAACAAGGATATAAATTCTCAAGTGAGCAAAATACAATTAACATGAAATATAATGCTTAAAGTAAATGGTACATAAAGCATAAAAAATAAAAGCATAAAGTGAAACAAACTAATAATTAGTGGTTAGTTGGATGACCATCTTGAAACTTGTATTTGGAACTCATTAGAGGATTGGTAGAACCAAAGCCTCCACACAACAAGTTGCATTTGCTTTTTGTCAACTATATCATCCATTTGAGATTCTCACAAGTACCATTTAATGATCAACGATGTTTAAGTGATCCGCGTTGACCAAAAGTGTTATAGATCCATAGAGGATTGGTAGAACCAAAACCTCCACACAATGAATCTCAAAGTTATTGGATCAAAGAGATCAAATTAACATACTTCAGCTTGTAAACATAGGTTTGGGCCACGAATGATCATTTATTCGAATATGGACAAAATTTAGCGCTATGTTAAGCAATCATAAGTGGACTTATATAGAAGTCGCACCTATTCTGAGACCGGTCAATAGTAATTTATGCACCATTTGTTTTGAGACATGATATAGAGATCATGCTCCAATAACACTTAGTGCAATAAGAAAGGGATAAGATGAAGAGGGATGGGGAAGAATATACAAACCACATTTGAATTAAATTTTAATGAAACTATTATTAAAATCATTCATCCATTTTTATGGAGTTAAACTCAATATCATGGATCCAGTGATGTTAACAAAGTTCATAATAAAAAATTCAACACAAGATCATCCAGAAAATAATCACAAAATAATATTGCATTTTAATATACATTAAAAAGGTTTTAAAATGTTTTAAAATAGAAATAAAAGAAAAAAATATCAACTATGTTCAAATTAATCAAGAAATAAAAAGTAAGACCATAGAAAAATCAGAAAAGGACTCAAGTATTTTTACAAAAATTTGGTAATTTTTTAAAGTCGGAAACTATTTTTTAAAATTTAAAGAAATGAGTAAAATAAGCCAAAAATGATAAAAAATAACAAAGTAAGAAGTAAAAAATAAATGAGGTCACCAATATTTGTCACAATATCATTGGATTATTCCATATTTTTTTCAGAATTTAAAAATGCATAAAAGTATTTTTAAACATTTAAAACAATTCAAATAAAGTGAAAATTTATAAAAAATATCAAAACACAAAATAAAATTGTGAAAATATAAAAATCAGAAAGAGAAAAATCAAAAATATTTTTCATAATTTTTTCATATTTTTTGGACTAAAAATGAATTTTCTATGATTTTTTGAAATTTAAAACAATTAAAATAAAAATCAGAAAATAAAATGTCAAACCAAAAAAATATGGGCCATCTGATCAATGTCAAAACGCATTAGTAAACAGATCAAGTGGACCTGGCACGCTGTGCATGTTATGGACTTTAGTGAATAAAATATTGAATCATTAATTAAATCAGATTTAAAAAAATAACAAGTGGCGCGCCCTCATTGGTTAGAAGATAACACGTTGGTCATCTTCAACCTCCAACCAATGTGAATTGCAGGTCTTTCAAACTATAAAATCAGAAGCTCAGACCTATGTCATTAGCTTCGTCTCTTCAAGACAAAGACAACCACACCTTCGCGAAAAATTCATATAAACAGTAGCTCAAGCAATTTGGAAGGAAAGTTTTGAAAAGGAATTTGAAATTTCATAGTCAAAGCGTGTTTCCACATAAAAGTAAGTGCTGCGACTAGAACCAGGGTAATGAGAGCTTCACAATGATATCAAAGTTTTGAAGAATTGATGGAGAAATCTACCTATTAAAGTTGAGTTGCAGAGCCCTGAAACTGGACTTCTATGGAGCAATATAAGGCACGATTCTTGAAGGGAATTGTATGGTTAGCTTCTGGGAAGATCAAGGAAGGTGAATTGATAGAAAAATTGGATTGAAAAAGGCTTGAACACTGATTACGAAGTTACAGAAAATTGAGTTATGGAGCAAGTTTAACAGGGTGATTCTGGTTATTCAAGCTTGAGAAAATGAATGGGATAGCTTATGTATTTATAGGAGAAGAAAATAGGATCAAAAGGAAGAGTGAATGATGCAGTTTGGAGGGAATTCATGTGAACCTGATGCACGAGTGAAGTGTGATCTCATTTTCACCAAAACTCATCCAATCTTTGCGTTTTGAGGTGCTAAACACTTATGGAAAGTTTGTTAATCAAGTTTAAATCAAAAACATGCATAAATCTTGTGATTAGAGGCCACATTATGGATTTCAAAATTCTGACTTGGTGAGAAATTCAGTTACAAGTTACCAATTTCAAAACAATGGCATTTTCAACTCAAGGGGTCTTTGGGCTTGATTCTTGATGCTTTATAAAGATGAGGTTACAAGCTTTGCAATGGAAAAGAATGGAATCAAACGGATGCTTGAGCTGAAAGTTGCATTGAGTCAAAGTTGGGGAAAAAAGGTTGACTTTCCATACTTAGAAATATTTCAATTTTTTCTTCAAAAGTGACCTATAATGTTTTGCATCCAAACATGGCCTTCCACTTGGAATTTGCACTTGGCCAAAAAAGATGGCATAAAATATACCTCTTTAATGACATTTTGAAACTTGTACCATTTAAAATATCCAAAAATTGAGAGAGTTATGAATTGTTGAAGTTGGCAAAAAAAACCATGAAATGACCTATAATCTTTTGCATCCTTAGGGCATCTTCCCTCCATTTTCTCACTTTGCATATAAAAGAAGGAATAAATTTCACATCCTCAAGATCATTATGGAAAAATAGTGGGCTCAAGGGGATAAAAATTGACCAAGTTATGATTATTTGGAGTTACACATGAGAAAATGGGTGTTCATCTAGAGG
Source organism: Vicia faba (assembly GCA_948472305.1). Taxonomy (NCBI): domain Eukaryota; kingdom Viridiplantae; phylum Streptophyta; class Magnoliopsida; order Fabales; family Fabaceae; genus Vicia; species Vicia faba. Next base: position 361,314,659 of record OX451735.1, read on the forward strand.
ACTTGTAATCTTTCTTCATCATTAAGTTTCTTCCACATGAAAACTCCTTGAAACTTTTGAAGTGATTTGTTAATAACCATTTGAAGAGAATTATGTATTTGGAATCACTAAAAAATACCAAAAGATGAACAAGATATCCTTCTTTGAAGTTCAAAACTCTAGCTCCTAGATCAAGAAAATGCTTTGAAGAACTTTGACAATTTTGAACAACCTTTTTGTACCAACACTCTTTCTTTGTAAATAGAATTTGTTGAGGATGATAATGAGAACTCATAGAAACCAAAACCACTTCCATATCTTGAGAATTGATAGAAATATGCACTTGTGACCAATGGGAACAAGACCTTGTCCAATCATGACAACCTCTTCCATCAATCCCTTGTACTTTTGAATCAATTTTGATAACTTTGAAATATGGTAAACCAAAATAAACCTTGCCATTCCATTTCATCCAAAACAACTTCAATGGTGAGGTTTGAATTTCTCAAGCAAATGACTAGGGCATAGAAATAAACTCATGAACCCATGAAGCAACTTGCTAAACCTCATTTCCTTTACCGACATTATTAACAAGTAAGACAAACCAACATTGCATTTTATTAATTAAAAATAAAATCAAGACAAAATACTCATGATCACAAAAGAAAACAAGTCAATGTGCTTGGGGATTCCTCAAAGAGCAAAGCTAAAGATAGGGAGAAGAACCAAAAGCCCTAATATGATCTTGTTGTGATTGAATCAACAAGGTATGATGAAGGGATCTTAGGGGCAAAAATTGGGGTACAACACTATTATCTAAATGCTTTGCCCCCCTAGTGTATGAGGTAGTCTTTGTCCCCAACCGAAGCCAAATTTCGAGGACCTGCCAAAATAACTGATCTCTTATTCCCTAGTGGAGCAAACTTTCTTTCCCTAGTGGAGCAAGTGTCTTGTCTCCCTAGCGTGGTGTGTATGGGAGTGTCGGTCATAACTCTTTAATCCCTGAGGATAAAAGATTTCTGTTGAGATGTCCCCAGTGGAATTTTTGTCCCTGGATGTTTGTTTCTTCCCTAAGTGAATATGTTTCCCCCCCTCGATGGTGCTATCCCCAGTGTGGTCTGAGTAAAATTCTTTTTATTTAAGAATTTCTATACTCTCCGGTGGAAGCTATCTTCGTCAAGAAAATTTACGCGAGAACGTTTCCATCCCCAACAAAGCTCTCCTATTTCTAACAGAAGATAAAGAATTTTCTCCCCAAGAAGTTGAGGGTTTGATCAGAATTCAAGATTTTCTCTGAGCTACAACTTATTTTTGTAGTATCCTCTCCAGGAAGTTACTTCCATGTTGATATCGATCTTGAGAGGGTGGTGGTTCTGAATCTCGATTCCCTATTGAAGTTCAAGTTTACTTTTCTCTACAGAAGATCAGATGTGCGAGAATAATCATTCGGAATTTCATTATCTTCTCAGTAGTCGATTATTGATATGTTTTCCTATTGCATTTCTAAACATGCATCATTATATTGCATCTACCCAATCACGTAGCATTTCCACTATATGGAGCATTACGCTATATAAAAATTCAAACATGCATAAGTATAAGCCAATAGTGTTCACCTTTGGTAACCAGATTGTTATGCGCTCAGATTTGAATTATCTCCACAGCAAACCTAGGGTGATACTGTTATGTTTCCCAACGGTGTTTATTTTGATTCACCACCAGTCGGGTCTTTGGTATTTCTCCATTTCTCCAGTAATTCGTGGTTTTCTCTTTCCCTTGTGTTTTACCCCAAAATTTTCCCTCTCATCTTACTCAACACATGCTCATCTTACTCAACATATTTCTCTAGACAAACTCTCTCATAAGGCAATGAACCTCCAACTAGGGTTTCCATTTTCATTAAGATGGGTGATATCCAAAGGACTAAGATCCTTTCCATAGTCCTAATATGTTCTAAAGACCATCCATGTCAAGTTTCATGCCTTGCACAAGAAGCTTGCTCAGTCAACTGCTCAGATGTTGGAAAATCAACTGTACTAGGTCAAAAGTCAACTATGGCCCACATATAGTCAAACTTCAAGATTTATGGTCAACATCAAAATTTTGAAGTGATATCCATCATTTGATCAAGGGTTGATCATGATTCCCCAAGGAATGCTCCTAATTCATCAAAACTCAAAATTTGCTAAATTAGGGTTTCTTAGGAAAAGTCAACCAAACTTTGACCAAACATAACTTTTTCATACTTTATCAGAAATTTCTCATCCAAGGCTCATTTTGAATAGAATCCAATTCCATACAACTCATCATCATCCCTCAAGTTCAATAAATGCACTCATGAAAAGATATAAATTCATACATTATAGGTCCTTTTCAAAAGTCAACAAAAACACCTTTTGGGTCAAAGCTTCTTACATGAACAGGGAGGATCCAATTGAGATAAAACCAAAAGGGTTGTTTAGGGGACATCCTAAGCTTTCTAAAAAGTCCAAGAACACCCTCTTAGGGTCAAAATTGAAGGAGATATGCATTGTCAAAGTTGGCCATTTTTAGAAAATTGTCAAAAGTCAACAATACCCAAAATTGCATTTTTTGTCAAATGGGCCTAACTTTTTATGCTTGCATCTTACTTCTAGCAATGTCCACGACCCAAACACCCTCTAATATATTATTGTCTTTATTTATTTAATTAATTTATTTTGATTTTAGTCATTTAAAAATCAAATTAAATCAAATAAATGATATAAAATATTGAAGATTTGTTTTTGATCTGATTTTGAATAGAATCACAATCCATTTATGTTGTCAAACAAAATCAAATCGTGCAAAGGGTTTATTGGGATGAGAATGGCATGATTTGGTTTTATTTAGAAAGAAATAATGCAAAGAGGAAATCAAATCAAATATTGATAATTTGCAAAGATATGAATGCTTTTTGTTGACCTAATTTAGTGTACTACATATATAGAACAATTCCCAAGAACAAGAAGAAGGGTTGATCACGTGAAACAGCAAAACCAAGTTGCCACTTTTTTCCAAAAAGTCTCAAGAAGAATTCCATATTAGAGCCATTCTCAAGGAGATTGAAGGATTGCAACACGTTCCTGGACACATACAGAAGCTTTTCCAACCATTTGCACGCATTAAGACGCCCGAAATCAACTTCCACATCTCTCACGGTTTGCCATTTTTCTTGAATTTGATTTTGATTATTTGCGCATGGTTAACATTTTTTAAGCATACCTTCATGTTTATATCATCATTTAGAATGCATTGGTATGGTTAATTATGAGTTTTGACGCATGTATAGACATCTGCCATTGTTAGGGTTTAAGGTTGCGTTTTAGGGTTTTTTGATACAGGTAAAATCAGGGAAAAAGATGTGTACCATCTGTGATCGGTGGGAATGAGAACTGACTGTTTTTTAATGCTAGTTCGCGTTTGCGTTTGTTTTCACAAAATGTCGCGAAAGCAAGAGTCACCACCGTCTTTTATTTTATCCAACAAGGAAGGGACAAAAGCACAGAAAAATTCCTTTTGAGATGTTTCTCGGGTTCGGGAGGTAGATTATAGAAAGGGAAGGTGTTAGCACCCTTTCTATCCGTGGTTATCCACGGGCTCTTAGGTACTTGCTCATTGTGTTTTCAAAAGTTTTTCTTTCTGTTTGTGGGTTTTGGAAAGAGTTTTGTTTGAAAACTTTGATTTAACTCTTGTTTCTGTCCTCAAGAGTGTATGAAGTGTTTTTGAAAACTTTGTTCGAAAAGTGTAAGTGCGAAAAATTTGTTTTGTTTTGAAAGAGCAAGTACCTGAGAACCTCTACCTACTCAAAAGGAATTATGCTGTGTAAATGTCCTTTAGACAGTGCTATCCCACTATTGAGAAGTAGGTAGCACCGTCGTTGGAGTTTTCGGGTCAATTCGATTAAGGGACATGTGGTCACTAAAGCAATGTTAGGACGCCTTAGCGGTAACCCTAATGTCTTAGATCATTTTTTATCCGAGGCAACCGTTTCGAGGCAACTTTGATCTTTAGACAGGAGGACGACCTCTAAAACACCCTATACTCAATGACCACGTTCGAGGCAACCAAGTGAGGCGTACCCTAGGAGTGGCATGTGCAAATGTGTCAATTTTCAGTTATGTTATCTTTGTACATGTTATTGTGAGCTACGATTGATTTTAAATTAAGAGAGATCTTGTCATGCATAGCCTAGTTAGCATACATCTAGCAGTTAATGGTTGCGGAAAATAAAACTAAGCTATTACAAGGCGTCGGGTATTTACATCGCCAAAAACAAACCCTTGAAAAGTAAATTGCGAAAAATAAATGAATCGGTAAAAAAGGTCCTAAGTTAAAACTATTACATCCTCGGAGCAGATACATTTATATGGATAAAAAAAGTAATATGCGCGAGAAAAATTAAATCGAAGAGTTTTTTTAGGGTTTTGACCCTTTTTTAGGAAAGAAAGAGATTTTTTGTTATTTTTTTGAATTTAAGAATTAAATTAAACCTAAACTAATTAATTAATTAAAAAAAATAAAAAAATATTTTTTGGGTTTTTGAATGTTTTAAGGAAATAAATAATAAACATGATTAATTATATTAAAAACCTAATTCTACATTGATTTTAATTTATTACAAAAATATTAATATTATGCCTAATTAAAACTAAACAAATTATGTTATTTATTTACAAAAATAATGAAATAGTGAAATTAATTTTAATAAATAAAAATATTATATTTTTTATGTTTTCTGAATTTTATTATGAAAAATAATTTATTAGGTTAATTAAAATAATAATGATAATAATTAATAAAAAAAACAATTAAATAAAAATATAAAAGAGGAAAAAAGGAAATAAACCCAGGGGGTGTTGGGCCCAAGAGGAGGTGAATCTGGGAATTCTTGGCCCACTTTCATTCCAGCCACGTTTGACTTTCTGGATCTTCCACACGCTTGTTGACCAGGGAGTATGGTGATCTTCCACTCATGACCATTGGATTTAAGCTTGGAGACATCTGGCGCACTGAGATTTGAGGTATATGGTGGACCTCTCTTTGCAAACTGCACAAGAATACCTGAAAAATAAAAATAACAAGGTTTTGGGGGACCTGGGATTCGAACCCAGGTCCCAATGGCTTTTTCATCCACCTGCTTGCCAACTCAACTAGCGCGTGTCTTTGTTGTTAGGATAAGTATTGGATATTATATATGAAAACAACTAATATGCTGTAAACAAAAAAAAAATAAAGCGCGTAATTCAAATAGACCAACCAGATGACAACACATCATCATCTTCAACCTTGGTTCTGTGTAAATAAAATCAGATAGCGGGGGTTTTTAACCTCCACTACCTCCCTGCACGAAAAATAGCGAATAGACACACAATAAACATAAATATTTCGCGAGGTGTGTGTTCCAATCGTCTTGGTCTCACGATTTCAACCATGTATCCCATTGGTTCTAATTTTTCCTGGTTTGGAAAGCCCTATTTGAAAGCTTGAAAACCCTAGAAATTCAATCATGGCATCTCTCGATTCAGGGTATTATAGTTCAATTCAATCATTCCATTAGCTTCGTATGGTCTCTAGCAATGTAAATCAATCACAAAAACATGTCAAATGCGTATGAATTAAGAGATACAGTTTTGAATTATAAATGCAAACTGTGAGATGGTATGTCGCGATTCCTTGAGCTTTGATGCTTGAATTTGATTGCAATTCACTCCTGGCACCTCCTGCAATGTGTTTAGATGGACAAGGCACCTTGAATTGGCCTAGATTGCAAGAACAAGTTTTGAGTTTTCTTGAAAATTCTTGAATTTGATATGGCCGTTTCTGCAGCTTTTTCACGTGAATTAGGTTATGGTTGGCTTGCTTTCATATAAGGGAATCCGTCTAGGTCAAAATTTGGACCCATACCCATGTGCATTGAAGATTAAATCTTTGATTGATAAATCAAATATTCTTGATTTTTCATGATTGAACAAGTTGCCAAAATTGGATATTTTTGCATCTTTTAGCTTGTGCACGAATTGGTCAGCATATTTGGATCATATTTGGTTCACAAATTGATTTAAAAATCAAATCTTTTATTTTCTTATGATTTAAATTAATTAAATGAATTAATATGTATTAAAAATCCATTTAATCAATAAATTTAAGAAAATAAATCCCATTTAACTTGGTGGGTCGTGCATAGGTCATGGGTGAAGTTTCAAAAAGAGATTTGAGGCCCATTAGCAAAAAGAAGGTGTTTTGAGCAAAGTTGACTTTTGCAAATTCATGAAAATTTCCCAACTTCTCCAATGCACAATTTGCTCAATTTTGATCATATGACCATGTTCTTGGACATTTTGGAAAGCCCTTGAAGTCCTCTAACCAATTCTTTTGGTCCCATGTCCTTTGGATTTACCAATCTCCAGTTATGGCCTTTGACTCAAAGTGTACTTTTGTTGACTTTTGAAATTGACCTATAATGTAAAAATTTGTAACTTTTTATGAAAGCATTTATTGATCTTGGAGTGTGAAAATGGATTGTAGGAAATTGCATCCTCTTCAAAATGAGCTTTTGATGGAATTTTTCTGATAAACCATGAAAGAGTTATGCCCTTGTCAAAGTACAATTGACTTTTCTACTGTCCAAAAATAGTAACTTTTGCATCTTGATGATTTTTTGAGCTATTCTTGTGGGATCATGATCAAGACTTGATCAAATGATTATTGTGAACTCAAAATAAGATATTGACCAAGAATTCTGACTTTTGATTGCAAAATGACCATTTTGCCCTTGCAGTTGACTGTAGATCAAATGGAGCCTTTGACTGTGCAAATTGGCACTGTGAGTCTTGAAACTTGGCATGTAGGTGCTTGAGAATGTATAGAGGCCTATGAGACTTGATTGAACCATTGAGAACCCCAAATTCCTTGAAAGAACCAAAACCCTAATTTTGAACTGTCTTAGGAAGTGATTTGACTATACAACCCTTGAGCCCTTTTGAGCAATTTGAAGATGATTCTTGACACATCTTGAGGAATATGGGAGGGCAAATTTTGGGGTACAACACCATCATACTCACGAGGTCAAACCTAGTTGATCTGTATGCTTGGATTTAATTTATCTTACTTGTACTGGATTTTTGAGATTAACAGGTTTACAGCTACAGACATTGAACCGTAGGTAAAAACCTTTACCTAAAACGATAATTTCTGGGAAGAAGACAGTGATGTGGCAACGTCCCCCTGGCCAGTTTGAATGTTGGCGCATTTTTGTTTTGGGCATAATGAGTTTTTATTATATTATATTTTGTTTATTTATGTTAACAAAAGGCTAAATGGCCCAGTGGCGTGCAGGTAGGTTGATAAGGCGTTGTATATGAGAGGTCAGGGGTTCGACCCCTGCCTCCAACATCTTCTATTTTTCTTCCATTTTCCTTGCAGGTTCCAAGCACCTCACCTTCAGAGGACCATCACGTGTCCTCAGATCTCACCCTTGGGATCCATCTCCAGCCAGATCCAACACTCCAAGAAAGCAGCGCATGGTGAACACTCAGAAGCTAGCTACGCTGAACCACACGCTGGACAACTGGGCCATCATTTTGGGCCTTTGCAAATTCTGGCAGTACACCCCTATATTACTCAACAACATCAGGCCCAATTTTAATTCTCTTTTAATTTCTATTATTTAATTATTTGTCTTAATTTTTTTTAGAAAAAATCACAAAAAACATTAGGATTAGTTTTTTTTATAAAATATTTAATTGCATTAATTAATTAGGTTAATGAGGTTAACTCAAATACTTTTTTCCATAATTAAAATTAAATAGAATTTAGGTAAATTTGCAAAGTTAATTATTTTTTTCTCATAAAAATCCAAAAAATATCTTTTCTTTATTCACCAATTAATTGTTTCGGAATTTAATTCCCCGTTTAGTTTACTCTCGCGCGTATTTATTTTATTATTTTTACCATTAATGTAATTTCCCCGAGTTTGTAATATTTAATTAGGTTTAATATTTCACATTTACTATTTTCCCCGGTTTTTTGATTATGTAATCCCCCTCCCCAAAGCCTTGTAATAGCTAGGGTTTTAATTTCTCGCACTTTACTTTCCGCAATTATAAACTGCCTAGATGTATGGACATTAGGATTGTATGCGAAAGATAAATCAATGATTCAAAAGGTAGATAACCCTAATTGTGCAAAGATAATTAACTTAAAAAAGCACCAATGCACATGCTCACTCCTAGGGTTTGCCTCACTTGGCTGCCTCAGAAATAATGGTCGTGTCCCTCGAACGTAGGGATATCTTAGCAATGACCCGCAGTTCAAAGTCGTCATAAAGATCATAGTCCCTCATTGTCCCTCGAGTTGCCTACGAGAAATGATCTTATGACGATAGTCCCTTCGAAATGCTAAGGTATTCTTACTTGTTGCCTTCAGTGACCATTTCGTCCCTTCGAATGTCCCTTAAAACTCCAACGATAGGGCTACCTACTCCTTAATAGTAGGATAACACTGTCTAAAGGAAACGAGAACGAACAATCTTTTTTCGAGTAGGTAGAACATCTTAAGTACTTGCTCAAATAGAAACTCTTTTACACAAACACTTTCAAAATAGTTTTCAAAAACAACTTCTTCACACTCTTGAGGACCGATACAAGAGTTATCGCGAAGTTAAACAAAAACTTTTCAAAACATACACAACCAATTTCAAAATGAGCAAGTACCTAAGATCCCGTGGAAAACCACATATAGAAAGGGTGATAACACCTTCCCTTTCTATAATCTACCCCCGTACTCAGAAACTCTCGAAAAAGTTTATTTCTATTCTTTTTCCTTTTCCTTTGTTGAATGAAATAAAAGTCGGTGGCGACTCTTGCTTACCGCGACATTTGCGAATACAAAATGCAAACCAGTATAACAGTCGGTTCTTCCATCGTATCACACCTTGCAAGCCCTTGTTTATTTTACCCGTGTTTGCTTTACCGTTAGAGTGCGAATAAGAGTCGGTGTATAGCCTTTCTTGCTTCTCAAGTATTTGAGTATCCATACTTGGTGTATGGTAATTCAGATAATTTCCACTCTTGAATAATTACACCCTGCCTTTTGTCTGAGGGATTTGGTAATTATTGCGTATATGCAAACTCTTAAAGCCTAACACGTGTTGGCAATCCTTATTTAGAGTCCCTAAAGTTGGTCTCTTTTTCTAATCCCAAGTCCTCCTTCGACCGAAGTTCTGTTTGGGTTCAATACATACGGGAATCACCATTAAGTTTGTGGTTTACACTCGCCCTTGCAAGCCTTTGGTTATTATACCCGTGTTTTCTTTGCCATTAGAGTGCGAGTAAGAGTCGGTGTATAGCCTTTCTTGTTTCTCAAGTATTTGAGTATCCATACTTGGTATTTGGTAATTCAGTTAATTACCACTCTTGAAGAATTACACCACGCCTTTGGCCTGAGGGATTTTGTAGTTCTTACGTATTTGAAACCTATCGAAAGCCCAACATGTTTTGGCAATCCTTGTTAGAGTTTACTTTGACTGGTCTCTTTCTCTTGTAGAGTTCGCCTTCGCCCGATGGCTTCCCATCTTAGGTCCAACTTCACCCGATATCCCTTCTTATTGGTTAAGGTTCGTCTTCGCCCAATATTCTCTTTTCTTTGGTAAGTTCACTTTTACCCAGTGTCTTTCCATTTTAGGCCCACCTTCATCCAATGTCCCTTCTTGTTGGTTAAGGTTCGTCTTCGCCCGACGTTCTCTTTTCTTTGGCAAGTTCACCTTCACCCGATGTCTTTCCATTTTAGGTCCACCTTCACCCGGTGTCCCTTCTTGTTGGTTAAGGTTCGTCTTCGCCCGACGTTCTCTTTTCTTTGGTAAGATCACCTTCGCTCAGTGTATTTCCAGTTTAGGTCCACCTTCACCCAGTGACCCTTCTTGTTGGTTAAGGTTCGCCTTCGCCCGAAGTTCTCTTTTCTTCGGTAAGTTCACCTTCACCCGGTTTCTTTTAAGTTTAGGTCCACCTTCACCAGGTGTCCCTTCTTGTTGGTTAAGGTTCATCTTCGCCCGATGTTCTCCTTTCTTCGGTAAGTTCACCTTCGCCCGGTAACTTTCCAGTTTAGGTACACCTTCACCCGGTGTCCCTTCTTGTTGGTTAAGGTTCGTCTTTTCCCGACGTTCTCTTTTCTTTGGTAAGATCACCTTCGCATAGTGTCTTTCCAGTTTAGGTCCACCTTCACCCGGTGTCCTTGTTGGTTATGGTTTGTCTTCGCCCGATGTTCTCTTTTCTTCGGTAAGTTCACATTCGCCCGGTGTCTTTCCAGTTTAGGTCAACCTTCACCCGGTGTCCCTTCTTGTTGGTTAAGGTTCGTCTTCACCTGATGTTCTCTTTTCTTCGGTAAGTTTACCTTCACCCGGTGTCTTTCCAATTTAGGTACACCTTTCACTCGGTGTCCCTTCTTGATGGTTAAGGTTCATCTTTGCCCGACGTTCTCTTTTCTTCGGTAAGTTCACCTTCGCCCGGTGTCTTTCCATTCTAGGTCCACCTTTGCCCGGTGTCCTTTCTTGTTGGCTAAGGGTAATTTTCGTCTGATGTTCTCTCTTCTCCGTAATTCACCTTTGCCCGGTGTCTTTCCGTCTTACATTTACTTTCGCCCAATATCCCTTTTGTTGGTAAAGTCCACCTTCGGTCGGTGTTCTATTCAGAGTCAATGTATATTTGTATCCCCAGTAAGTTCGACTTTGATTTGCGTCCCTTCATTAGAGCCTTCTTCGGTCGGTCTCTATCTTGTGTATGTCTAACCTTGACCCAACATCTAAGTGATTTACTCAGATAACTAATGCAATCCGAAAAAGCAAAAAAATAGAAAATACAGAAAACCAAAAATATAATAATACCTGACTAGGCTTCAGAGCGTAAATTTTCGGGTTCTTTTAAGTATTTAATCTTCTTCCACCTTGAAAGTTCGAAAGGCTGGCGCCAATATCACCTTCAGGTTGAAGGCGATTAAATAGGGGCAGCTGTTGCACCGTAAAATTTGCCCTCTTTGTTTTAACTTTGATTGGCTTATACTTTGTTTGCATATACACATGCATGCATATCATTGGTTTCGTGTTCATGGGGTCAAGGTATTTGATTAACACGAAAAAGCTCTCATAAGTTTTCAATGCATGTTTGAGTTGTGGAAGATTTGGGTGTTTTCGGTGAATTTAAAACAATGCGAATTAGAAACAATGTTTTGACTGATCTGAGTTTGAAAATTCACATCTCCAGTTTGGAATGGTGTTTTGGGTCGATTCTTGAGGTTTTCAAACTGTCTCAATGTTCTCCTCAATTTTCGTGTTCGTACCAAAATCTAATTCTCAAAGGAAAGTCTCCGAATACGCGGTTCTTTTGGAAGTTATATGGTGAAAAATACAAAGAAAAAGGTGTTGAATGTGCGGTTTTTGCACACTAAAAAGTTTATAACTCGAAGACTGTTTATTATTTTGAACCCATTCTTGTGGTCAAAATTGCGTCTTGATATCATATACATTTTGTATCTCACAGCGGGAAGTCATTTCTACTCAGAGAGTCTTCGAATATATGAATTTATCAAATATGTTCGCACAAGAAAATTGTGACACATGTTCACCTGCTTCATCTTCAGAAAATAATAACTCGGTTGATTCTTATCGTATCAAGCTAGTTCTGGTGGAATTGGTTCCAAAATTGAGTTTGCAAAATATCACTTTCAGCTTTCTAAATCGAACGGCATCTCGAAGGCCTTCGTTTTTGGTCCAAAACGCGCGCAACACATTGAAAATCCTAAACCGAGAAATATTTTCATCTGAGATGAAACTTAAAAAAATCATAACTAAATCACCGCTTATCTGATTGAGCTCATCTTCGGACAAGATATTATTATCGACGTTGGCTACATTTTAGTTTCACATTTCAACTTCTAAAGTCGCACCGAGGGACCTTCGAATTTGACCTTAAGGTGTCCGACTCTGATGAACTGAAAATTTGCACATTTGTTTGTGTTTATTGGAGGGTCATTCATTAAAAAAAACGACACACTATATATTATTATTCACTCCCATTTTTAAGAGGACTCTCATAATTGATCAATTCTCAAAAATAGTCAAAACTTTTCTCTCATCTTGCTCAAGGATCAAAGAGCAACTTTCTCTCATTTTCATCAAGAACACCAACAACTTTTCCAACAACTTTTTCAAGATCCAAAAGTCAAAGAAGCTCAATCCTTCTCCATCTAGAATCTGATTATTGCAATCTATATACCTAAGCTCACTCTTCAATTCTAGGGTAAGCTTTTCTTGATTTAAGCACTTTTCAAATAAGTGATTCTTAAATAAGTACTTTTGTGGATTAATAATTTGAACTTTGATCTAATTTGAATTGTGGAAGTGATTTCGATTATGAAAATGTGAATTAATCTTGAATCATGATGTGCAAGTCCAGAATTGGATAATTCAATAAAGTGCTTATTCAATTAATTTTCATGAAAGTGCTTATTTGAGAAAATAAAATGTTGAAGCTGTTTAAAGCTTAATTGATGATTCTTGATTGATTATGTGTGGTATAATTTGGATCTCTAATTGTGCAAAGATCACGAGTTAAATTTCAGAGATTATGTGTTTGACAAAATGCTTGAGCCATTGTTCCTTAATCTTACTGTATGATTCATTTGATTTTTGATTGCGTATAAATTTCCTTGTGCTATGGTCATAGCATAATTGATGTGAATTTGGTTTTTGATCCGATGAAAATTGCATCAAAACTTATGAAATCGGATCATGAATTCACATGTCGATCGTGCTAAGATCGGGGATTTTGTCATATAATTTTTGTTGTTTGATTTCCGTTTCGTGCCATGGATATTCTATGATTTTCAAGTTTTCCAACTATTCGAACCATGCGTAAAATGGACACTCGATGCAAATGTTATGTTGCTTCAAAGTTTCAATTGAACAAAACTGCAGTTGAGTCGACGCATGGCCTTTTTGAGTCGACGCAAACAATTTTGGTCACCTGCAGGAAGTGTTGTGCCAACCCAGCGGTCGATGCAAACTGAGAAAATCCTGAGCATGTGTCGACACATGGACTTTTTGAGTCGACGCAAACATTCTGGTCACCTGCGGGAAATGTTGTGCCGACCCAGCGGTCGACGTAAATTGAGGAAAATCTTGGGCATGAGTCGACGCATATCGTGTTCCGGTCTGTTGTACCCCAAAATTTGCCCTCTCATGTTTTCCAAAGTCTTCCCCCTACATGGTTAGTCACAAACACTGGCCTAATGAAAATAAAGTTTTTTTGAAGATGAACAAAGTGTCTTTCGATTGGGCATTTGGCACTCTTCGACCAGGCTTTGATTAGTAAGCTTCGATTAGGTGTTTGGAACCTTTCGATCAAGCTTTGGTTCACCAGTCTTCGATTGGGCATTTGGCACTCTTCGATCAGGCCTTGAGTAGTAAGCTTCGATTAGGTGTTTGGAACCTTTCGATCAAGCTTTGGTCTGCAAGTCTTCGATTGAGTGCTGGACCCCCCTTCGATCAAGTCAATGTCACAATGCTTCGACTATGCACTAGCTACTTCAGGCTTACCTTCGACTCACCAGGAAAGAGGATCATTCGAAGAACATGTAAATGACTCATTCGAAGAAGCATTCAGAAGGCCCATTCGAAAGGTACATGAGAAGTCCATTCGAAGGAGGCAACACAAGACCCTTCGATTAGCATGAACAAGACCTTTCGATTGGCCTGTTAACAATGTCTTTCGATTGGAGTTTCAATTAGTACCCTTCGATTGGTATATGGACAAATGCCCTTCGAATGGCATTTCAGTGCAGAGTTTCCCTGAATAAGAACATCAGAACGAAATGACCTTCGAATGGCATTTCAGTACAGAGTCTCTCTTAATCTAAGATGCTCTGATGAAGGAAGTTCTGAACACTTCGAATCAGAATTTAGACTCATCACAAGGCCAAGGGCTGGTCGAAGTTGTCTAATAGAGAATGTTAAAAAACAGGTTCGAATTGGGAATCAAGCAATCGAAGCAAAGAGAGGCTCAATCGAAGAGAGCAGGTTCGAAGGGAAGTGGATCTGAAGGGAGTCAGCTTTCGAGTTCCATCAAGTTGGAGGCCCAAAATAACTCAGAGTAAGCTGGCAGTAATGCATGAAAACAGAAACGCATGATTAGATCAAATATAGCAAGTCTTTATGGAAAATCAAATCAAATCTCTTCATCATAATGGATCAAGATTTGATACACAAATGTTGACCTAATTTCTTTTGTCCATATAAACCTCAAGCCTCACAAGTCACACACACGTGAAAAACACATATACAAACTCTGCAGAAACGGCCACACAACCTTGAAAAAAAGTGTGAACAGTGAGAGATCAAAAACAACCTTGGAGGCAGATTCAGACCAAAAGAAAGACGCAGCTCTCTTTCCATCAACCTCCTGAAGTGAGACCAATCAAAAACCAAGCTTTTCATCATCTAAATCGCACTGTAAGTGTTCTAGAAAACGCCTCTGAACATGAAAACGCAACTCATCATTCTTGCATCTTTTCTTTAAAATATTGACAAATTTGTGATTGTTATTTGATTTAAAATGTTTTGACATTGTCCAATTTAATTTTCATGGTCTGTAACCCCATATATAGAACCTAGGGTTCCTGTTCTTGTTTTTAGGCGTCTATGTCACAGGAAAAATCAATGCAAACCATGGTTACATGGATGACCAGGATGAAGAGACGAGTACGTTGGTACTCTTGGATTTAATTTTCATGGCCTAGGAGAGACGTTTGAACGACCCCACGAAACTTCCTGCAGATAAAAATCTGCAGGTAAAAAAACCAGGGTCGTTTGAAGAAGACGATGGCGTGTCCTTGTGCTATTGGTCCATTCAAATCATTAGCGCGTTCTTTTTATTTGCAGGCCTAGCGTTTTGTTTGTTTATATAATATTTATTTCTTAATCCAATAACAATAATGCAGTGTAGTTGGATTGGTGAAGCGTGCGTTGTAAAACCCCCTGGGACCTGGATTCGAATCCCAGGTCCCCTAAAACTTTAAAATCTTTTGTTTTCAGGTAATCCCACGCAGCGTGTGAGAACGTGGTCCACCATATGCCTCAGGCGCCCAATCGCCAGGTGGTTCCAGATCCAGATCCAGTGGTCCAAGATGAGGTTCACCATGAACCTTGGTCAACAAACGTCCAGGCAATCTGAAAGTCAAACGAGGCTGTTCGAATCTGGGTCTGGAATTGCCATCAACCTCCCTTCTTCAGGCCCAGCGCCCCCAAAGTTTGCTTATGTTTTTATCTTCTTTTCATATTTCTTTTGCTTTTTATTATTATTATTAAAAACTAACTAATTAATTAACAAACTAACCTTTTTTTTTTCATAAAAAAACCAGAAATCAAAAGTATTCTTTTCATCATTAATTTCATTATTTTTGTAAATAAACCATTAACCAATTAATTTAGTTTTAATTAGGTTTAAACTTAACATTTTTTGCAATAAATAAAAATTGATTTAGAATTAGGGTTTTGACATGTTTTTACCTTTCTAATTTTATTTCCTTAATTAAAATAAAACTAAAAAAATATTTTCTTTAATTCCATTATTAATTTAGACTTGATTCTTAATTCAAAAAAGACCAAAAATATGCTTTCTTTAAAAAAGGGTCAAAACCCTAAAGGACAATCCGGTTCAATTTCCTCGCGCGTATTATTTTGATCCATATAATTGTAATTGCTCCGAGGATGTAATAGTTTTAACTTAGGATTTTATTTACCGCTTTTATTTACTTTTTCGCAATTTACTTTTCAAGGGTTTGTTTTTGGCGATGTAAATACCCGACGCCTTGTAATAGCTTAGTTTTATTTTCCGCAACCATTAACTGCTAGATGTATGAATAATAGGCTATGCATGACAAGATCTATCTTAACTTAAAATCAACAGTAGCTCACCATGACATGTAAAGATAATATAAACTGAAAATTGACACACTCGCACATGCCACTCTTAGGGTACGCCTCACTTGGTTGCCTCGAACGTGGTCATTAAGTATAGGATGTTTTAGAGGTCGTCCTTTTGTCCAAAGATCATAAGTTGCCTCAAAACGGTTGCCTCGGAAAAATGATCTAAGACATTAGGATTACCACTAAGGCGTCCTAACGTTGCTTTAGTGACCACACGCCCCTTAAATTGAATTGACCCGAAAACTCCAACGACGGTGCTACCTACTCCTCAATAGTGGGATAGCACTGTCTAAAGGACATTTGCACAGTTTAATTCCTTTTTAAGTAGGTAGAGGTTCTTAAGTACTTGCTCCTTTTAAAAACAAAACAAACTTTTCGCACTTACACTCTCTTCAAAAACAAAACTCTTTTCAAAATCCACAAACACAAAGAAAAGCAATCTTTTGAAAACATAGTGAGCAAGTACCTAAGAGCTCGTGGATAACCACGGATAGAAAGGGTGCTAACACCTTCCCTTTCTATAATCTACCTCCCGAACCCGAGAAACATCTCGAAAAGGAATTTTTCTGTGCTTTTGTCCTTTCCTTGTTGGATAAAATAAAAGACGGTGGCGACTCTTGCTTACCGCGACATTTTGCAAAAACAAACACAAACGCGAACCAGCATTCCAAAACAGTCAGTTCTCATTCCCGCCGATCACAGAACTGGCGACTCTGCTGGGGAGACTCTATAAGTGAGGTGTACCTTAGGATTAGATCACTTGTGTTTTCAATTGTATTCTTTGTATGCTTTAATTTTGTGGGCTTGTATCGGAGTTCTATAGATCCTAACCCGGATCTGGGGGTTCCCTTTTTAGGTAAGTAGCAATAAACTATGAGGGATCTGTCCGGCGTAGACCGACACGGATGAAGCAGTAGCTACGTTGGTGTGACACCTTGGTCTGTACCGATATCCCTTGTCTTGGAACGAGGAGAATATGGGTCTTCTGAGGAGTCATTAAGCACCAACTGACCTTAGAACCTTAAATTGACCAACATGGCCATAGAACAGTAGCAGTATGCTACACTCATTGAGACTAAACTCTCGCGATGATTCCGGCCGCAAGAAAAAGGTTGCTAAACTGGAATTATGACCGATTGAGGGTAGTCAGTGATATTGAGATCCTCTAGAACCCGATTACTATTTTTTAGGACAGGTCTTAACCAACTGAAACTGAAAGAGGGTAGTACCTAAACTTCATGCCAACCTGAAATCTAAGGGATCTTTTGTGTGACTTGTGTGCCTTTACCATGTTTGCCTTTTGTGAATACTTGTGGTGTGCCTTTACCATGACATCATAACATCATAACATTACATACATCTTGCATAAGGACTAACCTATTTCAAAGACAATAGGGTTTCATCTTTGCTCTGTTTTGTAGGACATCATGATGCCCATGCGTAGGAATACTATCCGGATCAACTTTGTTCAAGTACCTACTTTGCTTAAAGAATTGGTTGTCAGGATTCCAGACACTACTACCTTCATCAGGAGGCATGGTTCTCTTCTCAGTTTAGTCACCTCAAAGTTGGACCAACAAATGATGAGTGTCCTGGTCCAGTTTTATGATCCCCTATATCATTGCTTCACCTTTCAAGACTTCCAGCTGGTTCCTACCCTGGAAGAATTCTGAGATGCTTAGTATCTCTGTTTTGGAGCAGACTCCATTCACTGGTTGGGAAAAGACTCTTAAGCCCGAGGAAATTGCTGCAGCCCTTCACTTGACCAAAGAGGAGGTAACGGCCAACTGGGAGACTAGAAGTGGAGCTAAGGGTTTTTTTGGCTAAGTTTCTGGTTGCCAAAGCTAATTACTTCTGGGATGGCTTAGACTTCAAAGCGTACGAGGACATTCTGGCTCTCTTAATCTATGGTCTGGTATTGTTCCCAAATCCTGACACATTTGTTAATGTTAATGCCATAAGGATCTTCATCTCTCGGAACCCTATGCCCACTCTCTTGGGTGATATCCTTCATCAGCTCTATACTCGTACTGCCCGAAAGGCGGGAACTTTGATGTGTTGTGCTCCTTTATTGTCGAGGTGGTGTATTTCGCACCTCCCTAAGTCCGTACTAAAGAACAAAGAATGAATGGGCTGGGCTCATAGGGTGATGTCTCTTACTAATAATGACATTATCTGGACTCTCAAGGGCTTAGATGAGGTGGCTGTCATTGATCGTTATGGAGAAAATCCTAATGTTCCATTGATCGGAACCCATGGAGGGATTTCTTATAACCCATGCTTAGCTCTCCGTCAATTTGGAAGAGCCAGAAGAGAAGGGCCTCATGAGATGTTGACGCCTCATATCATCTTTGATTTTCAGGGAGATAGCGACGAGCTGCGTCGTAGATTCACCAGGGCTTAGGATAGAGTTCACCAATCTGACCCACATGAGTTAGGACCGAAGACTTCTCTGCCAATGGAGCCATATCTCATATGGGTCCGCATCTGTGCCCAGAAGTTAGGTATGCCATATGAAGCTGTCAGGCCTGTTTCTCTTGAAGTTACTGATAAAGACGGGGTTCTTCCAACTATTCTCCATCCTCATATGCCCACTGATAATGGCACACTGAAGAGGTCTTGGATTCAACTGCAGGAAGAACGGGATTCTTATCGGGAGAGGTTCAATGAACAAGAACAGAAGATCCAGAAGCTGACTAAACAACTGGAAAATGAGCAGATCCTGAATAATTATGTCCGCACTGAGAAGAAGAGACCATGGGAGCATTGATGGACCGTTGATGTTTTCTTTTATAGTTTTTATTTACTTTTCAGTATTTCCATTCTTGTAACGCCTAAGGGCAATTTGTCGAACAATTTAAATTCTGAAGTTAATCTAATAAAGTGTGTTTCCTTCCTTGTTTACAAATTTGAATCCCGATTGTCTTTGAAATCATAAATCATACGCATTTCATCTCATGCACTTCATAAACAGGTACCCTTTTACAGGTCTCTTATCTTCTTCACTGTTTATTTCAGCAATCGTCATGTCTACTGAACCTTCCACTGAGCAAGCTATCAAGGCCCTCCAGGCCCAGAATGCCCAATTTCAAGAGTTAGTTATGAGCCTAGCTAAGGGTCAGCAGGACTTGAAGACCCTGATTCTGAAAGAGAGGAAGAAGAAGAAGAAGAGGACCGTCTTGTTCAACACCGGACACAGGTTTGGAAACGGGCTACAGAATGAAGTTGATCTGGCGACCTCATCTGGAGGGAAAGACAGTCCACAAGAAAGGAGGGCTCCTAGCCCTATGGTCTCTGACAACGAGACGGACTGTGATGAAGAACAGTATCATCCTGCTGAGGATAAGTACAAACAGCTGGAAGACCGTTTGAGCGCTGTGGAAATACAGAAGGTGCCGGTCTGGACTTCGGAGATCTGGGTCTATCATCTGGGATGGTGATTCCCCATAAGTTTAAGGCACCTGCCTTTGCCAAGTATGACGGAGCTTCCTGTCCAAAGCTGCACCTCCGGTCATATGTGAGGAGGATCCAACCTTACACTGCTGATAAGAACTTATGGATCCATTTCTTTCAAGACAGTCTTTCAGGGACTCAGCTTGAGTGGTTCTATCAGTTGGATGGAGCCAGTATCCGCAGCTGGGAGGATTTGGCTACTGCATTCTATAGGCAGTATCAATATAACTCCGACCTCGCTCCTACGCGTACCCAACTCCAGGGTATGTCAATAGGGACGGGTGAAGTATTTAAAGAGTATGCTCAAAAATGGAGAGACCTTGCCGGAAGGGTGCAACCACCTTTAGCTGATCGTGAACTTGTTGACATGTTTTTGGGGACCCTGTCTGGTCCATTCTTTAACCATTTGATTGGAAGCTCTTCATCCGGGTTTACAGACCTTATCTTGACTGGTGAGAGGATTGAAGCAGGTATTAAGGCTGGGAAAATACAGAAGGGTGCCTCATCGAGCACCGAGAAAAAACCATTTAAGAAAGAGTCCAGTGCTGTCTACTGTTCAAGAAGACAGAATAAACCTGAACACCGCCAAGCTGTCAACGCGGTTGTTATTTCAAAACCTGCTAGTGCTCCTCAGCATCACAACCAACAAAGGGGTGAGAGACCTCGAAAGCAATACACTCGTCTCAGTATGACTTTGTCTCAGATGTTGCCACAGTTGCTGAATACCAATCTAGTGACCCTAAAAGAAGCACCGAAGATTTTAAATACAACATCACCAAAGTATAACCCTAACGCCCGCTGCGCTTATCACTCTGATAGCCCGGGGCATAATACGGATGATTGTTGGGCTTTGAAGAACAAGGTTCAAGACCTAATCGATGCAAAGGAGATTTAGTTTAAGGCGCCCGAGAGGCCCAATGTTGTAACTGCTCCCATGCCCAAGCATGGAGTGAATGTTGTAGAGGAAGACTTGTTTGTAGTTTCTGTGGATGATATTGTTACCCCTATGATGACTGTCAAGAAGAACCTGTTGCTAGCCGGTTTATTTCCGGGCTGTGGTGAAGGTTGCCATATGTGTTCTGTTTTACCTACTAGTTGCCCATCTCTGAAATCAGGTATCCAAAACCTGATGGATAGCAAAGAGATCCTGTTTGAAAAGAATGTTGTTCCATCCATTCCTACTGAAGAAGTTACCATCATTACCATTTTCAACAATTCTCCCAAGGCTCCCTCGAGGAAGCTTGTTAGAATTGCGCTTGTTCCGAAGATCGCACCTGTAATCACCACTGTTCCGGGGCCCATCCCCTATACCTATGACAAAGCTGTCCCTTGGCATTATGGGGCAAATGTTTATGTTCTTGGAGTTAAACAAGAGTTTGATGCTGATACCGACGTCAACAACATTACTGGACCTGCTAAAGTCACCCGCAGCGGTAGACTTTTCTCACCTGATATTGCTCCACCAATTGTCCGAAGACCTGTTGTCATTTCACCTGCAAGTGTACCTACTTCCATTCCTGATCAAGTTCCTATCCTTACCCCTGTCGCCGAGTCATCTGACGCTCGGGGCAAAGGGATCGCCACTGATATGCCTGCCCAGACGGAGGCGCCAAAGACAATCAATGTTGAAGCTTCCAAACAGGAGATGGAAGAGATTCTAAAGATTATTAAGAAGAGTGATTATAATGTAGTTGAGAAACTGGGGCAAACCCCATCCAAGATTTCTATGTTATCACTGTTGTTGTTTTCAGAGGCCCATGCCAAGGCTCTGATTACCTTCCTGAAGACGGCCCACGTGCCACAAGAAACATCAGCTGATCAGTTTACCGATTGTGTGGCCAATTTAACTGCTGATAATGGTTTGGGTTTCTCCGACGCTGATCTGACTGCTAAAGGGAAGAACCATAACGACACCCTGCATGTCTCCATTGAATGCATGGGCACTACTCTTGCACATGTGTTGGTTGACACTGGTTCCTCACTGAACGTCTTGCCCAAGAAAGCTCTCGACAGGTTGGATTGCAAAGGGTTGGAGCTGAAGCCAAGTAACATTATTGTCCGGGCCTTTGATGGGTCTAAAAGGATGGTGCATGGTGAGGTTGAGATTCCAATTAGAGTGGGTTCTCAGGTCTTCAATTCTACATTCTACGTGATGGACATTCGGCCATCCTATTCTTGTTTGTTGGGTCGTCCATGGATCCATAAAGCTGGAGTTGTGACCTCAACACTCCATCAAAAGCTGAAGTACCCGGTCAAAGGGAAGATTGTGACAGTTCAAGGGGAGAAGGAGTACATGGTCAGCCACCTCAACTCGTTCCGGTACGTAGAGATGGATAGGGAATTCATTGAGACCCCATTTCAACACTTTGAAGAGGTTCCTCAGACACTGGCATCAGCTGAGACTGTGGTTGAAGATTCTCCTATGAAGATGGCTTCCTTAAAGGATGCCCGGGCTGTTATTGAGAAGGGTGAGTGTGCAAATTAGGGCCGACTTCCTGATTTCACTCAGAAGACTAACAAGTTTTGTTTGGGTTTCACTGCAGAAGCTCAAAGGGCTGTTCGTAGTGCAAGGATTGGAAGACCTCTTGTGTTCATCAGTAACTCGGGAGTAAATGCCATCGAAGATGACGTGGAGGAGTCTGAATTCGACAGCTGGATCTACCCTACGACCAACGGTGGACCAAGCAACTGGACAGCAAAGGACTTCATCCCTATTACTTTTGTTACTCAGTAATGAACTCTTTGTTTTGAATTTGTAACAGTCAATGTTTTGAAACTTTATGGCCCGGTGTCTTACCCGGGGCACCGTGGCTTCATTTGTGAGGGCTTTTGTGTGCCATTTTCATATATCATTAATAAAAGCATTAGACGTTTCTTGCATTTCAAATTTTGCGCTCCTTGTCTTTCTTTATTATATATTGCAAAACAACTATTTTACACACACTCACATATACAGGTCTCAATCCACTCTGGATCTCACTGGTAACGGCTCTGCTACTGTCAGTTATGACTTTGAAAATCCGATCAACTTAGCCGAAGACGAAGGTGAAGATGACTATGAAGTGCCGGGTGAACTTGCAAGACTGCTACTCCAGGAAGAGAGGGCCATTCAGCCACATGAAGAGCCAGTGGAAACGGTAAATCTGGGTACTGAGACAGACAAGAAGGAAGTCAAGATCGGTGCAAATCTGGAGCTTAGTGTGAAACAGCGGTTGATTCAGATGCTGCATGACTACGTTGAAATCTTTGCCTGGTCTTACGAAGATATGCCGGGGATGGATACTGACATTGTGGTTCATCGCCTGCCTACCAAGGAAGACTGCCCTCCCGTAAAACAGAAGGTTCTCCGTATGCGCCCAGAGATGTCCGAGAAAATCAAGGCCGAAGTTATGAAACAGTTTAACGCCGGTTTTCTAGCAGTAACTTCTTACCCTCAGTGGGTTGCCAATGTGGTTCCGGTACCGAAGAAAGATGGTAAGGTCCGAATATGTGTTGACTACAGGGATCTGAACAGGGCCAGCCCTAAGGATGACTTCCCTCTACCTCACATCGACGTTCTGGTTGACAATACTGCTCAGCATAAGGTATTCTCCTTCATGGACGGTTTCTCCGGTTATAATCAGATAAAGATGGCTCCCGAAGACATGGAGAAGACCACTTTTGTTACTCAGTGGGGTACCTTTTGCTACAAGGTCATGCCTTTTGGGTTGAAAAATGCTGGGGCAACGTATCAGCGTGCCATGGTTGCTTTGTTTCATGATATGATCCATCATGAGATTGAAGTATACGTCGACGATATGATTGCAAGGTCCCAAACTGAGGAGGAACACCTTGACCATCTACAGAAGCTGTTTGACCGGTTGAAGTTGTACAAACTGAGATTGAACCCGAACAAGTGCACCTTCGGAGTGAGATCTGGAAAACTACTAGGTTTCGTCGTGAGCGACAAAGGTATTCAAGTGGGCCCTTCCAAAGTGAAAGCCATACAAGAGATGCCAGCTCCCAAGACAGAGAAAGAGGTCAGAGGCTTTCTAGGACGACTGAACTATATTGCCCGATTCATCTCGCACCTAACTGCTACTTGTGAGCCAATCTTCAAGTTACTGAAGAAAGATCAAGTAGTACGCTGGAACGATGAATGTCAGGCCGCTTTCGAAAGAATCAAAGAGTATCTACAGGAGCCACCCATTCTTATGCCACCAGTTGAAGGGAGACCTCTAATCTTATACTTGACAGTACTTGACAATTCAATGGGGTGTGTGCTGGGGCAGCATGACGAGTCTGGCCGAAAAGAGCATGCTATTTATTACCTTAGCAAAAAGTTTACCGACTGTGAGACCCGATACTCACTGCTCGAGAAAACTTGCTGCACTTTGGCACGGGCTGCTCGCCGGCTGAGACAGTATATGTTGACTCACACTACTCTGTTGATTTCAAAGATGGATCCAATCAAGTATATCTTCGAAAAGCCTGCCTTGTCCGGAAGAATAGCAAGATGGCAGATGATCTTGACTGAATATGACATCCAGTACACGACTCAAAAAGCAATCAAGGGAAGTGTATTGGCAGACCATTTGGCACATCAGGCAGTGGATGATTACCAGTCTATGAACTTTGAATTTCCAGACGAGAATATCATGGTAGTGACTGATTGTGAGACACCTGGACCGGATGAAGGACCTGAGGAAGGATCCCAATGGTCTATGTACTTTGATGGAGCTTCAAACGCTTTGGGTAATGGCATTGGCGCTGTGATCATATCTCATAAAGGCTCTCATACTCCGTTTACAGCCCGACTATGTTTCAACTGCACCAACAACATGGCGGAGTATGAAGCATGCATTATAGGTCTTCGAGATGCAATTGACCTAAGGATTAAGTTTCTAAGTGTCTTCAGAGATTCCTCTCTCGTGATCAGTCAGATCAAAGGAGAGTGGGATACGAAACACCCAAATATTATTCCTTACAAGGAGTATGTATTGATGTTGCTTCCCCATTTCGAGGAGGTAACCTTTGAACATTTCCCAAGAGAGGATAATCAGTTGGCGGACGCGCTAGCTACGATGTCTTCTATGTTCAAAGTCAAATGGGACAACGAGGCTCCCCGGATCATTATTTGGAAATTGGATGAACCTGCACATTGCTGTGATCTTGAGACTGAAGAGGTAACAGAAAAGCCTTGGTATCATGAAGTGAAGAGGTACCTTGAAGCTCAAGAATACCCCGAGGGTGCATCTGTTAATGATAAGAAGTTCCTGAGAAGGTTCGCGGAAAAGTTCTTCATCAGCAATGGAATTATTTACAAACGTAACCATGATTCAACCTTACTGCGTTGTGTGGATAAGATTGAAGCAGAAAGGATCATGGCAGAGCTGCATGAAGGTACTTTCGGAACTCATTCCAGTGGACATACCATGGCAAAGAAAATCCTTCGGGAAGGATATTACTGGTCCACAATGGAAGCCGACTGTTATCAGCATTCTCGGACATGTCACAAGTGCCAGGTCTATGATGATAAGGTGCACATTCCTCCAGTTCCTCTGAATGTCTTGATGACACCTTTGCCTTTTGCAATGTGGGGCATTGATATGGTCGGCGAGATCAGACCTACGACATCCAACGGGCATCGTTTCATCCTGGTAGCAATTGATTACTTTACAAAGTGGGTTGAAGCAGCTTCCTTTGCTACGGTAACCAAGAACGTCGTGGCACGGTTCATTCAGCACAACCTAATCTGTCGATACGGTGTACCAGAGAGGATCATTACAGATAATGGTACCAATCTTAACAACAAGATGATCACTGAGCTCTGCGAGCAATTCAAGATACAACATCATAACTCTTCTCCCTACCGGCCGAAGATGAATGGGGCTGTAGAAGCGTCTAATAAGAACATTAAGAAGATTGTGCAGAAGATGACAGTGACATACAAAGACTGGCACGAGATGTTACCATTTGCTCTTCATGGGTACCGTACCTCAGCACGAACGTCAACAGGGGTAACACCCTACTCCTTGGTATATGGCATGGAGGCAGTCTTGCCCATTGAAGTTCAGATACCCTCTCTCCGGATCATGAAGGATGCAGGTTTGAGTGAAGATGACTGGATTCAGACCCGACTTGATCAACTGAATCTAATCGACAAAAAAAGACTCACTGCTATTTGTCATGGTCAAACGTACCAAAAACGGATGATCAAGGAATTTAACAAGAAAGTCATAAGACAAGAGTATCAAGTTGGGGACCTGGTAATCAAGAGCATTATTCTACCTCAAGGTGATCCCAGGGGCAAATGGACCCCTACTTACGAAGGGCCATTTGTGGTTAAGAACATCTTCTCAGGAGGAGCGATGATTCTAACCACCATGGATGGTGACAACCTTCCTCACCCCGACAATGCAGACATAGTAAAAAGATACTACGCATAATCAAAGACCCGCTAGGTTGACTGGCCTAGGCAAAAATAAGGGCTTCCCGGCGAACCAAAAGGGTTCGGGCAAAAATAAGGGATGAAAATTAAAAAAATCTGTACACCCGGCAAGTCGAAAACCTGAAAAGGTGGCTTGGGCAAAAATGGGTATCCCGGTGGACTGAAAACCCGAAAGGGCGGTCCAGGAAAAAGTTAGGGATTAAAGCATAATACTATGTCTCATTGGATCACCTCGCATCCGGACTTCGGTATCAACTATCAGGCTCGGACGACACCAGTCAATCAGATTCATCTTCAACTAAGCAGCAAAGTGATGAGATGCTTGAAGATATAAAGGCAATAGCAGAGCTGGAACCCAGTGGGACTATTCACATAACTGTTTTGTTTTCTTTTCACAAATTGTATAAATTCTATTTGTTCGGCGGTGTTCTCTTACTAGGACGTCAACCTCTTGTACAAAAACGCCTATTTACAGGCAAACTTCAAAAGCAATACAAGTTCATTTTTCAGACAAATTGCAATTTGTTTTCCTTTATCTGTTTTGTGTTGCAAAGAACGTCCAATGTTCATTTTTGATATATGCATTTGACATTAATTGCTGCTCATAAATATTTTCATGCGAAACAAAGGACTAATTACGAGTGATATCAGAAGTAGGGGCAATAAGAATTGTCTGAGAGGTCTAGTTGCTCTGTCCACCAAGGTACCAAGGTAGGTTCAGCTGAAGAATATGACCAAGATATCGTCACTCCCCGCAGAGTAAGACAGTAATGGTAGCTCGCCCCACTGAGACTTGCAACTACGAAGGAATCAGCAATACTCTCCCCCAAGCAGAGTTAGTCTACCGTCAGCCCCGAAAAGGCTCGGTATCCCCAGAAGGTCTTAATATTCCCCAGCGGAGTATAAAGATATTCTCCAGCAAGCGTAAAGAGCATCCCCGACAGTCTTAATATTCCTCAACAAAATATAAGAATGTTCCCCGGTGAAATACAAGATACCCCCAGTGGAGCCATTTCCCCAGCGTAGTCTAAAAAAGGCTTCCCCAATAGAGTTGAATCATCTTACCCAGTAGATTCTGGAAGCTTATCCCCTGCAGAATACAAATGCATCTCCTCAGTCAAATTCAGAGGTTATCCCCACAAGAGTCTAACTGGGTTATCCTCAGCAAGTTGCAACTGAACGATCATCCCCAGCGAAGTTCTTTCTATCCTCAGCGGAGTTCATCATCAAAATCCCCAACAGAGCTTATCAACGAAATCCCCAGCGGAGTTATTGTTAAAATCCTCAGCAGAGTATCTCTTCCCCACAGAGTAATTCCCCGCAGAGTAATCTCTTCACCAGTTTATTCCCCAACGGAGTCATCCTCTCCTGCAGGTTTATTCTCACAATCATCTTCGTTCATCATCCCCAGCGGAAACGAAGAACTCAACTCTATTCTCCAGCAGCTCCAGGATCTATTTTCCCAGACAAAAATACATTCATAAACATTTCACATTTCATACCTCCTATTTACATACATGATAAAGTGCATACGACACGATCTCATTCATTTTTGAGAACATCATGACATCATGCATTTCATACATCATGACATTGCATACAGCTAACTTTTACCTTTTTCAGGAAAGGGTCAATCAAAAGATGGCTACCATCAACCTTTTCAAGTCCTAGATTAATACCTGTAACAAGCCAGGAAAAATATTTGTGGACGACTGATTGTAGGTTAATACCTGAAACCAGCCAGAAAATTATCTACATGAAGAGATTGAAGATCAATACCTGTAACAAGCCAGGAAGAATTTCTTTCTCAGGTCAGAGATTAATACCTGAAACCAGCCAGGACAACTATCTCATCGGCCAACCTTTCTAAGTTCCAGATTAATACCTGTAGCAAGCCAGGAAAAACATCTGTGGACGACTGATTGCAGATCAACACCTGAAACCAGCCAGGAAATTATCTACATAAAGAGATTGAAGATGAACACCTGTAACAATCCAGGAAGATTTTCTTTCTCAGGTCAGAGATCAATACCTGAAACCAGCCAGGACCACTATCTCATCGGCCAACCTTTCCAAGTTCCAGATTAATACCTGTAGCAAGCCAGGAAAAACATCTGTGGACGACTGATTGTAGATTCACACCTGAAACCAGCCAGGAAATTATCTACATATAGAGATTGAAGATTAATACCTGTAACAAGCCAGGAAAACTATTTTTCTTTCTCAGGTCAGAGATCAATACCTGAAACCAGCCAGGACAATTATCTACTCGACCAACTCAAACAATTCAACAATCACTTTTGGAGCATCTTTAAGCCCATCTCCAACAACTTTCTATCACATCTCCAGATGGAATCTATAAGCCCATCCTCCTACCAACAATCTCCAAATGGCATCTGTAAGCCCATTCCTGACATCACAATGCTGATACTACACCATGCGAGTGCAAATTTCTGGGCACTTTAGTGTTCAATCATCTTCCACCTTCGGATCACGAAAGGCACGCAAGCCAATCTACATCCTCAGGTTTAAGAAGATTGAACAGGGGCAACTGTTGTACCCCAAAATTTGCCCTCTCATGTTTTCCAAAGTCTTCCCCCTATATGGTTAGTCACAAACACTGGCCTAATGAAAATAAAGTTTTTTTGAAGATGAACAAAGTGTCTTTCGATTGGGCATTTGGCACTCTTCGATCAGGCTTTGATTAGTAAGCTTCGATTAGGTGTTTGGAACCTTTCGATCAAGCTTTGGTTCACCAGTCTTCGATTGGGAATTTGGCACTCTTCGATCAACCCTTGAGTAGTAAGCTTCGATTAGGTGTTTGGAACCTTTCGATCAAGCTTTGGTCTGCAAGTCTTCGATTGAGCGCTGGACCCCCCTTCGATCAAGTCAATGTCATAATGCTTCGACTATGCACTAGCTACTTCAGGCTTACCTTCGACTCACCAGGCAAGAGGCTCATTCGAAGAACATGTAAATGACTCATTCGAAGAAGCATTCAGAAGGCCCATTCGAAAGGTACATGAGAAGTCCATTCGAAGGAGGCAACACAAGACCCTTCGATTAGCATGAACAAGACCTTTCGATTGGCCTGTTAACAGTGTCTTTCGATTGAAGTTTCAATTAGTACCCTTCGATTGGTATATGGACAAATGCCCTTCGAATGGCATTTCAGTGCAGAGTTTCCCTGAATAAGAACATCAGAACGAAATGACCTTCGAATGGCATTTCAGTACAAAGTCTCTCTTAATCTAAGATGCTCTGATGAAGGAAGTTCTGAACACTTCGAATCAGAATTTAGACTCATCACAAGGCCAAGGGCTGGTCGAAGTTGTCTAATAGAGAATGTTAAAAAACAGGTTCGAATTGGGAATCAAGCAATCGAAGCAAAGAGAGGCTCAATCGAAGAGAGCAGGTTCGAAGGGAAGTGGATCTGAAGGGAGTCAGCTTTTGAGTTCCATCAAGTTGGAGGCCCAAAACAACTCAGAGTAAGTTGGCAGTAACGCATGAAAACAGAAACGCATGATTAGATCAAATATAGCAAGTCTTTATGGAAAATCAAATCAAATCTCTTCACCATAATGGACCAAGATTTGATACACAAATGTTGACCTAATTTCTTTTATCCATATAAACCTCAAGCCTCACAAGTCACACACACGTGAAAAACACATATACAAACTCTGCAGAAACGACCATACAACCTTGAAAAAAGTGTGAACAGTGAGAGATACAAAACAACCTTGGAGGCAGATTCAGACCAAAAGAAAGACGCAACTCTCTTTCCATCAACCTCCTGAAGCGAGACCAATCAAAAACCAAGCTTTTCATCATCTAAATCGCACTGTAAGTGTTCTAGAAAACGCCTCTGAACATGAAAACGCAACTCATCATTCTTGCATCTTTTCTTTAAAATATTGACATATTTGTGATTGTTATTTGATTTAGAATGTTTTGGCATTGTCCAATTTAATTTTCATGGCCTCTAACCCCATATATAGAACCTAGGGTTCCTGTTCTTGTTTTTAGGCGTCTATGTCACAGGAAAAATCAATGCAAACCATGGTTACAGGGATGACCA
Source organism: Vicia faba (assembly GCA_948472305.1). Taxonomy (NCBI): domain Eukaryota; kingdom Viridiplantae; phylum Streptophyta; class Magnoliopsida; order Fabales; family Fabaceae; genus Vicia; species Vicia faba. Next base: position 361,344,596 of record OX451735.1, read on the forward strand.
GGATGAAGAGACGAGTACGTTGGTACTCTTGGATTTAATTTTCATGGCCTAGGAGAGACGTTTGAACGACCCCACGAAACTTCTTGCAGATAAAAATCTGCAGGTAAAAAAACCAGGGTCGTTTGAAGAAGACAATGGCGTGTCCTTGTGCTATTGGTCCATTCAAATCATTAGCGCGTTCTTTTTATTTGTAGGCCTAGCGTTTTGTTTGTTTATATAATATTTATTTCTTAATCCAATAACAATAATGCAGTGTAGTTGGATTGGTGAAGCGTGCGTTGCAAAACCCCCTGGGACCTGGATTCGAATCCCAGGTCCCCCAAAACTTTAAAATATTTTGCTTTCAGGTAATCCCATGCAGCGTGTGAGAACGTGGTCCACCATATGCCTCAGACGCCCAATCGCCAGGTGGTTCCAAATCCAGATCCAGTGGTCCAGGATGAGGTTCACCATGAACCTTGGTCAACAAATGTCCAGGCAATCTGAAAGTCAAACGAGGTTGTTTGAATCTGGGCCTGGAATTTCCATCAACCTCCCTTCTTCATGCCCAACACCCCCAAAGTTTGCTTATGTTTTTATCTTCTTTTCATATTTCTTTTGCTTTTTATTACTATTATTAAAAACTAACTAATTAATTAACAAACTAACCTCTTTTTTTTTTCATAAAAAAAAACAGAAATCAAAAGTATTCTTTTCATCATTAATTTCATTATTTTTGTAAATAAACCATTAACCAATTAATTTAGTTTTAATTAGGTTTAAACTTAACATTTTTTGCAATAAATAAAAATTGATTTAGAATTAGGGTTTTGACATGTTTTTACCTTTCTAATTTTATTTCCTTAATTAAAATAAAACTAAAAAAATATTTTCTTTAATTCCATTATTAATTTAGACTTGATTCTTAATTCAAAAAAGACCAAAAATATGCTTTCTTTAAAAAAGGGTCAAAACCCTAAAGGACAATCTGGTTCAATTTCCTCGCGCGTATTATTTTGATCCATATAATTGTAATTGCTCCGAGGATGTAATAGTTTTAACTTAGGATTTTATTTACCGCTTTTATTTACTTTTTCGCAATTTACTTTTCAAGGGTTTGTTTTTGGCGATGTAAATACCTGACGCCTTGTAATAGCTTAGTTTTATTTTCCGCAACCATTAACTGCTAGATGTATGAATAATAGGCTATGCATGACAAGATCTATCTTAACTTAAAATCAACAGTAGCTCACCATGACATGTAAAGATAATATAAACATAAAATTGACACACTCGCACATGCCACTCTTAGGGTACGCCTCACTTGGTTGCCACAAACGTGGTCATTAAGTATAGGATGTTTTAGAGGTCGTCCTTTTGTCCAAAGATCATAAGTTGCCTCAAAACGGTTGCCTCGGAAAAATGATCTAAGACATTAGGATTACCACTAAGGCGTCCTAACGTTGCTTTAGTGACCACACGCCCCTTAAATCGAATTGACCCGAAAACTCCAACGACGGTGCTACCTACTCCTCAATAGTGGGATAGCACTGTCTAAAGGACATTTGCACAGTTTAATTCCTTTTTGAGTAGGTAGAGGTTCTTAAGTACTTGCTCCTTTTAAAAATAAAACAAACTTTTCGCACTTACACTCTATTCAAAAACAAAACTCTTTTCAAAATCCACAAACACAAAGAAAAGCAAACTTTTGAAAACATACTGAGCAAGTACCTAAGAGCCCGTGGATAACCACGGATAGAAAGGGTGCTAACACCTTACCTTTCTATAATCTACCTCCCGAACCCGAGAAACATCTCGAAAAGGAATTTTTCTGTGCTTTTGTCCTTTCCTTGTTGGATAAAATAAAAGACGGTGGCAACTCTTGCTTACCGCGACATTTTGCAAAAACAAACGCAAACGCGAACCAGCATTCCAAAACAGTCAGTTCTCATTCCCACCGATCACACGGTCGATGCATCTTTTCCAAATTGTTGTTTTTTGCTATTTGGCTTCGCTTTGGCTATTGTTTGCTCCAAATTTCTTCCTACTCTATTATACTTTAATTTTCCTTGATATTTTTAACATGTGTGTTGATTGTGCAAGGTAAATTTGGATGATTTTTGATCATGTAATTATTACTCGATTATTTGATCGTAAAACTCGTTTGGACTTTTGATTTGTGGTCCAATTTTGCGTTCGACACGCATGCCATTGTTTTATGCTTTGTATCTTGTATAATGGTATTTTGTACAGGTGCTCGGAAATACGGATGTGTCGATACACATTCCATTCTTGGTTTGCCTAATTGCATTTTGTGTAGGCACTTTATGATACGGATGTGTCTGTTACATATTCTGATCTTGCTTATTGATTCTTCGACGCATATTCTCACTGAATTTCTTTGTTGATGCTAGCTTGCTCGAAGTTTTCTGGGTTTCTGATTTTTGCTTGCTTGATACAGATTGTTATCCGTTTGGTATTTCTCTCATATCTTTTTACCGCATTCGTTATTGAATTCTTTACTTCTTTCTAGAGATCATGAGAAGTAGGAAGCAGGAAATAAAGAGCGTGCGCTCAAAGTATCTGTTTACAGACCTGTAGCAGGAACCGCTTTTTGTATGCTAATTGTGATTGTTTAAAATCCTACCTTTGAAGTAGGTATTTCACACATGTGTTTACATTTGTGCTCGCATTATATTACAGATAATAAGTCCTCAAAAGTAGGCAAGCGGGGAGGGTCCCTAATCGACCCCCACACATTCTAGTCTGTGTCATCCTTAGCTCATGTTGTACGTCAATGCTTCGATGTTGTGTAGATCATGGTTATTAAGTCGTCAAGTGGAAAAGGGTTATGTGATCAATCCCTCACATTTTGTCTTGAGCTCGCGTTGGTCGAAATTGATGCTCCGTGCTATTTTCTTCTATCTTCTCCCTGCTTGTTTGTCTCGGTTGATATGACCCCTTGGCTAAAGCATTCCTACCTGATTTTATACCTACCATGATCATCCATATCATGGTTAGGCATTTGACTTGAGTTAGCATGTGCTCCTCATGACATATTGTTTGTGCTCTCTTGAGCTTGTTGGCTTGGTTGCTTGATTTCGTCTTTATGTGCATGTTTTGAGATGATATACCCTCGGCATGTTCCCTTAGGAGCTCTCGTTTTAACTATAGATGATGATTCGAGATAGACATAGTTTAGGTGATAGACCCTTTCTAAGCTCCTTTAGGACTTCTTGATTTATCTATAGATGATGATTTGAGATAGACATTAGGATTGTTATCCATGCATGTCAACATAAGTTAGAGTTTCCCCTTCAAAACTCAACTTTAGGGTCAATCATTTGTGTGATAACATTAGGGACAGATTTAGGTTAGTCTCCCTTAGATGTTTTCTTTTCTTTTGCATCCTTTGCATAATAAAACAAAAACCTTTCTTTTCTTTTTCTTTGAAAATCATAAAACACTTAAAACTTTCAAATCCTTTCTCGAAGTAAAAAAGACAAACCAACACCTTTCTTTTTGCCAATCGGCATTTATTTTCTAATAACATGTTAGTTCCCTTCCGCTACAGGTCGTAAGTCTCTAAAGGTCGAGCCGCGATGGACTGATTCGAACCTAACATTGTTCAATTAAAAAACACAAAAAAACCGAAACATGAGAGCCAAACTACGGCTTCTCTGATTTCTTAGAATGGATACGTAGGAATTGGGGTAGGGCCCGAACAAGCACAACTTTTATTTTTTCGATACATTCTTTTCTCCTTTATTTTGCATGCATTCCTCTTTTGCATTTTCTTTTAACTTTAAGCCTTAGACATATATTTTATACACCCATAAGATAGACAACAAGAGTGGATACCTTAGAGTACTACGAGCGTGTGGGATGCTAATACCTTCCTCTCCCGTAATAGACTCCCTTACCCGATCTCTCGGTCATTCGACAATGATTTCACCCCCTTCAGGTTTTCTTGAAGTTTACCTTTACCTTCCTGTGGGATAAAAAATGTTCAATGGCGACTTCATTGATATTTTATCAGATGACTGTTCAGCCGGTTGTTTGACCCATGTTAAGGATGCCGATTGGTTTCTTTGTCTTCTTCTTCTTGTTGTTAGCGATGAGCGCATTCAATTCTTCTTGCCCCTTGGCTAAGCTTAGGAACATATCTTGGAACAGAGCATTCTGAGCCTGGAGATCTTTGACTTTCTGTTCGAGAGGCATTTTTGCTAAAATAAATAGCAAGAAGATGAGAAACATGTCTTAGAAACCTGTTATGCAATGATATGTATGGCATGTAGATGCATATGCAATGTTTTCAAGGACCTCATGGGATTTAAATTTGTTAATCAAAATGGAATAGAAACAAAGACTCTTATTAGTAAGTTCAAATTATGACTGCCTCTTAGGCTTACAATGAAAACAAAAGGGTTACAAGGAAACAAATTATGAACTCCTAAAACCTAAGACTCAAGTCTCCCATTGATGCTTCCTCTTTGTGTTGACATATGCATTAAGGATCTTCTCTTCGTGAATTCATTTTGTCAGCTCCAACACTTTCTTCTCACTAGAATAGAACTGAGTCTCAAAGGTGTCCATTTCTTCTTTCAATTGAATCCAAGACTTTTGTAGCTCTTCAAGGTCAGTAGGCATATCTGGATGAAAAATGGTATGAGGAATATCTCCTTCAATAGTAGGGTCCACAATTACTGGTAGGACAACATGATATGGCATTATAAGATTTTGAGCACGAGATCGCACCCATCTGAGGTAGGGCTCCAAAGGGATGGAGTTTTTCTGTCCCAAAGTCTTGCTATCAATCTTATTCACCATGCCCCAAGCACGTATAAACTTTTGACAGTAACCTTGAGGATCGTTCTCGTAATCAAATACAATACCCTAAATAAGCATAACATGAGGATTGTACCTTTGAGCATAACCAAATTGATGTAGAGCTAGAGAATGGTTATAAGTAATACCTTCCCTTATGCCAAGGAGTGGTACATTAGGGAATTCCCCATAACAGTAAATAAAAGTGATGTCCTCCCAAAATCGGGAACACCAATAGATATATGACTGAGAAAGTGATATCATCCTTTGAGACCACTTCAAACCTTATTCATTTTTCATCACTGATTGGGGAAGGTGCGAAATAAACCATATGGATAGTAAAGGTATGAAACACATGAAAGTCCCTCGCTCTCTCATAGTACGAGTCTGAAGAGAGTGCTAAGTATCTCCAAGAAAAGTAGGCACATGATTATGAGTAAGAAATATTTTGATGGCGTTCACATATATGAGTTGGTCTGGATTAGGGAGTAGTACCAAACCATAGACCGACAGAGCCAAGATCTCTCAAAAGCATGAAAACTCATAGCATCTAGAAACAACTGAGCCTTCTCTATTAGAAATTTAGCAAGAAGACCTTTAACTCCACTTCTTGTTTCCCAATTAGACACAATGTCGGACCGCTTCAGATGTAAGGCTGCTGCAATAACTTCAGGTTTTGGAACTTTCTCTAAACCGGTGAAGGGTGTCTGATCAATAATAGGTACTCCAAGTATCTTTGAAAACTCTTCCATTGTGGGTACCAACTGATAATCTGGGAAGGTAAAACAATGATGCTTAGGATCAAAGAACTGGAACAGAACACTTATCATGTCTTCTTCAAAACCTGATATAACCAAAATGAGTAGATAACCATGTCTCTTGGTGAATTGATATTTTTTGGGTGTAGGATCTTTCACACAAGAAATAATACCCAAACATGAATCCTTAAAGTAAATCAGACAAAGCATACTGTTGTACCCCAAAATTTTCCCTCTCATGTTTTCCAAGGTTTTCTCTTACATAGGTGGTCACAAACATTTGATTAAAGAAAAATAAAGATTTTGAAGATAAAAAAGGAGTCTTCGATTGGAATATGGACAGGAATCTTTGATTGGCCTTGGGACAAGGTCTTTCGATTGGCATTTTAACAAGGTCCTTCGATTGGCATCTGAATAGGATGTCTTTTGATTGTCATCTGGACAAAGAGATTCAATTGGGCATCTGAAACCCTTCAATCAGGCACTGGACCCCCTTTGACCAAGCTTGGTTCACAAGGCTTCGAGTGTGCATTAGCTACTTCAGGCTTGCCTTCGATCCACAAGGCAGAGGTTTCCTCAGACTTGTCTTGGATTCACAAGGGCAAAGATTTCTTCTATAATTACCTTCAATGCACAACGCAAAGACTTCCTCTGTGTTTGCTTTCAATGCATAGGGCCAAGACCCCTCAACACAGTTTTTGCACTATGACACCCAATATGACCCCTTCGAAAGAGTATCCCAAAGGCCCATTCGAAGGACACACATTGGTGGCCCATTCGAAGGAGGCAACAAAAGACTATTCGAAAGACACTCAAAAAGTCAATTCGAAGGAGGCCATCGGAGCAATTTGAAGGAGGCCATCAGAGCCATTTGAAGGAGGCCATCAGTGCCATTCGAAGGAGGCTATCAGAGCCATTCGAAGGAGGCTATCAGAGCCATTCAAAGGAGGCCATTAGAGCCATTCGAAGGAGGCCATCAGGGCCACTCGAAGGAGAGCATTCAAAAGTCAAATCTCCACATACATTCAAAATTCAAAAAAGGACAAGATCCCATGTGTTTGGCCAACGTTACAAATTCTCATTCCTGGATTTGAAACCAATAATCAAGGCTGTTTAAACCTTTGCCTTCTTTTCCCCTCTACCCCCTCTATATAAAGAGATCACAAGTGTTGCATTAGACACGAGGAGATTTCCTAGAAAAAGAGAGTACTCACACCACCATAGAAAGGATCAAAATTCTAGCTAGTTTTCTTTGCAGGCACCCTCAATCCAGACAAAGGATATATTCGTGTTTTTGAGATTCCCAAGAATCTGTTCCAAGCCAAGCCACGCTCATATCGAAGCATCTCCAGTGGGTAAGAATTTATCCAAACTGAAACTGCATTTCTACGTATTTTAAATACATAGTATTGGTATATATGTGTTGCTAATACCATTTGTGGTTATATGAGCATATCATACACAAGATAATATGCAGGAATAAAATCATGCCATCGAAAGGCATGACATGATCTTCCTTTTGAAACTCCACGTTAAAATAAGCTTAGGCTTGAGGACAAAAGATTCGAATTAGGGATAAGGACCTGGGTTCGATACCCAGGTCCTGCATCTTTATTTTTTTTCCATCATTTGCCTTGCAGGTTCAATTCGAAGAACAAACTCCCTCCTTGGATCGAAGAAGGCAACATCCCTTCTGGATCAAAAATCCCATCCCCTTCATAGAATCAAAGGACAACATCTCTTTTGGATCGAAAAGTCCATTCTCCTTGCAATCGAAGGAGTCCCTTTTTCTTTTTGTATTTTATTCTTTGTTTCATTTCTTTATTGACTCCTTTTCTATTCAACTTGACATTAAATAAAAAAATCACAAAATTCGGCTTAGACATTTTAATTAAATAATTAAATAATAATTTAATTGATTAATTTATTTTAACCATTTTCATAACTTAAAACAAATTAGAATTTATGACTTAATTCAGATTTATAATTTTCTTTTCATAATAAAAAAAACAACCAAAAAGATTTTTATTTCTTAGGATATTTGTTAGACGTTATTTTCTATTTCACGCGCGTTTATTTAATTCTGTATTTTTATTAATGATGTACCTGCCCACTGGATGTAATATATTAAAACTAGGACATTTACTGCTTTATCCCCCTCATTCTTGAACAGTGCAAATCCCCTCCCTAAAGCATTGTAATAGCGTAGATTTAAATTCTTACACTTTAATATCCTACAAAATATATTAAATGCTAGTAACTAGGCGTGTATAATAAGACTAATAATCAAACGCTAGCAAACTTATCAAAAGATAAATAACTGAATTGAACACAATTTCACACAAGCACCTCTAGGGTATCCCACTTTGGTCGCCTTTAAGAAATAAAACAGTCATGAGGCAGGAACGCTTTAGCAAAGACCCATAAATCAAAAAAGATCATAGTCCCTCGATGACCCTACAGTTGCCTTTCGGTAAATGATCTAGTCCCTAAAAGAAAATTGCTAAAGCGTCTCCACAAGTTGCCTTCGTGACTGTAAAACGTCCCTTCAATCGTCCCTCAACATCCAACGATAAGGATACCAAATCACTAGTAGTAGGATAGCATTGTCTAAAGGAAAAGAGGAAAAAATGACCCTTTTCAAGTAATAAAGTAGATAGTTGTTAGAAGTTTGCTCAAACATTTTGCACTTACACAAAAAAAAAACTACTTTTCAAAAACAATTTCAAAACACTTTGTATACTTTCCTTATTATCCTGAGAAACATTACAACATTCTCCGTACTAAGGCGTTTTCAAAACATTTTCAAACACAAAGCACAAAGGTATTTTTAAAATGAGAAAACCTCTAAGAGCTCGTAGAAAACTATGGATGGAAAGGGTGCTAACACCTTCCCTTTCCATAATCTACCCCTTACTCAGAAAATCTCGAAAAGGTCTTTTTCTGTTCTTTTCACCCTTTCCTTAATTTGGATAAAAGAAATGACGATGGCGACACTTTCTTACCGCACATTTGCGTACAAAATGCAAAACCAATATATTAAACAGTCGGTTTTGCCACCGTGTCACAGAACTGGAAACTCTGTCGGGGATATAAAAAAAAGTGGGGTTACCTTAGAGTTAGTTCATTTTAAAATTGTTTTAATGGCTTGCTTTGTATGCTTTATCATTGGAGGGTTTGTTTGGGTTGTTACTATGGATCCTACACCTGGATATAGGGTACCTTTTAGGTAAGTAGCAATAGATCGTGGAAACTGTGTGGGGTATACCAACACGGTCGAATCGATAGCTACATTGATCCGACACTTTGGTTGGTACCGGTAGCCCTTGAGTAATCAAGGAGAATATGGGGCCGCTGCATGGTGTCATAAAGCATCAACTGACCTTAGAACCTTTAATTGAACAACTTGGATATTAGGACGTGGTGAGATAGCTGTCTTTGGTGTATCCCGAAAGTCGGTTGATACTCGATGCTACACTCATTGAGATCTGACTCCCGAGTTTTGTTTGGTGGCAAGTCAATTGTCTATCAGAACAAAACTTATGGGGAGGATCAGTGATATTGAGATCCCTTAGGATCCGATTATTATTTATAGGACAGGTTGAACCAATCAAAACTTCAAGAGGGTATTACCTTAAAACCCATGCAAGCCTTAAACCTAAGGTCTTTGTGTGATTTGCTTGTGCTTGCTATATCTGTGATTTCTTAGCATAACCATGACATCATAACATGGCATATCATACTAACAATTTCAAGGATTTTCTAGGGCTTATCTTTGTCTTGTCTTGTAAGACATGGAATCCACTCGCAGGAATACTATACAAGTCAACCTCGTAAGGGTACCTCCTCAACTCAAGTACTTGGCATCAAGGGTCCCTGAAAGCTCTCCATTCACTGAAAGACATGGTCGACTTCTTAACTTAGTCACCTCAAACCCTAATTAAGAAATGATAAAAGTGCTCTTTCAGTTCTTTGACCTGCTACATCACTGCTTCACTTTTCCTGATTACCAGTTAGTGCCTACTATGAAGGAGTTTTCTCAGTTATTGGGGGTACCTATCCTTAATCAGTTACCATTCAACGGTATGGAAAGATACCCAAAGCCTGAAGAGATTGCTCAAGCTCTGTATTTACAACAGGAAGATATAGTGGCAAATTGAGAAATTAGAAGAGGCATAAAGGGATTTCTAGCTAAGTTTCTGTTTGAGAAAGCTCGCCATTTTTAGGATACCCTGGATTTACAAGCTTTTGAAGAAGTGTTGGCTCTTCTCATCTATGGGGTGGTGTTATTTCCTGATCCTGATCAACTCATAGATGTGAATGCAGTCAAGGTTTTTTTGTCTCATAATTCGGTGCCTACTTTACTTGGAGATATTCTACACTCTCTGCATACTCGCACTCTAAAGAGAAGAGGGACCCTTTTGTGTTTCACTCCTCTGTTGGATAGGTGGTTTATTTCGCACCTACCTCGGTCTATTTTGAAGAATGAGCAGGGTATGATATGGTCTCATAGGTTGATGTCCCTCACACATTTGAATATTCATTGGTGTTCTCGATCCTTGGAGAATGTTACCATCATTGATCGCTGTGGGGAATTACCTAATGTCCCTCTCTTAGGCATTAGGGGAGGAATCACTTATAATCCCTGTTTGGTGTTACGACCGTTTGGTTATGCTAGAAGGGATGGTCCTCATGATCCACTGGTTCAAGGAATCATCTTTGACTATGAGAATGACGCTCAGAGTTATCATAAGAGGTTCATTCGAGCTTGGGGCATGGTAAACAAAGTTGATAGCAAGACATCGGGGCACAAGAATTCCATCCCTCTTGAGGCTTACCTCAGATGGGTGCAAGATCGTGCTCAATGTCTTATGATGCCTTACCCCATCGTATTACCTGTGATTATGGAGCCAATTGCTGAGGGAGACACTCCTTATGTTGTTCTTCATCCTGACATGCCAACTTATTTTGAGGAGCTACAGAAATCATGGATCTAACTCAAAAAAGAACGGGATACCTTTAAAACCCAATTCTACGCCAGTGAGAAGAAGTTTTTAGAGCTCACCAGGTTACTTCATGAAGAGAAGAGTATAAATGCTTACATTGCACCAAAGAGGATGCGCCTGTGGGAAGCTTGAATATTTCTTTAGAGAGTTTATTTTTGCTTTGTTACTTCCTTTGTAAGCCCAAAAGGCATCATTGTGATCGTTAAAACTTCTTAATGCAATTAACGTTTGTTCTCTTTCTGTTTAAGAAAATTTAAGTTCTAGAAATATTTGAAATCATTGCATACATATATCATACATATCATTGCATAAATAGGTTTCAAAGCAGGTTGCTCATCTTCTTCGTTGTTTATTTCAGCAAGTAAAGATATGGCTTTTGAATGAAACATCAAATATCTCCGTGCACAAAACACCCAGTTCCAGTAAATGATCATGGCTCTAGCTAAAGGGCAAGAAGATCTGAAGACTCTCATACTGAAGGACAAAAAGAAGAAGCTAAAGAAGCCAACTGGGTTAGTGAATCTGGGAAGAAGGATCAGAGGACCAGTGCGGCGAGCGTCAGAACTAGAAACTTCATCAAAAGAAGGAGACAATAAGGAAGGGGAGATGAGAGAGGAAGACCTCAGCCCGGAGGATTCTGATGATGAATCATATTATGATGAGGAGCAGTATCCTCCTGCTGATGATAAATACAAAAAGCTGGAGGATTGTCTGAATGCAATAAAAGTCTAGAAAGCACCTGGGCTGGATTTTGAGGAGCTGGGCTTGGTTTCTGGGGTTGTCATCCCGCAAAAGTTCAAGGTTTAGGTGTTTGCTAAATATGATGGAGTCTCATGTCCCAAGATGCATCTCTGATCTTATGTGAGGAAGATTCAGCCCCACATGGCCGACATGGATTTATGGGTCCACTTCTTCCAAGAACATCTATCTGGGACTCAGCTAGAGTGGTTCTATCAGCTGGAGGGGACTAATATTCGTAACTGGGAAGACCTGGAGGCTACCTTCTACAAGCAATATCAGTATAATGCAAACCTTGCTCCCACTCGTACACAACTCCAAAGTATGGCTATGGGTTCAAGCGAGGGTTTTAAAGACTATGCCCAGAACTGGAGATACCTAGCAGGAAGAGTCCAACCGCCTCTGTCTGATAGGGAATTGGTGGATATGTTCTTAGGTACTCTATTTGGTCCATTTTTCAACCATTTAATTGGAATCTCCTCGGTTGGTTTTACTGAGCTGATCCTAACTGGAGAAAGAGTGGAAGCTGGTATTAGAAGTGGCAAGATTCAATGGGAGGCCTCTTCAAAAGCAGAAAAGAGAACTTTTGTGGGAAAGAAAGAGGTCACTGTTGTTTACACTCAAAGGAATCAGTGCAGAACCAAACACCGTCCAACGGTAGGGGCTGTTATGATACCCAAGCCTGCAGCTGCTTAACAACGAAACAATCAGCCCAGAGCAGAAAGACCTGTAAGACAATTCACCCAGATAAATGTGACTTTGTCTCAAGTGTTTCCCCACCTGCTGAAATCCAATCTGGTTATCTTGATGGAAGCTCCCAAGAATCCCAACACCGCGTCCCCTTGCTACAACCCAAATGCTCGATGTGCTTACCACTCAGAAAGTCCAGGTCGTGATACAAACGACTGTTGGGATTTGAAAAACAAGGTGCAAGACCTGATCGAGGCAAAGGAGATTGAATTTGATCCTCTTGAGATTTCCATTGTTATAACTGCTCCCATGCCCAAGCACGGTCGTGGTGTTAATGTTGCCATTGATGATACGTTCGTTACTTCTGTTGAGGAACTTGTTACTCCTCTCATGACCGTTAAGTGGAATCTCTTGTAAGCCGATTTATTTCCGAGCTTTGGTGAAAATTTCCATTTGTGTTCATCTCTACCGACTGGTTGTTGTTTGTTGAAAGCAGGTGTCCAGTGCCTGATGGATGATAAATAGATCTTATTTGAGAAGACTCCCGTCACAACTATTTCTTGTAAGAATGTTTCAATTATAACCATTTCCGCCAATCCTCCCAGGGTCTCCACCAAAAGACCCGTCAGGATTACATCTGCTCCGAAGTTAGCTCCTCTGATCATTACTATGCCAGGGCTAATCCCATACTCCTCGGACAAGGTTGTTCCCTAGAACTATGGGGCTGGCGTCTATTACCACGGCATCAAGTAAGACTGGTTGGCTACTGAAGACCAAGTCTCTGAAAATATTGATCCCGACATTGGCAACATCGTTAGGACCAGCAAAATACCAAGAAGTGGAAAAGTGTTCTCGCCTGAAATTTCTCCTCCAAAAGCCGTTACTATTCCTATGATAATTCCTATTGTTGTTCATGCTGATACTACCACCGCAATTCCTTTGGTTACCCTTGTTGCCACCCCTATCACCGAGTCGGCCGAGACTCGGAGAAAAGACATATTCATTGAGCATGTCCAGACGAAGGCGCATTCAGAATCTATTCCAGAGGCTTCCAAGAAGGAAATGGAAGAAATTTTGAAGATAATAAAAAAGAGAGACTACAATATGGTCGAATATATGGGGCAGACCCCTTCCAAGATTTCAATGTTAGCCCTATTATTGTGCTCTGAAGCTCATGCAAAGGCTTTAGTGAAATTTCTCAAGACCGCCCATGTGCCACAAGAAACCTCTGCTGACTAATTTGAAGATTGTGTGGCTAGTTTGACGGCTGATAGAAGTTTGGGTTTTTCCGATCCTGATCTGACACCCAGAGGAAGAAAACACAATGATGTGCTGCACGTATCCATCGAATGAAGGGGCACTACTTTGGCCCATGTTCTAGTAGATACTGGTTCATCATTGAACATGCTGCCTAAGAAGGCTCTGGACATATTAGACTGTGAAGGTTTGACTCTGAAGCCCAACAACATTATGGCATGGGCTTTCGAATGTTCAAAAAGAATGGTGCATGAGGAGGTGGATATCCCCATCAAAGTTGGTTCTCAGATATTTGACTCCACCTTCTACGTGATGGATACCAGACCATCTTATTCTTGTTTGTTGGGTCGCCCTTAGATCCATGCGACGGGAGCTGTCACGTCTACTCTACATCAGATGATGAAGTACTCGGTGAAAGGAAATATTATCACGGTACACGGTGAAGAAGAGTACATGGTAAGCCACCTGAACTCTTTCAGGTATGTGGAAATGGATGGCGAGTTCATCGAGACTCCTTGCCAGAACTTCGAAGAGGTGCCCCAGACCATGGCTGCAACTGAGACTGTTACAAATGCACCGAAGATCAACATACCTCCCATGAAAATGGCTTCTCTCAAGGACGCCAAAGCAGTTATTGAAGAGGATGGTTGTACCATTTGGGGCCAACTCCCTGACATTCCGTACAGATCTGATAAGTTTAGCTTGGGTTTCTCTTCAGGGGCTCAAAGGGTTGTTCGTCGTGCTTGTGCTGGAGGACCTCCCCTATGCATCAGCAACCATGGGGTCAATGCTTTAGAAGACAGTGATAGTGACTATGACATGGATTGATTGATCTTCCCTACTACCAACGGTGGACCCAGTAACTGGACAACAAAAGACTTTGTACCAATTACTTTTATTCGGAAGTAATTGTCTTTTTGTTTTCAGATATGTAATGATTAAACAATATAAACTCTATGGCCACATGTCTTACCCGGGGGCACAATGGTTTATTTGTGAGGATTATCATGTTTTAATTCCATATGTCATTAATAAAGCATTGGACGTTTTGCATACAAATTTTGCGCTCTCTATTTTTCTTTTCTACTTTTTACTTTGTCAATATAGCTATGCTCTTGCACACACTCACATATCAAATTGCCGATCCATATCCACTCTGGATCCCATTGTTAACAGTTCTGCTATTACCGGTTATGACTTTGAAAATCCGATCAACCAAGCCAAGGAAGAAGGTGAGGAAGATTGTGAGGTACCCGGAGAATTTGCCAGGCTGTTACAGCAAGAAGAAAGGGCTATGCAGCCTCATGAAGAGCCAGTTGAGACAGTGAACTTGGGCATAGAAGAGGGCATAAAAGAAGTTAAGATAGGTGCAAATTTGGAGTTTAGTGTCAAACAATGGTTGATTCAGATGTTGCATGATTATGTGGTGATCTTTTCCTGGTCATACTAAGGCATGGCAGGACTTGACACTGATATTGTGGTTCATCGCCTGCCAACTAAAGAAGATTTCCCTTCAGTAAAGCAGAAGGTTCACCGTATGCGCCCTGAAATGTCAGAGAAGATCAAAGTAGAAGTTATGAAACAATTCAATGTTGGGTTCTTAGCTGTCACTTCTTATCCCCAATGGGTTGCTAACATAGTCCTAGTACCTAAAAAAGATGGAAAAGTACATATGTGTGTGGAATACAGAGATTTGAACAGGGCAAGCCCCAGAGATGACTTCTCGCTTCCCCACATTGACGTTCTGGTTGACAATACCGCACAGCATAAAGTTTTTCCTTTATGGACGGTTTCTCCGGCTACAATCAGATCAAGATGGCACTCAAAGACATGGAGAAGACAACCTTTGTCATACAATGGGGAACTTTCTGTTACAAAGTGATGCCATTTGGGTTGAAGAATGTTGGGGAAACCTATCAGTGAGCCATGGTAGCTTTGTTCCATGACATTATTCACCATGAGATAGATATCTACGTTGATGACATGATAGCCAGGTCTCAAACTGAGGAAGTGCACCTTGATCATCTACAAAAGCTGTTTGATAGGATGAAGACGTACAAGCTGAGGTTAAATCCGAACAAGTGCACCTTCGGGCTAAGGTCTGGTAAACTCTTAGGTTTCATTGTCAGTGACAAAGGTATTCAAGTAGATCCTGCAAAGGTCAGAGCTATACAAGAGATGTCGGATCCTCACACTGAGAAGGAAGTTAGAGGTTTCTTGGGACGCCTAAACTAAATTGCCAGGTTCATTTCCCATCTAACTGCGACTTGTGATCCAATCTTCAAACTCCTGAAGAAAGATCAAGTGGTGATGTGGAATGACGAATGCCAGACTGCAGAATCAAGGAATACCTACAAGAGCCTCCAATTCTGATGCCTCCGATTGAAGGAAGACATTTGATAATGTGCTTAATAGTATTAGATAATTCAATGGGGTGTGTGTTGGGGAAGCATGACGAGTCTGGTCGAAAAGAGCATGCAATATACTACCTTAGCAAAAAGTTTACCGATTGTGAAACAAGATACTCACTGCTCGATAAAAATTACTACGCTTTGGCATGGGCTGCTCGCCGACTGAGACAATATATATTGACCCACACTACTTTATTGATATCTAAGATGGACCCGATCAAGTACATCTTCGAGAAGCCTTCTCTCTCTGGAAGAATAGAGAGATGGAAAATGATCCTGACCGAATATGACATTCAATACACGACCCAGAAAGCAATCAAGGTAAGTGTATTAGCTGATCATTTGGCCCACAAGGCCATAGACGACTACCAGTCCATGAATTTTGAGTTCCCGGACGAGAGCATCATGTTAGTAATTGATTGTGAAGAACCTGGACCGGATGAAGGACCTGAGAAAGGATCCCGATGGACTATGGTTTTTGACGGAGCTTCCAACGCACTTGGCAATGGTATCGGTGCTGTAATCATATCTCCTGAGGGCTGTCATACTCCTTTCACTGCCAGACTATGTTTTAACCGTACCAACAATATGGCTGAGTATGAAGCATGCATCATGGGTCTCAAAGCTGCTATTGACCTGAGGATCAAGCTTTTAAGTGTTTTCGGAGATTCGGCCTATGTAATAAGTCAAATCAAAGGAAAGTGGGACACGAAGCACCCTAATCTCATCCCCTACAGAGAACATGTGCTGACATTGCTCCCACACTTTGAAGAAGTCACCTTTGAACATATTCCATGGGAAGAGAATCAGTTGGCGGACGCGCTAGCTACTATGTGATCTATGTTCAAAGTCAGTTGGGACAACGAAGCTCCTCAGATCGCTATTGAGAGATTAGATGAACCAACATACTGCTATGAGATTGATACTGAAGGGGTAACAGACAAACCTTGGTTCCATGAAGTGAGAAGGTATCTCGAGGCTCAAAAATATCTTGAGGGGGCATCTGTCAATGATAAGAAGTTTCTAAGAAGGTTCTCCGTAAAGTTCTTCCTCAGTAATGGAATCCTCTACAAGTGCAACTATGACTCTACTTTATTTCGGTGTGTAGACAAGAGTGAAGCATAGATGATTGTGGAAGATTTACATGAAGGTACCTTTGGCACCCATTCTAGTGGACACACCATGGCTAAAAAGATCCTACAGGCAGGATATTACTGGTCCACTATGGAAGCAAACTTTTATCAGCATTCCCGAACTTATCACAAATGCCAGATCTATGCTGATAAAGCACATGTACCTCTGGTTCCCTTGAATGTCTTGACGGCTCTGTGGCCCTTTGCAATGTGGGGGAATTTACATTATCAGGGAGATTAGACCTACCGCTTTCAATGGGTATCGCTTCATCCTAGTGGCCATTGATTACTTCACGAAGTGGGTTAAGGCTGCCTCTTTTGCTACTGTTTCCAAGAATGTTGTGTCGCGGTTCATCAAGCATAACCTTATCTGTCGGTATGGTGTTCTAGAGAGAATCATCACAGACAATTGTACAAATCTCAACAATACTATGATCACCGAACTCTGTAAACAATTCAAAATCTAGCATCATAATTCTTCCCCTTACCGACTGAAGATGAATGGCGCTGTGGAGGCTGCTAACAAGAACATTAAGAAAATCATACAGAAGATGACAGTGACATACAAATATTGGCATGAGATGTTACCATTTTCTCTTCATGGTTACCGCACCTCAACATGAACGTCAACAGGGGCAACACCTTATTCTCTGGTGTATGGCATGAAGGTTGTCCTACCTACTGAGGCCCAGATCCCTTCTTTGAGAATCATGAAGGATGCAAGTTTGAACAAAGATGACTGGATCCAGACTCGACTTGACCAACTGAATCTGATCGACGAGAAAAGGATTACTGTTGTATGTCATGGTCAGATGTACCAAAATTGAATGATCAAAGCTTTCAACAAAAAGGTCAGACGTCAGGTATATCAAGTGGGTGATCTAGTAATCAAGTGCCTCATACTGCCACAAGGTGATTCCAGGGGCAAATGGACTCCCACATATAAAGGGCCATTTGTAATTAAAAGCATATGTTCTGGTGGAGCCATGATTCTGACCACCATGGATGGTGTCGACCTTCCTCACCTTGTTAATGCAGACATAATGAAAAGATACTACGCATGAATAAGGAGCCGCTAGGTTGACTGGCCTAGGAAAAAAATAAGGGCATCCCGGTGAACCAAAAAGGTTCGGGCAAAAGTTAGGGATAAATACAAAAAAAACATATGTTAACCCGACAAGTTGAAAACCTGAAAAGGCGGCTTGGGCAAAAAAGGGTATCCCGATGGACAGAAAACCCGAAAGGGCGGTCCAGGAAAAAGTTAGGGATTTGAAGCGTACAACTATGTCCCATTGAATCACCTTATGATCGGAATTATGTATCAACTATCAAGCTCAAACGGTACCGATCAATCAAGTCATCTTCGGACAAGTAACCAAGTGATGAGACACTTAAGGACATAGGGGGCAATAGCAGAATTGAAGCTCAATGAGATTATTACACATAACTGTTTTCTCTTTGTACACTATTTTGTATAGTTTTCATTTTCACGGCGGCGTTCTCCTACTAGAACGTCAGTCTCTTTGTACAAAAATGCCTGTTATCGGAAAACTTCAAAATCAATGCAAGTCATTTCTTTGAATGTACAAAACTATTTGTTTTCCATTTTTCTGTCTTGTTGTGCAAAAACGTCCAGTGATTATTTTTGACATATGCATTTGAATATGATTATTATTTACAAATACTTGCATAAGAAACAGAAATACAGTTACTAATGACTTTAAGAAATGGGGAAAAGTCTAAAAAAGCAATTTTTAGTCCCAACAGTTACTCTTTCCAGCAGGTACAGGAGCAGAGACGTCTAGGGATGAAGTCACCACTACATCCTTAGCATACGACCCAGTGACGTCTATGTTCCCCACAAAGTAGAAACAACCAAGGTTCTGATCTCTTCATCCCCAAGCAGGAATAACCTCCTCCAGCAAAAGTTCGCTCAGGGAACTGAAATATGTACTCCCCAGCTGAGTTTTATAATATCGAACAGTTTATAAAGCCTTATAACCGGTAGAGTTTATTTCTCTAACTGCGGAAGTTTATTCCCCAAGAGCTTTTATTTTTATGCATCGGTAGAATATTCTGACAAAACATCATCTCTCCCCACAGAGTCCTTCTCAAGCAGGAGTCAAGGATCCCCGGCAGAATACTCTCAACGGAAAGAGGAAATCCCTGGAGAATGATCTCCATTCATCATCTCCAGCGGAAATGAACGATTCAGCTTCCCAATACTCCAAGATCTCTCTGGGAAGTTGAATCCTTCATTTCTATTCCAGTTGAAGATAATCCAAGACTTTTGCCTGATTCAGTTAAATCGATACTAAGATTTTTCTGATTTCCATTCCAGTCAAAGTTAGTTCAAGACCTTCTCTGGTTCAGTTAGATCGATACTAAGATCTCTCTAATTTTATTCCAGTTGAAGATATCCAAGACTTTTATCTGGTTCAGTTAAATCAATACTAAGATTTTTATGATTTCCATTCCAGTTAAAGTTAGTTCAAAACCTTCTCTGGTTCAGTTAGATCGATACTAATATCTCTCTGATTTCTATTCCAGTTGAAGATAATCCAAGACTTTTGTCTGGTTCAGTTAAATCGATACTAAGATTTTTCTAATTTCCATTCCAGTCAAAGTTAGTTCAAGACCTTATCTGGTTTAGTTAGATTGATACTAAGATCTCTCTGATTTCTATTCCAGTTGAAGATAATCCAAGACTTTTGTCTGGTTCAGTTAAATCGATACTAAAATTTTTCTGATTTTGATTCCAATCAAAGTTAGTTCAAGACCTTCTCTGGTTCAGTTAGATCGATACTAAGATCTCTCTGATTTCTATTCCAATTGAAGATACTGCAAAGCCTGGAACCGACCAGATCACAGTTAATTTCATATTCCCTAATAAGTCGCTATGAAGCATGGAATATGAACAGATAATAGTCAGTCTTATTGTCCTCAACAAGTCTCCGTGAAGCCTGGATCCCGACCAGATAACAGCTCGCTTTCAAGAGATAACTCCCCAATAGAGTAATGGAAAACCAATGTCCCTAGACTCTATTCCCCACAAAGTTTTCCTCAAGCAGAAGAACAACAAAAACCCATATTCCCCAGCGAATTCCTCCTCAAACAGCAGGAACAGGAACCACCAAAGGGACCATGTGTGAAATCAGCATCTACTTAGGATGGCATCTTTAAACCCATCTCCGACGACTCTCTGTCATCTTATCCAAATGGCATTTGTAATCCCATTCCCATCGTCATCAACAATCAGTGTTACTTCATGCGAGTGTAAATTTCTGGGTACTCTAGTGTTCAATCATCTCCCTCCTTCAGATCACGAAAGGCAAAAAAGTCAATCTACATCTTCAGCTTTAAGAAGATTGAACAGGGGCAGCTGTTGTACCCCAAAACTTTCCCTCTCATGTTTTCCAAGGTTTTCTCTTACATAGATGGTCACAAACTTTTGATTAAAGAAAAATAAAGATTTTGAAGATAAAAAAGGAGTCTTCGATTGGCATATGGACAGGAGTCTTTGATTGGCTTTGGGACAAGGTCTTTTGATTGGTATTTTAACAAGGTCCTTCGATTGGCATCTGAACAGGATGTCTTTCAATTGGCATCTGTACAAAGGGATTCGATTGGGCATCTGAAACCCTTCGATCGGGCACTGGACCCCCTTTGACCAAGCTTGGTTCACAAGGCTTCGACTGCACATTATCTACTTCAAGCTTGCCTTCGATCCACAAGGTAGAGGTTTCCTCAGACTTATCTTGGATTCACAAGGGCAAAGGTTTCTTCTATAATTACCTTCAATGTACAAGGCAAAGACTTCCTCTGTGTTCGCTTTCAATGCAGAGGGCCAAGACCCCTCAACACAGTTTTTGCACTATGACACACAATATGACCCCTTCGAAAGAGTATACCAAAGGCCCATTCTAAGGACACACATTGGTGGCCCATTCGAAGGAGGCAACAAAAGACTATTCTAAAGACACTCAAAAAGTCCATTCGAAGGAGGCCATCAGAGCCATTCAAAGGAGGCCATCAGAGCCATTCGAAGGAGGCCATCAAAGCCATTCGGAGGAGGCCATCAGAGCCATTCTAAGGAGGCCATCAGGGCCATTCAAAGGAGAGCATTCGAAAGTCAAATCTCCATATACATTCAAAATTCAAAAAAGGACAAGATCCCATGTGTTTGGCCAACACTACAAATTCTCATTCATGGCTTTCAAACACATAATCAAGGATGTTTAAACCTTTTCCTTCTTGTCCCCTCTACCCCCTCTATATAAAGAGATCACAAGTGTTGCATTAGACACGAGGAGATTTCCTAGAAAAGAGAGTACTCACACCATCATAGAAAGGATCAAAATTCTTGCTAGTTTTCTTTGCAGGCACCCTCAACCCAAACAAAGGATATATTCCTGTTCTTGAGATTCCCAAGAATCTGTTCCAAGCCAAGCCACGCTCAGATCGAAGCATCTCCAGTTGGTAAGGATTTATCCAAATCGAAACTGCATTTCTAAGTCTTTTAATTACATATTATTGGTATATATGTGTTTCTAATACCATTTATGGTTATATGAGCATATCATACACAAGATAACATGCAAGAATAAAATCATGCCATCGAAATACATGACATGATCTGCCTTTCGAAACTCCACGTCAAAATAAGTTTAGGCCCGAGGACAGAAGATTCGAATTAGGGAGAAGGACCTAGGTTCGATACCCATGTCCTGGATCTTTATTTTTGTTGCCAGCATTTTCCTTGCAAGTTCAATTCGAAGAACAAACTCCCTCCTTGGATCGAAGAAGGCAACATCCCTCCTGGATCAAAAATCCCATCCCCTTCACAGAATCGAAGGACAACATCTCTTCTAGATCGAAAAGTCCATTCTCCTTGCAATAGAAGGAGTCCCTTTTTATTTTTGTATTTTATTCTTTGTTTCATTTCTTTATTGACTCCTTTTCTATTCAACTTGACATTAAATCAAAAAAATCACAAAATTAGGCTTAGATATTTTAATTAAATAATTAAATAATTAATTAATTGATTAATTAATTTTAACCATTTTCTTAACTTAAAACAAATCCGAATTTAGGATTCAAATTTAATTTTCTTTTTATAACAAAAAAACAACCAAAAAGATTTTTATTTCTTAGGATATTTGTTAGACGTTATTTTCAATTTCACGCGCGTTTATTTAGTTTCGTATTTTTATTATTGATGTACCTGCCCAGTGGATCTAATAGATTAAAACTAGGACATTTACTGCTTTATCCCCCTCATTCTTAAACAGTGTAAATCCCCTCACCAAAGCATTGTAATAGCGTAGATTTAAATTCTTACACTTTAATATCTTGCA
The DNA here is from genome assembly GCA_948472305.1 of Vicia faba. NCBI lineage: Eukaryota > Viridiplantae > Streptophyta > Magnoliopsida > Fabales > Fabaceae > Vicia > Vicia faba. Next base: position 361,366,752 of record OX451735.1, read on the forward strand.
ATATATATTAACTGCTAGTAACCAGGCGTGTATGATAAGAATAATAATCAAACGCTAGCAAACTTATCAAAAGATAAATAACTTAATTGAACACAATTGCACACAAGCACCTCTAAGGTATCCCACTTTGGTTGCCTTTAAGAAATAAAACAGTCATGAAGCAGGAACGCTTTCGCAAAGACCCATTGTGATACGGTGGCCAGAACCGGGATCGTGTTTCCCTATTTTTTTAAGGAATTTGCTGGTTTGCATTTTGCGTTTGTTTTTGCAAAATGTTGCGGTAAGCAAGAGTCGCCATCGTCTTTTATTTTATCCAACAAGGAAAGGAAAAAAGCACGAAAAAATTCCTTTTTCGAGATATTTCTAAGTACGGGGGGTAGATTATAGAAAGGGAAGGTATTAGCACCCTTTCTATCCGTAGTTATCTACGGGCTCTTAGGTACTTGCTCATCATTTTCAAAATTGTTTTCTTTGTGTTTGTGTGATTTGAAAAGCTTTTGTTTTGACTTCGATTTAACTCTTGCTTCTGTCTTCAAGAGTGTAATGAAGTGTTTTTTTGAAAACATTGTTTGTAAAGGAGTGTAAGTGTGAAAATTTTGTTTTGATTGAGCAAGTACTTAAGAGCTAATGTACCTACTCGAAAAAAAAGAATCGTTTTATGTTCGCTTCCTTTAGACAGCGCTATCCCTCTATTAGTGTGTAAGTAGCACCATCGTTGGAGTTTTGAGGGTCAATTCAAAAGGGACGTACGGTCACTAAAGCAATGTTAGGACGTCTTAGTAGTAACCCTAATGTCTTAGATCAATTATTCGAGGCAACAATTCCGAGGCAACCATTCTGAGGCAACTTTTTCGAATCGGGACTTTGATCTTTGTTTAGACAAAAGGACGACCACTAAAGCATCTTATACTCAATGACCATTTACCGAAGGCAACCAAGTGGGAGTGTACCCTAGGAGTGCGCATGTGCGAGTGATTCAATTTCATATTATTTATCTTTGCACATTTAGGGTGATCTAACTGTTTTAAAATTAATCATACATTCTTGTCATGCATCCTAATATCATACATCTAACAGTTAATAATTTGCGGAATTTAAAGTGTGGAAATTAAACTATGCTATTACAAGGCTTCGGGTATTTACATAGCCAAAAACAAACCCTTTGAAAATAAAGCGATAAATGAAATAAACGTCCTAATTAAACTATTACAAACTGTAGGCAGTAACATCAATATGAATAAAAATAATAATAAAGCGCGTGATGAAAATTAGAACGGTGAGAAACTAGGGTTTTGACCCTCCTAACCAAAAGAAAAATGTTTTTGTTGTTTTTAATATTTTTAAAGAAAAGAATTAAGTTTTTTTCTAAATTAAATATGAAAATTAATTAGTGATTAAATTAATTAGTGAAAAATAATTAAATGACCTATTTTTGGTTTTTGGTTATTTTAGGAAAAAAATAAAACATAATTAAGTTAGTAATAAAACCTATTTATTCTAATTAATTTTAATTATTTGCAAAAAAGAAATTAAAATGATCTAATTTAATCAAACCTAATTAAATTAATTAATTTATTGATAAAAAATAATACCTAAATCTAATTGGTGGAAAATATTTTTGGTGATTTTTTGATAAAAAGAAAATTAATTTTGGTTAGTAAATAAATAAATAAAATAATTAAATGAAATATAAAAAGAAAAAAAGAATAAGAGATGGGCCTGAAAAAATGGGGTGTGAAAAGCAATCTCTTGGGCCCAAAAGAGTGAGATCCGTTTGACTTTCTTAGATCCAGTGTGGCACGCTGACTTTGGCTCATGATGCACCTTCAGTGGTGGCCATCAGATTTGGCCATCTGACACTTGGCATGATTGATTGGGAGAATGTATGGTGATCCTTAGGCTTGTGCATGCATGTGATTGCCTGAAAGAAAATAACATAAAGAAAAGTGGGGGACCTGGGATTCGAACCCAGGTCCTGAAGGCAATTTCCAACGCTTGTAACCAGCTGGGCTGTTAGTTTTTGTTGTACATATAACAAGAAACAAATATAATATATAAAAAATCATGTTAGTGGATGATGTAACAAAAAACGCGCCAGAGTTTGAATAGGACAATAGGGGAGTGATAACTCATCGTCTTCTTCCTCTCTCTGTGGGTAAAAGTCTCAGACTTTTACCTACGGACATTTTGTCCGTCACTGTAGGCAGTGTTCGTTCCAAAATCTTCTATGGGCAACATAAATGACATCTAATGCCATGGTTATGTTCGTCTCATCCTCCTGAACATGATAGTACCACTTACAAAGGCTAGATTTCCCTGCATACAAAAACCCTAAAACGGAACCGAAAAACCTAACAATGGTGAAATTCGTTGCAGGCCATATAAATGAAATTAAATGATGCAGAAAGCTTGCATATGTCTCATAGATCAAGAATATGTGATTAATTTAATCTAACAATACCTAAATCATGCTATTCAAATTCAAGAATAAGGCTATGTCGTGAGCGACTTACAGAGCTTTTTGGGGCTTGAAAATGCTTGGTTTCAATGGATTTGGCTTGCTGGGAAACTCACAAAGGGATTGAGATGGATAGAAAGCCTTGAGGATGCCTCTAAGTGCAAATTCGATCTATCACTTTTCTTGACTTTTTTTAGTTTTTTGTTCTTGCTCAGGCGCCTGTTTCTAACTTGTTTTTAGGTTTGGCTTTGTTCTATATGTACCAAGGAATAGATTAGGGTTCCAAAACTGATCTAAATCTTTCTCCTTCAATGATTTTTGACTTGATTTGATCCTCCTTAAAAATATTTCCAAAATTGGCCTATTTCAATCTTTTTGTTCACACCATGCTTTGATACGAATTTGAATGACTTGCTAGCTGTAATTGGAACCTGAAACAAGCACAAAATCTCTTACTTTCAATATTTTGGATTTTATTTGATTTGTTTTGACTTAAATTGAATTAATTCAAATAAAAATCAAAATAAATAATAAAAATAAGATATGGACAAGTGGAAAAGGCTATAGCTCGTGGACTATGTTGCCAACTCAAAACAAGTGAAAAAGATTGGGCCCATTTGGCAAAAATTGAAGTTTTGGGCATAGTTGATTTTTGGCAATTTTGCAAAAAAGGTCAACTTCACTAATGCATAACTTCCTCAATTTTGACTCATTAGAGGTGTTCTTGGACTTTTTAGAAAGATTTAGTTATCCTATAATCAACCCTTTTGGTCTCATATCAATTTGATATTCCATGCTCATGTATGAAGCTTTGACAAAAAAGGTGTTTTTGTTGACTTTTCAAAATGACCTATAATGTCCAAGTTCATAACTTCTTGTGAGTGCATATTTTAAACTTGGGAGCTGAATATGGATTGTAGGAAATTTCATCCTCTTCAAAATGAGCTTTGGATGGGTCATTTCTCATGAAGTATGAGAAAGTTATGCTTGGTCAAAGTTGAGTTGACTTTTCCTACAAAACCCTAATTTAGCAACTTTTGAGTCTTGATGAATTATGAGCAATCCTTGATGAATCATGATAAACCCTTGATAAAATGATGAAATATACTTCAAAATGAGGATGTTGACCAAAAATCTTGAAGTTTGACTGTATGTGGGCCACAGTTGACTTTTGCCCTAGCATAGTCGATTTTTTGGGCATTTGAGCAATTGACTGAGCAAACTTTCTCTGCAAGGCTTGAAACTTGAAATGGATGATCTTGAGAACGTATTAGGACAATGTTGAGAATGGGATCCCTTGGACTCAAATATCTTGATGCAACATGAAACCCTAATTTGGAAACTTTTGGATCTTTCTTGAAATATTTTGAGAAATATGGCAGGGCAAATTTTGGGGTACAACACCCATAAATCAAAAAAGATCATAGTCCCTCGATGACCCTACAGTTTCCTTTCGGTAAATGTTCTAGTCCCTAAAAGAGAATTTCTAAAACGTCTCCACAAGTTGCCTTCGTGACTGTAAAACGTCTTTTCGATCGTCCCTCAACATCCAACAATAAGGCTACATACTCGCTAGTAGTAGGATAACAATGTAAAAGAGGAAAAGAACGAACCTTTTCGAGTAATAAAGTAGATAGTTGTTAGAAGTTTGCTCAAACATTTTGCACTTACACAAAAGAAACTAATTTTCAAAAACAATTTCAAAACACTTTGTATACTTTCTCTACTATCCCGAGAAACATTACAAAGTTCGTCGTACTAAGGCGTTTTCAAAACATTTTCAAACACAAAGCACAAAGGTATTTTTAAAATGAGAAAATCTCTAAGAGCCCGTAGAAAACTGTGGATGGAAAGGGTGCTAACACCTTCCCATTCCATAATCTACCCCCTTACTCAGAAAATATCAAAAATGTCTTTTTCTGTTCTTTTCACCCTTTCCTTAATTTGGATAAAAGAAAAGACGGTGGTGACTCTTGCTTACCACACATTTGGGAATATAAAATGCAAAACCAGTATATTAAACAGTCGGTTCTACCACTGTATCACACATACAATAAAAGTAAGTAAAGTGATCTAACTCTTAAGGTAACCCCTTATTTAGATTTATCCCCGGAAGAGTCGCCAGTTCTGTAATACTGTGGGAGAACTGACTTTTTTGATTTTATCGCAAAGTTTGTGGTTAGCAAGAGTCGCCATCGACTCTTATTTTATCAAATATTTAGGAAAGGTGAAAAGAACAGGAAAGAACTTTGATAAATTTTGAGTTCGGGGGGTAAGTTATGAAAAGGGAATGTGTTAGCATCTTTTACATCCGTAGTTATCTACGGGCTCTTAATATCTTAGCTCACTTTTAAAACTTGATTTGTGAGTGTGTGATTTGTTTGAAATTATTTTCGAAATGCCAATGTAAGGCTAACTTTATAGTAATCCTTGTGTCGATCCTCAAGAATGTATGCAAAGTGTTTTTTTGAAAATATCTTGTTCGAAAGTGTAGTGTGAAAAATGCTTTATTTATGAAAAAGGTTTTGAGCAAGCATTCAAGAGTTCTTACCCACTAAAGTCTTTATTTTTATTTTCCTTCTCCTTTAGAGATAGTACTATCCATACCATTAGTTGGCAGGTAGCCCTATCTATTAGATGTGATGGGACAAGCGTAAGATCATCGAAGGCAACATGTAAGGATACTTTAGCAATTGTATCGAAGGGACTATAATCATTTTGCTTGTAGGGTCATCGAGGGACTAGATCATTTTGTAGGAAACTCGGAGGGTCATCGAGGGATTATGATCTTTGTTCGAAAGGGACCTGATGATATTGTTGAATTGAAGGTATTTTGCTAAAGTATCCCTAATTTCGAGGGACGTGACCAATGTTTCGTAAGGCAACAAGAGAGGTTAACCTAGAGGTGCAAGTGTGAAAAGTGTATTAGTTTCACTTATTTAGTCTTGAAAATTAGGTTTATTATGTCCAATTGTTAGTCTTTCCATGAAAACCCTAATTACTAATAGTTAAAAATATAATTTGCGGAATGTAAAGTGTGGAAAATTAAACCTAAGATATTACATCATGTGAGCAGTTACATAATTAGAAAAAAAATGCGAGAAAAGATAAATCTACGCTATTACATCTATAGTTGCGACCTATACAATTGTCTAAGAATTTAAATAACAGTAAGAAATAAGAAAAGATGTTAGAAAAAATGTTTTAATGTTTTTGTGTTTTTGTAGAAAATAATTTAGGTTAATAATTAATAAAGACCTAATTATTTCTAATTAATTTTAATATTAAGAAAAATCTAATTAACTTAATTAATTAATAAATAAAAATATGTCAAAATTTAATTACCAAAAAAACCTAATCCTAATTTGTTATGGTTTTGAAAAAGTTTAAGGTTTGTTAATGGTCAATTAGAAACTAATTAGTAAAATAGAGTGAAAACTAGGGTTAGTAAAAATAGAAGAAGAAAAAAAATGCATGGGGGTGGGAGTTGAACCCACTCCCTCAGTCTCAAAGAATACGTTGCTTTCCACTAGGCCATGGTGTTGTTTGTGTTTAAGAATAGGAACCAATCAATCTATTATAAACTTGCGCGTTATCCTGAAAAAAACAAAACAAATTTGACAAGAGGAGGGATCGAACCCACGCCTCTATGGTTGACAGTCATCATTCTTACCACTTGGCCAATTATGTTACGGTTCATATTACCACTACCATTCAATATATAATAAAACATAATTTAGAAAATCAGAAATCAAACAAAATTAAATACGCGTGTTAGTGGGGCCTGGAAATTTGAATCAAACAATCACATTGAGAGGATTGGCCATGCAGGAGTCAGCGCCACCCCCTCAAAACCCTTGACCACCGTGAATGATGGTTACCACCATCGTCCCCAATGAGGGATTTTTCAAAACCTGTTAAAATCAATCAAAACAAAAAAAGAAATCCTGATCCACTAATTAGGGTCTGGCGATCTCAATGGTAGTGTTAGTTCTAGCTAAAACAACCTGTAGCTAGGGTTTCGAAGTTTTGAGAGCTTCTAGCCCTAACAATGGTGTTTTGTTGTTCCTATGCGAAAGCTTGCAAATGATGATTCTAAACAAGTCCAAACATCATTATGAACAAGTATATATGCCTAGAATCAATCAACTATGCATGAATTATGAGTTTGAGTTCAAAAAAGTTCAACAAACCGGTGATACTTGGTTGTGATGATATGGGATACTACGAGCTTAAGGGATGATTGAAATGAGTCCCTGGAGACCTCATAAGTGTGATATAATGCTTGGAATTGATTTATAAAGGGTGCACACGAGGGTTTGAGTTTTCCCTAGTTTCTTAAAAATTTGAAGATTTTAGGGTTGCTTCTATGATGCAGCATGCGTGTCTTTAGCTTGTGGAATGCTTCTTGTATTTATAATGGAATAATTAGGTTAACAAAAATGGACAAAATCATATGTAATCATGGTGTAATATTTGATTTGAAATTTCTATGAAAATTTTCTTTTTTAAGCTCAATCTTGTGCCAATCAGCCTCACACGGTTTTTGCAACTTGTCATAAGTTTTTGGGCCTCCAATTTGATCAAATCAAAAGCCTTGCGCCTTAATCCATTAGTTTCGTGTTTTATTTGATTTATTTTGAATTTAATTGAATAAAATCAAAATAAAAAGAAATAAGAATCACAAAAATATATGAATGGATTTAGAGGTCTAATATGAGGTCATGAACACGTTTGAACCTAAAAACTTATGCCCATTAGCCCAAAAATTCAACTTTATCAATTTAGGTTTCATGCATTTTCTCAAAATTGCTCAAATTTCACCAAACATAACTCTTTAAATTTTTAACATATGAAGATGATCTTGGAATTTTGGAAACCTCAAGATGTCTCCTACACCTTTCATGTAAAGTTTTGGCTCATATCTCTCAAATAAAGCATTTTTGGCCTTGAGCTTAGAGGGACAAAGTTGTAGAGAATTGAATTTCCCTCAAAATGGGCTTTGGCTGTGGAATTTATGATGAAGTATGTGAAAGTTGTGCTTGGTCAAAGTTTAGTTGACTTTTCCTTAAGAAAACCGTAATTTAGTAACTTTTGACTTTTGAACATATCTTAACTTTCTTGATGAATCATGATCAACCCTTGATAAAATAATGAATGTAACTTCAAAATGTTGATGTTGACCAAAAATCTTGAAGTTTAACTGTAGATTGGTCAAAGTTGACTTTTTGTCCAATACAGTTGATTTTCAATCATCTGATCAATTGAATGAGAAAACTTGTACTGCAAGGCTTGAAACTTGGTATGAGGATTCTTTGAAGCATGTGATAAACCATGAATTCCACTTTAGGGGGTGGCGCTGACTCCTGCGTGGCTAATCCTCTCAATGTGATTGGTTGATTAAAATTTCTAGGCCCCACTAACACGTGCATATTTAATTTTGTTTGATTTCTGATTTTCTGAATTAAGTGTTATTATATATTGAATGGTAGTGGTAATATGAATGCGTAAAATGATTATCCATGTCGTGAGAATGATGATTGTCACCATAGAGGCGTGGGTTCGATCCCTTCTCTTGTCAAATTTCTTTTATTTTTTTTCAAGATAACGCGCAAGTTTATAATAGATTGATTGGTTCATATTCTTAAACACAAACAACACAATGGCCTAGTGGAAATCAGCGTATTCTTTGAGACTGAGGGAGTGGGTTCAATTCCCACCCCATGCATTTATTTTTTTTCTATTTTTACTAACCTTAGTTTTCACTCTATTTTACTAATTACTTTCTAATTAACCATTAACAAACCTTAAACTTTTTCAAAACCATAACAAATTAGGATTAGGTTTTTTTGGTAATTAAATTTTGACATAATTTTATTTATTAATTAATTAAGTTAATTAGCTTTTTCTTAATATTAAAATTAATTAGAAATAATTAGGATTTTATTAATTATTAACCTAAATTATTTTCTACAAAAACACAAAAACATTAAAACATTTTTTCTAACATCTTTTCTTATTTCTTACTATTATTTAAATTCTGAGACAATTGTATAGGTCGTAACTATCGATGTAATAACGTGGATTTATCTTTTCTCGTATTGGGGATAAATCTAAAAGAGGGGTTACCTTAAGAGTTATATCACTTTACTTGCTTTTATTGTATGTTTTGTCTGATTTACTTTAAGGGTTCATGATTGGGTATTATTGCTTGTATGAAAGATCCTACACCTGGATCTAGTGATTCATTAGGGTTAACATGATAGCTACAGTTAGTGTGACACTTTGGTTTGTACTAATGTTCCTTGTGTCAATCGAGGATAACATTAGGTTTCCGCGTGGTGTCGTTAATACTAACTTACTTTTAGAACCTTAATTGACTCATCTTGGCCATTAGAAAGTAGTGAGATAGCCGACTTTGGTGCAGTCCGGAGTTAGTTGATACTCGAGGCTACGCTCATTGAGATTCAACTTTAGGTATGTTTTGGTGGCAAGTCAATTTCCGTGCTAAAATAAAGCATGCGAGAAAGATCTGTGATATGAGATTCTTATAACCCAGTTACTATTTTAGGACAAGTTGAGCCAACTTAACTTCAGTGGGGGAGTGTATTTATCTATGGACTTCATGCAAGCTTTTAAACCTAAGGCTCTTCTATGACTTGTTCATGTTTTCTATTTATTTAACATTAACATAACATCATAACATCATATCATCATAACAAAACATTTTCACTAACCATTTTATGGACCTAGGGATTTATCTTTGTTCCTTGTAGCAGGTTATGGCCTCCGCTCGTAGAAATACTATTCGAATCAACTTTGTAAGGATACCTTCCAAGTTTAAGGAGTTAGTCTCAAAGGTTCCCTAAAACTCTTAATTCACCAAGAGACGTGGTAATCAACTCATTTTGGTTACCTCAGGTTTTGAAGAAGACATGATCAGTGTTCTGGTCCAGTTCTTTGATCCTAAGCATCACTGTTTTACCTTCCCATATTATCAGTTGGTACCCACAATGGAAGAGTTTTCTAAGCTACTTGGAGTACCTATTCTTTATTAGACACCCTTCACCGGTTTAGAGAAAGTTCCAAAACTTGAAGTTATTGCAGGAGCTTTACATCTGAAGTGATCAGACATTGTGTCTAATTGAGAAACAAGAAGTGGAGTTAAAGGTCTTCTTGCTAAGTTTCTAATAGAGAAGGCTCAGTTGTTTCTACATTCTATGAGTTTTCATTCTTTTGAGGTGATCTTGGCTTTGTTGATCTATGGTTTGGTACTATTCCCTTATCCAAACCAACTCATAGATGTGAACGCCATCAAAATTTTTCTTACTCATAATCCTATGCCTACTTTGCTTGGAGATATTTTGCACTCTCTTAACATTCGTACTATGAGAGACCGATGGACTCTAATGTGTTTCATACTATTGTACCCCAAAATTTTCCCTCCCTTTTTACTCAAGACATTCTCCTAGGGTTCTTAAATTCTCAAGGTTGCTCAAGAATTGATCTGACAAATTCTCCCCCTAAGAAATTTAATACAACTAGGGTTTTGTGTTTCCCAAGTAAGATTGGGTTTATAAGGTCTCAAGTGGATTTAATGGTCCCTTATATGTCTCCAAGAATGCTCATACCAAGTTTCATGCTTTGCATCACAAGTTTGTCCAGTCAATGGCTCATATGACTGAAAATCAATTGTATTGGGCAAAAAGTCAATTGTGGTAAACATACAGTCAAAGTTCAAGATTTTTAGTCAACATTAATATTTTGAAGTCATATTCATCATTTTATCAAGGGTTGATCATTATTCATCAAGGAAAACTCTCAAATTATTAAAAGTCAAAAGTTGCCAAATCAGGGTTTCATAAGGAGAAGTCAACTGGACTTTTACCAAGCATAACTTTCACATGCTTCATCAGATTTTCCTCAACCAAAGCTAATTTTGAAGGAAATTCAATTCTCTACAACTTTGTCTCTCTAAACTCAAGTCCAAAAAATGTTTCATTTGAGAGATATGGGCCAAAACATTATAGCTCATTTCAAAAGTTAATAAAAAGACACTGTTTGCCAAGGCAACTTACAACAAGAAAAAATATTCAAATGCAAAAATGATAAAAAGAGAGATTGTAGATGACATAATGAGATTTCCAAAAAGTCTAATATCAACTTCAAATGACAAAAATTGAGAGAGTTATAACTAGTGAAAGTTGGGAAATTTTGAGCAAATGCGTGAAATCATAGTGATCAAACTGGGAATTTTGGGCTATTGGGCTATTAAGTCAAAGTCCAAACGTGTTCTACACTTCATATTTACCTCAAGACTTGTTCATACACCTCCCTTTGGTTTATTATATTTGTTTTTTATTTTTATTATTTTAAAAGTTAAAACAAATAAAATAAGACAAGGCTTTTTCATACAAGTCTAGAGCCATGTTGTTTGACCTAAATTTAAACTATATAATCTCATTCAATTCAGACATGAAGACAATGAAAAACCTTATGTCAAAACTCTCTTCCAAAACTCAAAAATATCAAGAATTATGGAAAATCTAAACCCTAGTCTCAAGCCTCCCTCAAGGTCAAAAACCTATTCCATTAACTTGCAGGGGAATTACAAAGTAAGAATGGGTCGAACCTAATGATCCAAAGTTGTCGAAACACCACTGCTTGCATCATCGTTTCATTATTATTTCATAAATTCATACTTTAGTTTTCTTGATGTTTTGATTGAATCTAATGTTATTGATGTGTTTATGAGATTCATTAGTGCAGGTTTGGACCATCGTAGGCGTCCCATGCTGTCGAAATCGTGCATCACTATGATTGAATCGATTTTAGGTGTTTTGGCCATATCTCTTGTTACAATACATTTCATCCCAAACTAACCATTCCAATGAATTTGTAGGCCTTGATTTAGGGGGGTAGGGTCCCCTTTGATCTCTCATACTGTTTATTTCGCAGGTTGGAATAAAAGAAGCCACCGGAGAAGACGACCGAAGCTAGGGCTCTGGCGCCTCTCCGGTCATGCAATGTTTTTATATTATATACGTTTTGTTTTGTTTTAGACAATAGATGTATCACCACCCCAGTGGTTAAAATGAGCACGATAAGGCTTTACTATGCAAGGGCACGAGTTCGATCCCTGCCTTTGGCATTTTGGTGTTTTTTCATAATTTTTCCATGTTTTGCAGAATAACATACATAACACGTTGGTTTCCCTTCTCAGACACAGGCGCGCGCCTGGCCTAGTGGTGAAAGTGCTGGATGAAAGAGCAAAGGGAGTGGGTTCAACACCCACCCCTGGCAGTATTCTTTTGAAACCTTGTTCTTTTTTTCATATTTTCCTTATTTTTCACTTACAAACCCTAAATTCATAAACCTTTCTTTTACAAATCTAATTTTTTTAAAAAACCCTTTTTTCATAATCTCTAATCAAAATTAGGTTTAGGTTTTTAATTTAATTAATAACTTTTTTAAATTAAAATTAATTATACTTTTTAGGTTTATTCGATTAATCGTTAAAAAACCTTTTTTCACAAAAATCCCTCGAATTTTTTTTCTTTCTCACCCTTTTTTATTATTCTTAATTTTATCTCCGCGAACCGTAATAAGCTTAGACTTTTCGTTCCCTTTTTCATCATTATGTAATTGATTCCCGTTTTGTAATAATAATTAGGGTTTACTTTCCACATTTTATTACTTATGTACCTCTCCCAAAGCTGTGTAATAGCTTAAGGTTTATCTTTCCACATTTATTTTCCACACATTTTCTGCTTTATTATTTTACTACTACTGTTAGTAATTAGGTCTTTTATGGAAAGATTAAAAGAAAACGATAGATAACCCTAATTGCAAGATTAAAATAACTGAAAGCAAATCACCTCACACACTCGCACCTCTAGGGTAACTTCCCTTGTTGCCTCGGAAAAATAGTCATGTCCCTCGAAAGTGGGGATGCTTTAGCACAGTCCCTCGATATAAAGATCATAGTCCCTCGATGACCCTTTCGATGTTGCCTTCGTTAAATGATCTATTCCCTTAACTATAATTTCTAAAGCGTCCTTACCAGTTGCCTTCAATGAATGTACGATGACCCACGTCTGTCCCTTCACATCCAACAATATGGCTTCCTATTATCTAATGGTAGGATAACACTATCTAAAGAAGGAGGAAATTACAAGAAATACCTTAAGTAGGTAGACCGTTGTAAATCGCTTGCTCACAAACATTTCAAAACAAAAACATCTCACACAGACACTTTCAAAATATTTTCAAACAAAAACTCTTTGTACGCATTCTCGAGGACAGATAGGAGGATAATTACAAAGTCTGCCTTACAATTGGCAACTTTCAAAAAATATTTTCAAACACACAAAGAAGATTTTCAAAATAAAGTGAGCTAGCGATTAAGAGCCCCTAGATAACTACAGATGAAAAGGGTGATAATACCTCCCCTTTTCATAACATACGCCCCGAACTCAATCGAAAAAGGTCTTTCTTGTTCTTTTAAATATTTACTTATTAGATAAAATTAAAGTCGGTGGCGATTCTTGCTATCTGCACATTTGCGATAAAATGCAAAACCAAGTCATTTCTCTCACCGTATTACAGAACTGGCGACTCTGCTGGGGAAAGAACTAAAAAGAGGGGTTACCTTAGAGTTAGATAATTTTATCTACTTTGTCTGAATTGTTTTCTTTACATTTGGGGTTTGATCGAGTTTACTTTTCTTGCAAAGATCCTACACTCAGATCTGGGACCTTAGGTATGTAGCTATAGATCATGAAAATTGTACGGCTTATACCGATATGGTTGAAGTGATGTCTACGTTAGTGTGACACTTTGGTTTATACTGATGTCCCTTGAGTTAGTAAAGGAGAATACTAGGCTTCAGTGTGGTGTCATAAACACTAATTGACTTTTAGAACATTAATTGACCCAACTTATCCATTAGAAGGTAGTGAGATAGCCGACTTTGGTGCAGTCCAAAGTTGGTTGATACTCGATGCTAGGCTCACTAAGATTCGACTCTCAGGATATTTCGGTGGCAAGTCAGTTGTTTTGATGAAACAAATCCTGGGAGAAAGATCGATGATATGAGATCCCTAGATTCCAGTTACTATTCTTAGGACAGGTTGGGCAAAATGAAGTTCAAAAGGGTACTTACCTACAGACCTCATGCAAGCCTTAAACCTAAGGCTCTTGCGTGCTTTGCTTCTGTTTTCTATATGTTCAAACATGACATCATAACATCATGACATCATACTTTAGCATTTTCATTAACCATTTCAAGGATCTCAAGGGCCTGGGATGCAGGTTTATCATGAACTAGACTGCTAACAAGGGGCAAGGGGATTTATTTTCCTCTAACCAGATCAATCAATAACTAAAGTGTATTCTTTTGAGTCAAAGGTTAGGACCCCCTCGACATGGTGAGCTTAATTCTCATAGAAGGACATTCAAAGACGCAAAGTTATTTAGTTAAAGCTACAGCCAGACTCAACTTCTAACACTCTATTTTTTGTTTATCCGGCGTGATCCTTAAAAACATTGCATCCATATATCATGCATGTCATTACATAACAGGTATTTCCCAAGACAGGCTTTCTCATCTTCTTGCTGTTTATTTAAGTAAAAGATGGCTGTCGAACAGACCATAAAAGACCTTCAAGCTCAAAACGCTCAATTCCAAGAGACACTCTTGAACTTAGCCAAGGGGCAGCAAGAACTGATGGCACTCATCTCCAAGAAGAAAAAGACTAGGAAACCGGCTGGTATCCTCAACATGGGAAGAAGGTTTAAAGGTCCTCCTAAACAAGCTCAGAGCTATGATATTCCCTCTGATTAAGATGACAATTAGTGTGAAGAAGATAAGAATGTGAAGGTTGAGAGAGGAAGTAACCTCGGGGCTGTCCAAGATTATGAAGAAGACTATTCTGATGAGCAATATCCTCCCGCTGATGACAAATATAAACAACTGGAAGACCGTTTGAATGCCATGGAATTCCAGAAAGTTCCTGGACTAGATTTTGAAGATATGGGGCTTATCTCAGGGGTTATCATCTCTCACAAGTTCAAGGTCCCCGTCTTTTCCAAATATGGTGGTGTTTCCTGCCCTAAGCTTCATATGAGGTCTTACATCCGGAAGATCCAACCCCATACTGCTGATAGAAAGTTATGGGTTCACTTCTTTCGAGAGCTTATTTGGAACATAACTGGAATGGTTCTATCAGCTGGAAGGAACCAATATACATACTTGGGAAGACCTGGCTGCTAGGTTTTACAAGCAATATCAATACAATGGTGATCTTGCACCAACTCGTGTGCAGTTACAAAGTATGACTATGGGCTCGAACGAGGGGTTTAAAGAATATGCCTAGAAATGGAGAGATTTGGCTGGAAGAGTGCAACCTCCTTTGTCTAATAGGGAGCTGGTTGATATGTTCATGGGAGCTTTGATAGGGCCTTTCTTTAATCATCTGATTGGAAGTTCTTCATTTGGTTTTACCGAAATAATATTAACAGGTGAACGTGTCGAATGGGGTATCAGAAGTGGAAAAATTCAAGTAGCAGCGTCTTCAAGTACTGTAAAGAAGGCGTTCAACAATAAAAAGGAAACCAATGTTGTTTATGTCCAAAAGGGCTATACTAGAAGTGATCGTAATCAGTCTGTAAGAGCTATGCTAATTTTTAATCCAGCGTCTGTGCAACAACATCAAAAAAACAATCAGCATAGGTCAGACGCATTGAGAAGACAATTTACAAAGATCAATATTCCATTGTCTTTGGCACTACAACATCTGTTGAAATCGGAAATGATAACGTTAAGGGATCCTCCCCAGAATCCCAACACCTCATCTCCTCGTTATAATCCTAATGTGAAGTGTGCTTACCATTCCAATAGCCAGGAGTACGAAACCAATAACTGCTGGGCTTTGAAGAATAAAATTCAAGATCTGATTGATAATAAAGAGATTGAGTTTGATCCACCTGAGACTCCCAATGTGATTACTGCACCCATGCCAAAACACGATAAAGGTATGAATGATATTGATGTTGTTTATGTGGAAGAAGATATTGATGGTGACTACAACCTAGATAGCTAGATATTTCCTACCATCGGAAACGGAATCAGCAACTGGAAGACCGAAGACTTTATCTCAATCTCCTTTAGTCAGGAGTAAATACTATTTTCTATTTTTGTTGCTTCCAAGTTTTGGTTATGTAATCTTAAAATAATGACTTTAGGCCTTAGGCCTTACCCGGGGCACAATGGTCCATTTGTTAGGGTTGTCATCTCATAAACATATCTTCATTTAATGAAGCATTGGATGTTTTGCATTCAAATTTTTTTCTCTTTGTCTTTCTTTCATTTTTATTACTTTCAAATAGCTATGTGTTCTTACATACACCCACCCAATAAATCGCAGATCCACATCCACTCTGGATCTCGTTGATAACAATTCTGCTATTGCCACTTATGACTTTGAAAATCCGATCTACCAAGTCAAGGACGGAGGTGAGGAAGATTGTGAAATACCTGGAGAACTTGCTAGACTATTAGTGCAAGAAGAAAAGGCTATAAAATTGTATGAAGAGACATCTGAGGCGGTAAACTTGGGTACGGAGGTAGACAAGAAAAAAGTCAAGATAGGTGTCAACCTAGAGGACAATATCAAGAACAAATTAATCCAGATGTTGCACGAGTATGTTAAGATCTTTGCTTGGTCGTACGAGAACATGCCAAGGCTCGATACTGATATTGTGGTTCACCGTCTACCGATGAAAGAGGGTTGTTCTCCAATAAAGCAAAGAATTCATCGCATGAGTCCTGAGATTTTAGAGAAGATCAAGGATGAGGTTATGAAGCAATTCAACGCAAGTTTCTTAGCTGCTACATCATATCCCTAATGGGTTGCAAATGTGGTGCCAATACCTAAGAAAGACGACAAAGTGCGTATATGTGTAGATTAAAGAGATCTGAACAGGGAAAGCCTCAAAGATGACTTCCCACTTCCACACATTGATGTTTTGGTCGACAACACCACTCAACACAAGGTATTATCCTTCATGGATGGTTTCTCAGGTTATAATCAGATAAAGATGGCACCTGAAGACATGGAGAAAACAACCTTCATCACATAGTGGGGCACTTTCTGTTACAAAGTTATGCCTTTCGGTTTGAAGAACGTCGGTGTGACATATCAGTGTACTATGGTAGCTTTGTTCCATGACATGATCCATCACGAGATAGAGGTTTATGTTGATGACATGATAGCCAGACCCCAGACTGAAGAAGAACATCTTGACCATCTACATAAGTTGTTTAAGAGACTGAGGAATTACAAGCTGAGGTTGAATCCGAACAAGTTCACCTTTGGAGTGAGATCCGATAAAATTCTAGGTTTCATCGTCAGTAGTAAAGGTATTGAAGTTTATCACGCCAAGGTAAAATCCATTCAAGAAATGCCAGCTCCCTGTACCGAGAAGGAAGTCCAAGGTTTATTGGGACGACTATATTACATTTCTCGATTCGTTTCTCATTTGACTACTACTTGTCAACCGGTCATCAAGTTGCCGAAGAAAGATCAGGTAGTGAAGTGGAACGACGATTGCCAAACAGCCTTCGACAAAATCAAGGAGTACCTCCAAGAACCTCAGAATATGATGCCTCTAGTTGAAGGAAGACCGATGATCATGTACTTAACAGTGTTAGAGAATTCAATGGGGTGTGTATTGGGGCAGCATGATGAGTCTGGTCGAAAAGAGCATGCAATATACTACCTTAGCATAAAGTTTACTGACTGTGAAATAAGATACTCAATGCTCGAGAAAACTTATTATGCTTTGGCATGGGATGCTCACCGACTAAGACAATAAATGTTGACCCGTACTACTTTGTTGCTCTCTAAAATGGATCCTATAAAGTATATATTCGAGAAGCCCGCTCTCCGGAAGAATAGCCAGATGACAAATGGTCTTGAAAAAATACGATATTCAGTACACCACTCAGAAGGATATCAAAGGAAGTGTACTGGAAGATCATTTGGCTCACCAGGCTGTAGACGACTACCAATGTATGAATTTTGAGTTCCCAAACGAGAACATTATACTAGTTACAGATTGCGAAGAACCTGGACCGTATGAAGGACTTGAGCCAGGACCCCGATGGACTTTGGTTTTTGATGGATCTTCCAACGCACTTGGAAATGGAATTGGTGTTGTGGTTATCTCTCACAAGGGTTTCCATATGCCCTTCACCACCAGATTGTGCTTTGATTGTACCAACAACATAGTCGAATACGAAGCATGCATCATGGGTATCAAGGCTTCTATTGATATGAGAATCAAGTTCTTGATGTATACGGAGATTCAGACCTGGTGATCAGTCAGATTAAGGGATAATGGGATATGAAGCATCCAAATCTCATTCTGTATCGGGAGCATGTGTTGACTTTAATTCTGTACTTCGAGGAAATCACTTTTGAGCACATCCCAAGATAAGAGAATCAGATGGCATACGCATTAGCTACCATATCATCTATGTTCAAAGTCAGATGGGACAATGAAGCTCCTCGAATTACTATCGAAATACTAGAAGAAAAAGTACATTGCTACGAAGTTAACACTAACGGAGTAGAAGAAAACCCTTGGTTTCATGAAGTGAAAAGGTACCTCGAGACTCGAGAATATTCTGAGGGGGCATCTATTAACGACAAGAAATTTTTACGGAGGTTCTCTCCCAAGTTCTTCCTAAGCAATATAATTTTGTACAAGCGCAACCACGATTCAACTCTACTTCGTTGTATAGACAAGAAGGAAGCTGAGAAGATCATGGAAGATAAGCATGAAGGTATCTTTGGTACCCACTCCAGCAGACATACGATGGCTAAGAAGATTTTGAGAGTGGGTTACTATTGGTTGATTATGGAAACTGATTGCTATCACCATTCAAGAACCTATCACAAATGCCAGATTTATGCTGACAAGGTACATGTGCCACCGGTCCCTCTGAATGTATTGACTGCTCCTTGGCCATTTGCAATGTGGGGTATTGATATGATTGGAGAAATCAAGCCAACCGCTTCCAATGAACATCGTTTCATCCTGGTCGCTATTGATTATTTCACAAAATGGGTTAAAGCAGCCTCATCTTCCTCCGTTACTAAGAACATTATGGCTCTATTCATTAAACATTACCTTATCTGTAGGTATGACATCCCCAAAAGGATCATCACAGACAATGGTACTAAAATCTGAATAATACTATGATCACAGAACTCTGCGGCAGTTCAAGATCAAACACCATAACTCTTCTCCGTATCGACCGAAGATGAATGGCACAGTGAAAGCTGTCAATAAGAACATCAAGGTGGTTATACAGAACATGATGATGACATATAAAGATTGGAACAAGATGTTACCATTTTCTCTTCATGGCTATCGTACCTTAGTCTGTACATCAACTAGGGCAACCCCATTCTCTCTAGTTTACGGTATGGAAGTTGTCCTACCCGTCGAAGTCCAGATTCCTTCTCTAAGGATTATGAAAGATGCAGACTTAGACGAAGATGAGTGGATTCAGAATAGGCTGGACCAGATAAGTTTGATTGACGAGAAAAGGCTTGCGGCCGTTTTCCATGGTCAGATGTACCAGAAGCGCATGATCAAAACCTTCAAAAAAAGGTCAAACATTGGGTATATAAAGCTGGTGACTTGGTAATAAAGCGCATCATCCTACCACAAGGTGATCCCAGGGGCAAATGGACTCCTATCTACGAAGGGCCATTTATATTCAAGAAGATATTTTCTAGTGGCGCCATGATACTTACCACCATGGACGGTGAAGATCTTCCACACCCTGTGAACGCGAACATAGTTAAAAAATACTAAGCATGAATATGACCCACTAGGTTGACTGGCCTAGGCAAAAATAAGGGCATCCCAGTGAACCAAAAGGGTTCGGGAAAAAATTAGGGATATATATATATATATATATATATATATATATATATATATATATATATATATATATATATATATATATATATATATATATATATATATATATATATATATATATATATATATATATATATAAAGATTGTACACCTGGCACGTCAAAAACCTAAAAAGGCGGCTTGGGAAAAAAGGGTATCCGGTGGACTGAACCCCCAAAAGGGAAGTCCAGGAAAAAGTTATGGATTAAAGCATACGACTATGTCCCATTGGATCATCTACTTACAACAATCTTTTCTACCAACGTTAAGTTTAAACGATACAGACCAATTCAGTTAACTTCTTCTGACAGCAAGGGATGAAATGCTTGAAGACATAAAGGAAATAGAAGAGTTGAAACTTACTGAGATCGTTTCCACATAGTTGTTTTCTCTTTGTTTTAATTTGTACTCTTTTCATTTTATGACAATTTCCTCTTACTAGGATTTCTGTCTCTATGTACAAAAACCGCTTGTTTATAGGCAAACTATCAATACAGATACAATTTCAAAATTTAAATTTTATTCTATCTTTTTTGTTTTATTTGTAAAAACGTTTAATGACTAAATTGAATGAACATATGCATATTGATTACTGTTAACAAATATATGCATAAAAACATAAATCAACATTTACAAAAGACCCTAGGAATTGGGATAACGTTCAAGTCATCCACAAATTCCCACATAGTAACCTCCATGAGATTATCCTCAGAAAGTTACCTTCACGAGCTCATCTCCAACGAAGATACATTCCCTCGCAAGTCTAATATGCCTTCAGACAGGAATTGGGGCATCTTCCAGCTATTAATATAACCATACTCCCCAGCAAATCCCCCTAACGGATAAAGGAGTTTGATCATTTCTCTAGCATATAGTGGAAACTTCCTCCACACAGCCTACGGAATTCGAATTCCCATTGGAAATGATTCCCTTAGTAGAGCTCACATGGATTTAATTCCCCAGTTGAGTCATTTCTCTAACACTACAAAATCTCCTGCATAATTCTCTTCTTCAACAGGGTTCATTTCCCCAACAGGGTTTATTTCCTCGGCAGAGTTTATTTCCTCAATGGAATTTAATTTCCCAAAAAAAGCTCATTTCTCCAATTACTGCAAATCCCCGACAAATTCTCTTCTCCAGCAAAGTGTAGTCCAGGTTAATATCTCTAGAAAGTTTCTACGAAATTTGAAACCAGGCCAAATATCATTTAACTTCGTCCTCCCCAGATGAATGGACGTCCGTATCTAAAACTCGGTCATACAACACCTCTGAAGGTTATTCATCTCTTTTATCCCCAATCAGGGTAAATAAGAACTAAAATCCCTAGTAGAGCGATGAACGACCGAGGTTCCTGAACTTTTCTATCCCCAAACATAAGTCAAACATTCCCAACGGAGTATCCTCAAATAGAAATCAAGAATCCCCAGCGGAGACATTCTTAACAAGATTGAAGATTCATATCCTTCATCCTCAGCGGCAGTCAAGAATTTATTTTTCCCAGCAAAGATGTTATATAAAGCTACCAATACACTTCAACAACATCTTGCATCCATACATCATTTACAAGTATCATAGCATATGCATACGATACACATATAGCACACTCTCATTTACTTTGAGAATATCATTATGCAATGCATTACATACATCATGACATTGCATAAAGACTAACTTTATCTTTTCAGGTAAAGTTCACAAACAGACGAATATCATCAGTAATTTTTAAAACTGGTCAAAGATTAATTCCCAAAATAGGATAGGGAAACTATTTGTATGATCGGGTCCAATATTAATTCCTAAAACAAGACGGGGAAGCTATCTATACGACCGAGCGATATGAATTCCCGAAATAAGATGAGTTCGCCAACAAAAAGCAGGTCCTAGATCAACTCCTGAAACAGGATGGGGAAACTATCTATATGACCATGCATAGATTAACTCCAGAAGCAGAACGAGGAAACTATTTATATATCCAGGCAAAGAACTCCCAAAATAGGACAGGGAAACTATCGACATGGCCAGGTGGTATCAATTTCTAAAACAGGACGGGTTTACCAACAAACACGGACTGTAGATCAATTCCCGAAACAGAACAGGGAGACTATCTACATGATAAGCATTTCCCTCAGAGACTAAATCTGACAAGGTTTTCCCTCAGAGACTAAATCTGACAAGTATCTACTTAAGCACCTTCCCCAGATGTTCATTCTGGAAAGCATTCTTTAGATACAACGAAGCGTAGACTCGTTCTGATACTCCTATCAATAGCTATTTTGATGGTATCTATAAGCCCTTCTCCAATGACATTCTATCACCTCTCCGAATGGCATCTTTAAGCCCATTCAAGAAATATTATCAACCAACAACGTTACCTCCTTGTGATACGGTTAGCAAGAGTCACCACCAACTTTTCTTTTATCCAAAAGGAAAGGCTGAAAAGAACAGGAAAGACCTTTGAGATTATTTCATGAGTTCAGGGGGTAGATTATGAAAAGGGAAGGTATTAGCTCCTTTTTCATCCATAGTTCTCTATGGGCTCTTAGTTTCTTGCTAGATTACTTGATTTTGTTTGAAAATGTGCTTGGTGTGGTTTTTTGAAAGTATTTTGAAAAGGCGCCTTCGTTTAGGCAAACTTTGTAATAGTTCTCGTTCGTAAGAACGTATACAAAGTGTTGATCTTTCGAAAATATTTCATGCTTGAAAAATGTTTTTGAAAGTGTTTTTGAAAGTGTTTGTTTGAAAGTGTTGGTGTTTGTTTTGAAAATAAGCAAGGATATTTGATTTGAAAGTGAGCAAGAAACTAGGAACAATCTACCTACTCAAAAGTCTTTGTTCATTCCTTCCTTTGATATTTCTATCTTACCATTGATTTGGTAAGAAGCCTTATCTTTGGATGTAACGGGGCGGGCGTGGGTCATTGTATAGCCATGATAGCAATGTTGTAAGATGTCTTAGCATTTCTCTTTGAGGGACTAAGATCATTTTGAAAGGCAACATTTTATAGCGCCATCGAGGGACTATGATCTTGTACTTTTGATTGCTTTTGCTAAGATATCCCACATACATAACAAATCCATTTTTGTAAGGCAACAAAGTGGAATTACCCTAAGGATGCAAGTGTGCAAATGTATTTGATTTACATGCATTGTTTATCTTGGATTAGGGTTTGCTACTTGTTGATTTTAATCTTTCCATACAAACCCTAATTACTAGCATTTATATAAAGCTTGCGGAAAGTAAAATTACAATGCTATTACATCATTAGGGGAGGGGGTATACAAATTTACATATGGGGATTGCAAGAAAATTAAACCTAATTAACTATTACAACCATATTGAATAATGTACAAGAATTGAAAAATATAATGTACAAATACAAATGGAAAAAGAAATAATTTTGTTTGTTTTTTTATGAAAGGGTTTGGTCTTGACCTAATTAAGAAAATGATTAGTTAAAAATAAACAAAATTAAATTTAAACTAATTTAAAAAGAAATTAAGTTAAAAAATGATTTTTAGGTTTTTTATGAAAAAGGTTTTAAGTTAATAAAAATAATATGAAAATTAATTAATTAAAATAAACCTAAATTCTAAATTAACTTTAAATAAAAATGGAAAATAATTAATTAAACCTAAATCTAAATATTTATTTATTAAAAGGAAAATTAAATTGTTAAGAAAGTATTTTTGTTCTTTTTTGTTTTATAAAGCAAATAAAATAAATAAGTGTAAAAATAATAAATAAAATATTTTTTGGATTTTATATTAATAAAAATGATAATAATAATAGTAATAAATAAAAATAATAAAAGAAAACTGAAAATAAAATAAAATAAGAAAAGAAAATATATAAAAATGAAATAATAAAAAAAAAGGTTGGGCCAGGCTGCAAAAGTAAACATGGGGGGTTAGAGAAAGCAAAAAATGGAAGGCCCATTGTTGGAGGCCCAGGTGCCTGTAGCTGAAACAAAAAAGAGTGAAAAATGTTGAAAAATTGCACAAAAGGTAGCGCTGAGTGTTGAACCCCTGACCTCTAACACAAACGCGCGCTACTTTTGCCACTGGGGTGGCTATACATCCGTTAACTTGTATCAAACCATAAATATATATATTACAAATCAAGTCCATGGCATGAACTTCATCGTCAACCTCACGCCAAGCCAGACAACCTGTACCTTGCTCATTTCTTAATGAAAATTAAAATTGCAAACAAGAAAGTTATTCCATTTTTTCTCACGAATCCAACCATGTAAATAACTAAAGCTATAAATCAAAGATGAATGATAGTTTCATTGGCCCTAATTTGAAACCTAAATTTTCCAGAAATTTCAATCTTAAAATTCTCTAAGCTCAAGCCATATAAATGAAGTCTATGGATATGTACAGTTTCAAGGTAATGATATCTACATTTTGTCTTTGAAAATGCAAGCCTAACAATGCCTAAATAGTGAGATGAAAAGTCAGAAAACTCACCTTGCAGCTGGAGATCGTGTTTTGAGTTAGAGCTTGATTTAAGTTGTTGTGATGATCATGTTAGCTTCCTCAAGTTCCTAGGAAGCTAATGCAATGATTAGCTTGATTGGAGAGTGGCTAAAATGGTCTGGAGAAGTCCACTTGCAATGCTCTATTTTTGGTTATGGAGTTTGATGCAAATGGTGTTACAATCCTGTAACAGGGACAGGGATAGGTTATATTTGGTGTATAGGAGCTTTAGGAACCAAAAGGCCAAGAAACTCACGAGGGAAATGGGAGTTACAAGTTCAAAGTCAAAAATTATGCAACAATGGTGTTTTTGAACAATTTCTGGCTTGAGGGAGTTTGGGAGAGTTTCCAGGCTTGTAAAATCGTATCCTAAGTTGCATAATAGTGTCTCAATTTATAGGAAAAGTTTGAGAGCTTGGGGTGATCAGAAGTACAAGTTCACATGTTATGGCTCTTTGGCTTGTTTTTGAAGCAAGCTTGATACACATTTTCCCAATGCATAGTACAAGGCTATCTAGAGTGGTTATAAGCTTTAAACATGTTTATCTAACTTTGTATGTTGAGTGTGTGCTGAACAAACAAGTTAGAAGCTCAAGACAAGTTGACTTTGTGATTAAAGCAACTTTTCAAGAATAGAATGGTAACTTTGTGCCATAAATAGAAATGTAACTTGGATAATGGTTCTAATGCTTGGACAATGGATCTATCAGTTGTGTAAACATTTAACTATTGAGTGATTAGCAAGTTTTAAGCCTGCAAAGCAAGATTTGTACAACATGCTTGAAGATTGGATCAAGTGTTCTTCACAAATTTGCCTTGCAAAACAAGAATGAAACCCTAACTTCTTGCCTTCGATTCTCCTTGCTCAAGTATGATCTCAATTACTTCTTGGACATTTTGGAAAGCTTGTAACATCCTCTACAACCTCTATGTTGGACATTTTCGAATATTCATCTTGGAACTATGTGAAAAAATTTCATGAAGTTAGGTCAAAATCCTACCTAAACTAGGGCAAAATTTCACAAAGTTTTCAAGTTTCATGAACATGTCTTCTTAAAATCATAACTTGAAATCCATTCATTTATAGAATAAGTTATGTTCTACAATGTTTTATATCTCATTGAGATCTACAACTTTCATGTTGGAATTTTCCTTTGAATCGTCTTGCATCATGGTGAAAATTTGGCTCAAAGTTGTGAAAAAAAGGTAAATTTTCAACACTTAGAAAAATTCTAAGTCTTGGAATTTTGACTTTTCAAACTGAAATCTTGACTTTTTGATTTCTTTATGAACAAGTTTCATATTTTGACAAGTTTTGATGAGTTTTGATCTTTGATACTTGATTTTGACCAAAAAAGTCAAAGTTTGACTTTTCAGTGTACAACTGACTAAAATTCAACTGTCAATCAATTGAGCTTGAGAGATGTTTTCAGCCATGCCATTAGTTCAAAATGAATTATTTGAAACCTTGAGATCATAACTTAAACAAATCAATCATTTGCTAGGTCAAAAATCAGAAATTGCACCTTCTCAGTCAAAACTCTAATTTTGACCATTTTGCCCTTTTGATGATCTGATCGAATTTCTTGAGGAATTGTGATCCAAACTTGATCAAATGACATATATGAGTTCATAATGTTTATATGGATAAAAAATTATGAAGTTTGACTGTAAATTGACCACATTTGACTTTTTCCCCAATATAGTTGATTTTAGGTCAACTGATCAATTGACTGAGCAAAAATGTGATCCAAGACTTGAAACTTGACATGAGCAATCTTGAGGGTCCAAAATGATCCATGAAAGACATATGGGGCACTAAGAGTCCATTTATCCTTGTGCAATCTCAAACCCTATTTTTCAGTTATCAGTGCTAGAGGAGGTTGTCATACCCCAATTTTTGACCTAAGATATCACCTCCCATCTGCATCATTACATTGCAAGCGTTCGCAAGCGATCTGACCTATTTTATCAATTTTCAAAGCAGATTTTAAATTCATAACTTTTTCAAGTCAAGAGCTGGTTATTTTTGAAACGCCAAATTTATTAATTGATCAATGCTAAAACAATGTTTATCTAATTATTTATTATTCTGAGTTTAAATAGTTGGAAGTTATTTTCAGTTATTATAATTTAAAGAATTATAAATAATAAGGTAAATAATTGCAAAGAAGAAAAGAATTAACTGGTAAAATAATGGAGTTTTATTCATTTTATTCTAATTGTTACAATTGTTGTTTAAATACCGTATTTATTTACAAAGTATTTACAATGATAATTTTTACAATGATAATCTTTACAAATGTTTAAAGTGAAATAAAAACTATCCTAATTTTTCTAAGTTCTAAATCTTCATTTTCTATCCAATACTTCTTTGATGCTCATTTGATTTTATCTGCAAAGAAGAATTAAAAGAAAAGTCAGAAATAGATATATAATTAAAAACAGACAATTAATTTAAAATTCATCATTAAAAGCAAACGGCTGGAATCAGTTTTTATCCTCTTTGCAAATCACGGGATTTCTCCCGGTTCACAAAAAGGGATGAATATTTTTTGATAAATATGAATGCACAAGTTAAAAATATGCACAAATTCAATTTTGCCAAAACCAACTGCATATTTCAAAACCAACTGCATATTTCAAAACCAATTGCACTTTTCAATTGTCAAAATTGCATAGTTCAAGGACAGCATATGCAAATAACCAAGTCAAAGTCACATTTTCAAAAACAAAATCCAACGTAAACTGTCCAAGTATGGAAGTATGTCAATACAAAGGCCCCTCTATACTGTAACAGATGCCGGAGAGCTAAAGAAGCAAACATGCAGATTAAAACCATATATGCAAGCCAAATATTTCTAATTTCATCATTTCCCAGCCTTTGCTTTTTCAGAACACAAAGTACACATAACATTTTAATGTTTCAAACTGTAAGGAGAGAGAAGAGAGAAAAGAGTTGGGTTTACAGGTTTTGACTTTAGGCAGAAAGGATATAGAAAACAAAACTGCAGTAACACAGTAAAAAAGGGAAGCATAGAAAAAGGATATAAAACAAACTGAATGAAACAGTAGAAGGGCAGAAGTATCAAAGAAAATTGACAAAACAACTTGCCTGAACCATTAAGAAAAAAGCCAACAAAACTGATATAATAACAATACAAACTCTTCAAGAGAGAAGAGAGTTCAAAAAACCTGTTTGAAGCCTATTCTCAAAGTACCAAAACAAACCTCAAGAACCTGCATTCAAGATATATATACAACCTGCTGTCTCAAGCCAAATACCAATAACCATGGCCTGAAAAACCAGAAACCTTAACCATATCCAGCCTTCAACCTGTCTGAAGCATACACCAGTATAACCTGTCAAACAATTACCATAAAACCATGGCCTGAAAAACCAGTAAACACTAAGCTGCCCAGCCAAAGCCTTAAGCCTTTCAAACCATAACCTGTTGAAACCTGTAAAAGCCTTAACCATCAAACGACACAAGCCATCACCAACAAACAATACCCTGTCAAACCTACTGTCAAGCCATAGTTCCAAATCTCCCATAAACCAACAAATCATGCCAAGTTAAAAACCAGTAAACACAACCTGCTGAAAAGCCATATCCCAAACAGCATCAAGCCTAACAGTATCCAACCAAAACACCACGCCCTCAGAGATATTCATCACTGGGCTAAACAACATTAATGTTTCTCAGGGTCAAAGAGAAGAAGAGGAAAAAGCATACCCAGAAACATACAGAGCCAAGCATACAAATGAAGGCAACATACCAACAAGCAATAGTCAGAGCGATAACATCATGTTCGAGGGCAACAGAAGCGAGTAAAGGAGAAGAAGATAAAAAAGGCATCACAAGGTATACAGACAACAGAAGCACGCAAAGGCAACTAGAAGAAGAAAGAAAGGATAAAAGCTAGGTTTTCATCATCATCATCAAACCGAAAGAAAACGCGAAATACCAGGGCTCCCATACTAGCTCAAAAGTCCGTCATCACCATCCCCCCGCTGGCAAGCCTCCGGAACGCCTCCTACCTCCTCCTTCGTAAAGGTAGCCTTTCCTTTTCTCTTTCCCTTTCTTACCTCAAACATAAAATCAACACGCTTAAGATCAGAACACGATAAAACGTAAAACATGCAACACTTGAAAAGATCAAAATCTTAATGAAACAGAAGGATACTTTACCGTCTCTGGGCGCCTTTGTGTATATCTGTGGAGGGAAGAGGACCAGATGGTACCGTTGGTGGCTGGGCAAGGGACGCGGTTCAAGACTTCATGGAAAAGAGAAGAAGAGGAGTGAACGAACGAATGAATGACGCCGCCGCTGCTGTTACGAACCCTAGGTTTTTCAATTGAACAAATTGTGATGGAACCCTAAGAAAACATTTTGAGAACGAATGGGCCACAACCCGTTTCCCCTAGCCTAAGCCCGAATGTTTTTTTCCAATTGACACACCTCTTTTGCTTCTGCTTTGATTTACGTTTGGGCCAAGGCAATTTTTCTCTTAGGGCCCATTTTTGCTCTTAAAAGAAAGCTTTGAAAAACACTTTTTTTCTTTTCATTATAATTTTTTGTATATACAAAATATATAATTAATTAATATGTTAATTTTTCCAACTTAAAATGTCCTTTTTTTTTAATTAAGACTTTGTATATAAAAAATACTAACATGAAATACATAGGATTTGGAATTATTTAAAACGTTTTTTTATTAAACTTATTTTGATTTACACATAAATCTTCTTAAGTTAATACATTAAAGATAATTTGTAAATAAACGCTAATACATGGAAATAATTCTTAAAATAATACTTTATATTAATACTAAAAGAAATGCGTAAAAAAAAATAGAAGATTTAAAAAAACATTTTATTTTCTTTAATTAATTCTCTTGCTTTGTACATATTAAACAAAAATACAAAAATGCATGTTCACACCATTTAGTCTGTTATTTAATCATTGTTATGGTCATATATCACTTAGCTACTTAATCATTATCTATCTAATTTTCGGTTTGATTATTCAGTCTTTACTTGGTTATTCTGTTTACGTCTAAATCCAAGAGAAAAAATGATTAAATTTGTTGACTTCATGTCCTCAAATCCAATCACGCGAATACCTTCATTTCATTAAAACTTAAGATTTTCCCAAATATTCCATTTTTCAAAACTCATACCTTTTTTTAAGTCAAAACTTCGACATTAGGTCATCGTATCTTAAAAAAAAAACCGTCCGTACCCCTTTTTGGCCAAAACAATCTATTTTAATCAAACAAACTTTTTTTAATAAACAGATATTTCAAAAGGTTCCTATAGAATACTATAGATACATTGGGTGCTAATACCTTCCCATTGTATAACCAACCCCCGAACCATAGACCTCTTTTCAAAAACGCCTTGTATTTTCATTACTTTTAAACGTATTATTTACATTGCATACGTTAGGGTTTTATTTCGCTCTTTCCCCTTTTCCCTTGGAAATAATAAAGCGCGGTGGCGACTCTTGCTTTTTGTGAGACGAATTAATTAATAGTTCAATCTCTGATTTACCCCGCTACATTTTTTATCGCTACAGAATTGGCGACTCTGCTGGGGAAAGATTGACCTCTTGCTGGTCCATCCCTAAGTGGATTAAGCCTAGTTTGTTTTATCTGTTTTATTATTATTTGTTTTGTTTGATTATGTGTTTATATTGGGGTTGTTTGGGTTTTTTTTGCAAAGGACGAATCCTATACCCGGATTAAGTTACACTTAAGAATAGGACGGGCGGTACAGTCATGTTAACTTTGAGGGAGTAATCCCGAAGAAGGAGGCATGAGATCCTCCACTCAATGGAAGGCCCTTTTGAACATAATATTTGTTTACCGAGTAATCGGGAAGACATTATTATTTTCGACCTGGGAGCCAGAGAAATTGAGAACCGTAGAACCCTAACCCATCTTGGCCTTTTAGGCGTAGCGCGGAGACTATAACGGAGTAATTCGGAAGTAGTTGTTACGCGATGCTACGCTCGGATGAGCTTCTCCTGAGAATATTGCTAATTATTGAGTAATCAAGACGTTGGTAATATCCGAAGGAGGAATGTAGACTCTGGGAACTCTTAGAACCTTGTCTTACAGGTGTGATTAAACCGTTAGTACATACCTTGGGGCGGGCTTTACCTTTGACTCCATGCTCGAAACGTTGAACCTTTGAACCCCATGTTTGTGAACTTGTGTGTAACTGTTGCATTATCATTCATCCATGCATTCATCAACATTTTTTGTAAAAAACTTGTTTTTCAAGGAACTTAAGAATGATTTTTGCAGACATCTCAGGTACTATTATTATGGAATTTGGAAGAAGAAACGCTCGAAGTTTTAGTTTTAAGGAGCCCGAGATTGAAGAACTGGAGAGTTTAATTCCTAAGATCAAGAACCCGACGGATTTTCAGAAAAAGTATGGGTCCATTATACCTCTCATGAAGCGCAAGATGAAAGAGGGCATCCTTAGTACGTTAGTCCAATTTTACGATCCTTTGTACCGATGCTTCACCTTTCCGGATTACCAGTTAATGCCCACCTTAGAAGAGTACTCCTACATGCTTGGTTTGCCGATCACCGACTGTGTTCCTTTTTCTGGCTTAGAAGAGGAACCCAAATCTCACGAGATAGCGACCATCACCCACTTGAAGAAGTCAGAGATAGAGGAGAACATGACTACAAAAGGGGGAATCTGAGGCTTGTCTGCGCAGTTTTTGTTGAGGAAAGCTCGTCATTTCGCTGAGATAAAAGATACTATTTCCTTTGAAGACGTCTTTGCTTTACTCGCTTATGGTCTATTCTTGTTCCCTAACGTTGATAAGTTTGTGGATATCAACGCCATCAGAATTTTCTTGATTGGAAATCCGGTCCCTACGCTTCTAGGAGATACCTACTACTCCATCCATCTTCGAAACTCTTATCAAGGAGGGATGATTATTTGTTGTGCACAGTTGCTGTATCAGTGGTATGTTTCTCATCTACCTAGGTCTGATGTTTTCTGGGATCTCGAGAAGGAGCCGCGATGGGCGCTAAAAATTATGGCTCTCACTCATTTCGACATTGATTGGTATAATCGAGTTTACTATGACATGAAGATCATCGATAGCTGTGGTGCTTTCCCTAACGTGCCCCTTCTTGGTACAAAAGGAGGAATTAACTATAATCCTGTTCTCGTGCGCCGTCAGTTTGGATACCCGATGAGGGACAAGCCGAACAACATCCATGTGAGTGGTTTCTTTCTACAAGAAGGACAAGATCACCAGGTAGCTAAGAGGGAGATCGAAGGAGCTTGGCGCCACATCCATAGGAAAGGGAGAGACATGTTAGGACATAGGGGTGCCGTTTCTTTGGAGCCTTACCTACATTGGGTCCGTACTAGGGCTTGTGCTCTCAAGATGCCCTATAAACCTGAGAAACCTTTATTCCCTACCGTTGCATCATCATCTGTTGATATCCCTATCGAGAATATGGGAGAATACCAAGGAAATTTGGCTAGGATGAAGTCCGAGAGAGACGCTTGGAAAGAAAAGTATAATATGTCTGAATATGAGAATCGGGTCCTGGCTCGACAACTAAAGGAAAAGGAGGATTTGCTATTTATTCAAGACGGCTGGTTCATTGATCATGATGAGAAGCTTCGTCAAAAGGATGCTTTACTGAAGAAATATGCTAATGAAAGGAAGAGAAAGAAGGAAGGTTCGGTAAGCGTTTCTCTCGTTCCTGATCCACAAAAGGAAATCTTTGATCGACTGGTAGCTGAGAAGAAAGAGATGGAAGACTTTGATGAAGAGAAGATCAGGAAGCTCCAGTTACAGTTGGCATTTGGTCCTTCATCTGATGTTTCTGAATGATCTTTAGTTCTTAGTTTTATTTTTTTGCTGATGTCATTTTGTAAAACTCTGTAAAAGGGCTTCATGTTCCGAAGTTGTAATTTACTGCTTTTATTATGGGCTTCATGTTCCAAAGTTGTAGTTTACTGCTTTATTATTGGGTTGTTATCCCAAAGTTGTAATTTATTGTTTTGTTGTTCCAAAGTCGTAAGTTGTAATTTACCGCTTTTGATTAATGAAATGAGTTTTTATTGTTCCAAATTCCTTTACCATTGATGTGTGCAAAATTATTGAAGTTCCTTGAAAAACTATTAAAATGAATTATCATTTGCGTCACATATCATGCATCATCCAACATTCCACTTCACATGTTTTCTAGAGTCTCATCCTTGTTTCTTTTTCCACTCCGATAGATTGTCAAGTTGTCTCATCGATACGATACTCGAGCCAATCGTCAGAGGAAGATGGAAGATCTGGAACAGGAAAACCACGAGCTTCGTGAGGAGGTCGCTACCCTTCGTGTCGGGATGGAAAAGTTAACTGCGCTAGTGGAAAGTTTGATGGCTGCTCAGAATCAGCCATCGACTACAGCTGCTGAGATTCAGACTTCAACTACTATGGTTTTTGAGATTGTCATCGTTCCAACATCTGTGACTCAAATCAACTCTCCGCTTCAACATCAGATGCCAAAAGGTTTTCCGTGGGGAATGCCTTACAACTTTGTGCCAGAGGGGTATCAGCCTGTCGTACAACCTTTGTTTAAACCTACTATGTCTTTTCCTCAACCAGAGACAACTGCTATGCCGCCGGTAATCCCGTCTGTGACACCTTTCCCACAACCAGTGATGACAACTATCGCTCCTATGGTTCACTATATGCCATACTTGAATGAACCTACTTATCCTGCCGAGCCTGCTGAAAGTCTGGGTCTTTTTGATAGAATGGAAGAATTTCAAGACCAGTTCCAAGAAATGCAGAGGGAGCTTAGAGCGTTAAAGGGGAAGGATTTGTTTGGAAATAACACTCATGACCTGTGTTTAGTTCCGAATGTCAAGATTCTAGCAAAATTCAAAGTGCCAGACTTTGAAAGATATAAGGGTGATTCGTGTCCTCAGAGTCACTTGACTATGTACGTGAGAAAGATGTCTACATATTCTGATGATCATGACTTGTTGATTCACTATTTTCAAGACAGTTTGACTGGTGCCGCTCTAAAGTGGTATATGGGTTTGGACAGCATTCGGATCCGCAACTTCAACGATCTTAGTGAAGCTTTTGTTCACCAGTATAAGTACAACGTCGACATGGCGCCGGACAGGGATCAACTCTGGGCGATGTCCCAGAGAGATAGAGAGTCCTTTAAGGAATACGCCCAGAGGTGGCGCGAAATTGCTGCTCAAATCTATCCTCCTCTTGAGGAGAAAGAGATGACAAAGATATTCTTGAAGACTTTAGGTTCCTTTTACTATGAAAGAATGATCGCCAGCGCACCCAGTGACTTCACCGAAATGGTGAGTATGGGCATGCGGTTGGAGGAAGGGATTCGTGAAGGACGTTTGGTTAAAGAAGGAAGTCCGTCTAGCAGTATCAAGAAGTTTGGAAGTGTTTTCCCAAAAAGAAAAGAGCAGGATGTCAGCGTAATCTTCCCAGGGAGACCAAGGAGAGGTTACTCACACGTTGCGGCAGTCACTCCGGCTGTCCGCCCAACATTGGTGACCCCAACTCATCAAACCCCACCAACTCAACAACGGCCATTTCAGCAGCAGCCTCGACAACAGGCTTATCCATTCAACAACCAGAACCGTTCACCAAGGAAACCGCAATCCGATGCCATTCCCATGACTTATACTGAATTGTTCCTCGCCTTGATCAGAAAAAACCTCATAACGACGAAGCCTCCTCCTGTCGCACCAAATAGTACTTCTCCGTGGTACAAGGCAGATCAGTTTTGTGAATATCATCAAGGGTCGCCGGGGCACAACATTGAAAATTGTTTTCCTTTAAAGGCGGACGTGCAGAGGTTGATTAAGAACGGTATCTTGTCTTTCAAGGATGTTAACCCAAATGATAGAGATAATCCTTTGCCTCGACATGGGGCAGAATCGGTGAATATGGTGGAAAGTTGTCCAGGAAAGTTTCGAGTTTTTCAAGTTGAACACATAAGAGATTCGTTGATCAGGTTACATCAGAGCTTAAGAAGACTTGCCTTTTTTAGGCATCAGCATGATTATGATGTTTGTGAATTTTGTTCAAGAGAGGTTGATTGCCCTATTGTGAAGGAGGATATTCAAAAATTGTTAGACCAGAGGGTTATCACTATTACACATGACAGAGATCCGGCGGATGAAGTAAATGTTATAATACCACAATTCAATTTGCCTGAACCAGTTGAGATTGTTTACGACAGTCAGACTGCACTTGTTGCTCCTTTGATCATTTATCCACCTGGTCCTGTGCCTTACAACTCCGACCAAGCTATACCGTATAAGTATAATGCCACAATGATTGAGAATGGGGTAGAAGTCCCTATACCGACAAGGCCATCTTTTGTTAACATCGCTGATGTGAGTAGAGTTAAGAGAAGCGGACGTGTCTTTGCAGCAGTACCTTTGAAGAGACCAGAAGTTCAAGTCAGGAGGCCCATACCGGCAGAAATTCCAGCGAGAAATGTGGAACCAAGGGTTGAGATAGGCCGATCCAATGAACCTATCCCACATCCCGATGATGATGAGATTTTGAAGATTATCAAGAGAAGTGAATATAAGATTGTGGACCAACTATTGCAAACTCCTTCCAAGATTTCTTTGCTTGCTTTACTGAGAGATTCTGGTGCCCATAGAGAAGCTTTGATGAAAGTCTTGGACCAGGAATTCGTGGATCATGATGTGACGGTTGACCAATTTGATGGAATCGTGGGAAATATTACTTCGTGTAACAATCTTGGTTTCAGTGATGAAGAGCTTCCGGAGGAGGGAAGGAACCATAATATGGCTTTGCATATCTCAATAAGTTGTGGAAATGATACTTTATCAAGTGTGTTGGTAGATACAGGTTCGTCGTTAAATGTAATGCCCAAAACTACATTATCTCGACTCTCATATCAAGGTGCTCCCATGAGATCTAGTGGGGTAATTGTCAAAGCGTTTGATGGTTCTAGGAAGACTGTCATTGGTGAAGTGGATCTTCCTATAATAATTGGTCCTCATACTTTTCAGATCACTTTTCAAGTAATGGATATTCGTGCCGCCTACAGTTGCCTATTGGGTCGTCCATGGATCCATGATGCAGGGGCAGTCACTTCCACGCTCCATCAAAGATTGAAGTTTGTAAGGCATGGAAAGCTGGTAATGATTGGTGGAGAGCAGGCTATGGTGGTAAGCCATTTGTCATCTTTCTCTTTTATTGATGCTGATGAGGATGTTGGAACCCAATTCCAAGCTCTATCTGTTGCTAATAATGAAGTGAAGAAGCAAGGGACATCTATTTCTTCTTTTGAGGATGCGCGACGAGTGGTTGATAGTGGTTCGACTGAAGGTTGGGGCCAGGTGTTGACTTTGCCCGAGAACAAGTCTGGAGAAGGTCTTGGTTTTCATCCCGTGTCTACAAGAGTCAAGCAGGAAGTAGTTACTCGTCTGATACAAGAGGTTTTCCGAAGCGCAGGTTTTATCCATCCGACTCCTCCTAAAGTTGATGCTATAATAGGAGACGATTCTGAAGAGGATTTACCCGATTTTGTAACGCATGGAGTGGTTTGCCAGAACTGGATTGCTGTTGATGTTCCTGTTGTGATGCACATTTCTGAGTAATATTTTGTTTTCTTTTTGAAAAAAAATTCGCTCTACCCAAGGCGAAAAGTATTTGTGTCGGGCTATGTTGAAAATAAATCCTTTTGCTCTGCCCAAGGCAAAAGAGAAAATGTCTGGGCTCTTTGTTTCAAGTATTTCCCCTCATGAATAAAAATGTTATTTTGTCCACTACTGTTTTATTTTTTCACTTTTTCTGGGAAATAGTAATGAAAATTAATTGGTAGTAATATGAAATATAATAACCTTTTGTTTTATTTGTACAAATCGATTTCTAAAATAAAGCATAATCATATGTGCAGATTAATCCATGATTTAACCATTGAAAACAATGATCCTATGCCCTCTCCCAACTTTGAATTCCCTGTGTTCAGAGCCGAAGAAGAGGATAGTGAAGAAATTCCTGATGAAATTTCCCGTTTTCTTGAGCATGATGAAAAGACTATTCAGCTGTTTGAAGAGCCTATAGAGATGATCAATTTGGGTGATGAAGAAGATAAAAAGGAAGTCAAGGTCGGAGCATTGCTTATCCCAGAGGTAAAGAGAAAATGTTGGAGCTTCTCAAAGAGTATGTTGATGTGTTTGCTTGGTCCTACCAAGATATGCCAGGTTTGGACAACAATATTGTGGAGCATCGTTTACCGTTGAGACCTGAATGTCCGCCGATTAAGCAGAAGTTGAGAAGGACTCGTCCCGATATGGCTGACAAGATCAAAGAGGAAGTTCAAAAACAAATTAATGCAGGTTTCCTTGTTACATCGGTCTATCCTCAGTGGTTAGCCAATATAGTGCCTGTTGCTAAGAAAGATGGCAAAGTTCGAATGTGTGTAGACTATAGAGATCTGAATAGAGCTAGCCCAAAGGATGACTTCCCATTACCGCACATTGACGTATTGGTCGACAGTACCGCAAAGTTCAAAGTCTTTTCTTTCATGGATGGTTTCTCTGGTTACAATCAAATCAAGATGGCACCAGAATATATGGAGAAGACAGCTTTCATTACACCTTGGGGAACATTTTGTTATCGGGTTATGCCGTTTGGTTTGAGGAATGCTGGTGCAACATACCAAAGGGCCATGACTGCTTTGTTCCATGACATGATGCATAAAGAGATAGAAGTGTATGTAGATGACATGATTGCCAAATCACAAACTGAGGAAGATCATTTGGAACATTTATTGAAGTTATTCCAGCGTTTGAGAAAGTATAAAATCCGTCTGAATCCCAACAAGTGCACTTTTGGTGTTCGTTCTGGAAGACTTCTGGGTTTCATTGTCAGTCAGAAAGGTATTGAGGTAGATCCTGATAAAGTCAAAGCTATTCGGTAAATTCCCGCACCCAAGACGGAAAAACAAGTAAGAGGATTCCTTGGGAGACTGAACTATATTTCTAGATTTATATCTCATATGACTGCTACCTGTGGGCCGATTTTCAAGCTTCTCAGAAAGAACCAAGGATGTGTGTGGACAGAAGATTGTCAGAGAGCTTTTGATAGCGTCAAAGAATATTTGCTTGAACCTCCCATTTTGATTCCTCCGGTGGAAGGAAGACCTTTGATTATGTACCTGACTATATTGGAAGATTCCATGGGATGTGTGCTTGGTCAACAAGATGAGACTGGAAGAAAGGAACATGTCGTATATTATCTGAGTAAGAAATTCACAGACTGTGAGTCTCGATACTCAATGCTTGAGAAAACCTGTTGTGCTTTAGCTTGGGCTGCTCGCCGTCTGCGCCAGTATATGATTAACCACACCACTTGGTTGATCTCCAAAATGGATCCGATCAAGTATATCTTTGAGAAGCCCGCCTTATCTGGAAGAATAGCCCGTTGGCAGATGTTGTTATCCGAATATGACATTGAGTATCACACTTAGAAAGCAATCAAAGGGAGTATTTTAGCCGACCATTTAGCTCACCAACCAATTGACGATTATCAATCCATCAAGTTTGATTTCCCAGATGAAGATGTTATGTACTTGAAAGCTAAAGATTGTGAAGAGTCGTTACCTGAAGAAGGACCTGATCCCGAATCCCATTGGGGTTTAATATTTGACGGAGCTGTGAACTCTTATGGAAATGGAATTGGGGCAATTATCGTCACTCCCCGAGGTACTCATATCCCGTTCACGGCGAGATTGAAGTTTGACTGCACGAACAACATGGCTGAATATGAGGCATGTATTATGGGTCTCGAAGAAGCAGTGGATCTAAGGATTAAGATTCTTGATATTTACGGAGATTCGGCATTGGTAATTAATCAAATCAAAGGAGAATGGGAGACTCGTCATCCTGGTTTGATCCCTTACAGAGACTATGCTAGAAGATTGTTAACTTTCTTCAACAAAGTGGAATTACATCATATCCCTAGAGATGAAAACCAAATGGCTGATGCTTTAGCTACTTTGTCTTCAATGTTTCAAGTGAATGGTTGGAACCATGTGCCTACAATCCGAGTTATGCGCCTCGACAGACCTGCTCATGTGTTCTCAGTAGAAGAGGTTACCGACGACAAACCATGGTTCTATGACATTAAACGTGTTCTTCAAACTCAAGAGTACCCGCCCGGGGAATCCAATAAAGATAGGAAGACGTTGAGGAGATTGGCAAGTAGTTTCTTCCTCAATGAAGAAGTATTATATAAGAGGAATTACGACATGGTCTTGCTCAGATGTGTAGACAGACGTGAAGCGGACATGCTGATGCAAGAAGTACATGAAGGATCCTTTGGCACTCATGCCAACGGACATGCGATGGTTAAAAAGATGTTGAGAGCTGGTTACTATTGGATGACAATGGAATCTGATTGCTGCAAATATGTGAAGAAATGTCATAAATGCCAGATTTATGCGGACAAGATACATATGCCACTGACCCTCCTTAACGTTATCTCTTCACCTTGGCCTTTCTCTATGTGGGGCATTGATATGATTGGAATGATTGAACCCAAAGCTTCAAATGGTCATCGTTTCATCTTGGTAGCGATCGATTATTTTACTAAATGGGTGGAAGCAGCATCTTATGCTAATGTAACCAGACAGGTGGTAGTCAGATTTATCAAGAATCAAATCATTTGTCGATACGGTATCCCGAGCAAGATCATCACTGATAATGGTTCGAATTTGAATAACAAGATGATGAAAGAGCTTTGTGAGGAGTTCAAGATCGAACATCATAATTCTTCTCCTTACAGACCAAAGATGAATGGGGCTGTTGAAGCTGCTAACAAGAACATCAAAAAGATTGTCCAGAAGATGGTGGTAACTTATAAAGATTGGCATGAAATGCTTCCGTTTGCTCTGCATGGATACCGTACTTCAGTTTGAACTTTAACAGGTGCAACCCCATTTTCCCTAGTTTATGGTATGGAAGCAGTACTCCCCGTGGAGGTTGAGATTCCGTCTATGAGAGTGTTGATGGAAGCTAAACTTTCGGAGGCCGAATGGTGTCAAAGTAGATATGATCAGTTGAATTTAATTGAAGAAAAGAGATCGACAGCATTGTGTCACAGTCAATTATATCAGCAGAGAATGAAGAAGGCTTTTGATAAGAAGGTTCGACCACGCGAGTTCAGAGAAGGTGACCTTGTGCTCAAAAAGATATTATCTTTCCAACCTGATTCTAGGGGCAAGTGGGCTCCAAATTATGAAGGACCGTATGTCGTTAAGAAAGTTTTCTCTGGAGGTGCCATGTTTCTCACCAATATGGACGGTGAAGAGCTCCCGCGCTCCATGAACGCCGATGCAGTCAAGAAATATTTCGCTTAGGTTCGAGTTGACAGTTTGCTAAGTTGAAAACCCGAAAGGGCGGCTTAGGCAAGCTTTTGGTCAGACCAGTCTTGGAATTTGAACACATTTCGGAATTCGAAGTTGTTAGGGAGAATAATGATCATTGTTTTTGTGTAACCCTTTCTTTCATGTACTATTTCCCAAACTTTTGTAAGCCGTTGCAGTCGCGTTGTTAGCGAACTACCATCTTATTAATGAAATTTGAGCATTTACCTTTTGTGGGCAAAATTTTAATTTTACGGCAATATTTGAAACAAAGTTGTTTAAAGTATTCTTATTTTAAAAATGTGTCGTGAATAATGAAAGGAATATTAACAGTTGTTCCGAGGATGGTCAAGCCATGAAATGCAAAACAATACAGTAATTTTATCCTTGCATGATGAACATGTTTTCTTTCAAAATCGTCACGAGGTGTTGGTTGTGTACACTCTTGTTCCTAGTGGTACTAAGTTTGGTGACTCCCCAGCTTTTCCAGTTAAGTGTTGTTTTGGTTATCTTTATTTGAGCAGATTTCTGAAGTGTGGTACGCTTTGTCTCATGCCAGTAGTTTATTGGTGTCAGAAGATTGGATTTGAATACTTTTCTCCTCAGAAGACTTGAGCCTTGTAGCGTGATACGCTCTGACGTTGCTTTGTGGTTCCCGTTCCAGTTATTTTCCGTCTTTTTTAAGATTGTCCGAGTATCTATTATGTCGTGACATCTTATTGTCTTCAAGTTATTCCATCTGTTTGTTTTGTCAGCATAACATTCATTTACTCATTTACACTTATATCAGCATGCATATTCACATTTGTCGTTGATTTTGGGTTGTATACTTTGTTTATTAAGACAATGTACATGTTCTTTCCAAGTAGAAGGTTAGCTTAGGCAGAAAATGTGCTTCCTTTCTAAATTCCCCAACTTAGCTAATCCTCGTGGATGATTTTTTGATTTAGCCTACCTTGTCCATTTCTGGATAGGATGAATCCCCCAATCAAGTTACTTTCTCATTGGGTGGAGTCTTGTTTGACTGTTTTTCTCTCTGGTTTATTCCTGG
Source organism: Vicia faba (assembly GCA_948472305.1). NCBI lineage: Eukaryota > Viridiplantae > Streptophyta > Magnoliopsida > Fabales > Fabaceae > Vicia > Vicia faba. The sequence goes on from OX451735.1 coordinate 361,407,175, forward strand.
AGGGAGTTGTTGTCTCTTGCATAGGCTATCTCATGATTTTCCCCAGTGAAGTCGCCACCTAGACGAATGATGCATTTATTTTGCGCATTTAAGTATGTGATCTCCTCGGGAAGGATTGATTCATGGTTCTCTTTGACGAAGATTTTATTCTCTGCCAGTGTCATCGCAATTTCTTTCTGAGTTATTCTTCAGAAAACGACAAGCGGCGGACTCTTCATGAGCAACTTGTACGTTATTATTTTTGGAAAACGACAAGCGGCGGTCTCTTCATGAGCAACTTGTACGTTATTATTTTTGGAAAACGACAAGCGGCGGTCTCTTCATGAGCAACTTGTACGTTATTATTTTTGGAAAACGACAAGCGGCGGTCTCTTCATGAGCAACTTGTACGTTATTATTTTTGGAAAACGACAAGCGGCGGTCTCTTCATGAGCAACTTGTACGTTATTATTTTTGGAAAACGGCAAGCGGCGGTCTCTTCATGAGCAACTTGTACGTTATTATTATTTTGGAAAACGGTAAGCGGCAGTCTCTTTATTTGAGCAACTTGTACGTTATTATTTTTCTGGAATACAGCAAGTGGCAGCTTCTTTATTTGAGCAGCTTGTATGTTATAGTATTTTTGGAAGACAGCAAGTGGCAGCTTCTTTATTTGAGCAGCTTGTATGTTATAGTATTTTTGGAAGACAGCAAGTGGCAGCTTCTTTATTTGAGCAGCTTGTATGTTATTGACATCCCTGGACGACAGCAAGTGGCAACTTCTTTATTTGAGCAGCTTGTATGTCATAGTATTTTTTGGAAGACAGCAAGTGGCGGCTTCTTTATTTGAGCAGCTTGTATGTTATGGACATCTTTGATACAGCAAGTGGCAGCTTCTTTATTTGAGCAGCTTGTGTATCTACAACCATATTATTATCTCAGCATTAATCAGTATATCTCCGGAAATCTCGCAGAGAAGTTTGTTATGAATCTTTACCTTCAGAAGTCGGTAATCCGTCGCCAGCAAAATTGATACTTTTTGCCTATCTTTGACCTTGAGTTGTGAACTCACTGTTATTTTGGGTCAATAATATGTTTTATGGCCTATGCAAGATGCCTTCTTTGTTAGGGTCAGAGGTCGTATTCCCTCAAATTTTTATTCGCCGTCAAGAGTCTATCGTTTGAAGTCGATGGTTTACCTCCCCAGTAGCGTATAATCTATGTTCCTGTGATTTGTTGGTGTTTGGCTTCTCCAGCATTGTTTCTGTCTCATGCAGTATCATTCTCCATGAATTTAAATACTACACCCACATCATGAACATAATGGCGGTATCTTAGGGCAAAAATTGTGTATTATGTATTTAAGTACCTTCAATCTCGTCGAGACGAAGATTTCAATCTTCATATCTCCGGATAGAAGAAACTTAAATAGGGGCAGCTGTCATACCCCAATTTTTGACCTAAGATATCACCTCCCATCTGCATCATTACATTGCAAGCGTTCGCAAGCGATCTGACCTATTTTATCAATTTTCAAAGCAGATTTTAAATTCATAACTTTTTCAAGTCAAGAGCTGGTTATTTTTGAAACGCCAAATTTATTAATTGATCAATGCTAAAACAATGTTTATCTAATTATTTATTATTCTGAGTTTAAATAGTTGGAAGTTATTTTCAGTTATTATAATTTAAAGAATTATAAATAATAAGGTAAATAATTGCAAAGAAGAAAAGAATTAACTGGTAAAATAATGGAGTTTTATTCATTTTATTCTAATTGTTACAATTGTTGTTTAAATACCGTATTTATTTACAAAGTATTTACAATGATAATTTTTACAATGATAATCTTTACAAATGTTTAAAGTGAAATAAAAACTATCCTAATTTTTCTAAGTTCTAAATCTTCATCTTCTATCCAATACTTCTTTGATGCTCATTTGATTTTATCTACAAAGAAGAATTAAAAGAAAAGTCAGAAATAGATATATAATTAAAAACAGACAATTAATTTAAAATTCATCATTAAAAGCAAACGGCTGGAATCAGTTTTTATCCTCTTTGCAAATCACGGGATTTCTCCCGGTTCACAAAAAGGGATGAATATTTTTTTGATAAATATGAATGCACAAGTTAAAAATATGCACAAATTCAATTTTGCCAAAACCAACTGCATATTTCAAAACCAACTGCATATTTCAAAACCAATTGCACTTTTCAATTGTCAAAACTGCATAGTTCAAGGACAGCATATGCAAATAACCAAGTCAAAGTCACATTTTCAAAAACAAAGTCCAACGTAAACTGTCCAAGTATGGAAGTATGTCAATACAAAGGCTCCTCTATACTGTAACAGATGCAGGAGAGCTAAAGAAGGAAACATGCAGATTAAAACCATATATGCAAGCCAAATATTTCTAATTTCATCATTTCCCAGCCTTTGCTTTTTCAGAACACAAAGTACACATAACATTTTAATGTTTCAAACTGTACTAAGGAGAGAGAAGAGAGAAAAGAGTTGGGTTTACAGGTTTTGACTTTAGGCAGAAAGGATATAGAAAACAAAACTGCAGTAACACAGTAAAAAAGGGAAGCATAGAAAAAGGATACAAAACAAACTGAATGAAACAGTAGAAGGGCAGAAGTATCAAAGAAAATTGACAAAACAACTTGCCTGAACCATTAAGAAAAAAGCCAACAAAACTGATATAATAACAATGCAAACTCTTCAAGAGAGAAGAGAGTTCAAAAAACCTGTTTGAAGCCTATTCTCAAAGTACCAAAACAAACCTCAAGAACCTGCATTCAAGATATATATACAACCTGCTGTCTCAAGCCAAATACCAATAACCATGGCCTGAAAAACCATAAACCTTAACCATATCCAGCCTTCAACCTGTCTGAAGCATAAACCAGTATAACCTGTCAAACAAATACCATAAAACCATGGCCTGAAAAACCAGTAAACACTAAGCTGCCCAGCCAAAGCCTTAAGCCTTTCAAACCATAACCTGTTGAAACCTGTAAAAGCCTTAACCATCAAACGACACAAGCCATCACCAACAAACAATACCCTGTCAAACCTACTGTCAAGCCATAGTTCCAAATTTCCCATAAACCAACAAATCATGCCAAGTTAAAAACCAGTAAACACAACCTGCTGAAAAGCCATATCCCAAACAGCATCAAGCCTAACAGTATCCAACCAAAACACCACGCCCTCAGAAATATTCATCACTGGGCTAAACAACATTAACGTTTCTCAGGGTCAAAGAGAAGAAGAGGAAAAAGCATACCCAGAAACATACAGAGCCAAGCATACAAACGAAGGCAACATACCAACAAGCAATAGTCAGAGCGATAACATCATGTTCGAGGGAAACAGAAGCGAGTAAAGGAGAAGAAGATAAAAAAGGCATCACAAGGTATACAGACAACAGAAGCACGCAAAGGCAACTAGAAGAAGAAAGAAAGGATAAAAGCTAGGTTTTCATCATCATCATCAAACCGAAAGAAAACGCGAAATACCAGGGCTCCCATACTAGCTCAAAAGTCCGTCATCACCATCCCCCCGCTGGCAAGCCTCCGGAACGCCTCCTACCTCCTCCTTCGTAAAGGTATCCTTTCCTTTTCTCTTTCCCTTTCTTACCTCAAACATAAAATCAACACGCTTAAGATCAGAACACGATAAAACGTAAAACATGCAACACTTGAAAAGATCAAAACCTTAATGAAACAGAAGGATACTTTACCGTCTCTGGGCGCCTTTGTGTATATCTGTGGAGGGAAGAGGACCAGATGGTAGCGTTGGTGGCTGGGCAAGGGACGCGGTTCAAGACTTCATGGCAAAGAGAAGAAGAGGAGTGAACGAACGAATGAATGACGTCGTCGCTGCTGTTACGAACCCTAGGTTTTCCAATTGAACAAATTGTGATGAAACCCTAAGAAAACATTTTGAGAATGAATGGGCCACAACCCGTTTCCCCTAGCCTAAGCCCGAATGTTTTTTTCCAATTGACACACCTCTTTTGCTTCTGCTTTGATTTACGTTTGGGCCAAGACAATTTTTCTCTTTAGGCCCATTTTTGCTCTTAAAAGAAAGCTTTGAAAAACACTTTTTTTCTTTTCATTATAATTTTTTGTATATACAAAATATATATAATTAATTAATATGTTAATTTTTCCAACTTAAAATGTCCTTTTTTTTTAATTAAGACTTTGTGTATAAAAAATACTAACATGAAATACATAGGATTTGGAATTATTTAAAACGTTTTTTTATTAAACTTATTTTGATTTACACATAAATCTTCTTAAGTTAATACATTAAAGATAATTTGTAAATAAACGCTAATACATGGAAATAATTCTTAAAATAATACTTTATATTAATACTAAAAGAAATGCGTAAAAAAAATAGAAGATTTAAAAAAACAATTTATTTTCTTTAATTAATTCTCTTGCTTTGTACATATTAAACAAAAATACAAAAATGCATGTTCACACCATTTAGTCTGTTATTTAATCATTGTTATGGTCATATATCACTTAGCTACTTAATCATTATCTATCTAATTTTCGGTTTGATTATTCAGTCTTTACTTGGTTATTCTGTTTACGTCTAAATCCAAGAGAAAAAATGATTAAATTTGTTGACTTCATGTCCTCAAATCCAATCACGCGAATACCTTCATTTCATTAAAACTTAAGATAATTTTCCCAAATATTCCATTTTTCAAAACTCATACCTTTTTTTAAGTCAAAACTTCGACATTAGGTCGTCGTATCTTAAAAAAAAAACGTCCGTACCCCTTTTTGGCCAAAACAATCTATTTTAATCAAACAAACTTTTTTTAATAAACAGATATTTCAAAAGGTTCCTATAGAATACTATAGATACATTGGGTGCTAATACCTTCCCATTGTATAACCAACCCCCGAACCATAGACCTCTTTTCAAAAACGCCTTGTATTTTCATTACTTTTAAAAGTATTATTTACATTGCATACTTTAGGGTTTTATTTCGCTTTTTCCCCTTTTCCCTTGGAAATAATAAAGCGCGGTGGCGACTCTTGCTTTTTGTGAGACGAATTAATTAATAGTTCGATCTCCGATTTACCCCGCTACATTTTTTATCGCTACAGAGGTGTCTTGAGCTGATCAAACCTTGTGTAATCTTGAACAAAAGGAGATCTTGTGAGAGATTATTTGAGAAATGAGAGGGCAAATTTTGGGGTAAAACACTCCTGCACAGGCGAGTGCAAATTTCTGGGCACTTAAGTGTTCAATCCTCTTATACCTTCATCCCACGAATGACGGACATACCAATCTAACTCTTCAAGTTTAAGAAGATTGAACAGGGGAAGATTTTGTACCCCAAAAATTTCCCTCGCTTTTTACTCAAGACATTCTCCTAAGGTTCTCAAATGCTCAAGATTGCTCAGGAATTGATCAGACAAATTCTCCTCCTAAGCAATTGACCTACAACTAGGGTTTTGTGTTTCTTAAGGAAGATTGAATTTCTAAGGTCTCAAGTTGATTTCATGGTCTCTTATATGTCTCCAAGAATTCTCATACCAAGTTTGATGCTTTGCATCACAAGTTTTCTCATTCAATGGTTCAAATGACTAGAACTCAACTGTATTGGGCAAAAAGTCAACTATGGTAAACATACAGTCAAACTTCAAGATTTTTGGTCAAGATTTTGAAGTCATATTTATCATTTGATCAAGGGTTGGTCATGATTCATCAAGGAAAACTCTCAAATCATCAAAAGTCAAAAGTTTCCAAATTAGGGTTTCCTAAGGAGAAGTCAACTGAACTTTGACCAAGCATAACTTTCACATGCTTTATCAGATTTTCCTCAACCAAAGCTCATTTTGAAGGAAATTAAATTGTCTACAACTTTGCCTCTCTAAGCTCAAGTCCAAAAAATTCTTCATTTGAGAGATATGGGCCAATACATTATAGGTCACTTTAAAAGTCAACAAAAAGACACATTTTGTCAAGGCAACTTACATCAAGATAAAGTCTTCAAATGCAAAAATGATCAAAATAGAGATTGTAGAGGATATCTTGAGCTTTCCAAAAAACCAAGATCACCTTGAAATTAAAAAAATTGAGAGAGTTATGACTAGTGCAAGTTGGAAACTTTTGAGCAAATGCATGAAACCAAAAGTGATCAAAGTTAGAATTTTGGGCTATTGGGCTATTACTTTATAGTCCAAGTGTGTTCTACACTTCATATACACCTCAATACTTGTTCATACACCTCCCTTTGGTTTATTATATTTATTTTTTATTTTTATTATTTTAAAAGTCAAAATAAATAAAATAAGACAGCTTTTGCATACAAGTCCAAAGCCCATGTTGTTTGACCTAAATTAAAACTATATAATCTCATTCAATTCAGACATGAAGACAACGAAAAACCTTGTGCAAAAACACTCTTCCAAAACTAAAAAATATCAAGAATTAGATCAAATAAAACCCTAGTCTCAAGCCTCCCTCAAGGTCAAAAACCTATTCCATTCACTTCTAGGGGAATTACAGAGTAAGAATGGATCGAACCTAATTATCCAAGATCTTGAAACACCACTGCATGCATCACTAGATCATAATGTTTTGATTGAATCTAATGTTATTGATGTGTTTCTGAGATTCGTTAGTGCAGGGTTTGACCATCGCAATCGTCCCATGCTGCCGAAATCGTTCATCACCATGATTGCACCGATTCCATGTGTTATGGCCATATATCTTGTTACAATACATTTCAGCCCAAACTATCCATTCCAATGAATTCGCATGCCTTGATTTAGAGGGGTAGGGTCCCCTTGGATCTCTCATACTGTTTACTTCCCAGGTTGGAAGAAAAGAAGCCACCGGAGAAGACGACCAGATCTAGGGCTCTGGTGCCTATCCGGTCATGCAATGTTTTTTATATTATATATGTTTTTGTTTTGTTTTAAACAATGGATGTAACACCACCCTAGTGGTTAAAACGCATACGATAAGGCTTTACTATGCAAGGGCACGGGTTCGATCCCTGCTTTTGGCATTTTGGTGTTTTTTCATATTTTTTTTCATGTTTTGCAGGATAACATACATAGCGCGTTGGTTGCCCTTCTCACACACAGGCGCGCGTCTGACCTAGTGGTGAATGTTTTGGATGAAAGAGCAAAGGGCGTGGGTTCAACACTCACCCCTGATATTATTCTTTTGAAACCTTTTTTTTCTACCATATTTTCCTTATTCGTCACTTACAAACCCTAAACTCATAAACCTTTCTTTTACAAATCTAATTTTAAAAAAACCATTTTTTCACAAACTCTAATCAAAATTAGAGTTTAGGTTTTTAATTTAATTAATCGCTTTTTTTAATTAAAATTAATTATACTTTTAGGGTTTATCCGATTAATCATTAAAAAACCTTTTTTCACAAAAAAATCCTCGAAAAACATTTTTCCTTTCTCACCCTTCTTTATTATTCTTACTTTCATCTCCGAGAATCGTAATAAGCTTAGACTTTTAGTTCCCTTTTTCATCATTATGTAATTGCTTCCTGGTTTGTAATAGTAATTAGGGTTTACTTTCCGTATTTTATTACTTATGTACCTCTCCCAAAGCCGTGAAATAGATTAGGGTTTATCTTTCCGCATTTATTTTCCGCACATTTTCTGCTTTATTATTTTACTATTACTGTTAGTAATTAGGTCTTGTATGGAAAGATTAAAAGGAAACGGTAGCTAACCCTAATTTCAAGATTAAAATAACTGAAAACAAATTACCTCTCACACTCGCACCTCTAGGATAACCTTCCTTGTTGCCTCGCTAAAAGCAGTCATGTCCCTCGAAAGTGGGGGCGCTTTAGCACGGTCCCTCAATATAAAGATCATAGTCCCTAGATGACCCTTTCGACGTTGCCTTTGGTAAATGATATAATCCCTTAACGATAATTGCTAAAGCGTCTTTACCAGTTGCCTTCAATGACTATATGATGACCCACACATGTTCCTTTACATCCAACGATAGGGCTTCCTACTAACTAATGGTAGGATAGCATTATCTAAAGGATGAGTAGATTACAAGAAAGACCTTGAGTAGGTAGACCAATGTTAATCGCTTGTTCATAAACATTCCAAAACAAACACATTTCACACAGACACTTTCAAAATATTTTCAAACAAAAACACTTTGTGCGTATTCTCGAGGACAGATACGAGGATCATTACAAAGTACGCCTTACAATTGGGAACTTTCAAAAAATATTTTCAAACACATAAAGAATATTTTCAAAACAAAGTGAGCTAGTGATTAAGAGCCTATAGATAACTACGGATGAAAAAGGTGCTAACACCTTCCCTTTTAATAATCTACCCCTCGAACTCAAAATCGAAAAAGGTCTTTCCTGTTCTTTTCACCCTTTCCTTATTGGATAAAAGAAAAGTCAGTGGCGACTCTTGTTATCCTCACATTTGCGATAAAATGCAAAACCAAGTAAGTTCTCCCACCGTATTACACATACCTTTACTATTCAGGTGGTTTATTTCGCACCTTCCCCGATCAATGATGAAAAATGAACAAGGTTTAAAGTGGTCTCGAAGGATGATGTCACTCTCTTATTTAGATATCTATTGGTGTTCCCGATCTCGGGAGGACATCAATATTATTGACTGCTGTGGGGAATTTTTGATGAAGTATGTGAAAGTTGTGCTTGGTCAAAGTTCAGTTGACTTCTCCTTAAGAAAACCCAAATTTAGTAACTTTTGACTTTTGAACATATCTTGACTTTCTTGATGAATCATGATCAACCCTTGATCAAATGATGAAAGTGACTTCAAAATATTAATGTTGACCAAAAATATTGAAGTTTGACTATAGATTGGTCAAAGTTGACTTTTTGTCCAATATGGTTCTGTGATACGGTGGCAAAACTGACTGTTATATTGGTTTTGCATTTTGTATTCACAAATGTTGGGGTAAGCAAGAGTCGCCACCGACTTTTCTTTTATCCAAATTAAGAAAAGGGTGAAAAGAACAGAAAAAGACCTTTTCGAGAATTTTCTGAGTAAGGGGTAGATTATGGAAAGGGAAGGTGTTAACACCCTTTCCATCCGAAGTTTTCTACGGGATCTTAGATGCTTAGCTCATTTTGAAATACCTTGTGCTTTTGTGTGTTTTGAAAAATGTTTTAAAATTCCTTAGTTCGGCAATTTGCTTTGCGTTAACTCTTGACTTAGTCCTCAAGATTGTTGACAAGGAAAATGTTTTTGAAAGTTGTTTTTGAAATGTGTAAGTGTGAAGAGTTTGTTTTATTTTAACAAGCATCTAACAACTATTTACTTGTACTCGAAAAGATTCATTCTTTTCCTCTTATCCTTTAGACAATGCTATCCTACTATTAGTGAGTATGTAGCCCTATCGTTGGATGTATGAGGGACATTCGAAGGGATGTACAGTCATAAAGGAAACATGTGGAGACACTTTAGCAATTTTGTTTAAGGACTAGATCATTTACAGAAATGCGACTGTAGGGTCATCGAGGGACTATGATCTTTTTTATTTACGAGTCTTTGCTAAAGCGTCCCCGTTTTGAGGGACATGACTGTTTTCCGAAGGCAACCTGTTTTACCCCAAAATTTGCCCTCCCATATTTCTCAAAACATTTCAAGAATAATCTCCAAGTTGCTCAAGATTGCTCAAGAAGTTGGACAGTTAAATCATCTCCTAAGGCAGTCAACCTCAAAATTAGGGTTTTGTGTTGCATCAAGGTCCTTGCATCCAAATGACCTCAAGTGCTACCCAATGCCTTAATATGTTCTCAAGTTCATCCATGTCAAATTTCAAGCCTTGCAGAGAAAGTTTGGTCAGTCAATTGCTCAAGAGGTCCAAAAATCGACTATGCTAGGGCAAAAGTCAACTGTGACCTATAGACAGTCAAACCTCAAGATATTTTGACAACATTATCATTTTGAAGGATAATTCATCATTTTATCAAGGGTTGATCATGATTCATCAAGGATTGCTCAAGATTCATCAAGATTCAAAAGTTGCTAAATTAGGGTTTTGTAGGAAAAGTCAACTCCACTTTGACCAAGCATAACTTTCTCATACTTTATGAGAAATGACCCATCCAAAGCTCAGTTTGAAGAGGATGAAATTTCCTACAATCCATCTTCACACCCCAAGATCAAGAAATGCACCCACAAAAAGTTACAAATTTGGACATTATAGGTCATTTTTGAAAGTCAACAAAAACACCTTTTTTGCCAAAGCTTATAACTTGAGAATGGAATATCAAAATGAGATGAGACAAAAAGGGTTGGTTAGAGGACATCTCAAGGTTTCTAAAAAGTCCAATAACACCTCCAAAATATCATAATTGAAGAAGTTATGCATTGTTGAAGTTGGGCATTTTTCCAAAATTGCCAAAAGTCAACTATCCCCAAAACTTCAAATTTTGTCAAATGGGCCCACTTTTTCCACTTGATTTGATCTTATCACACTACACACGTGTCCTATCTTCAGCCTTGTGTCCAATTATTAATTTTTCTGTTTTATTTGATTTTTATTGATTTAATTCATTTTAAATCAATTTAAATCCAAATAAAATCCAAATCTTAATCACTTGGTATCTTTTTGATCATTACAGATCTTAAATATCATCATGGACAAGATAAAATTCGTTTCAAGCCATGTTATGAACAAAATATTGGATTTGCAACATTTTTGGAAGCTTTGTAATGGAAGATCATATCAAATCCAAAATCATCAATGCATAAGGATTGAAAGCCCAATATTTGACCTAATACAATACTTGATACATACACAACACAAGGACACGAAATATAGGACCTAGAGGTTGCACAATCTGGAAAACCAAAACTTGAAAAAGCTTGAAAAAGTTGGAAAATGAAATCTTGGTTAGAGGCCAATTCAAGACAAAAACTCAACGTAGACTTCTTGCTTGCCATCCACTAAAGCAGTAGCAATCAAAAGAAAAGCCAATCGCCTCCTAAAACACGTTGTAAGTCTCCTTGAACACCGCCCTGTACATGAAAATGCAATCTCTCATTCTTGCATCTTTTTGACAAACCATGGACATATTCTTGATCCTTGCATGATTTCTAAACATTCAGCAATATTCAATTGAGTTTTCATGGCCTGTAATGCAATACCCGAACCTAGGGTTTTTGTTTCTTGTTTTTAGGCGTTTGAGTTTCGGGCAAAATTAAGGCCAATACTGGACATGGGTGAAAGCAGGAGGAAGAGACCATCATGAATATGGTCCTAGTTTGCATTTTTATGGCTTAGGGCTCGTTTTAGGATGAAGCCAGGGATTTTGTTGCGGATAAAATTCCGCAGGTAAATGACCAGTTTACAACGAAGAAGACGATGATGCGTCCTCTTCCCATTGGCTATTTCAAATTGCACGCGTTTTTATTTTTTATTCCAGCATATTATTTGTTTTTCTCTTATAATATTGTTTATCCATTATAATAACGAATACGTGCAGTAGTTGAGTTGGTAAAGGCGTTAGTGGAAAATCCAATGGGACATGGGTTAGAATCCCAGGTCCCCCAAATGCCTATTATTTTTTTTCCCCAGATAATCCAATACAAGCTCCTATGCGTGATGTACCATGCTCCCTCAGATCTCAAGACGCCAGATGGCCTCCAGGCCAAATCTAAAGGCCAAGATTGAACGTGCACCATGTTCTCTAGTCAACAGGCATACGTGGGAATCTGGAAAGTCAATCAGACCAACGTAAATGGGCCTCTCAAAAATGCTGAGCACACCTTCAATCTGGGCCCAAACCCCCCATTGGTTTATTTCTTTTCTTTTTATATTCTCTTTTGTTTAATTGTTTTATATTATTATTTTTGTTAATTAATCACTAACCAATTAAATTATTTTTCTCATAAAATCAAAAACACAAAAATATATTTTTATTTATTAAAATTAAATTCATCACTTTTATTTTTGTAAATAAATACTAATTTAATTAACTTAGTTTAAATTAGGTTTAACTCTTGATATTTTTTGCAATAATTAAAATTAATGTAGAATATTAGGTTTTAATAATTTTGACCAAATTTATTTTATTTCCTTAAATATAAAAAAATCCAAAAATATCCTTTTTTTGTTAATTAATTAATTTAATTATTAGCTTTGATTTAATTTCCATTTAATTCAAAAATAACAAAAATCTTTTCTTTAATAAAAAAAAGGGTCAAAACCCTAAAAAGTGCACCGATTTAATTTTCTTGCACGCGATCCATTTGATTCCAATATTGTAATTGTTTCCCGGAATGTAATAGCTTTAAATAGGACTTTAATTATTTATCGCTTTATTTACTTTCCGCAATTTAAATTAAAGGGTTGTTTTTGGCGATGTAAATACCCGACACCTTGTAATAGTTTAGATTTAATTTCCGCAATTTAAATTTCGCAAATTATTAACTGTTAGATGTTTGATAACAGGGAATGCATGACAAGATCAAATGTATGAACTTAAAATCAACATAGCTCACCCCTAACATGTACACAGATAAAATTAACCGAAATAACACACTCGCACATGCGCACTCCTAGGGTATACCTCACTTGGTTGCCTTCGAACGTGGTCATTGAGTATAGGAAGTTTTAGAGGTCGTCCTCTTGTCCAAAGATCATAGTTGCCTCAAAACGGTTGCCTCGGAAAAATGATCTAAGACATTAGGGTTACCGCTAAGGCGTCCTAACGTTGCTTTAGTGACCACACGTCCCTCAATCGAATTGACCCTTAAAACTCTAACGACGATGCTACCTACTCATCAATAGTGGGCTAGCATTGTCTAAAGGACATTTGTACAGATTAATTCCTTTTTCGAGTAGGTAGATGGTTCTTAAGTACTTGCTCTCTCTCAAAACAAAACAAAAATTTTCGCACTTACACCTTTCAAACAAAAAAAAATCTTTCAAACCCACAAACACAAAGAAAAGCAAAATTTGAAAACACTTTGAGCAAGTACCTAAGAGCCCGTGGATAACCACGGATAGAAAGGGTGCTAACACCTTCCCTTTCTATAATCTACCTCCCGAACCCGAGAAATATCTCGAAAAAGGAATTTTTCTGTGCTTTCTTCCTTTTCTTGTTGGATAAAATAAAAGTCGGTGGCGACTCTTGCTTACCGCGACATTTTGCGAAAACAAACGCAAAACGCAAACCAGCATTCCAAAAACAGTCAGTTCTCTTCCCACCGTATCACAGAACTGGCGACTCTGTTGGGGAATAATAAGTGGGGTGTACCTTAGGATTAGATCATTGTGTTTTCAATTGTTTGCTCTGTATGATTTATATTTGTGGGCTTGTATCGGAGTTACTATAGATCCTAACCCGGATCTGGGGAATACCCTTTAGGTAAGTAGAAATAAACTGTGAGGGAACTGTACGGCATAGACCGATACGGTTGAAGCAGTAGCTACGTTGGTGTGGCACTTTAGATTGTACCGATATCCCTTGTGTTGGAACGAGGAGAATATGGGTCATCTAAGGGGTCATTAAGCACCAACTGACCTTAGAACCTTTAAATTGACCAACTTGGCCATAGAACAGTAGCAGTATGCTACACCCATTGAGACTAAACTCTCGCGATGATTCCAGTCGCAAGAAAAGGTTGCTAAACTGGAATTATGACCGATTGAGGGTAGTCAGTGATATTGAGATCCTCTAGAACCCGGTTACTATTTTTAGGACAGGTTTAAACCAACTGAACTGAAAGAGGGTAGTACCTAAGCTCCTTGCCAGCCTAAAATCTAAGGGCTCTCTGTGTGACTTGTGTGCCTTTACCATGTTTGCTATTTGTGGATACTTGTGGTGTGCTTACTGTCATGACATCATGACATCATAACATTGCATACATCTTGCATTGGACTAACCTATTTCAAAGACAGGAGGGATTCATCTTTGTTCTGTTTTGTAGGTCACCATGATGCCAATGCGTAGGAATACCATTCGGATCAATTTTGTTCAGGTTCCCACCTTGCTTAAAGAGTTGATTGCAAAGATGCCTGATACTACGTCCTTCCTCAGAAGACATGGTTATCTTCTCAGTTTGGTCACCTATAAATTGGACGAGTAGATGATGAGTGTCCTGGTCCAATTCTATGATTCGCTCTACCATTGTTTTGCTTTCCAGGACTACCAGCTGGTTCCCACCTTAGAAGAGTTCTCTGAGCTGCTCGGTATCTCTATTATGGAGCAGACCCCGTTTACTGGTTGGGAGAAGATTCTGAGACCGGAAGAGATTGTTGCAGCCCTTCATTTGACAAAAGAAGAGGTAATGGCCAATTGGGAAACTAGGAGTGGAGCAAAGGGCTTTCTGACCAAGTTCTTGGTGGGTAAGGCTAACTATTTCTGGGATAGTCTGAATTTCAAGGCATTCGAGGATATTCTGGCTCTTTTGATATATGGCTTGGTATTGTTTCTGAACTCTGACTCCTTTGTTGATGTGAATGCGATAAAGATCTTCATCTCTCGGAATCCGGTACCCACTCTCTTGGGTGACATTCTTCATCAGCTCTATGCTCATACTGCCTGAAAGCGGGGAACCTTGATGTGCTGTGCTCCCTTATTAGCAAGGTGGTTTATTTTGTACCTTCCCAAGTCAGTGTTGAAGAACAAAGAAGGCATGGGTTGGGCTTATAGGGTGATGTCTCTCTCTCATAATGACATCATCTAGACTCTCAAGGGTATGGACGAGGTGACTATCATTGATTGTTGTGGGGAGTATCCCAATGTTCCACTATTAGGAACCCATGGAGGAATTTCTTACAACCCATGCTTAGCTCTACGTCGGTTCGGAAGAGCCAGAAGAGAAGGACCTCATGAGATGCTAATGCCTAGTATCATCTTTGATTTTCAAGGGGATAGCGACGAGCAACGTCACAGATTCATAAGGGCTTGGGATAGAGTTCACCAATCTGATCCACATGAGCTGGGCCCAAAGACTTCACTTCCGATAGAGCCATATCTCAGATGGGTCCGCATCCGTGCCCAAAAGCTGGGTATTCCGTATGAAGCCGTCCGGCCTATCACTCTTGAAGTTTCTAATGAAGAAGGAGTTCTTCCAACCATCCTCCATCCTTATATGCCCACTGACATTGGGGCACTGAAGAGGTCTTGGATGCAACTGAGAGAAGAACGGGATTCTTACCGAGAGAGGTTCAACGAGCAAGAGCAGAAGATCCAGAAGTTGACTAGACAACTGGAGAACGAGTGGATTCTAAATGACTATGTCTGCACTGATAAGAAGAGACCATGGGAGCGTTGAATGACCTTTGATGATTTCCTTTCCAGTTTTTATTTACTTTTCAGTACTTCTTTTCATGTAATGCCTTAAGGGCATCAGTTGAACAATTTGAATTCTAAAGTTTTTCTAATAAAGTGCGTTTCCTTTCTTGTTTACAAATTTGAATCTCTCAATTGTCTTTGAAATCATAATCATGCGCATTTCATCCCATACACTCCATAACAGGTACCCATTACAGGTCTCTTATCTTCTTCGTTGTTTATTTCAGCAATCATCATGTCTACTGAACCTTCAACTGAGCAAGCCATCAAGGCCCTCTAGGCCCAGAATGCCCAATTTCAAGAGTTGTTCATGAATCTAGCTAAGGGTCAGCAAGATCTGAAGACCCTGGTTCTGAAAGAGAAGAAGAAGAAGAAGAAGAGGACAATCATGTTTAACACAGGGCACAGGTTTGGAAACAGGCTTCATAATGAAGTTGATTTGACCACCTCATCTGGAGGGAAAGATAGTCAAGAGGAAAGGAGGGCTCCTAGCCCTGTGGTCTCCGACAACGAGACGGACTTCGACGAAGAGCAATATCCTCCGGCCGAGGATAGATACAAGCAACTGGAAGACCGGTTGAGTGCTATGGAAGTTCAAAAAGTGTTTGGCCTGGACTTTGGTGATTTGGGTCTATCATCTGGGGTAGTGATTCCCCATAAGTTCAAGGCACCAGCCTTTGCTAAGTATGACGGAGTTTCTTGTCCGAAGCTGCACCTTCGGTCATATGTAAGGAAGATTCAGCCTTACACCGCTGATAAGAACCTATGGATACACTTCTTTCAAGAGTCTCTCAGGGACTCAACTTGAGTGGTTCTACCAGTTAGACGAAGCCAGTATCCGCAGTTGGGAAGATTTGGCTACTGCATTCTACAGGCAGTATCAGTACAACTCCGACCTTGCTCCCACGCGTACCCAACTCCAAGGTATGTCTATGGGAACGGGTGAAGGATTCAAAGATTATGCTTAGAAGTGGAGGGACCTCGTCGGAAGAGTACAACCACCCTTAGCTGATCGGGAACTTGTGGATATGTTTCTAGGGACCTTATCTGGTCCATTTTTCAACCACCTGATTGGAAGCTCTTCATATGGGTTTACAAAGCATATTTTGACTGGTGAAAGGGTTAAGGCTGGTATTAAGGCTGGTAAGATACAGAAGGGTGCCTCATCAAGCACATAGAAGAAGCCTTTTAAGAAAGAGTCCAGTGTTGTCTACAATTCGAAAAGACAGAATAGACATGAACACCGCCAAGCTGTTAGTGCGGTTATTATTTCAAAACTTGTTGGTGCTCCTCAGCACAACAATCAACAGAAGGACGAGAGACCTCGAAGGCAATTCACCTGTCTCAGCATGACTTTGTCTCAGATCCTGCCACAATTGCTGAAGACCAATCTGTTGATTCTAAAGGAAGCCCCAAAAAAAATCAAATACAACATCACCAAGGTATAACCCTAATGTCCGCTGTGTTTATCACTCTGATATCCCGGGGCATAATACAGATGATTGTTGGACTTTGAAGAATAAGATACAAGACTTAATTGATGCAAAGGAGATTGAGTTCGAGGCGCCCGAAAGACCTAATGTTGTGACTGCTCCTATGCCCAAGCATGGAGTGAATACTATAGAAGAAGACTCGTTTGTAGTTTATGTGGATGATATTGTTACCCCTCTGATGACTATAAAGAAGAACCTTTTGCTAGCCGGTTTATTTCCGAGTTGTGACGAAGGTTGTCGTATGTGTGCCGTTCTACCTAATGGTTGTCTGCTTTTGAAATCAGGTGTCCAACGCCTGATGGATAGTAAAGAAATTATGCTTGAGAAGACTGTTATTCCTGTGGTCCATACTGAAGAAGTTGCCATCATTACCATTTTCGACAATTCTTCCAAGGCTCCCTCGAGGAAGCCTGTTAGAATTACATTTGTTCCGAGAATCGCGCCTGTGATCATCACGGTTCCGTGGCCCATCCCCTATACCTCTGATAAAGTTGTCCCTTGGCATTACAGGGCTGATGTTTATTTTCATGGAGTTAAGTAAGAGTTGGATGCTGATACTGACATCAGCAATATTGTTGGACCTTCTAAAGTCACCCGCAGCGGAAGACTTTTCTCACCTGACATTGCTCCACCAACTGTTCGAAGACCTGTTGTTATTACACCTGCCAGTATACCTGCCACTATTCCTGTTCAAGTTCTGATCCTTACCCCTGTCGCCGAGTCATCTGACACTCGGGGCAAAGGGATCATCACTGATGTGCTTGCCCAGACAGAGGCACCAAAGAAGATTATTGTTGAAGCTTCTAAGCAAGAGATGGAAGAGATCCCGAAGATCATCAAAAAGAGTGACTACAATGTAGTTGAGCAGCTGGGGCAAACCCCATCCAAGATTTCCATGTTGTCACTATTGTTATGCTCAGAGGCCCATGCAAAGGCTCTGATTACCTTCTTGAAGACTGCTCACGTACCACAAGAGACATCAGTTGATCAGTTTAAAGATTGCATGGCCAATTTGACTGCTGATAACGGGTTGGGTTTCTCTGACGCTGACTTGACTTCTAAGGGGAAGAATCAAAACGATGCCTTGCATGTCTCCATTTAATGCAGGGGCACTACTCTTGCACATGTATTGGTGGATACTGGTTCCTGATTAAACGTCTTGCCTAAAAAAGCTCTAGACCGGTTGTATTGTGAAGGGGTGGAGCTGAAGCCAAGCAACATCGTCGTCAGGGCCTTTGATGGGTCTAAGAGAATGGTACATGGAGAGGTTGATATCCCGATTAAGGTTGGTTCTCAGGTCTTCAATTCTACGTTCTATGTGATGGACATTCGGCCATCTTATTCTTGTTTGCTGGGTCGTCCATGGATCCACAAAGCTGGGGCCGTAACCTCAACGCTCCACCAGAAGCTGAAGTACCCGGTCAAAGGGAAGATTGTGACAGTGCAAGGAGAGGAAAAGTACATGGTTAGCCACCTCAACTCTTTCCGATACGTAGAGATGGATGGGGAGTTCATTGAGACCCCATTCTAACATTTTGAAGAGGTTCCCCAGACGCTGGCGTCAGCTGAGACCGTTGGTGAAGATTCTCCTATGAAGATGGCTTCCCTCAAGGATGCCCGGGCTGTTATTGAGAAAGGTGGGTGTGCAAATTGGGGCCGACTCCCTGATTTTACACAGAAGACTAACAAGTAGTGTTTGGGTTTCACTGCAGAAGCTCAAAGGGCTGTTCGGAATGCACGGATCGGAAGACCCCCCGTGTTCATCAGCAACTCGGGAGTGAATGCCATTGATGATGATGTGGAAGAGTCTGAGTTCGACAGTTGGATCTATCCTACGACTGACGGTGGACAATGCAACTGGACAGCAAAGGACTTCATCCCTATTTCTTTTGTTACCCAGTAATGAAACTTTTTTGTTTTGAATTTGTAACAGACAATGTTTGAAACTTTATGGCCCGGTGTCTTACCCGGGGCACCGTGGCTTCATTTGTGAGGTCTTTATGTGTGTCATTTTCATATATCATTAATAAAAGCATTGGACGTTCTTGCATTTCAAATTTTGCGCTCCTTGTTTTTCTTTATTATATATTGCAAAACAACTATTTTACACACACTTACGTATACAGGTCCACATCCACTCTGGATCCTACTGGTAACGACTCTGCTACTGCCAGTTATGACTTTGAAAATCCGATCAACTTAGCTGAAGACGAAGGTGAAGATGATTGCGAAGTGCCTGGTGAACTTGCAAGACTGTTACTCCAAGAGGAGAGGGCTATACAGTCGCACGAAGAGCCGGAATCAGTGAATCTGGGTACTGAGATAGACAAGAAGGAAGTTAGGATCGGTGCAAATCTGGAGCTTAGTGTGAAGCAACGGTTGATTTAGATGTTGCGTGACTATGTTGAGATCTTTGCCTTGTCTTACGAAGATATGCCTGGGTTGGATACTAATATTGTGGTTCATCGCCTGCCTACCAAGGAAGACTGTCCTCCAGTGAAACATAAGGTTCGTCGAATGCGCCCAGAGATGTCTGAGAAAATCAAGGCCGAGGTTATGAAACAGTTTGACGCCGGTTTTCTAGCAGTTACTTCTTACACTAAGTGGGTGGCCAATGTGGTTCCGGTGCCGAAGAAGGATGGTAAGGTTCGGATGTGTGTGGATTACAGGGATCTGAACAGGGAAAACCCCAAGGATGACTTCCCTCTACCTCATATTGATGTTCTGGTTGGCAACACCGCTCAGCACAAGGTGTTCTCCTTTATGGATGTTTTCTCCAGTTATAATCATATCAAAATGGCTCCCAAAGACATGGAGAAGACAACCTTTATTACTCAATGGGGTACCTTTTGCTACAAGGTCATGCCTTTTGGACTGAAGAATGTTGGGGCAACGTATCAGCGTGCCATGGTTGCTTTGTTTCATGACATGATCCATCATGAGATTGAATTATACGTCGACGATATGATTGCAAGGTCCCAGACTGAGGAGGAACACCTTGACCATCTGCAAAAGCTGTTTGAAAGGCTGAAGTTGTACAAGCTGAGGTTAAACCCGAACAAGTGCACCTTCGGGGTGAGATCTGGTAAGCTGCTAGGTTTCGTCGTCAGCGACAAAGGTATTCAAGTGGATCCGGCAAAAGTGAAAGCCATACAAGAGATTCCAGCTCCCAGAACAGAGAAAGAAGTCAGAGGCTTTCTGGGACGTCTGAATTACATTGCTCGATTCATCTCGCACTTAACTGCTACTTGTAAGCTAATCTTCAAGCTACTGAAGAAAGATCAAGTGGTACGTTGGAATGATGAATGCCAGGCCGCTTTCGAAAGGATCAAAGAGTATCTCCAAGAGCCACTTATTCTAATGCCACCAGTTAAAGGGAGACCTCTGATCTTATACTTGATAGTACTCGACAACTCAATGGGGTGTGTGCTGGGTCAGCATGACGAGTCTGGCCGAAAAGAGCATGCTATTTATTACCATAGCAAAAAGTTTACCGACTGTGAGACCCGATACTCACTGCTCGAGAAAACTTGTTGCGCTTTGGCATGGGCTGCTCGCCGGTTGAGACAGTATATGTTGACTCACACTACTCTACTGATATCAAAGATGGATCCAATCAAGTATATCATCGAAAAGCCCGCCTGGTCCGGAAGAATAGCAATATGGCAGATGATATTGACTGAGGATGACATCCAATATACGACCCAAAAGGCAATCAAGGGAAGTGTGTTGGAAGACCGTTTGGAACATCAGGCAGTGGATGATTACCAGTCTATGAACTTTGAATTTCCGAATGAGAATATCATGCTAGTAATTGATTGTGAGATACCTGGACCCGATGAAGGACCTGAGGAAGGATCCCGATGGTCTATGTACTTTAATGGAGCTTCGAACGCTTTGGGTAATGGCATTGGCGATGTGATCATATCTCCTAAAGGCTCTCATACTCCGTTTACCGCCCGATTATGTTTCAACTGCACCAACAACATGGCGGAGTATGAAGCGTGCATCATGGGTATTTGAGCAGTAATTGACCTAAGGATTAAGTTTCTGAGTGTCTTCGGAGATTCCGCTCTCGTGATCAGTCAGATCAAAGGAGAGTGGGATATGAAACACCTGAATCTTATTCCTTACAAGGAGTATGTATTGACGTTGCTTCCCCGTTTCGAGGAGATAACCTTTGAACACTTCCCTAGAGAGGAGAATCAGTTGGCGGGCGCGCTGGCTACGATGTCTTCTATGTTTAAAGTCAATTGGGACAACGAGGCTCCCCGGATTATCATTGGAAGATTAGACGAACCTGCGCATTACTGTGATATTGAGACTGAAAAGGTAACAGAGAAGCCCTGGCATCATGAGGTGAAGAGATATCTTGAAGCTCAGGAATACCCCGAGGGTGCATCTGTTAATGACAAGAAGTTTCTGAGGAGGTTCGCAGCGAAATTCTTCATCAGCAACGACATCCTTTACAAGTGTAACCATGATTCAACCTTGCTGCGTTGTGTGGATAAGAATGAAGCAGAAAGGATCATGACAGAGTTACATGAAGGTACTTTCGGAACTCATTCCAGTGGACACACCATGGCAAAGAAAATCCTTCGGGCAGGATATTATTGGTCCGTAATGGAAGCCGACTGTTATCAGCATTCTCGGACATGTCACAAGTGCAAGGTCTATGCTGATAAGGTGCACATACCTCCAGTTCCTCTGAACGTCTTGACGGCACCTTGGCCTTTTGCAATGTGGGGCATTGATATGATCAGCGAGATCAGACCTACAACATCCAATGGGCACCGTTTCATCCTGGTAGCTATCGATTACTTTACAAAGTGGGTTGAAGCAGCTTCCTTTGCTACTGTAACCAAGAATGTCGTGGCACGGTTCATTCAGCACAATCTGATTTGTCGATACGGTGTACCAGAGAGGATCATTACGGATAATGGTACCAATCTCAACAACAAGATGATCACTGAGCTCTACGAGCAATTCAAGATACAGCATCACAACTCTCCTCCCTACCGGCCGAAGATGAATGGGGTTGTCGAAGCGGCTAATAAGAACATTAAGAAGATCATACAGAAGATGACATTGACATACAAAGACTGGCACGAGATGTTACCATTTGCTCTTCATGGGTACCGTACCTCAGCACGGATGTCAACAGGGGCAACACCCTATTCCTTGGTTTATGGCATGGAGGCAGTCTTGCCCATTGAAGTTCAGATACCCTCTCTTAGGATCATGAACGATGAAGGTTTGAGTGAAGATGACTGGATTCAAACCCGGCTTGATCAGTTAAACCTAATCTACGAAAAGAGACTTACTGCTATTTGTCATGGTCAGACGTACCAAAAGCGGATGATCAAGGCATTTAACAAGAAAGTTAGACGACAAGAGTATCAAGTTGGGGATCTGGTAATGAAGCACATCATCTTACCTCAAGGTGATCCCAGGGGCAAATGGACCCCTACTTACGAAGGGCCATGTGTGGTTAAGAACATTTTCTCAGGAGGATCTATGATTCTAACCACCATGGATGGTGACGACCTTCCTCACCCCGTCAATGTAGACATAGTGAAAAGATACTACGCATAATCAAAGACCCGTTAGGTTGACTGGCCTAGGCAAAAATAAGGGCTTACTAG
This sequence comes from Vicia faba, assembly GCA_948472305.1. Classification (NCBI taxonomy): domain Eukaryota; kingdom Viridiplantae; phylum Streptophyta; class Magnoliopsida; order Fabales; family Fabaceae; genus Vicia; species Vicia faba. The sequence goes on from OX451735.1 coordinate 361,429,627, forward strand.
CGAACCAAAAGGGTTCCGGCAAAAATAAGGGATGAAATCAAAAAAAATCTGTACACCCGGCAAGTCGAAAACCTGAAAAGGCGGCTTCGGCAAAAATGGGTATCCCGGTGGACTGAAAACCCTAAAGGGAGGTCCAGGCAAAAGTTAGGGATTAAAGCGTAACACTATGTCTCATTGGATCATCTTGCATCCAGACTTCGGTATCGACTATCAAGCTCGGACGACACTAATCAATCTGATCTACCTTCAACCGAGCAGCAAAGTGATGAGATGCTCGAGGATATAAAGGCAATAGCAGAGTTGGAACCCAGTGGGATTATTCACATAGCTGTTTTGTTTAATTTTTCAGAATTTGTGTAAATTCTATTATTCGGCGACGTTCTCTTACTAGGACGTCAACCTCTTGTACAAAAACGCCTATTTACAGGCCAAACTTCAAAATAAATACAAATTCATTTTCAAAGAAATTTCAAACTGTTTTTCCTTTATCTGTTTTGTTTCGCAAAGAACGTCCAATGTTCATTTTTTATATATGCATTTGACATTTATTGCTGATCATAAATATTTACATGCGAAACAAAAGACGAATTACGGGTAACATCAGAAACAAGGGCAATAAGAATTGTCCGAGCTGTATGGTTGCTCTGCTCACCAGGAACAAAGGTAGATTCAGCTGAAGAATATGGCTAAGATACCTTCACTCCCCGCAGAGTAAGATAGTAATGGTAGCTCTCCCCCAGCTGAGACTTACAACCATGAACGAATCAACAATACTCTCCCCAAGCAGTGTTAGTCTACCATCAGCACTAAAAGGGTCTTAATATTACCCAGCAGAGTGTAAGAATATTCCCCAACAAGTATAAGAGTATCCCCGGCAGTCTTAATATTCCTTAACGGAGTGTAAGAATGTTCCCCGACAGAATACAAGATACCCCCGGTGGAGCCAATATTTCCCCAGCACGGTCTGAAAAAGCTTCCCCAACAGAGTTGAAGCATCATCCCCAGTAGACTCTGGAAGTTTATCCCCAACGGAGTACAAATAAATCTCCCCAACCGAGTTCAAAGGATCATTCCCAACAGAACTCAGAGATTTATCCCCACAAGAGCCTAACAGAGTTATCCCCAGCAAGTTGCAACTGAAAGATCGTCCCCAGCGAAGTTCTTCCCTTTCAAAAGCAGGAATTCAATCCTCAATAGATTTAATATCACCAGCAATGGTAATCCATCCCCAGCGGAGTTTATCGTTGAAATCCCCAGCGGAGCATATCAGCGGAATCCCCAGTAGAGTTTATCAGTGACATTCTCAGTAGAACATCTCTTCCCCATAGAGTAATTCCCCTCGGAGTATTCTCCTCATCAGTTTATTCCCCAACGGAGTCATCCTCTCTTGCAGGTTTATTCTTGCAATCATCTTCGTTCATCATCCCCAGTGGAAACGAAGAATTCAACTATATTCTCCAGCATCTATCCGAGATTTATTTTCCCCAGCTAAAACATCACATTTTCATACATCATGATACATGCATATGTGCATTATATAATACAATCTCATTTATGTTGATAACATCACTGTTTGATCCATATCATGCATTGCATATGACTGACCTTTGCTTTTCAGGAAAGATACAGTTAAAGTTCTCACCAGTCAAAGGAGACAAATCCAGTTAAATCGATTCCTAAAGATTTTTCTGATGCTAATACAGTCAAAGGAGACAAATCCAGTCAAAGGAGACAAATCCAGTCAAAGGAGACAAATCCCGTCAAAGGAGACAAATCCAGTCAAAGGAGACAAATCCCGTAAAAGGAGACAAATCCCGTCAGAAGGAGACAAATCCAGTCAAAGGAGACAAGTCCAGTCAAAGGAGACAAATCCCGTCAAAGGAGACAAATCCAATCAAAGGAGACAAATTCAGTCAATGGAGACAAAACCAGTTAAATCGATTCGTAAAGATTTTTCTGAGGCCAATTCAGTCAAAAGAGACAAGACCAGTTAAATCGATTCCTAAAGATTTTTCTGAGGCCAATCCAGTCGAAAGAGACAAGACCAGTTAAATCAATTCCTAAAGATTTTTCAGAGGCCAATTCAGTCAATGGAGACAAAACCAATTAAATCGATTCCTAAAGATTTTTCTGAGGCCAATTCAGTCAATGGAGACAAAACCAGTTAAATCGATTCCTAAAGATTTTTCTGAGGCCAACCCAGTCAAAAGAGACAAGACCAGTTAAATCGATTCCTAAAGATTTTTCTGAGGCCAACCCAGTCAAAGGAGACAAAAACCCCTCTGGTCCAGTTAAATTGATTCCTAAAGATTTTTCTGACGCCGATCCGGTCGAAGTTCAGACCACCTATCAACAATCTCCAAATGGCATCTGTAAGCCCATTCCTGACATCACAATGCTAATACTACTTCATGCGAGTGCAAATTTCTGGGCACTTTAGTGTTCAATCATCTTCCACCTTCGGATCACAAAAGGCTCGAAAGCAAATCTACATCCTCAGGTTTAAGAAAATTGAACAGGGGCAGCTGTTGCACCCCAAAATTTTCCCTCCCATATTTGTCAAAACATTTCAAGAATAATCTCCAAGTTGCTCAAGATTGCTCAAGAAGTTGGACAGTATAATCATCTCCTAAGGCAGTCAACCTCAAAATAAGGGTTTTGTGTTGCATCAAGGTCCTTGCATCCAAATTACCTCAAGTGCTACCCAATGCCTTAATATGTTCTCAAGTTCATCCATGTCAAATTTCAAGCCTTGCAGAGAAAGTTTGGTCAGTCAATTGCTCAAGAGGTCCAAAAATCGACTATGCTAGGGAAAAAGTCAACTATGACCTATAGACAGTCAAACCTCAATATTTTTTGTCAACAATCTCATTTAGAAGGATAATTCATCATTTTATCAAGGTTTTATCATGATTCATCAATGTTTGCTCAAGATTCATCAAGATTCAAAAGTTGCTAAATTAAAGTTTTGTAGGAAAAGTCAACTCAACTTTGACCAAGCATAACTTTCTCATACTTTATGAGAAATGACCCATCCAAAGCTCATTTTGAAGCGGATGCAATTTCCTGCAATCCATCTTCACACCCCAAGATCAAGAAATGCACTCACAAAAAGTTACAAATTTGGACATTATAGGTCATTTTTGAAAGTCAACAAAAACACCTTTTTTTCCAAAGCTTATAACTTGAGCATGGAATATCAAAATGAGATGAGACCAAAAGGGGTGGTTAGAGGACATATCAGGGTTTCTAAAGAGTCTAATAATACCTCCAAAAGTTCAAAATTGAAGAAGTTATGCATTGTTGAAGTTGGGCATTTTTCCAAAATTGCCAAAAGTCAACTATCCCCAAAACTTCAAATTTTGTCAAATGGGCCCACTTTTTTCCACTTAATTTGATCTTATCACACTACACACGTGTCCTATCTTCAGCCTTGTGTCCAATTATTAATTTTTCTATTTTATTTGATTTTTATTGATTTAATTCATTTTAAATCAATTTAAATCCAAATAAAATCCAAATCTTAATCACTTGGTATCTTTTTGATCATTACAGATCTTAAATATCATCATGGACAAGATGAAATTCGTATCAAGCCATGTTATGAACAAAATATTGGATTTGGGGCATTTTTGGAAGCTTTGTAATGGAAGATCATATCAAATCCAAAATCATCAATTCATAAGGATTGAAAGCCCAATATTTGACCTAATACAATGCTTGATACATACACAACACAAGGACACGAAATACAGGACCTAGAGGCTGCACAATCTGGAAAACCAAAACTTGAAAAAGCTTGAAAAAGTTGGAAATTGAAATCTTGGTTAGAGGCCAATTCAAGACAAAAACTCAATGTAGAATTCTTGCTTGCCATCCACTGAAGCAGTAGCAATCAAAAGCAAAGCCAATCGCCTCCTAAAACACGATGTAAGTCTCCTTGAACACCGCCCTGTACATGAAAATGCAATCTCTCATTCTTGCATCTTTTTGACAAACCATGGACATATTCTTGATCCTTGCATGATTTCTAAACATTCTGCAATATTCAATTGAGTTTTCATGGCCTGTAATGCAATACCTGAACCTAGGGTTTTTGTTTCTTGTTTTTAGGCGTTTGAGTTTCAGGCAAAATTAAGGCCAATACTGGACATGGGTGAAATCAGGAGGAAGAGACGATCATGAATATGGTCCTAGTTTGCATTTTTATGGCTTAGGGCTCGTTTTAGTATGAAGCAATGGATTTTGTTGCGGATAAAATTCCGCAGGTAAATGTCCAGTTTACAACGAAGAAGACGATGATGCGTCCTCTTCCCATTGGCTGTTTCAAATTGCGCACGTTTTTATTTTTTATTCCAGCATATTATTTGTTTTTCTCTTATAATATTGTTTTTTCCATTATAATAACGAATATGTGCAGTAGTTGAGTTGGTAAAGGCGTTAGTGGAAAATCCAATGGGACCTGGGTTCGAATCCCAGGTCCCCCAAATGCATATTATTATTTTTTTCCCAGATAATCCAATACAAGCTCCTATGCGTGATGTACCATGCTCCCTCAGATCTCAAGACGCCAGATGGCCTCTAGGCCAAATCTAAAGGCCAAGATTGAACGTGCACCATGTTCTCTAGTCAATAGGCATACGTGGGAATCTGGAAAGTCAATCAGGCCAACGTAAATGGGCCTCTCAAAAATGCTGAGCACACCTTCAATCTGGGGCCAAACCCCCCATTGGTTTATTTCTTTTCTTTTTATATTCTCTTTTGTTTAATTGTTTTATATTATTATTTTTGTTAATTAATCACTAACCAATTAAATTATTTTTCTCATAAAATCAAAAACACAAAAATATATTTTTATTTATTAAAATTAAATTCATCACTTTTATTTTTGTAAATAAATACTAATTTAATTAACTTAGTTTAAATTAGGTTTAACTCTTGATATTTTTTGCAATAATTAAAATTAATGTAGAATATTAGGTTTTAATAATTTTGACCAAATTTATTTTATTTCCTTAAATATAAAAAAATATAAAAAAATCCTTTTTTTATTAATTAATTAATTTAATTATTAGCTTAGATTTAATTTCCATTTAATTCAAAAATAACAAAAATCTTTTCTTTAATAAAAAAAAGGGTCAAAACCCTAAAAAGTGCGCCGATTTAATTTTCTTGCACGCGATCCATTTGATTCCAATATTGTAATTGTTTCCCAGAATGTAATAGCTTTAAATAGGACTTTAATTATTTATCACTTTATTTACTTTCCGCAATTTAAATTAAAGGGTTGTTTTGGCGATGTAAATACCCGACGCCTTGTAATAGTTTAGATTTAATTTCCGCAATTTAAATTCCGCAAATTATTAACTGTTAGATGTTTGATAATAGGGAATGCTTGACCAGATCAAATGTATGAACTTAAAATCAACATAGCTCACCCCTAACATGTACAAAGATAAAATTAACCGAAATAACACACTCGCACATGCGCACTCCTAGGGTACACCTCACTTGGTTGCCTTCGAACGTGGTCATTGAGTATAGGAAGTTTTAGAGGTCGTCCTCTTGTCCAAAGATCATAGTTGCCTCGAAATGGTTGCCTCGGAAAAATGATCTAAGACATTAGGGTTACCGCTAAGGCGTCCTAACGTTGCTTTAGTGACCACACGTCCCTCAACCGAATTGACCCTTAAAATTCCAACGACGACGCTACCTACTCATCAATAGTGGGCTAGCATTGTCTAAAGGACATTTGTACAGATTAATTCCTTTTTCGAGTAGGTAGATGGTTCTTAAGTACTTGCTCTCTCTCAAAACAAAACAAAACTTTTCGCACTTACACCTTTCAAACAAAAAAAAATTCTTTCAAACCCACAAACACAAAGAAAAGCAAATTTTGAAAACACTTTGAGCAAGTACCTAAGAGCCCGTGGATAACCATGGATAGAAAGGGTGCTAACACCTTCCCTTTCTATAATCTACCTCCCGAACCCGAGAAATATCTCGAAAAAGGAATTTTTCTGTGCTTTTTTCCTTTCCTTGTTGGATAAAATAAAAGTCGGTGGCGACTCTTGCTTACCGCGACATTTTGCGAAAACAAACGCAAAACACAAACCAGCCTTCCAAAAACAGTCAGTTCTCTTCCCACCGTATCACAGAACTGGCGACTCCGCTGGGGAATAATAAGTGAGGTGTACCTTAGGATTAGATCATTGTGTTTTCAATTGTTTGCTCTATATGATTTATATTTATGGGCTTGTATCGGAGTTACTATAGATCCTAACCCGGATCTGGGGAATAACCTTTAGGTAAGTAGCAATAAACTGTGAGGGAACTGTACGGCGTAGACCGATACGGCTGAAGCAGTAGCTACGTTGGTGTGGCACTTTAGATTGTACCGATATCCCTTGTGTTGGAACGAGGAGAATATGGGTCATCTAAGGGGTCATTAAGCACCAACTGACCTTAGAACCTTTAAATTGACCAACTTGGCCATAGAACAGTAGCAGTATGCTACACCCATTGAGACTAAACTCTCGCGATGATTCCGGCCGCAAAAAAAGGTTGCTAAACTGGAATTATGACCGATTGAGGGTAGTCAGTGATATTGAGATCCTCTAGAACCCGGTTACTATTTTTAGGACAGGTTTAAACCAACTGAACTGAAAGAGGGTAGTACCTAAGCTCCTTGCCAGCCTAAAATCTAAGGGCTCTCTGTGTGACTAGTGTGCCATGTTTGCTATTTGTGGATACTTGAGGCGTGCTCACTATCATGACATCATGACATCATAACACTGCATACATCTTGCATTGGACTAACATATTTCAAAGATAGGAGGGATTCATCTTTGTTCTGTTTTGTAGGTCACCATGATGCCCATTCGTAGGAATACCATCCGGATCAATTTTGTTCAGGTTCCCAACTTGCTTAAAGAGTTGATTGCAAAGATGCCTGATACTACGTCCTTCCTCAGAAGACATGGTTATCTTCTCAATTTGGTCACCTATAAATTGGACGAGCAGATGATGAGTGTCCTGGTCCAATTCTATGATTCGCTCTACCATTGTTTTGCTTTCCAGGACTACCAGTTGGTTCCCACCTTAGAAGAGTTCTCTGAGCTGCTCGGTATCTCTGTTATGGAGCAGACCCCGTTTACTGGTTGGGAGAAGATTCTGAGACCGGAAGAGATTGTTGCAGCCCTTCATTTGACAAAAGAAGAGGTAATGGCTAATTGGGAAACTAGGAGTGGAGCAAAGGGCTTTCTGACCAAGTTCTTGGTGGGTAAGGCTAACTATTTCTGGGATAGTCTGAATTTCAAGGCATTCGAGGATATTCTGGCTCTTTTGATATATGGCTTGGTATTGTTTCCGAACTCTGACTCCTTTGTTGATGTGAATGCGATAAAGATCTTCATCTCTCGGAATCCGGTACCCACTCTCTTGGGTGACATTCTTCATCAGCTCTATGCTCGTACTGCCCGAAAGCGGGGAACCTTGATGTGTTGTGCTCCCTTATTGGCAAGGTGGTTTATTTCGCACCTTCCCAAGTCAGTGCTGAAGAACAAAGAAGGCATGGGGTTGGCTTATAGGGTGATGTCTCTCTCTCATAATGACATCATCTAGACTCTCAAGGGTATGGACGAGGTGACTATCATTGATCGTTGTGGGGAGTATCCCAATGTTCCACTGTTAGGAACCCATGGAGGAATTTCTTACAACCCATGCTTAGCTCTACGTCAGTTCAGAAGAGCCGGAAGAGAAGGACCTCATGAGATGCAAATGCCTAGTATCATCTTTGATTTTCAAGGGGATAGCGACGAGCAACGTCGCAAATTCATAAGGGCTTGGGATAGAGTTCACCAATCTGATCCACATGAGCTGGGCCCAAAGACTTCACTTATGATGGAGCCATATCTCAGATGGGTCCGCATCCGTGCCCAAAAGTTGGGTATGCCGTATGAAGCTGTCCGGCCTGTCACTCTTGAAGTTGCTAATGAAGAAGGAGTTCTTCCAACCATCCTCCATCCTTATATGCCCACTGACATTGGGGCACTGAAGAGGTCTTGGATGAAACTGAGAGAAGAACGGGATTATTACCGAGAGAGGTTCAACGAGCAAGAGCAGAAGATCCAGAAGTTGACTAGACAACTGGAGAACAAGCGGATTCTAAATGACTATGTCCGCACTGATAAGAAGAGACCATGGGAGCATTGAATGACCTTTGATGATTTCCTTTCCAGTTTTTATTTACTTTTCAGTACTTCTTTTCATGTAACGCCTTAAGGGCATCCGTTGAACAATTTGAATTCTAAAGTTTTTCTAATAAAGTGTGTTTCCTTTATTGTTTACAAATTTAAATCTCCCAATTGTCTTTAAAATCATAATCATACGCATTTCATCCCATGCACTCCATAACAGGTACCCATTACAGGTCTCTTATCTTCTTCGTTGTTTATTTCAGTAATTATCATGTCTACTGAACCTTCAATTGAGCAAGCCATCAAGGCCCTCACGACCCAGAATGTCCAATTTCAAGAGCTGTTCATGAATCTAGCTAAGGGTCAGCAAGATCCGAAGACCCTGATTCTGAAAGAGAAGAAGAAGAAGAAGAAGAAGAAGAAGAGGATAATCCTGTTTAACACATGGCACAGGTTTGGAAACATGCTTCAGAATGAAGTTGATTTGACCACCTCATCTGGAGGGAAAGATAGTCAAGAGGAAAGGAGGGCTCCTAGCCCAGTGGTCTCCGACAACGAGACGGATTTCGACGAAGAGCAGTATCCTCTGGACTAGGACAGATACAAGAAACTAGAAGACCGGTTGAGTGCTATGGAAGTTCAAAAAGTGCTTGGCCTGGACTTTGGTGATCTGGGTCTATCATCTGGGGTAGTGATTCCCCATAAGTTCAAGGCACCAGCCTTTGCTAACTATGACGGAGTTTCTTGTCTGAAGCTGCACCTCCGGTCATATGTAAGGAAGATTCAGCCTTACACCGCTGATAAGAACCTATGGATACACTTCTTTCAAGACAGTCTCTCAAGGACTCAGCTTGAGTGGTTCTACCAGTTAGACGGAGCTAGTATCCGCAGTTGGGAAGATTTGGCTACTGCATTCTACAGGCAGTATGAGTACAACTCCGACCTCGCTCCCACGCGTACCCAACTCCAGGGTATGTCTATGGGGACGGGTGAAGGATTCAAAGATTATGCTCAGAAGTGGAGGGACCTTGCCGGAAGAGGACAACCACCCTTAGCTGATCGGGAACTTGTGGATATGTTTCTAGGGACCTTATTTGGTCCATTTTTCAACCACCTGATTGGAAGCTCTTCATCTGGATTTATAGAGCATATTTTGACTGGTGAAAGGATTGAGGCTGGTATTAAGGCTGGTAAGATACAGAAGGGTGCCTCATCAAGCACCAAGAAGAAGCCCTTTAAGAAAGAGTCCAGTGCTGTCTACAGTTCGAAAAGACAGAATAGACCTGAACACCGCCAAGCTGTTAGTGCGATTGTTATTTCAAAACCTGCTGGTGCTCCTCAGCATAACAATCAACAGAAGGACGAGAGACCTCGAAGGCAATACACCCGTCTCAGCATGACTTTGTCTCAGATCCTGCCACAATTGCTAAAGACCAATATGTTGATTCTAAAGGAAGCCCCAAAAAAATTCAAATACAACATCACCAAGGTATAACCCTAATGCCCGTTGTGTTTATCACTCTGATAGCCCGGGGCATAATACAGATGATTGTTGGACTTTGAAGAATAAGATACAAGACTTAATTGATGCGAAGGAGATTGAGTTCGAGGCGCCCGAAAGACCTAATGTTGTGACTGCTCATATGCCCAAGCATGGAGTGAATACTATAGAAGAAGACTCGTTTGTGGTTTATGTGGATGATATTGTTACCCTTCTGATGACTATAAAGAAGAACCTTTTGCTAGCCGGTTTATTTCCGGGTTGTGAAGAAGGTTGTCGTATGTGTTCTGTTCTACCTAATGGTTGTCCGCTTTTGAAATCAGGTGTCCAACGCCTGATGGATAGTAAAGAAATTTTGCTTGAGAAGACTGTTATTCCCGTGGTTCATACTGAAGAAGTTGCCATCATTACCATTTTTGACAATTCTTCCAAGGCTCCCTCGAGGAAGCCTGTTAGAATTACATTTGTTCCGAGAATCGTGCCTGTGATCATCACTGTTCTGGGGCCCATCCCCTATACCTCTGATAAAGCAGTCCCTTGGCATTATGGGGCTGATGATTATTTTCATGGAGTTAAGCAAGAGTTGGATGCTGATACTGACATCAGCAATATTGTTGGACCTGCTAAAGTCACCCGCAGCAGAAGACTTTTCTCACCTGACATTGCTCCACCAACTGTCCGAAGACTTATTGTTATTACACCTGCCAGTGTACCTGCCACTATTCCTGTTCAAGTTCTTATCCTTACCCCTGTCGCCGAGTCATCTAACACTCGGGGCAAAGGGATCATCACTGATGTGCCTGACCAGACGGAGGCACCGAAGACGATTACTGTTGAAGCTTCTAAGCAAGAGATGGAAGAGATCCTGAAGATCATCAAAAAGAGTGACTACAATGTAGTTGAGCAGCTGGGGCAAACCCCGTCCAAGATTTCCATGTTGTCACTATTGTTATGCTCAGAGGCCCATGCAAAGGCTCTGATTACCTTCTTGAAGACTGCTCACGTACCACAAGAGACATCAGCTGATCAGTTTACAGATTACATGGCCAATTTGACTGCTGATAACGGGTTGGGTTTCTCTGACGCCGACTTGACTGCTAAGGGGAAGAATTACAATGATGCCTTGCATGTCTCCATTGAATGCAGGAGCACTACTCTTGCACATGTATTGGTGGATACTGGTTCCTCATTAAACATCATGCCTAAAAAAGCTCTAGACTGGTTGGATTGTGAAGGGTTGGAGCTGAAGCCAAGCAACATCGTCGTCAGGGCCTTTGATGGGTCTAAGAGAATGGTACATGGAGAGCTTGATATCCCGATTAAGGTTGGTTCTCAGGTCTTCGATTCTACGTTCTATGTGATGAACATTCGGCCATCTTATTCTTGTTTGTTGGGTCGTCCATGGATCCACAAAGCTGGGGTTGTAACCTCAATGCTCCACTAGAAGCTGAAGTACCCGGTCAAAGGGAAGATTGTGACAGTGCAAGGAGAGGAAGAGTACATGGTTAGACACCTCAACTCTTTCCGATACGTAGAGTTGGATGGGGAGTTCATTGAGACCCTATTCCAACATTTTGAGGAGGTTCCCCAGACGCTGGCGTCAGCTGAGACCGTTGGTGAAGATTCTCCTATGAAGATGGCTTCCCTCAAGGATGCTCGGGCTGTTATTGAGAAAGGTGGGTGTGCAAATTGGGGCCGACTCCATGATTTTACACAGAAGACTAACAAGTTTGGTTTGGGTTTCACTACATAAGCTCAAAGGGCTGTTCGGAATGCACGGATTGGAAGACCCCCCGTGTTCATCAGCAACTCGAGAGTGAATTCCATTGAAGATGATGCAGAAGAGTCTGAGTTCGACAATTGGATCTATCCTACGACCGATGGTGGACAATGAAACTGGACAGCAAAGGACTTCATCCCTATTTCTTTTGTTACCCAGTAATGAAACTTTTTTGTTTTAAATTTGTAACAGACAATGTTTGAAACTTTATGGCCCGGTGTCTTACCCGGGGCACCGTGGCTTCATTTGTGAGGGCTTTATGTGTGTAATTTTCATATATCATTAATAAAAGCATTGGACGTTCTTGCATTTCAAATTTTGCGCTCCTTGTTTTTCTTTATTATATATTGCAAAACAGCTATTTTACACACACTCACGTATACAGGTCCACATCCACTCTGGATCCTACTGCTAACGACTCTGCTACTGCCAGTTATGACTTTGAAAATCCGATCAACTTAGCTAAAGACGAAGGTGAATATGATTGCGAAGTGCCTGGTGAACTTGGAAGACTGTTACTCCAAGAGGAGAGGGCTATACAGCCGCACGAAGAGTCGGTGGAATCAGTGAATCTGGGTACTGAGATAGACAAGAAGGAAGTTAGGATCGGTGCAAATCTGGAGCTTAGTGTGAAGCAACGGTTGATTCAGATGCTGCGTGACTACGTTGAGATCTTTGCCTGGTCTTACGAAGATATGCCTGGGTTGGATACTGATATTGTGGTTCATCGCCTGCCTACCAAGGAAGATTGTCCTCTAGTGAAACAGAAGGTTCGTCGAATGCGCCCAGAGATGTCTGAGAAAATCAAGGTCGAGGTTATGAAACAGTTTGACGCCGGTTTTCTAGCAGTTACTTCTTACCCTCAGTGGGTGGCCAATGTGGTTCCAGTGCCGAAGAAGGATGGTAAGGTTCGGATGTGTGCGGATTACAGGGATCTGAACAGGGCAAGCCCCAAGGATGACTTCCCTTTACCTCATATTGACGTTTTGGTTGACAACACTGCTCAGCACAAGGTGTTCTCCTTTATGGATGTTTTCTCCGATTATAATCAGATCAAAATGGCTCCCGAAGACATGGAGAAGACCACCTTTGTTACTCAATGGGGTACCTTTTGCTACAAGGTCATGCCTTTTGGCCTGAAGAATGCTGGGGCAACGTATCAGCGTGCCATGGTTGCTTTGTTTCATGACATGATCCATCATGAGATTGAAGTATACGTCGACGATATGATTGCAAGGTCCCAGACTGAGGAGGAACACCTTGACCATCTGCAAAAGCTGTTTGACAGGCTGAAGTTGTACAAGATGAGGTTAAACCCGAACAAGTGCACCTTCGGGGTGAGATCTGGTAAGCTACTGGGTTTCGTTGTCAGCGACAAAGGTATTCAAGTGGATCCAGCAAAAGTGAAAGCCATACAAGAGATGCCAGCTCCCAGAATAGAGAAAGAAGTCAGAGGCTTTCTGAGACGTCTGAATTACATTGCCCGATTCATCTCGCACCTAACTGCTACTTGTAAGCCAATCTTCAAGCTACTGAAGAAAGATCAAGTGGTACGTTGGAACGATGAATGCCAGGCCGCTTTCGAAATGATCAAAGAGTATCTCCAAGAGCCACTTATTCTAATGCCACCAGTTAAAAGGAGACCTCTGATCTTATACTTGACAGTACTCGACAACTCAATGGGGTGTGTGCTGGGTCAGCATGACGAGTCTGGCCGAAAAGAGCATGCTATTTATTACCTTAGCAAAAAGTTTATCGACTGTGAGACCCGATACTCAATGCTCGAGAAAACTTGCTGCGCTTTGGCATGGGCTGCTCGCCGGCTGAGACAGTATATGTTGACTCACACTACTTTGTTGATATCAAAGATGGATCCAATCAAGTATATCTTTGAAAAGCCCGCCTTGTCCGGAAGAATAGCAAGATGGAAGATGATATTGACTGAGTATGACATCCAATATACGACCCAAAAGGCAATCAAGGGAAGTGTGTTGGCAGACCATTTGGAACATCATGCAGTGGATGATTACCAGTCTATGAACTTTGAATTTCCAGACGATAATATCATGCTAGTAACTGATTGTGAGATACCTGGACCGGATGAAGGACCTGAGGAAGGATCCCGATGGTCTATGTACTTTGATGGAGCTTAGAACGCATTGGGTAATGGCATTGGCGCTATGATCATATCTCCTAAAGGCTCTCATACTCCGTTTACCTCCCGATTATGTTTTAACTGCACCAACAACATGGCGGAGTATGAAGCGTGCATCGTGGGTATTCGAGCAGTAATTGACCTAAGGATTAAGTTTCTGAGTGTCTTCGGAGATTCCTCTCTCGTGATCAGTCAGATCAAAGGCAAGTGGGATACGAAACACCCGAATCTTATTCCTTACAAGGAGTATGTATTGACGTTGCTTCCCCATTTCGAGGAGATAACCTTTGAATACTTCCCTAGAGAGGAGAATCAGTTGGCGGACGCGCTGGCTACAATGTCTTCTATGTTCAAAGTCAATTGGGACAACGAGGCTCCCCGGATTATCATTGAAAGATTGGACGAACTTGCACATTGCTATGATATTGAGACTGAAAAGGTAATAGAGAAGCCCTGGCATCATGAGGTGAAGAGATATCTTGAAGCTCAGGAATACCCCGAGGGTGCATCTGTTAATGACAAGAAGTTTCTGAGGAGTTCGCAGCGAAATTCTTCATCAGCAACGACATCCTTTACAAGCGTAACCATGATTCAACCTTGTTGTGTTGTATGGATAAGAATGAAGCAGAAAGGATCATGACGGAGTTACATGAAGGTACTTTCGGAACTCATTCCAGTGGACACACCATGGCAAAGAAAATCCTTCGGGCAGGATATTATTGGTCCATAAGGGAAGCCAACTGTTATCAGCATTCTTGGACATGTCACAAGTGTCAGGTCTATGCTGATAAGTTGCACATACCTCCAGTTCCTCTGAACGTGTTGACGACACCTTGGCCTTTTGCAATGTGGGGCATTGATATGATTGGAGAGATCAGACCTACAGCATCCAATGGGCACCGTTTCATCCTGGTAGCTATCGATTACTTTACAAAGTGGGTTGAAGTAGCTTCCTTTGCTACTGTAACGAAGAACGTCGTGGCACGGTTCATTCGGCACAATCTGATTTGTCGATACGGTGTACCAGAGAGGATCATTACGGACAATGGTACCAATCTCAACAACAAGATGATCACTGAGCTCTGTGAGCAATTCAAGATACAGCATCACAACTCTCCTCCCTACCGGCCGAAGATGAATGGGGCTGTCGAAGCGGCTAATAAGAACATTAAGAAGATCGTACAGAAGATGACAGTGACATACAAAGACTGGCACGAGATCTTACCATTTGCTCTTCATGGGTACCGTACCACAGCATAGACGTTAACAGGGGCAACACCCTATTCCTTGGTTTATGGCATGGAGGAAGTCTAGCCCATTGAAGTTCAGATACCCTCTCTTCGGATCATGAAGGATGCAGGTTTGAGCAAAGATGACTGGATTCAAACCCGGCTTGATCAGTTGAACCTAATCGACGAAAAGAGACTTACTGCTATTTGTCATGGTCAGACGTACCAAAAGCGGATGATCAAGGCATTTAACAAGAAAGTTAGACGACAAGAGTATCAAGTTGGGGATCTGGTAATCAAGCGCATCATCTTACCTCAAGGTGATCCCAGGGGAAAATGGACCCCTACTTACGAAGGGCCATTTGTGGTTAAGAACATTTTCTCAGGAGGAGCTATGATTCTAACCACCATGGATGGTGACGACCTTCCTCACCCCGTCAATGCAGACATAGTGAAAAGATACTACGCATAATCAAAGACCCGCTAGGTTGACTGGCCTAGGCAAAAATAAGGGCTTCCCGGCGAACCAAAAGGGTTCGGGTAAAAATAAGGGATGAAATCAAAAAAAATCTGTACACCCGGCAAGTCGAAAACCTGAAAAGGTGGCTTCGGCAAAAATGGGTATCTCGGTGGACTGAAAACCCTAAAGGGCGGTCCAAGCAAAAGTTAGGGATTAAAGCGTAACACTATGTCTCATTGGATCATCTTGCATCCAGACTTCGGTATCGACTATCAAGCTCGGACGGCAATAATCAATCTGATCTACCTTCAACCGAGCAGCAAAGTGATGATATGCTCGAGGATATAAAGGCAATTGCAGAGTTGGAACCCAGTGGGATAATTCACATAGCTGTTTTTTTTAATTTTTCACAATTTGTGTAAATTCTATTATTCGGCGGCGTTCTCTTACTAGGACGTCAGCCTCTTGTACAAAAACGCCTATTTACAGGCCAAACTTCAAAATCAATACAAATTCATTTTCAAAGAAATTTCAAACTGTTTTTCCTTTATCTGTTTTGTTTCCCAAAGAACGTCCAATGTTCATTTTTTATATATGCATTTGACATTAATTGCTGATCATAAATATTTACATGCGAAACAAAAGACGAATTACGGGTAACATCAGAAACAGGGGCAATAAGAATTGTCCGAGCTGTATGGTTACTCTGTTCACCAGGAACAAAGGTAGATTCAGCTGAAGAATATGGCTAAGATAACTTCACTCCCCGCAGAGTAAGATAGTAATGGTAGCTCTCCCCCAGATGAGACTTACAACCATGAACGAATCAGTAATACTCTCCCGAAGCAGAGTTAGTCTACCATCAGCACTAAAAGGGTCTTAATATTCCCCAGCGGAGTGTAAGAATATTCCCCAACAAGTATAAAAGTATCCCCGGCAGTCTTAATATTCCTCAACGGAGTATAAGAATGTTCCCCGGCAGAATACAAGATACCCCCGTTGGAGCCAATATTTCCCTAGCACGGCCTGAAAAAGCTTCCCCAACAGAGTTGAAGCATCATCCCCAGTAGACTCTGGAGGTTTATCCCCAGCGGAGTACAAATAAATCTCCCCAACTGAGTTCAAAGGATCATTCCCAACAGAACTCAGAGATTTATCCCCCACAAGAGCCTAACAGAGTTATCCCCAGCAAGTTGCAACTGAAAGATCGTCCCCAGCGAAGTTCTTCCCTTTCACAAGCAGGAATTCAATCCTCAACAGATTTAATATCACCAGCAATGGTAATCCATCCCCTGCGGAGTTTATCGTTGAAATCCCCAGCGGAGCTTATCAGCGGAATCCCCAATAGAGTTTATCAGTGACATTCTCAGCAGAACATCTCTTCCCCACAGAGTAATTCCCCTCGGAGTATTCTCCTCATCAGTTTATTCCCCAACAGAGTCATCCTCTCCTGCAGGTTTATTCTTGCAATCATCTTCGTTCACCATCCCCAGTGGAAACGAAGAATTCAACTCTATTCTCCAGCAGCTATCTGGGATTTATTTTCCCCAGCTAAAACATCACATTTCCATACATCATGATACATGCATATGTGCATCATATAATACAATCTCATTTATGTTGAGAACATCACTGCTTGATCCATATCATTCATTGCATATGACTGACCTTTGCTTTTCAGGAAAGATATAGTTAGAGTTCTCACCAGTCAAAGGAGACAAATCCAGTTAATCGATTCCTAAAGATTTTTCTGATGCTAATACAGTCAAAGGAGACAAATCCAGTCAAAGGAGACAAATCCAGTCAAAGGAGACAAATCCCGTCAAAGGAGACAAATCCAGTCAAAGGAGACAAATCCAGTCAAAGGAGACAAATCTCGTCAAAGGAGACAAATCCCGTCAAAGGAGACAAATCCAGTCAAAGGAGATAAATCCAGTCAAAGGAGATAAATCCCGTCAAAGGAGACAAATCTAGTCAAAGGAGACAAATTCAGTCAATGGAGACAAAACCAGTTAAATCGATTCCTAAAGATTTTTCTGAGGCCAATTCAGTCAAAAGAGACAAGACCAGTTAAATCGATTCCTAAAGATTTTTCTGAGGCCAATCCAGTCAAAAGAGACAAGACCAGTTAAATCGATTCCTAAAGATTTTTCTGAGGCCAATTCAGTCAATGGAGACAAAACCAGTTAAATCGATTCCTAAAGATTTTTCTGAGGCCAATTCAGTCAATGGAGACAAAACCAATTAAATCGATTCCTAAAGATTTTTCTAAGGCAAACCCAGTCAAAAGAGACAAGACTACTTAAATCGATTCCTAAAGATTTTTCTGAGGCCAACCCAGTCAAAGGAGACAAAAACCCCTCTGGTCCAGTTAAATCGATTCCTAAAGATTTTTCTGACGCCGATCCGGTCGAAGTTCATACCACCTATCAAAAATCTCCAAATGGCATCTGTAAGCCCATTCCTGACATCACAATGTTGATACTACTTCATGCGAGTGCAAATTTCTGGGCACTTTAGTGTTCAATCATCTTCCACCTTCGGATCACGAAAGGCTCGAAAGCCAATCTACATCCTCAAGTTTTAGAAAATTGAACAGGGGAAGCTGTTGTACCCCAAAATTTTCCCTCCCATATTTCTCAAAACATTTCAAGAATAATCTCCAAGTTGCTCAAGATTGCTCAAGAAGTTGGACAGTCAAATCATCTCCTAAGGCAGTCAACCTCAAAATTAGGGTTTTGTGTTTCATCAAGGTCCTTGCATCCAAATTACCTCAAGTGCTACCCAATGCCTTAATATGTTCTCAAGTTCATCCATGTCAAATTTCAAGCCTTGCAGAGAAAGTTTGGTCAGTCAATTGCTCAAGAGGTCCAAAAGTCGACTATGCTAGGGCAAAAGTCAACTGTGACCTATAGACAGTCAAACCTCAAGATTTTTTGTCAACATTCTCATTTTGAAGGATAATTCATCATTTTATCAAGGTTTTATCATGATTCATCAAGGATTGCTCAAGATTTATCAAGATTCAAAAGTTGTTAAATTAGGGTGTTGTAGGAAAAGTCAACTCAACTTTGACCAAGCATAACTTTCTCATACTTTATGAGAAATGACCCATCCAAATCTCATTTTGAAGAGGATGCAATTTCCTACAATCCATCTTCACACCCCAAGATCAAGAAATGCACTCACAAAAAGTTACAAATTTGGACATTATAGGTCATATTTGAATGTCAACAAAAACATCTTTTTTGCCAAAGCTTATAACTTGAGCATGGAATATCAAAATGAGTTGATACCAAAATGGTTGGTTAGAGGACATCTCAATGTTTCTAAAAAGTCAAATAACACCTCCAAAAGTTCAAAATTGAAGAAGTTATGCATTGTTGAAGTTGGGCATTTTTCCAAAATTGCCAAAAGTCAACTATCCCCAAAACTTCAAATTTTGTCAAATGGGCCCACTGTTTTCCACTTGATTTGATCTTATCACACTAAACACGTGTCCTATCTTCAGCCTTGTGTCCAATTATTAATTTTTCTATTTTATTTGATTTTTATTGATTTAATTCATTTTAAATCAATTTAAATCCAAATAAAATCCAAATCTTAATCACTTGGTATCTTTTTGATCATTACAGATCTTAAATATCATCATGGACAAGATGAAATTCGTATCAAGCCATGTTATGAACAAAATATTGGATTTGGGACATTTTTGGAAGCTTTGTAATGGAAGATCATATCAAATCCAAAATCATCAATGCATAAGGATTGAAAGCCCAATATTTGACCTAATATAATGCTTGATACGTACACAACACAAGGACACGAAATACAGGACCTAGAGGTTGCACAATCTGGAAAACCAAAACTTGAAAAAGCTTGAAAAAGTTGGAAACTGAAATCTTGGTTAGAGGCCAATTCAAGACAAAAACTCAACGTAGACTTCTTGCTTGCCATCCATTGAAGCAGTAGCAATCAAAAGCAAAGCCAATCGCCTCCTAAAACACGCTGTAAGTCTCCTTGAACACCGCCCTGTACATGAAAATGCAATCTCTCATTCTTGCATCTTTTTGACAAACCATGGACATATTCTTGATCCTTGCATGATTTCTAAACATTCTGCAATATTCAATTGAGTTTTCATGGCCTGTAATGCAATACCCGGACCTAGGGTTTTTGTTTCTTATTTTTAGGCGTTTGAGTTTCAGGCAAAATTAAGGCCAATACTGGACATGGGTGAAATCAGGAGGAAGACACGATCATGAATATGGTCCTAGTTTGCATTTTTATGGCTTAGGGCTAGTTTTAGGATGAAGCCATGGATTTTGTTGCGGATAAAATTCTGCAGGTAAATGTCCAGTTTACAACGAAGAAGACGATGATGCGTCGTCTTCCCATTGGTTGTTTCAAATTGCGCGCGTTTTTATTTTTTATTCCAGCATATTATTTGTTTTTCTCTTATAATATTGTTTATCCATTATAATAACGAATACGTGCAGTAGTTGAGTTGGTAAAGGCGTTAGTGGAAAATCCAATGGGACCTGGGTTCGAATCCCAGGTCCCCTAAATGCCTATTATTATTATTTCCCAGATAATCCAATACAAGCTCCTATGCGTGATGTACCATGCTCCCTCAGATCTCAAGACACCAGATGGCCTTCAGGCTAAATCTGAAGGCCAAGATTGAACGTGCACCATGTTCTCTAGTCAACAGGCATACGTGGGAATCTGGAAAGTCAATCAGGCCAACGTAAATGGGCCTCTCAAAAATGCTGAGCACACCTTCAATCTGGGCCCAAACCCCCCATTGGTTTATTTCTTTTCTTTTTATATTCTCTTTTGTTTAATTGTTTTATATTATTATTTTTGTTAATTAATCACTAACCAATTAAATTATGTTTCTCATGAAATCAAAAACACAAAAATATATTTTTATTTATTAAAATTAAATTCATCACTTTTATTTTTGTAAATAAATACCAATTTAATTAACTTAGTTTAAATTAAGTTTAACTCTTGATATTTTTTGCAATAATTAAAATTAATGTAGAATATTAGGTTTTAATAATTTTGACCAAATTTATTTTATTTCCTTAAATATAAAAAATCCAAAAATATCCTTTTTTTATTAATTAATTAATTTAATTATTAGCTTAGATTTAATTTCCATTTAATTCAAAAATAACAAAAATCTTTTCTTTAATAAAAAAAAGGGTCAAAACCCTAAAAAGTGCGCCGATTTAATTTTCTTGCACGCGATCCATTTGATTCCAATATTGTAATTGTTTCCCGGAATGTAATAGCTTTAAATAGGACTTTAATTATTTATCGCTTTATTTACTTTCCGCAATTTAAATTAAAGGGTTGTTTTTGGCGATGTAAATACCCGACGCCTTGTAATAGTTTAGATTTAAATTCCGCAAATTATTAACTGTTAGATGTTTGATAATAGGGAATGCATGACAAGATCAAATGTATGAACTTAAAATCAACATAGCTCACCCCTAACATGTACAAAGATAAAATTAACCGAAATAACACACTCGCACATGCGCACTCCTAGGGTACACCTCACTTGGTTGCCTTCGAACGTGATCATTGAGTATAGGAAGTTTTAGAGGTCGTCCTCTTGTCCAAAGATCATAGTTGCCTCGAAACGGTTGCCTCGGAAAAATGATCTAAGACATTAGGGTTACCGCTAAGGCGTCCTAACGTTGCTTTAGTGACCACACGTCCCTCAATCGAATTAACCCTTAAAACTCCAACGACGACGCTACCTACTCATCAATAATGGGCTAGCATTGTCTAAAGGACATTTGTACAGATTAATTCCTTTTTCGAGTAGGTAGATGGTTCTTAAGTACTTGCTATCTCTCAAAACAAAACAAAACTTTTCGCACTTACACCTTTCAAACAAAAAAAAAATTCTTTCAAACCCACAAACACAAAGAAAAGCAAATTTTGAAAACACTTTGAGCAAGTACCCAAGAGCTCGTAGATAACCACAGATAGAAAGGGTGCTAACACCTTCCCTTTCTATAATCTACCTCCCGAACCCGAGAAATATCTCGAAAAAGGAATTTTTCTGTGCTTTTTTCCTTTCCTTGTTGGATAAAATAAAAGTCGGTGGCGACTCTTGCTTACCGCGACATTTTGCAAAAACAAATGCAAAACGCAAACCAGCATTCCAAAAACAGTCAGTTCTCTTCCCACCGTATCACACAACCGAAGTGGGCGTACCTTAGAGGTGTATATGTGCATGTGTGTTAGGTTCAGTTATTTTAGTCTTTGAATTTAAGTTTGCCAGCATTTGATTTCAGTCTTGCCATACACGCCTAGTTACTAGCGGTTAATATTTGTAGAAATCTAAAGTGCGAGAATTAAATCCTACGCTATTACAATGCCTCGGGACAGTTACATAAAAAAGGTGCAAGAAAATAAAGTGCAGAATTTAAATCTAAACTATTACATCCCATAATCAGTTACATTTATATAAAATAAGAGAATAAAAATAATGCGCGCGAAATGAATATTACGTCTAAGAGAAACCTAAGAAATTTCTAAGTAAAAAAAAAGTTTTTTGGTTGTTTTTGCTTATTTAGGAAAATATTGAAATAAATTAAACCTAAAAATAAAAATAAAAATTATTGATCAAAACTAAATTCTAAACAAAACCTAACTTTTTTTTGTAATTTTTTATTAAGAAAAATATTTGAATTAACATGGACCTAACTCTAATTATTTATTAAATTATAAAATAATGTCAAAATAACTAAATTAATTAATTTACAAAATTAAAATTAATTAGGAAATCCTAAGTCTAACATTTTTATGATTTTTTTTGTTGATTTTATAAAAAAAGGTGATTTTTGAAATTAAAAAATAAAATAAAATAAATGAGAAAATAAAAAAACATGGGCCTGGATATGCAAAAAGAAAAATGGGGGGTATTGATCTGGAAAATCGTTTGGCCCATTTGTGTGGGAGCCAAGAGGCTGTAATGGGATCCGATACTACTGGTCCATAAGGGTGCATCATATACTACACGCCTGAGGTGTTGGATCTATATCATGTTTACATTCAACGACCCAGATATGAAAGTACATGATGAGCGCTTAAGGATGTAACGTATAGAATCCTACAAGAAAACGTTAGAAAAATGTAAAACGCTGGACCTGGGAATCGAACCCCGGCCCTCTCCCTCACACATGCGCGCCTTTACCAATTGAGCTGCTGTTTCAATTGATATTATAATAACATAATAATAATATAAAGGAAAAACGATGTTAAGTCCTAGTCAGCAAAACGCGCGCGTCAGAAATTTAAACAAGCTAATTAAAATGCATGAAACTGCCCCGCTTGCTCCCAGACGGAGTCAAAAGGTCAACGACGCCGGAGCAGCCCTCCGGTCGTCTTCTCCGGGCTTGTGGAAATGGGACTTGTGATTTTGGAAGGTTTAAACCCAAGATCAAAAGCCTATTCCATACAAAAATTGATCCTGAGTTCAAATCCGGTTTTAGTTTTCATGGATCATGGTTGCATCACCCTGTTCAAGGCACGATACGGCTTTTGCCCTAAACATGGAAAAAACTTATATTTGCATTGAATCACTCATGCTTCACGTTAGAATAAATCAAAATTATCATACAAATAAGAATATATGCATTAAACTTGTTTAGAATGCGTGCATTAAGAGGTTTGAATCTTGGAAATTTTACCATAATAGAGAAATTCGGGTGGTCAATCTCAGGGTACCTCAGGCGTGGGTATGGATTGGATTCAACTTCTGGAAGTCCTGGGATGTTGATGGAGTCCTTGGACTAGATCAAAAGGGGCTGGAAGTGTGATTTTGAATTTTGACTATTTTGCTATTTTTTTTGCAAATTTCGTGTGAACTCTTGGGACTGTGTGTGCGTCCATTTGGCTTGCACATGTGATGTCCTTATAATAGAGAGGAGGGAGACAAAGTTACATGGAAAGAATATCCACCATAAACATGCATTTTAAAACATGATAAAAGTTTGAATAATTGCCATAATTTATGATTTCATGCCATTTTTATGTTGAATGAATCTAGACACTTGTGCACGAATTCTTGGGCTCCTAGGCAGGCCAAAGCACCATCCCAAACGTCAAAGCCCATTCTATAATATTTTGTACAATTTATTTAATATTTATTTGAAATAAATCAAAATAAATATGGACAAAATAGGTAAAAAAATGCAAGGCCAAGTAAAAATGAGATTAGAGGTCCTCTATAAGTTTAGGAAGATGTTTGAACCTTAAAAAGTTAAGCCATTGACTTAAAAGTTCAAATTTGCTCAATGCACCATTCTTGAAATTTCCAAAATTTTCCCAACTTGGGAAAGCCATAACTTTCTCAATTTTGATCTCATGATGATGGTCTTGGACTTTTTGGAAAGCATAACATGTCTACTTAAATCCCCTATTTGATCAATTTTGTATTTGAAAATTTATCTTGATGTAAATGGTCCTGACAAAAAGTGTCTTTTGTTGACTTTCTGAAAATGACCTGTAATGTATGAGCTTGTATCTTTCAAATGGTACATCTCTTGAACTTGAGGGTTGAATAGAAGTTGTAGGTAATTGGATTCTATTCTAAATGAGCTTTGGTTGGGTAAAAATGGATGAAGGATGTGAAAGTTATGCCTGGTCAAAGTTTGGTTGACTTTTCCTTTGGAAACCCTAATTAGCAATTCTTGACTTTTGATGAATTAGGAGCATTTCTTGAGGAATCATGATAAACCCTTGATCAAATGATGGATATCACTTCAAAATATTGATGTTGACCAAAAATCTTGAGGTTTGACTGTATATAGGCCACAGTTGACTTTTGACCTAGTATAGTTGATTTTCAGGCATTTGAGCAATTAACTGAGCAAACTTGTAGTGGAAGGCATGAAATTTGTCGTGGACAATATTGAAGGCATATTAGGACCATGGAAAACATTTGATACCTTTGTATCTTACACATCTTAATGAAAAGTGAAACCCTAATTAGAGGTTCATTGCTTAGGAGGAGAGTTTTTCTGATCAACTCTTGGTCAACCTTGAGCAATTGAGGACCTCTAGAAGCATGTATTGAGTGAAAACGGGAGGGAAAATTTTGGAGTACAACAGTTGCCCATGTTGAATCTTATTAAACCTGAGGATTTAGATTGGCTTGTCTGCCTTTCGTGATCTGAAGGTGGAAGAGGATTGAACACTAGAGTGCCCAGAAATTTGAACTTGCATGAACTAACATTGTTGGTCGATGCTAATCAGGAATCGACTTACAGATGCCATTTGGAGTAGATGACTGAGATTCGTTGGAGATGGGCTTAAAGATTCCATAAGAAGTAGATGACTGAGAGTCATAAATGGTCCCTTTTGGGGTTCCTGTTCCAACTGTCTAAGGAGGACTCCACTGGGGAATGTTGATTTTTGTTGTTCTCCTACTTAAGGAAAAACTCTATGGGGAATAGAGTCTAGGAACTTCAGTTGTCCAAGGCTCTACTGAGGAGTTATCTCTGGTCTGGAGAGATGAAAGTTTGCATATTCTGGTTGGAATCCAGGCTTCCAGTAACTTGCTGGGGATAATGGAATTAACCATTATCTGGAAATGTACTAGAAAGAGTCTGTAGAGGGTCATTTCAGGACGAGTCTGTGTTAGTCTGCATCCAGAGATATATGAGAATGAGCCTGTGTAGGGCTGCTTCAGGATGAGTTTGTGTTAGACTGCATCTGGAAATTTAAGAAGGAATCCGTGTAAGATTGCTTTGTCCGATCATGTAGATAGTTTTTCTATCTGGTTTCAGGTATTAATCTACAATCGGTTGTTCACAAATAATTGTCCTGTCTGGTTTCAGGTATTAATCTGAAACTTGTTTTTTTCGGTCATTGAGATAGTTGTCCTGTTTGGTTTCAGGTATTAATCTTTGACTTGAGAGAAAGAAAGATAGTTTTCCTGGCTTATTACAGGTATTAATCTTTAATATGCTCATGTAGATAGTTTTCCTGGCTTGTTACAGGTGTTAATCTACAATCGGTCGTCCACAGATAGTTTTCCTGGCTTGTTACAGGTATTAATCTAGAACTTGTTTTTTCCGGTCATTGAGATAGTTGTCCTGTCTGGTTTCAGGTATTAATCTCTGACTTGAGAAATATAGTTTTCCTGGCTTGTTACATATATTAATCTTCAATCTGCTGATGTAGATAGTTTTCCTGGCTTGTTACAGGTGTTGATCTACAATCGGTCATCCACATATAGTTCTCCTAGATTGTTACAGGTATTAATCTGGAACTTGAAAATTGTCGGTCGTTGAGATAGTTGTCCTGGATGGCTTCAGGTATTAATCTCTGACCTGAGAAAGAAAGATAGTTTTTCTGGCTTGTTACAGGTATTAATGTTCAATCTCCTTATGTAAATAGTTTCCCTGGCCTATTACAGGTATTAACCTACAACCGGTCGTCCACGGATAGTTCTCCAAGCTTGTTACAGGTATTAATCTGGAACTCGAAAATTGTCAATCGCTGAGATATTTGTCTTGGCTGGTTTCAGGAATTAATCTCGGACCTGAGAAAAAAGATAGTTTTCCTGACTTGTTACATGTATTAATCTTCAATCTCCTTATGTAGATAGTTTTCATGTCCTGTTACAGGTATTAACCTACAACCGGTCATCCACAGATAGTTCTCCTGGCTTGTTACAGGTCTTAATCTGGAACTTGAAAATTGTCGATCACTGAGATAGTTGTCCTGGATGGTTTCAGGTATTAATCCCTGACTTGAGAAAAAAAGATAGTTTTCCTGGCTTGTTACAGGTATAATCTTCAATATCTTTATGTAGATATCTTTCCTGGCCTATTACTGGTATTAACCTACAATCGTTCGTCCACAAATAGTTCTCCTGGCTTGTTACAGGTATTAATCTGGAACTTGAAAATTGTCGGTCGCTGAGATACATGTCCTGGCTGGTTTCAGGTATTAATCTTTGACCTGAGAAAAAAGATAGTTTTCCTGGCTTGTTACAGGTATTAATCTTCAATCTCCTTATGTAGATAGTTTTCATGTCTTGTTACAGGTATTAATCTACAATCAGTCATCCATAAATAGTTTTCTTGGCTTCTTATAGGTATTAATCTGGAACTTGAAAATTGGTCACATAGATAGTTCCCCGTCTGGTTTCAGGCATTAATTTGTGGCCTATTGTATTTGTTGGTAAACCTGTCTTGCTTCGAGAGTTCATACCACTTGGCCGTGTAGATAGTTTCCCTGTCTAGTTTCGGGCATTAATCTTTGACCTACTGTATAAGTTGATAGTATTTGTCTGTCTGCTGATTTAACCTGAAAAGGTAAAATCGGTTTCATACGATGTCATGATGTATGAATTGCATGATGCTCCCAAAATAAATGAGATTGTGATATATGTATTTGTGTTGCATATTCTATGATGTTTGTAGAATGATGTATGAATGCAATGTATGAACGTATCAGCTATTCTATTGCAGGGTTGTTGAGTTAGGGAAAATAAATCCCTGATTGTAGCTGGGGATGCAGAATGTGATTCTTTAATATTTGTTGAAGTTGAATTGATGGGAGATGGACTTCCGTGGATAGAGAAATAAACTTTGTTGGGGAAGGAAAAACTTCGTGCACTGTTTGGGGATTTTGTGAAATCCTGCTGAGGAACCCTGGGAAGCTTGGTGACTTCACTTGGAAATTTTTAGATTTTGGAGCAGTAACTTGGAGATTGTTGCTCCTCTGGGGATATGAGAACACCTAACACCATTAGGCTGCATGCTGAGAATATGGCGGTGACCTTGTAGCAGGATGCCCCTGCCTCTGTACCTGCTAAAGAAAATATCTGTCGGGGATTTTGTAGACGGTTTGACTGTTATCCCAACATTTGGAGTCCTTGGTGAATGTTGATCAGGGTTGTGATCAGTGGGAATAGAACTGACTGTTTTGGAATGCTGGTTCACGCTTGCGTTTCGCAAAATGTCGCGGTAAGCAAGAGTCGCCACCGTCTTTTATTTTATCCATCAAGGAAAGGACAAAAGCACAGCAAAATTCCTTTTCGAGATGTTTCTCGGGTTCGGGAGGTAGATTATAGAAAGGGAATGTGTTAGCACCCTTTCTATCTGTGGTTATCCACGGGCTCTTAGGTACTTGCTCACTATGTTTTCAAAAGTTTGCTTTTCTTGTGTTCGTGGGTTTTTGAAAAAAAGTTTTGTTTGAAAACTTCGATTTAACTCTTGTTTCTGTCCTCAAGAGTGTATGAAGTGTTTGTTGAAAACTTTGTTTGAAAAGTGTAAGTGCGAAAAATTTGTTTTGTTTTGAAAGAGCAAGTACCTCAGAACCTCTACCTACTCAAAAGGAATTAAGTTGTGTAAATGTCCTTTAGACAGTGCTATCCCACTATTGAGAAGTAGGTAGCACCGTCGTTGGAGTTTTCGGGTCAATTCGATTAAGGGACATGTGGTCACTAAAGCAACGTTAGGACGCCTTAGCGGTAACCCTAATGTCTTAGATCATTTTTTCCGAGGCAACCGTTTCGAGGCAACTTTGATCTTTAGACAGGAGGACGACCTCTAAAACTTCCTATACTCAATGACCACGTCGAGGCAACCAAGTGAGGCGTACCCTAGGAGTGGCATGTGCAAGTGTGTCAGGTTTCAGTTATGTTATCTTTACATGTCAGGGTGAGCTACGGTTGATTTTAAGTTAAGATAAATCTTGTCATGCATAGCCTAGTTAGCATACATCTAGCAGTTAATAGTTGCGGAAAATAAAACTAAGCTATTACAAGGCGTCGGGTATTTACATCGCCAAAAACAAACCCTTGAAAAAGTAAATTGCGAAAAATAAATAAAAGCGATAAAAAGTCCTAAGTTAAAGCTATTACATCCTCGGAGCAAATACAATTATATGGATCAAAAAGTAATACACGCGAGAAAAATTAAATCGGATGGTTTTTTAGGGTTTTGACCCTTTTTATTAAAGAAAGCATATTTTTGTTATTTTTTTGCATTTAATTAAATTAAACCTAAACTAATTAATTAATAAAATAAAAAAGAAATATTTTTTGGGTTTTTGAATGTTTAAGAAAAAATAAAAATAAAATGATTAAATATATTAAAGACCTAATTCTACACCAATTTTTAATTTATTGCAAAAAAGTATTATTATTATGCCTAATTAAAACTAAACAAATTATATTAATATTTATTTACAAAATAAACTAATTAAATTTAATAAATAAAAACATTATATTTTTTATGTTATGATTTTATTAAGAAAAATAAATTATTTGGTTAATTATAAATAATAATTGAGGATTAATAAAAACAAATTAAATAAAAAAAATATAAAAGAAAAGAAGAAATAAACCAAAGGGGGGGCGGTGTTGGGCCCAATTTCGTGGTGTAATCTGCAATTCTTCAGGCCCATTATGCTTCAGCCCCCATTGACTTTTTTGGATTGGCTATGCGTGCGCTGACCAGGGAGTATGATAGTCTTTCAATCCTGGCCTTCAGATTTGGCCAGGAGGCCATCTGGCGCCTGGATCTTTGAAGCCCATGGTGGACCATCCTGTGAGCGTAGCATGAGATCACCTGGAGAAAAAATAGACAAAGGTTTTGGGGGACCTGGGATTCGAACCCAGGTCCCATTGCTCATTGGACGTTCGCTCAACCACTCCACCACTATGTTGCTTTTGTTATTATGATAATAAGCAATTAATATATTTGGAACAAACAACTAGGCCCGAAAAATAGAAAAAGTGGCGCGCTGATTCAAATACGCAAATCAGATGACAACACGTCATCATCTTCAACCTTGGCCCTGCAAAAATATAATCAGATAGCGGGGGTTTTTAACCTCCACTACCTCCCTGCACGAAAAATAGCGAATAGACACAGAGCAAACATAAATATTTCGCGAGGTATGTGTTGGAATCATCTTGGTGTCACGATTTCAGCCATGTATCCCATTGGTTCCAATTTTTCCTGGTTTGGAAAGCCCTATTTGAAAGCTTGAAAACCCTAGAAATTCAATCATGGCATCTCTCGATTCAGGGCACTATGGTTCAATTAATTCATTCCATTAGCTTTGTATGATCTCTAGCAACACAAATCAATCACAAAAACATGTCAAATACGTATGAATTAAGAGATACGATTTTGAATTATAAGTGCAAACCGTGAAACTGTATTTAGTGATTCCTTGAGCTTTGGTGCTTGAATTTGATTGCAAATCAATCCTGGTACCTCCTGCAACGTGTTTGGATGGACAAGGCACCTTGAATTGGCCTGAATTGCAAGAACCAGTTTTGAGTTTTCTTGAAAATTCTTGAATTTGATATGGCCGTTTCTGCAGCTTTTGCACGTGAATTAGGTTATGGTTGGCTTGCTTGCATATAAGGGAATCAGTTTAGGTCAAAATTTGGACCCATACCCATGTGCATTGAAGATTAAATCTTTGATTGATAAATAAAATATTCTTGATTTTTCATGATTGAACAAGTTGCCAAAATTGGATATTTTTGTATCTTTTAGCTTGTGCACGAATTGGTCAGCATATTTGGATCATATTTGGCTCACAAATTGATTTAAGAATCAAATCTTCTATTTTCTTATAATTTAAATTAATTAAATGAATTAATATGTATTAAAAATCCATTTAATCAATAAATTTAAGAAAATAAATCCCATTTAACTTGGTGGGTCGTGCATAGGTCATGGGTGAAGTTTCAAAAAGATATTTGAAGCCCATTAGCAAAAAGAAGGTGTTTTGAGCAAAGTTGACTTTTGCAAATTCATGAAAATTGCCCAACTTCTCCAATGCACAACTTGCTCAATTTTGATCATATGACCATGTTATTGGATATTTTGGAAAGCCCTTGAAGTCCTCTAACCAATGCCTTTGGTACCATGTCATTTGGATTTACCAATCTCAAGTTATGGCCTTTGACTAAAAGTGTACTTTTGTTGACTTTTGAAATTGACCTATAATGTAAAAATTTGTAACTTTTTATGAGAGCGTGTCTTGATTTTGGAGTGTGAAAATGGATTGTAGGAAATTGCATCCTCTTCAAAATGAGCTTTGCATGTAATTTTTCTGATAAACCATGAAAGAGTTATGCCCTTGTCAAAGTACAGTTGACTTTTCTACTGTCCAAAAATAGTAACTTTTGCCTCTTGATGATTTTTGAGCTATTCTTGTGGGATCATGATCAAGACTTGATAAAATAATGATTGTGAACTCAAAATAAGATGTTGACCAATAATTCTGACTTTTGACTGCAAAATGACCATTTTGCCCTTGCAGTTGACTGTAGATCAAATGGGGCTTTTGACTGTGCAAACTGGCACTGTGAGTCTTGAAACTTGGCATGTAGGTGCTTGAGAATGTATAGAGGCCTATGAGACTTGATTGAACCATTGAAAACCCCAAATTCCTTGAAAGAACCAAAACCCTAATTTCAGTTGTCTACTGCTTAGGAGATGGTTTGACTGTCCAACCCTTGAGCAATCTTGAGCAATTTGAAGATCATTCTTGACAAATCTTGAGGAATATGGGAGGGAAAATTTTGGGGTACAACAGTTGCCCCTGTTCAATCTTCTTAAACTTTAGGATGTAGATTGGCTTGTGTGCCTTTCGTGATCCGAAGGTGGAAGATGATTGAACACTAAAGTGCCCAGAAATTTGCACTCGCATGGTGTAGTATCAGCAATGTGATGTCGGGAATGGGCTTACAGATTCCATTTGGAGATTGTTGGTAGGAGGATGGGCTTATAGATGCCATCTGGAGATTATTGGTAGGAGATAGGCTTAAAGATGCCATCCAGAAGTGAATGCTGGACTGTATCTATAAGCTGGAACTGGATGATTGTCAGAATTGTGTCTGCATCTGGAGCGTATCTGAAACATATTTGAATGAGTGACAGAATGACATCCGAATCCAGATCGTATCTGGACTTTATTTGAAAGAGTGACAGAATGACATCCGAATCTGGATCGTATCTGAACTGTATTTGAATGAGTGATAGAATGACATCCGAATCTGGATCGTATCTGGACTGTATTTGAATGAGTGACAGAATGAAATCTGAATCTGGATCGTATCTGAACTGTATTTGAATGAGTGACAGAATGACATCCGAATCTGGATCGTATCTGGACTGTATTTGAATGAGTGACAGAATGACATCCGAATCTGGATTGTATCTGGACTGTATTTGAATGAGTGACAGAATGACATCCGAATCTGGATCGTATCTGGACTGTATTTGAATAAGTGACAGAATGACATCCGAATCTGGATCGTATCTGGACTATCTCTAGAAGGAATCTGGAATAAGTATCAGAATGTCAGCCATATCTGGGTCGCATCTGAACTATCTCTAGAAGGAATCTGGAATAAGTATCAGAATGTCAGCCATATCAGGGTCGCATCTGAACTATCTCTTGCTCAATGGAGTGTACCGTTGAGGTTATAGTACTTGTCCACCCTACGATGTAGAGAAACATCTTCACCAAGATCTAGGAACTGTCTCGTGCTCAATGGAGTAAATCGCTGAGGTTATAGAACTGGTCCACACTATAACGTAGGGAAACTGTCGAGTTTGAGAACCTTATCTGAACTTCAACCGAGGATAATCCGATTGAGATTTAAGAACTAGTCAGATCTTCGACTAAGCTGAGAACTTAACTGCATCTTTCCTGAAAGGTAAAGGTCAGTCATATGCAATGCATGAGATGGATCAAGCAATGATGTTCTCAACATAAATGAGATTGTACTCGTATGATGCGTATATGCATGTATCATGATGTATGAAGATGTGATGTTTTAGCTGGGGAAAATAAATCCCGGAGTTGCTGGAGAATAGAGTTGAGTTCTTCGTTTCCGCTGGGGATGATGAACGAAGATGATGATGAGAATAAACCTGCAGGAGAAAAGAACTCCGTTGGGGAATAAACTTGATGAAGAGATTACTCTGAGGGGAAATACTCTGTGGGGAATAGATGTTATGCTGATGATTTTGACGATAACTCCGCTGGGGATTCCGTTGATAAGCTCTGTTGGGGATTTTGATGATGAACTCCGCTGGGGGATAGAAAGAACTTCGCTGGGGATGACCTTTCAGTTGCAACTTGCTGAGGATAACCCAGTTAAACTCTTGTGGGGATAACCTCTGAATATAGCTGGGGAGATATATTTGTACTCTGCAGGGGACAAGCTTCCAGAATCTACTAGGGAGGATGATTCAACTCTAGCGGGGAAGCTTTTTTAGACAGTATGGGAAATGGCTCCACTGGGGGTATCTTGCATTCCTCCGATGAACATTCTTATATTTCTTTGAGGAATATTAAGACTGTCGGGGATGCTCTTTACGCTTGCTGGGGAATATTCGTATACTCCGCTGGGGAATATTAAGACCTTCTGGGGATACCAAACCTTTTTAGGGATGATGGTAGACCAACTCTGCTTGGGGAGAGTATTGCTGATTCGTCCATGATTGCAGGTCTCAGTGGGGAAGAGCTACCATTACTGTTTTACTATGCGGGGAGCGAAAGTATCTTAGCCATATTCTTCAGTTGAACTATACCTTGGTACCTTGCGGACAGAGCAGCTTGTACAGTTCGGACAATTCTTATTGCCCCAGTTTCTGCGGAAGAAGAAGGCCTATGAGGTGCTTGATAACTGCCGATTGACAAATCTTCTTCTGGTAGGCAAGTGACGAGATAAATGGACATAGTCGTACGCTTTGATCCCTAATTTTTGCCTGGACCGCCCTTTCGGGTTTTCAGTCCATCGAGATACCCTTTTTTGCCCAAGCCGCCTTTTCAGGTTTTCGACTTGCCGGGTGTACAGATTTTTCATTTTCTTCCTTATTTTTGCCCGAACCCTTTTGGTTCGCCGGGAAGCCCTTATTCTTGCCTAGGCTAGTCAACCTAACGGGTCTTTGATTATGCGTAGTACTTTTTTTTTACTATGTCCATGCTCTCAGGATGTAGGGAGGTGTCACTGTCGGTAGTATTGTGTTGCCATACCACCAGAAGATGTTTGATCATGCAAGATTCGTTGTTGGAATTCATGTCCAATGCCCCAAGTGACTCAGGCGGAGATTTTCCCCTGGCTATTTGGCATCTTGAGAGATTCTTTGAATCTTGACTTGAATGCCCCAGGTGATGGACAATGATCATGCCGTGCCCCTTGATTGGAAGTGTTTTTCCCACTTGAGGTGACTCTTTTTATTGAGAAGATTTTTGTTCACTAGATATTCGTCGTGCGAATTTCTCTGCTGTTTGAACAAATAGCCATATGAAAACAATGTTATTTTAAGAATGCAAAGCTTATGTCTGTCTTGAAGTTTTTTGAAAGTGCATTTTCAGTAAAACAAGTGAATTTTTGTAAAATGTGATGTCAACTCAGGATTTTACAGCGAGCCCTACAGGAGTCAGGATACCTTTTGTAACAGTATGCTTTCGAACTAACCCATGCTTCATCTAGGACTTTTAAGGGTAATAACGTGGCCTGGCTCACGGTTTAAGAAACAAAGGATAAAGGCTCAAATTTTATTTGTACCCACCCGTTCTTCGTGATGTTCTTCGATCCTAAACTCAGATAATCGTGCATTATATCTTGTTTGACTCTTTGCTCTGATATTCCAGTGATGGTTCGGATACTGACCGTTTATTTTGAATAGGCAGTCATTTCTTTTTTGAGAGTTTGTAGGATCCCTTTCCTTTTGGTTTTTATTATCCCTGTCTTTTTGCCTGAACTGTTTCTTTTGTGATTACAGTCAGCGGGATGCCCCAGTTTTGTAAGTCTTCTTCATAGGTTTTGACTTATTGGGCTTTCATTTTGAGAGATAATGACTGCCTGTCTTGAAGATTATAGGGAACCATCACTGTCTTTTGTTTCGTAAGGACTTCTTTGATGCCATTCGTTGTGCACCTAGATTAACTGAGAAAACTACCCTGCCCCAGGTCATAATTAAGGGTTTTAATTTTTGCGTGAAAAGAAAAACTCCAACTTTTTTGGCTCAAAGGGGTTGACTAGGGATTATCTTCCTTATAACTCCACTATTTAGGATTTGAAGCAATGCATGTACCTCATCAGCGGGGTCTATTCAAAAGCATACTGTAAAGATTGTGGTATCGTTTTCGTCATCCTCCCTCAAAAGGCTTAGAATTTTTTAATCGAGAGTTTGAACATCACCAAAGATGAAAGCAATTTGAATATAGTGAATATGAATGGATTGATTCAAAACAGACATATGTGATGCATTGATAAAGTAATAAAGTTTGACATGAATAAATGCTTGAACAATCAAAAGAAAATTACAAATTGAAAATTCCAATGAACAAAAAGTCTTCTCGTCTCAGGACTTGTCACTTCAAATGGTGAACCTTGGAGGGATGGTAGAAGAACTCAGCCTGGCCATCTTGTGTGAATTCCAATGCTCCTTCATTAATCAGGTTTTGAATTTTGTACTTCAACTTCCAACAGTCGTCAGTATGATGCCCCGGGCTGTTAGAATGGTATGCACACCTTGCATCAGGATTGTAGTTGGGTGAAGAAGTCTTAGGATTCAGATGAGGTCCTACCAATGTCACCAGATTCAATCTCAAAAGGTGTTGCAAAGCTTGAGACAGCGGCATGTTGAGCTTGGTAAACGGCCTCTGATTATCCCGTTGTTTATGGCAAGGTTGTTGTTGGACGCTTGAGGTAGTAGCAACTTGGAGAGGTCCATTCTTCACCATACCAAACTCTTGTCTTCTTGGAGGCTGATCAGTGACTTGGTCCCCAGCCTTGACCATTTGCTTCATACTGTTGTATCTGTCTTGATGAAACTGGTTGATCATGGTCCTCAACTCTTCTTGCTCCCGAGCTAAGCCTTAGATAAGAGCCATCTGCCCCAGCATCTGGGTTCTCATTGCATCCACCTCAGCTTGCATATGTTTCAGCCGTTCGTCCTTATTGTCTTCAGGACTTTTCTTGACCAAATTCCCCATGAGGAGTGTTCTCAACTCTTCCTTCCCCTTGGACAGGTTTAGGAAAATTTCCCTGAATTGAGTCTCTTGAGTATGAAGATCCTGGTTGTCTTGTTGGAGAGCCATTGCTGAAATAAACAGCGAGAACATGAGAGACCTGTAAAGGGTGACCTGTTATACAATGATATGTATGTATGCAATGTTTTCAAGGATCTCGCGGGGTAAACAAGAAACTGTTAGAATCTGAATCTGGTAGCTTGATTGAAGGAACTTCATGTTGCTGAGTGTCCTTCTTCAAGAGTCAAGCTCACCGTATCGAGTGGGTCATAGCCCCTGACTCAAGTTATCACGTTTTGATCTCCAAACAACCTTGGCTAGAGGAAAATAAATCCACTTTGCCCCTTGCTAGACATTTGGTTCATCATGACCTGCATCACAAACCTTTGAGATCCTTGAAATGGTTAAGGAAATGCTATGGTATGATGTTATGATGTGTATGATATAGCAAAAGTGTGAGGTGATGTAAGTAAGCCCTGCAATAAATCCAAATTGTTGGATAAGGACTGTAAACAAAACCTGCAAGGAACTCATGCTGTCAGATAACAAGAATGTGCAAGTAGTTCAAGTTTGAAGGCACACAAGTCACACAAAAGATCCCTTAGATTTCAGGCTTGCATGAAGTTGAGGTACTACCCTCTTTCAGTTTCAGTTGGTTAAGACCTGTCCAAAAAATAGTAACCGGGTTCTAGAGGATCTCAATATCACTGACTACCCTCAATCGGTCATAATTCCAGTTTGGCAACCTTTTCTTGCGGCCGGAACCATCGCGAGAGTTTAGTCTCAATGAGTGTAGCATACTGCTACTGTTCTATGGCCAAGTTGGTCAATTTAAGGTTCTAAGGTCAGTTGGTGCTTAATGACTCCTCAGAAGACCCATATTCTCCTCGTTCCAACACAAGGGATATCGGTACAGACCAAGGTGTCACACCAACGTAGCTACTGCTTCATCCGTGTCGGTCTACGCCGGACAGATCCCTCACAGTTTATTGCTACTTACCTAAAAAAAGGGTACCCCCAGATCCGAGTTAGGATCTATAGAACTCCGATACAAGCCCACAAAATTTAAAGCATTCAAGGCATACAATTGAAAACACAAATGATCTAATCCTAAGGTACACCTCACTTATAACATCCCCAGCAGAGTCGCCAGTTCTGTGATCGGTGGGAATAGAACTGACTGTTTTGGAATGCTGGTTCGCGCTTGTGTTTCGCAAAATGCCGCGGTAAGCAAGAGTCGCCACCGTCTTTTATTTTATCCAACAAGGAAAGAACAAAAGCACAGCAAAATTCCTTTTCGAGATGTTTCTCGGGTTCGAGAGATAGATTATAGAAAGGGAAGGTGTTAGCACCCTTTCTATTCGTGGTTATCCACGGGCTCTTAGGTACTTGCTCACTATGTTTTCAAAAGTTTGCTTTTCTTGTGTTCGTGGGTTTTTGAAAAAAAGTTTTGTTTGAAAACATCGATTTAACTCTTGTTTCTGTCCTCAAGAGTGTATGAAGTGTTTGTTGAAAACTTTGTTTGAAAAGTGTAAGTGCGAAAATTTTGTTTTGTTTTGAAAGAGCAAGTACCTCAGAACCTCTACCTACTCAAAAGGAATTAAGTTGTGTAAATGTCCTTTAGACAGTGCTATCCCACTATTGAGAAGTAGGTAGCACCGTCGTTGGAGTTTTCGGGTCAATTCGATTAAGGGACATGTGGTCACTAAAGCAACGTTAGGACGCCTTAGCGGTAACCCTAATGTCTTAGATCATTTTTTCCGAGGCAACTGTTTCGAGGCAACTTTGATCTTTAGACAGGAGGACGACCTCTAAAACTTCCTATACTCAATGACCACGTCGAGGCAACCAAGTGAGGCGTACCCTAGGAGTGGCATGTGCAAGTGTGTCAGGTTTCAGTTATGTTATCTTTACATGTCAGGGTGAGCTACGGTTGATTTTAAGTTAAGATAAATCTTGTCATGCATAGCCTAGTTAGCATACATCTAGCAGTTAATAGTTGCGGAAAATAAAACTAAGCTATTACAAGGCGTCGGGTATTTACATCGCCAAAAACAAACCCTTGAAAAAGTAAATTGCGAAAAATAAATAAAAGCGATAAAAAGTCCTAAGTTAAAGCTATTACATCCTCGGAGCAAATACAATTATATGGATCAAAAAGTAATACACGCGAGAAAAATTAAATCGGATGGTTTTTTAGGGTTTTGACCCTTTTTATTAAAGAAAGCATATTTTTGTTATTTTTTTGCATTTAGTTAAATTAAACCTAAACTAATTAATTAATAAAATAAAAAATAAATATTTTTTGGGTTTTTGAATGTTTAAGAAAAAATAAAAATAAAATGATTAAATATATTAAAGACCTAATTCTACACCAATTTTGAATTTATTGCAAAAAAGTATTATTATTATGCCTAATTAAAACTAAACAAATTATATTAATATTTATTTACAAAATAAACTAATTAAATTTAATAAATAAAAATATTATATTTTTTATGTTATGATTTTATTAAGAAAAATAAATTATTTGGTTAATTATAAATAATAATTGAGGATTAATAAAAACAAATTAAATAAAAAAAATATAAAAGAAAAGAAGAAATAAACCAAAGGGGGGGGCGGTGTTGGGCCCAATTTCGTGGTGTAATCTGCAATTCTTCAGGCCCATTATGCTTCAGCCCCCATTGACTTTTTTGGATTGGCTATGCGTGCGCTGACCAGGGAGTATGATAGTCTTTCAATCCTGGCCTTCAGATTTGGCCAGGAGGCCATCTGGCGCCTGGATCTTTGAAGCCCATGGTGGACCATCCTGTGAGCGTAGCATGAGATCACCTGGAGAAAAAATAGACAAAGGTTTTGGGGGACCTGGGATTCGAACCCAGGTCCCATTGCTCATTGGACGTTCACTCAACCACTCCACCACTATGCTGCTTTTGTTATTATGATAATAAGCAATTAATATATTTGGAACAAACAACTAGGCCCGAAAAATAGAAAAAGTGGCGCGCTGATTCAAATACGCAAATCAGATGACAACACGTCATCATCTTCAACCTTGGCCCTGCAAAAATATAATCAGATAGCGGGGCTTTTTAACCTCCACTACCTCCCTGCACGAAAATAGCGAATAGACACAGAGCAAACATAAATATTTCGCGAGGTATGTGTTGGAATCGTCTTGGTCTCACGATTTCAACCATGTATCCCATTGGTTCCAATTTTTCCTGGTTTGGAAAGCCCTATTTGAAAGCTTGAAAACCCTAGAAATTCAATCATGGCATCTCTCGATTCAGGGCACTATGGTTCAATTAATTCATTCCATTAGCTTTGTATGATCTCTAGCAACACAAATCAATCACAAAAACATGTCAAATACGTATGAATTAAGAGATACGATTTTGAATTATAAGTGCAAACCGTGAAACTGTATTTAGTGATTCATTGAGCTTTGGTGCTTGAATTTGATTTCAAATCAATCCTGGTACCTCCTGCAACGTGTTTGGATGGACAAGGCACCTTGAATTGGCCTGAATTGCAAGAACCAGTTTTGAGTTTTCTTGAAAATTCTTGAATTTGATATGGCCATTTCTGCAGCTTTTGCACGTGAATTAGGTTATGGTTGGCTTGCTTGCATATAAGGGAATCAGTTTAGGTCAAAATTTGGACCCATACCCATGTGCATTGAAGATTAAATCTTTGATTGATAAATCAAATATTCTTGATTTTTCATGATTGAACAAGTTTCCAAAATTGGATATTTTTGTATCTTTTAGCTTGTGCACGAATTGGTCAGCATATTTGGATCATATTTGGCTCACAAATTGATTTAAAAATCAAATCTTCTATTTTCTTATAATTTAAATTAATTAAATGAATTAATATGTATTAAAAATCCATTTAATCAATAAATTTAAGAAAATAAATCCCATTTAACTTGGTGGGTCGTGCATAGGTCATGGGTGAAGTTTCAAAAAGATATTTGAAGCCCATTAGCAAAAATAAGGTGTTTTGAGCAAAGTTGACTTTTGCAAATTCATGAAAATTGCCTAACTTCTCCAATGCACAACTTGCTCAATTTTAATCATATGACCATGTTATTGGACATTTTGGAAATCCCTTGAAGTCCTCTAACCAATGCCTTTGGTCCCATGTCATTTGGATTTACCAATCTCAAGTTATGGCCTTTGACTCAAAGTGTACTTTTGTTGACTTTTGAAATTGACCTATAATGTAAAATTTTGTAACTTTTTATGAGAGCATTTCTTGATCTTGGAGTGTGAAAATGGATTGTAGGAAATTTCAGCCTCTTCAAAATGAGATTTGTATGGAATTTTCTGATAAACCATGAAAGAGTTATGCCCTTGTGAAAGTACATTTGACTTTTCTGTTGTCCAAAAATAGTAACTTTTGCCTCTTGATGATTTTTGAGCTATTCTTGTGGGATCATGATCAAGACTTGATCAAATAATGATTGTGAACTCAAAATAATATGTTGACCAAGAATTCTGACTTTTGACTGCAAAATGACCATTTTGCCCTTGTAGTTGACTATAGATCAAATGGGGCTTTTGACTGTGCAAACTGGCACTGTGTGTCTTGAAACTTGGCATGTAGGTGCTTGAGAATGTATATAGGCCTATGAGACTTGATTGAACCATTGAAAACCCAAAATTTCTTGAAAGAACCAAAACCCTAATTTTAGCTGTCTACTGCTTAGGAGATGGTTTGACTGTCCAACCCTTGAGCAATCTTGAGCAATTTGAAGATCATTCTTGACAAATCTTGAGGAATATGGGAGGGAAAATTTTGGGGTACAACAAGGGTAATAAACCTTCTACTGATAGACAAGTGACGAGATGACGGGACGTAGTCGTACGCTTTAATCCCTAACTTTTGCCTAGTCAGTCCTTTCAGATTTTCAGTCCATCGGGATAACCTTTTTTGCCTAAGCCGCCTTTTTAGGTTTTCGACTTGCTGGGTGTACACATTTTTCATATGTATATCCCTAATTTTTGCCCAAACCCTTTTGGTTCGCAGGGATGCTCTTATTTTTGTCTAGGCCAGTCAGCCTAGCGGGTCTTTTTTCATGCATAGTATTTTCCAACTATGTCCACGTTCACCGGGTACGGAGAATTGTCATTGTCCACTGCCAGAAGATGTTTGTTTGATCGTACAAGATTCGTTGTTGGAATTCATGTCCAATGGCCCAAGTGATTCAGATGGAGATCTGCCATGGCTATTTGTCATTTTTGAGAGATTCCTTGAATCTTGAGTCGATTTCCCCAGATCAGTTGGACACCATGCCATGCCCCTTGATTTTGAAAGGCCTGTTACTGGAAATGTCTTTCCATCTGAGGTGAATTTGTCCATTGAGAGGATTTATGTTCATTGAATATCCGTTGTGCGAATTTTTCTGTTGTTGAACGATTAGTCATATGCAAACCATGGTATTTTAAGAATGCAAAGCTTATGTCTGTCTTGAAGTTTGAAAATTCATTTTTTAGTAAAACAAACAAATTTTGTAAGATCCTGATATCTGCTCAGGATTTATAGCGAACCCTACAGGAGTCAGGATACCTTTTGTAACAATATGCTTTCGAACTAACCCATGTTTCAGCTAGGAATTTTAAGGGTTATAATGTGGCATGGTTCACGGTTCAAGAAACAAAAGATAAAGGCTCAAATTTTATTTGTACCCAACCCGTTCTTCGTGATGTTCTTCAATCCTATACTCAACTAATTGTGCATTTAGATCCCAATTGAGTCTAGAATCTTTGCTCTTATACTTGGTGATGGTTCAGAAATTGAACGTTTGTTTGAGAAGGCAGTCAGTTTCGTAACCTTTTCTTTTTTGTTGATGATTTGTAGGATCTCTTTTTTTATTAGTTATCCCTATCTTTTTCCTGAATTGTTTCCTTTGCGATTACAGTCAGCGGGATGCCCTAGTTTTTCTTAAGTCTCCTTCATAGGTTTTTGACTTAACGGGCTTTTATTTTGAGAGATAATGACTGCCTGTCTTGACGATTATGTGGAACCATCATCATCTTTTGGAGGGCATCTTCTACACTATTTGTCGTGTATGAAGGTAGATCTTGTGACTGAATGCATATCTGAATTAACTGAGAAAACTATCCTGCCCCAGGTTATTTAATGGTTTTAATTTTTATGAAAAGAAAAACTCCTACTTCTTAGGCTCAAAGGGGTTGACTAGGGATAATCTTCCTTATAACTCCACTATTTAGGATTTTAAACAACACCTGTACATTGTCAGTAGGGTCTGTTCAAAACCATATTGTAGAGACTGTGGTATCGTTTTCGTCATCCTCCCTCTAAAAGCTTATAGCTTTTATCCAAGAGTTGAATATCACAAACAGGAAGTAAATGCACAATTTAAGTATAGTAACAACGAATGAAATAATTCAAGACAAACATATGCAATGTGTTGTACCCCAAAATTTTCCCTCTCATTTCTCAAATAATCTCTCACAAGATCTCTTTTGGTTCAAGACTGTACAAGGGTTGATCAGCTCAAGACACCCCCTCAAGCACTGATGATTGAAAATTAGTGTTTGAGATTGCATAAGGACAAATGGACTTTTAATGCCCCATATGACTTTCATGGATCATTTTTAACCCTCAAGATTTCTCATGTCAAGTTTCAAGTCTTGGATCACATTTTTGCTCAGTCAATTGATCAGTTGACCTAAAATAACCTATATTGGGGAAAAAGTCAACTGTGGTTAATTTACAGTCAAACTTCATAATTTTTTGTCCATATCAACATTATGAACTCATATATGTCATTTCATCAAAAGGGCAAAATGGTCAAAGTTAGGGTTTTGACTGAGAAGGTGCAATTTCTGATTTTTGACCTAGCAAATGTTTGATTGGTTTAAGTTATGATCTCAAGGTTTAAAATACTTCATTTGACCTAATGGAATGGCTCAAAACATTACTCAAGATCAATTGATTGATAGTTGATTTTTAGTTAACTGATGAAAAGTCAATTGTACACTGAAAAGTCAAACTTTGACTTTTTGGTCAAAATCAAGTGTCAAAGATCACAATTCATCAAGACATGTCAAAATATGAAAATTGTTCATCAAGAAATCAAAAATTCAAGATTTTATTTTGAAAAGTCAAAATTTCTAAATTTAGAAATTTTTTCTAAGTGTTAGAAAATTCATATTTTTTCATAACTTTTAGCCAAATTTTCACCATCATGCAAGATGATTCAAAGTAAACTTCCAACATGAAAGTTATAGATATCAATGATATCTAAAACATTGTAGAACAGAACTTCTACTAGAAATGCATGGATTTAAAGTTATGATTTTGTGAATACATGTTCATGAAACTTGGAAACTTAGTGAAATTTTACCCTAGTTTAGGCAGGATTTTGACCTAACTTCATGGCAATTTTTCACATAGTTCCAAGATGAATTTTCAAAAATGTCCAACATATATGTTGTATAGGATGTTACAAGCTTTACAAAATGTCCAAGAACTTATTGAGGTCATACTTGATCAAGGAGAATCGAAGGCAAGAAGTTAGGGTTTCATTCTTGAATTACAAGTCATTTCTTGATGAACACATAATTGAATTTCAATGTTAGGCTGCATAATATTGCTTTGCAGGCCTTCTAACTTGTGTATCTATCTATCATTAATGGATTACACAAACTTTTGAGCTATAATCCAAGTGGTTAAAGCTTATGCCAATTCACATTGCCATTTTGGGAAGAAAGTGAAGAATGTCATTCTTGAAAAGTAAGCTTTTTGCACAAAGTCAATTCTTGAGCCTCTAACTTGTTCCCTTTGATCACACTTCATCTACAAAGTCATAAGCAAGTGTTTTTAAAGCATAACCACTCTATCTTAGCAAGTACACAAGACTTTGAAACTTGGATTTCTCAAAAATCACATGTTATGCTTAAACTTGTGATTTTGAATTCTGATCAACAACAAGTTTCCAAACTTGTTTCTTATAAATAGAGGCACTATTTGTGAGCTAAAACACGAGCATTAACACCCTGAAACACTCCCAAGCTCCCTCTAGCCATAAATTGCTTCAAAACACCATTGTTGTGCAAGTTCTGACTTTACATATCAAACTTCCATTTCCCTCGTGCATTTCTTGGCCTTTAAGTTTCAAAAGCTTCCTTACATCAAATACAACCTATCAATGTCCCTGTTTCATCACTGTAACACCATTTATAATAACCTCCATAACCAAAAACAAAGCATTGCAGTTGGACTTCTCTAGGCCATTCCAACCACTCTCAACTCAAGCTGAGCATTGCATTAGCTTCCTAGAGACTCAAGGAAGCTAACCTAATCATTGCAGCACCTTGAATCAAGCT
Organism: Vicia faba; assembly: GCA_948472305.1. Taxonomy (NCBI): domain Eukaryota; kingdom Viridiplantae; phylum Streptophyta; class Magnoliopsida; order Fabales; family Fabaceae; genus Vicia; species Vicia faba. Next base: position 361,473,377 of record OX451735.1, read on the forward strand.
CAAACTCATTTCACGATTTCCAGTTTTGAGGTATATTATTTGAACTTCTATCTTCTCATTTAGGCATTGTTAGGCTTGAATTTGTGAAGATAAAATGTAGACATCATTGCCCTGAAACTATACATGTCCATAGATTTCATTTATATTGATTGAGCTAGGAGAATTTTAGGATTGAACTTTCTGAAATATTTAGGTCAGAATTTGATACTTTCAATAATTCTCATTCATCTTTGATTTATAGCTTATGATATTTATATGGTTGGATTCGTATGGAAAAACGGAGCAACTTTCATGTTTGCACTTTTCATTTTTGTTGAGAAATGGTGAAGTTACAGGATCCATGGCTGGAGGTTGAAGATGAAGTTGTATTCAGAGCATAACTTATGTTACATGTTTATTGTTTTGTTTATATGAACAGATGTATAGCCACCCCAGTGGTAAAGCGCGCGCCTGTTAACCTTTGGGACCTGGGTTCGAGCCCCAGTGGTACCCTTTTGCTCTTTTTCACATTTTTCTTCCATTTTTTTGTTTCAGTAGGCGCGTGAGCTTCCCCCCTTTGGGCTTTTTTGTTTTTTGCTGACCTCTAACCCCTGTTTACTTTTGTGCCCCTGGCCCAATCCCTTTATTTTTTTATTATTTATTTTCTTTTTCTTATTTGATTTTTATTTTCAGTTTTATTATTTTTATTACTATTATTATTATTATTATCATTATTATTTTTACTAATAAAAAATCCAAAAATATATATTTATTTATTTACATATTTAAAAATAATCATTTATATTTTATTTTTCTTCATAAAACAAAAAGACCAAAAACATTTTCCTTTAACAAATTAGTTTCTTTTTTTTAATAATTAATATTTAGACTTAGGGTTAATTATTATATTATTTTATTTTTTATTTAAAATCAATTTAGAAGTTAGGCTTCTTTTAATTTATTAATTTTCACATTATTATTATTAATTTAAAACCTTTTCATAAAAAAAACCCTAAAATTCACTTTTACTTAATTCTTTTTTTAATTAGTTTAAATTTAATCTTGTTTATTTTTAACTAATCATTTTTCTTAATTAGGTCAAGACTAAACCCTTTCATGAAAACCAAACAAATATCATTTCTTTTTCCATTTATATTCTTGCATTTTATTTTCAATTTTGTACAATATTCAATATGGTTGTAATAGTTAATTAGGTTTAATTTTCTTGCAAATCCCCATTTGTAAATTTGTATACCCCCCCTAATGATGTAATAGCTTAGTATTTTTATTTTCCGCAATTTACCGCTTTATAAAAATGCTAGTAGATTAGGGTTTGTATGGAAAGATAAAATCAACAAGTAGCAAACCCTAATTCAAGACAAAACAATGCATGTAAATCCAACACACTTGCACACTTGAACCCTTAGGGTAATTCCACTTTGTTGCCTTTCAAAAATGGCCATGTTATGCATGTGGGATATCTTAGCAAAAAGCAATCAAAAAATACAAGATCATAGTCCCTCGATGACGCTATCAATGTTGCCTTTCAAAATGATCGTAGCCCCTCAAAAAGAAATGCTAAGATATCTTACAATATTGTTATCATGGCTATACGATGACCCACGCCCGTCCCTTTACATCCAAAGATAAAGCTTCTTACCAAATCAATGGTAAGATAGAAATATCAAAGGAAAGGAAGAAATGAACTAATACTTTTGAGTAGGTAGATTATTCCTAGTTGCTTGCTCAATTTTAAATCAAAACATCCTTACTTATTTTCAAAACAAACACCAAACACTTTTAAAACACTTTCAAAACCTTTTCCAAACATGAAATATTTTCAAAAGCTCAACACTTTGTATACGTTATTACGAACGAGAACTATTACAAAGTTTGCCTAAACGATGGCGCATTTACAAAATACTTTCAAAAAACCACACAAAGCATATTTTCAAACAAAAGCAAGTGATATAGCAAGCAACTAAGAGCCCATAGATGACTATGGATGAAAAGGGTGCTAATACCTTCCCTTTTCATAATCTACCCCCTGAACTCAAGAAACAATCTCAAAGGTCTTTCCTGTTCTTTTTAGCCTTTCCTTTTGGATAAAAGAAAAGTCGGTGGCGACTCTTTCTAACCGCAACATTTGGGATAAAACGCAAAACTCCTAAGTCAGTTCTCCCACCGTATCATACAATGCATGGATGAAATAACAATATTTGACATAAATAAATGTTCGAACAATCAAAAGAAAATTACCACTTGAAAATTCTAATGAATAAAAGCCTCTTTATCTGAACTTGTCACTTCAGATGATATGCCTTTGAGGGATGGCATAAGAATTCAGTTTGGCCATCTTATGTGAACTCCAGCACTCCTTCGTTGATCAAATCCTGAATCTTATTTTTCAATGCCCAACAGTCATTCGTATCATGTCCAGGACTATCATAATGGTACGCGCACATTGCATCAGGATGATAGCTAGGAGCGGAGACATTGGGATTTTGAGGAGGATCCTTTAACGTAATCAACTCCATCTTTAACATGTGTTACAATACCTGAGCCAAGGACATGTTGATTTTAGTGAATTGCCTTTCGGGTGTGTCCTAATTTTATTGATTGCTTTGTCATTGTTTCTGCATTGGTGCTGGAATAGAAGTCCGCATTACCCAAACAGATTGGTTGAGATTACTCTTATTGCGGCCCTTCTGGTCGTACACGGCATTGGACTTTTTCTTCCCATTGTATGGTCTCTTCTGAGTACTTGAAGATGCAGACCGTTGAATGTCATCGCTCCTAAGTTTATTTTCAACATTCCCCCGTATGAACATGTCACCCAATTCCCTATCTGCCAAGAGAGATTGATCATTGATTAGGCCCCAAGCTCTAGCAGTTTACCCCAGACTGTCGTATCTGTCCTGAAGAAGCTTGCTGATGAGAATCCTCAATTCTTGTTGTTCCCAAGATAAACTTTGGATAAGGGCCATCTGACTACTCATTTGGATTCTCATCCTTTCCATTTCAACTTGCAGTTGTTCTACCTGGTCATCCTTATTGTTGTCAGGATGTTTCTTGGTCAAGTTCCCGTTGAGGAGTGTTTTCAATTCTTCCTGCCCCTTGGATAGGTTGAGGAACATTTCCATGAACTGAGCCTCTTGAGTTTGGAGATTTCTATTGTTCTGTTTGAAAGCCATTTTCCTTGCTGAAATAAATAGCGAGAACATGAGAGACCTGTACTAGAAGACCTGTTATGTAATGACATGCATGATGTGTAAATGTTTTCAAGGATCTTGCAGGGTAAACACAAGAAGATCTTAGAATCCAATTGTAGCTTTGATTGAATAACTTTGTATCATTGAATTTCCTTCTACAAGAATCAAGCTCACCATGTCGAGTGAGTCATAGCCTCTGACTCAAGTCATTGTGTTTTGATCTTTTGACGACATTGGCTAGAGGAAAATAAATCCCCCTGCCCCTTGCTAGACATCTATTTTATCATAACCTACATCACAGGCCCTTGAGATCCTTGAAATGGTTAAGGAAATGCTATGGTATGATGCTATGATATGTATGCTATGCATCAAGCAAAAATGTAGGGTGATGAAGACAAGTATGTCTTGCAGGAAATCCAAGTTATTTGGATAATGACTACAAACAAATCCTGTAATGAGTACAAATAAACCCCTAGAACGAGTTCAAGTTGTTAGGAAATGAAAGCAAACAAGTCACACAAGTAGCCTTAGGTTTAGGCTCGTATGGATTCCATAGGTAAGTACCCTCTTGAAGTATAGTTGGTTCAACATGTCCTATAAATAGTAATCAGGTTCTAGGGAATCTCAATATCACTGATTTTTCCCACAAGTTTCATTCCGATCGACAACTGACTTGCCACCAAACAAAACTCGGGAGTCAAATCTCAATGAGTGTAGTATCGAGTATCAACCGACTTAGGACTACACCAAAGACGGCTATCTCACTACTTCCTAATGGCTAAGTCGTTCAATTAAAGATTCTAAGGTCATTTGATGCTTCATTACACTATGCAACGGCCCCGTATTCTCCTCGACTACTCAAGGGCTACCGATACCAACCAAAGTGTCACATCAACATAGCTATCGCTTCAACCGTGTCGGTATACCCCGCACATCCCCCACGATCTATTTCTACTTACCTAAAAGGTGCCCCAGATCTGGGTGTAGGATCTATAGTAACAACTCAAACAAACCCTCCAAGGATAAAGCATACAAAGCAAGAAACTTAAAACAATTTTAAAATGAACTAACTCTAAGGTAACTCCACTTTTTATTTATCCCCGGCAGAGTCACCAGTTCTGTGATACGATGGCAGAACCGACTGTTATACTGGTTTTTCATTTTATATTCGCAAATGTTGCGGTAAGAAAGAGTCGTCACCGACTTTTCTTTTATTCAAATTAAGGAAAGGGTGAAAAGAACAGAAAAAGACCTTTTTGAGAATTTTCTGAGTAAGGGGGTAGATTATGGAAAGGGAAGGTGTTAGAACCCTTTCCATCCGTAGTTTTCTACGGGCTCTTAGATGCTTAGCTCATTTTGAAATACCTTGTGATTTTTTGTGTTTTGAAAAATGTTTGAAAATGCCTTAGTGTGGAAATTTGCTTTGTGTTAAATCTTGTATCAGTCCTCAAGTGTGTTGACAAGGCAAATGTTTTTGAAAGTTGTTTTTGAAATGTGTAAGTGTGAAGAGTTTGTTTTATTTGAGCAAGCATATAACATTTATCTACTTGTACTCGAAAAGGTTCGTTCTTTTCCTCCTATCCTTTAGACAACGCTATCCTACTATTAGTGAGCAGGTAGCCTTATTGTTGGATGTATGAGGGACATTCTAAGGGGTGTACATTCATAAAGTCAACATGTGGAGACGCTTTATAAATTTTGTTTAGGGACTAGATCATTTACCGAAAGGCGACTGTAGGGTCATCGAGGGACTATGATCTTTTTGATTTATGGGTCTTTGCTAAAGCGTCCCCGTTTCGAGGGACATGACTGTTTTCTGAAGCCAACCAAAGTGGGCGTACCTTAGAGGTGTATATGTGCATGTGTGTTAGGTTCAATTATTTTAGTCTTTGAATTTAAGTTTGCTAGCATTTGATTTCAGTCTTTCCATACACGCCTAGTTACTAGTAATTAATATTTGCATAAATCTAAAGTGCGAGAATTAAATCCTACGCTATTACAATGCCTCGGGACAGTTACATAAAAAAGGTGCAAGAAAATAAAGTGCGGAATTTAAAGCTAAACTATTACATACCATAATCAGTTACATTTATATAAAATGAGAAAATAAAAATAATGCGCGCGAAATGAATATTACGTCTAAGAGAAACCTAAGAAATTGCTAAGTAAAAAAATCTTTTTTGGTTGTTTTTGTTTATTTAGGAAAATATTGAATTAAATTAAACCTAAAAATAAAAAGAAAAATTATTGATCAAAACTAAATTCTAAACAAAACCTAACATTTTTTTTGTATTTTTTTATTAAGAAAAATATTTGAATTAACATGGACCTAACTCTAATTATTTTTTAAATTATAAAATAATGTCAAAATAGCTAAATTAATTAATTTACAAAATTAAAATTAATTAGAAAATCCTAAGTCTAATATTTTATGATTTTTTTGTTAATTTTATAAAAAAAAGGTGATTTTTGAAATTAATAAACAAAGTAAAATAAATGAAAAAATAAAAAATACATGGGCCTGGATATGCAAAAAGAAAAATGGGGGGTGTTGATCTGGAAAATCGTTTGGCCCATTTGTGTGGGAGCCCAGAGGTTGTAATGGGATCATGTACTACTGGTCCATAAGGGGGCATCATATACAACACGCCTGAGGTGTTGGATCTATATCCTGTTGACATTCAACGACACAGATATGAAAGTACATGATGAGCGTTTAAGGATGCAACGTATGAAATCCTGCAAGAAAACGTTAGAAAAATATAAAACGCTGGACCTGGGAATCGAACCCAGACCCTCTCTCTCACACATGTGCGCCTTTAACAATTGAGCTGCTGTTTCAATTGTTATTATAATAACATAATAATAATATAATGGAAAAACGATGTTAAGTCCTAGTCAGCAAAATGGACGCGTCATAAATTTAAACAAGCCAATTAAAATGCATGAAACTGCCACGCCTGCTCCCAGACGGAGTCAAAAGGTCAACGACGTCGGAGCAGCCCTCCAGTTGTCTTCTCCGGGCATGTGGAAACGGGATCTGCGATTTTGGAAGGTTTAAACCCAAGATCAAAAGCCTATTCCATACAAAAATTGATCCTGAGTTCAAATCCGATTTTAGTTTTCATGGATCATGGTTGCATCACCCTGTTCAAGGCACGATACAACTTTTTCCATAAACATGGAAAAAACTTAGATTTGCATCGAATCACTCATGCTTCACGTTAGAATAAATCAAAATTATCATACAAATGATAATATTTGCATTAAACTTGTTTAGAATGCATGCATTAAGAGATTCAGATCTTGGAAATTTTACAACAATAGAGAAATTCGGGTGGTCAATCTGTTGTACCCCAATTTTTGACCTAAGATCCCTTTTTTATTTTTGCATTTTTAAAGATAAGTCAAAGTCACTAAATACGGTCGGTTTTAACGTCTCACCATCGAGCTTTGACTATGCGAAGGTTGTCAAGTGTTTTGAACATTTTTAACCTATGTATCACTAATTTCTAATCCATACAAAGGTGTATGTTCATGTTTTCTTTTGTGTCATGTGCAGAGACAGGTCTGAATCAAGAGCATCAGGTGTCGCGCCTCAGTTAAGGTTTTGAGTCTCCCAAGCCCGAAGTACGGTTGATTGTGGATTCTCGAAGACTGATTCATCAAGGCACAACTGTTGCACCCTTAATTTCGCCCCTAATTTTTTTTTCCAGTCGCACATTCATACCATATTTTGTCATTTGGTCACAATCATTAGTAAATATCTTCATTCATCATATTTTGCATCATTAGTCGTATTTAAGTTTAATAATAAAAATATTTTGGTTTTATAGACAAACTGTTAAAAGCGATTCAACACTATGCGGGAAAGTAGCGAGAAAATATTTCAAGTTTTCACCTTTTACCGATCATTTTATGAATCTGCGCTTCGCGTAGATTATGACGGTATGCTCGCTTTATTTTTTCGGTACAGTTCGAAGTCTCGTTGTTAACCTTAAACGTCTGTTTAGTCTGATATTTTTATTATTATTTTATTTTTGATTTTTGACTTCTTGAATATTTTTTCTTTAATCTTTGTGACATGTAGATTATTTTAATGTGTTCATTTTATTTTTTCGGATAAATTTTCGTCCGGTTTTTATCGTTTTCGGTCATTTTGTGTCTTTATTTTTTATTCATAAAATATTCAAAAAAAAATCATTTTAAATTGAGTTTTGTTTATACTTTCAAGTTTTATTTTTATTTTTTGTCATTAAAGGGCTTTTTAGTCACAAAAAATATTAAAATATACTATGCTTGATTTTCATTGGTTGTTGGATGAAATTGAGGATCGATGCATAAAAACAAAACCAAAAAAAAGCAATTCACAGTATATGTATTCCATCCCTCAATACTCTCCCTCCTATTTTTTTCAATCCACACAATCTTTCCCCCCACAATCAAAAAACTCTCGCCTGCATACATCCAACACTCACACTTTTCCTCCTCTCCTTAAATCATCACCTTGTTCTCTTGTCACAGCTCTTCATTCTCAAGCCCTCAAACGTGGGGTCTTGTCTGACCCTTTTTTGCTCACTACTCTTCTTGTACTCTATGCAAGAAATAACAACCTTGTTTGTGCCCAAAAGGTGTTTGAGGAAGTTCCTCTCTTTTGTATTGTTGCTTCCAATGCAATGATCAATGCTTTTTTGATGAATTGTAATATGGAGTGTGCTTTGTCGCTTTTTCAATCCATGCCTTACCGGGATGTTGTTTTGTGGACTACTATGGTTAATGGTTATGCTGCAAATGGGAGTTTCGATGCTGCAATTCGGTTTTTTGGGAGGATGATGACTCATAAGGATGTTGTGGGTTCTTTGGTGAAACCAAATGAGGCTACTTATGTTAGTGTGATATCCTCATGTGCTGGTTTAGAAGAAAAGGCCGCTCTTGACTTTGGAAGGAAAGTTCATGGTTACATATTGGTGAAAGGGGTTGATTTGGGAGTTTTCGTTGGAACTTCGTTGATAAACCTTTATGGAAAGATGGGGTGTTTGAACTATGCTGTGAATGTTTTTAGAGTAATGGTTAAAAGAGAGGTTTGTACTTGGAATGCAATGATTTCTTCACTGGCTTCCAATGGTAGAGAGAAGGAGGCACTGGATTTGTTTAAAAAGATGAAGAAGCGTCACGGGTAGCATACCACTTATCTCTCTCAAACTCATAAATCCAAACTTTTTCTTTTTTTCTTTTTAATTTTTAATTATTCTAATAAATATATACTGCTACGGTGCTACCTAATTTTCATTCTTACTGTTTTGATTATATTTTATATATTGCCAATTTTTCTTCCACCACTATTTCCTTCTTCTCTATCAACATCCATCACTTTCAGAATTCAACCCTCCATCTAACATTCAACCCCACGAAAGCCCTTCTCACCCTTACTACCGAACCTGCCATCCGCTGTCAACATAGCAGCATCAAACTTCCTCACAGACACGAAACACTTTATCTTCTTTCTCACATCATACTCGTGAGAACCAAACTCCTTCATCTCTCCATCACACCCCCTTCCGCCTCCTTCACATAAACCTCTCGCCATTTCTCCTCCATCAAATCTTCCAACAACAATTTCACCTCCAGCACCTTTGGCCACACTAACTCCTGAAACTTTTCAAGTATCAGTTCCAAACAAGGCACCAACTGCGTCCCTTCCTGCAGTCACACTAGCTCCAAGTTTGTCATACCAAACTGTACCCCAGCAGATGGCTCCTTCAATTGTTGGCTCTTCGAATTCTATCCGCACAAAACCACCTGTCCCTTCCCTGGTAACCCCATCTTAATTATTGCAGTCTGGGCAATCTGTAGTAGCTTCATCCAAGCCTTTGCAAACAGCGCTAGCAAGGCTCGCCATTTCTCCTCCAATCAATTTCCACCTTCTATCGTCTTTCATTCTCCAAACCATCCTCAAACCACTCCATCTTGCTGTCATCCCTCTTTCGCCTGCTAAAAGACAACAACAACTCCCTTTGTCGCATATCCCTCTCTGCACCTTCCCAAAAAACCCAACCTTCGCGACTTCCGTGAACAACTAGACAACACCATTCACCAGCTTTCGATCATAATCATTATATTCCCACTTTAAACTCTGCTTGCAACAACCAAACTTTCTTCTCCAACCTTCAGATCTGCAACAACATCCACTGTTAATCCCTTCTTCTGTCTTCACCGAAAACCACACTCAAACCCAGGAGAGATATGTCAGGATACATAGGATGAATTGAAGAGAAGAAATTTATACAATGAACCAGATGAACGTGAATGGAAGCTAGCTGAGGCGTTGACGACGACAATTCAGACCAGAGCCCCTTCAAAATTGAGACGGCCACCACGGAGAGGAATCAACGGTAATGGTGTTGAATCGCTTGAGCAAGAGAGAAAAGAACGAATAGGTGGAATAGGTTGATGGTGATGATGCGTGAGAAAGAGAGAGAGGATCATTTTTTTTTTGTGTTTCAAACTTCTCATTTAATTGTTTTTATTGGAAACAAGAATAATAATAATTAGTTTGTGTTATTCTCTTCCCAAGACAGACAAAACCAAGCGACACCTTTTGCTTAGGGTTTTCAATAAACTTTTCCTTGATCTCTTCCAACCGGATCCATTTTCGACACTAAACCCACAGGTTACCTTGTTTTCTTTTTGGATTTTTGTTTTGTTTTGGGTTTAAATTCATAGCCCGGTTCCGATTTTCTTTCATCCAGGCCAGGAAAATCCCATTCTGTTTGCGCCCCCAGTACTTTTTTTTTATTTTTTATTTTTTATTTTTTATTTGTTTGTTTTTATTAGTTTTATTATTTTCTTTTTTTTATGTTAATTAAGTTGTTAATTGTTGTTATTTCTTTGTTTTATTTTTGCTAATTGTTAATTAATTTTATGATTTTACTCTATATTGATTAAGTGATTTTTTTTAATAAATATTTTCATTTAACTTAGTTAGTTTTGTGTATTGATTGTTTAATTCTTAAAATGTTTTTTTTCGATTATTTGATTTCACTTGGACATAGGTTAATGAATTCCATTTTGATTATGTGTGTGGTTAAATCCAAGGGAAATGCTTTAACTTTGTTGACTTCATGTCATCAAACACATCTCATCCGATCGTGCGAATACCCTTTTTCTTTTTGTTTGTTTACTATTTTGCTAACTCAAGATAATTTTCCCAAAAGATTCAATTTTTAAACTCACACCTTTTAAGTCAAAACTTCGACACTAGGTCATCGTATCTTCAAAAAACTCGTCCATACCCATCTTTTAGCCAAACAAATCATTTTAATCAAACAAACAATTTTAAACCAAAAAACAGATATTTCAAAAGGTTCCTGCGGAGTACCGCAGATGCATTGGGTGCTAATACCTTCCCACTGTATAACCAACCCCCGAACTCTCGATCTCTTTCAAAAACGCATTGTATTTTTATTACTTTTAAGTATTATTTTACATTGCATATTTTAGGGTTTTATTTCGCTCTTTTCCCTTTTCCCTTGGAAACAATAAAGCGCGGTGGCGACTCTTGCTTTTGCGAGTCAAGTTAATTAATAGCTTGATCTCCGATTTTCACCGCTACAGAATTGGAGACTCTGTTGTGGAGAGATTGACCTCTTGCTGGTCCATCCCTAAGTGGGTTAAGCCTAGTTTGTTTTATCTGTTTTATCATTATTTGATTGTTTGATTATATGTTTATATTGTGGTTATTTGGGTTTTTGCAAAGGACAAGTCCTATACCCGGACTAAGTTACACTTAGGAATAAGACGGGCGGTATAGTCATGTTAACTTTGAGGGAGTAATCCCGAAGAAGGAGGCATGAGATCCCCCACTCAGTGGAAGGCCCTTTTGAACGTAATATTTGTTTACCGAGTAATCGGGAAGACATTATTATTTTCGACCTGGGAGCCAGAGAAGCTGGGAACCGTAGAACCCTAACCCATCTTGGCCTTTTAGGTGTAGTGCGGAGATTATAACGGAGTAATCCGGAAGTAATTGTTACGCGATGCTACGCTCGGATGAGTTTCTCTTGATAATATTGCTGATTATTGAGTAATCAAGACGTTGGTAATATCCGAAGGAGGAATGTAGACTCCGGGAACTTTAGAACCTTGTTCTACAGGTGTGATTAAACCGTTAGTACATACCTTGGGGGTGTTCCTTACCTTGACTCTATGCTCGTGACGTTGAACCTTTCGACTCTATTTGTGACCTTGCTTGTGGTTGTTGCATAGCCATGCATTCATGCATCCATGAAACCCTTTTTCACTTGATTTTGAAGTCTTTCTTTGTAAACATCACAAGTTTCGTCAAGCTCAATGGATCTTGGGTGTTGATGGGGTGAAAACCTTAATCCACCAAAATGGATGATTGATCTTGATGATAACTTGATCAACGCTTTGATCCAATTCAAAATTCATCTTCTATCTTCATACTTTGATGTTTACAACTTAATATCTTGAGTTCCTTGAAAATCAAATAAAAACTCTCTTTTGCATATCATACATCATTCTACATTTTTTTTGTTTCACTTTCAAAGGTCTTTTTCCGAGTCTTATTTTTTCCTTTGGTCTCACCAGTACAACACTCGCGCTAAGAGAACAGTGGATAATATCAAGCAAGAGGTTTCTGAACTCCGTAGAGAGATGACTATTTTGAAAGCTAGTATGGAGCACTTAACTGGTTTGGTCGAAATTTTGGTTGCCGCCCAAGTCAATCCTTTTAGGAGGGAGGAAGCGATGATAAAAGTCTTCACTAAAACTCTAAAATCATTCTCTCATGAGAAGGTGTTGGTTAATGCGCCTAGTGACTTTCCTGACAAGGTGAATGTGGAAGTGCGTCTAGAAGAAGATGTCTGAAAGGGATGTTTATATGAAGATGGTAGCTCAGCTAATGGTGTGAAGAAGTTTGATAATGACTTTTCCAAGAAGAGAACCAGAGGAAGAAATAATCATCATCAGAATCATCACGTTTCTCTTATTCATCAACAGAATCAGCAAGTTCCTAATCAAAGGAAAACCCAGTTTGATCCAATTCCAATTACCTATACATAGTTGTTCCCTATCCTGATGCAGAGGAATTTGGTTCAGACCCGACCTCCATCGAAGGTTCCTGAGAAGATACATTGGTACTACAAAGCTGATTTGGCTTGTACCTTTCATCAAGGTGCTCCTGGACATGACTTGGAGGGTTGCTTTGCTTTGAAGATTGAAGTTCAGAAGTTGGTCAGAAGTGGTATCTTGTCATTCAAGGACGTTGGTTTTGAAGTTCAAATCAAGCACGTGCCGAAGAATAAACACGATTGGTGGTCACTTTGATTTTTGCAGGATGTTTTCGGTAATCCAAGTCCAGATGGAAAGCCTTCCCAGATTATTAACTTATTTTTTCTTTTTGTAACTTTTCTTGTTTATCAAAACATTGTTTGCATGTAAGAACTTGTTTGCATCTGAATGATTATCTTAATACAATGAGTATGTTTGTCTTGAAGAAATTCATTCGTTTCACTCATATTTGTTTTCAAATTTTAAATTTCTTTTTGCATTATGATACCAACTTGTTGCCCATTCTCTTGCCTAGGCAGAGATTGAAGGGAGGATGATGATCTAAAGAACACAAAATCTCTGGTTGCATGCTTTTGGATAAAATCTTGCTGATGATGTACAGGCATTGTTTCAAATCCCTAAACACTGGAGATATAAGGAAGATAATCCCTTGCTAACCCCTTTTGAGCCTTTGAAGCAGAAGTTTCTTTTCTATACGAAAAAACCTTGAATTTTAACCTGGGGCAGGGTAGTTTTTAGTTAATCTGACTGAGTGTTCAAAATTCATAAGGAAGATGTTTTTTTGAAGAGAAACTACGAGGGTTATCCTTCATGTATAATGAATCTAGAAGATGTGGAACCACAATGTTATCCCTCATTCATCAAGAAACGAGGCAATCACAATCCTCTCAACAAGCAAAGACAAGCTAATGTCACACATTTTGTTCAAAAAAGTCAAAAATCGAGAAAAAGAAAAAGCCTGCTAAGTCAAAAAACATGAAAACGTGTGACTTAGGCAAAATTAAGGCATCCCGCTGGACTATCAATTCAAAAGAATTAGTTCAGGCAAAAGTTAGGGAAAATAAAAATTGCAAAGAAAAGGACTGCAAAGAAAAGTCCTCAACAAAGAACAAATTGGTGACTACAAACACGAAGACATGAGGGTGGTTTCTACTCCGAAAGCCTCGTCGTTTCCTTGACCGCCACAAAATCCTTTTGAAAGATGAACACTCATGTTGAATTAACTGAACATAGGGTTGGAGAACATCATGAAGAATGGGTGGGCACCAAATATTTTGAGCCTTAAAATCTTTTTCTAAAAACCATGAACCAGACCGCGTTACAACCTTCAAAAGTCCTAATTGAAGCAGGGTTATTTTGAAAGCATACTTCAATGAGATAGTGTTCCTGACTCCCATGAATGTTCTAAATAGTTATGTTGGTATCATATGTTTTTCCTATACAAAAATAAATGGTGCTTTAACTCGCAAAATTTGTGCGATATCTTTCAAAATCTTCAAGACTTACATAACTGTTGCATTAGAATTTTCATTCTCATTGTAAACTTTTTCTAACTGCAAAACATTTGTTTGATATCAAGGAGGCTCACATAAGCACCAATGATGAGTTTATTCTTTTAAGGCCTGAAACTATGTTGAGTAATTGGCGGATCACGTCAAGAAGAAATCATATCCATGGGCATGTCACCTAAAGGCCGTAAACACGAACATGTTGCTTCTCCCAGTTAATGCTTTCCCAACTTGTTTACCCTTTATTGGGGCAAAAATTCGAAGACTTTGTTGTGCCGACTATAGTCAATCCGGGGCAATCACGTCGAGATTTGATGAATCTCTCTAAGAGTTTGAAGATACCAGAGCACGATGGATGCCAAGTCTTTTGTAAAATCCTCTTGAGACGATTTCTCCTCATCAACCATATAGCTCGGGGCATTTTAAAAGTGAAGTTATTCGCAAGAATTGTCGTGCATCACGCAGCTTATCAGCAGTAAACTTGGGGAATCCAAAATTAATCCCAGGGGCAATCCAGATTTGTCAAGATATGTTTTTCATACATTATCAGAGGGTGGTGTTCCCAGTATCTCCAGCTAAGCATGACTTTTTCCAGCTGAAGCATTGTTTGTATTGTTATCCTTTCAATGGATTGTTTGCAATAGAAGACTGGACTTTGGGTTTTCTACCTGAAAATATCTCCCTCTCCAAAGAGATTTAAGCCTTGTAAAAGGACCTTGCTCCAATGATGGCCTGTGTTCTATCTCCAGTAATGTTCCCATCTTGTTGAGATTAGCTGAGTGTTGGGTTGTGCTATGATGTCTTATCATCTCCAGTTTATCTTGTCTATTTGTTTTGTCAGCACATACATGGCACTCATTTATTCATTCACACTTGCATCATGCACGCACAGTTGTATTTGTTGATGTCATTGAGTTCGTATACCTTGGTTATGTCTATTCAAATAGCGTATTTGATCTTCCCAAATAGAGTGTCAACTTAAGCAGAAAGTGCGCCTCTTTTCTAATTCCCCCACTGAGCTAACTCTCGTGGAAGAATCTTGCTTTAGCTTTCCTTTTCCATCTCTGGATAGGATAAATCCCCATTTGAGTTGTTTCCTCATTGGGTGGAGTCTTGTTTGACTATTTTCTCTCCAGTTTATTCCTGGATTGAGCTTTGTCTCTTGTGAACGATACCCTGTAGATCTCTCTAGGCAGTGAAACCTAGATGGAGAGTGCATTTATTTTGCAACGTAAATACTTGGTCTCCTCAAGAAGGATTTATTCATGGTTCCCCATTGAAGATGAACTTTATTCCCCAGCAGTGTTATCACAACCTTCTTCTGGAATGTCGACATGACAACAAGCGATTGACTCTTTATTTGAGCAGTTTGATTATTTCTGATTTCTCTACGACAAATGGCGGTCTCTTCATGAGCAGTTTGTCCTTCCTCGATGAAATTATTGGTTCTCACCTCCAGCAATATCTTCATGATATTTTATGGGTATCTTTGAGAAAATAGCAAGCGGCAGTCTCTTCATGGACAACTTGTATGTTATTGATACCTTGAAAAAATACAGCAAGCGGCAGTCTCTTCATGAGGCAACTTGTGGATACTCTTGACAAACAGCAAGCGGCGGTCTCTTCATGAGCAACTTGTGTGTTATTTTTCTATTGAAAAAACATCAAGCGGCGGTCTCTTCATGAGCAACTTGTATGTTATTGATACCTTGGAAGAAACAGCAAGCGACAGTCTCTTCATGAGCAACTTGTTTGTTATTGTCACCTTTGAAAACAACAAGCGGCGGTCTCTTCATGAGCAACTTGTGTGTTATTGGTAATTTTGAAAAGAAACAGCAAGCGGCAGTCTCTTCATGGACAACTTGTATGTTATCAACACTTTTTTTGAAAACGGCAAGTGGCGGTCTCTTCATGAGCAGCTTGTACGGAAAACGGCAAGTGGCAGCTTCTTTATGAGCAGCTTGTGGGTTATTGGCAACAAGTGGCAGACTCTTCATGAGCAACTTGTGTACTTTGATATTCTTTGAAGACAACAAGTGGCGGACTCTTCATGAGTAGCTTGTATGCTTTAATTTTCTTTGAAGACAGCAAGTGGCGGTCTCTTCATGAGCAGCTTGTATGTTATTGACACCTTTGAAAGGCAACAAGTGGCGGACTCTTCATGAGCAACTTGTGTGCTTTAATATTCTTTGAAGACAGCAAGTGGCGGTCTCTTCATGAGCAGCTTGTATGTTATTGACACCTTTGAAAGGAAGCAAGTGGAGGCCTCTTTATTTGAGCAGCTTGTGTATCCCCAACAATAATGTCTACTCCGCAAATGGCATCCCTTCGGAAAAGTCCCGTGGGGAAGTTTGTTATTTTATCCTTTTCAAGCGATATCTTGGTTAAAGAAGAAATGTATTACCGTTCTTGGTAAAATTCAGAAATCAGAGATGTTTATCTCCAACCACAGTGCTGATGTCCATCATTTCCTTTTCCAGTCACAGTGTTGATGTAAATCATTTCTTTTTCCAGTCTCAGTACTGATGTCCATCATTTCCTTTTCCAGTCACAGTGCTGATGTAAATCATTTCTTTTTCCAGTCTTCGTACTGATGTAAATCATCTCTTTTCCAGTCACAGTGCTGATGTAAATCATTTCTTTTTCCAGTCTTCGTACTGATGTAAATCATCTCTTTTCCAGTCTCAACACTGATGTAAATCATTCAAGAGTCTCTCATTTGAAGTCTATGACTTTGTTTCCCCAGTGGTGTTATAATCTGTTCCCCTGTAGGATTACTATAATATGCTTGGTTTCTCCAGCATAGTTTGTCTCATATGGCGTCATTCCCCATAAAATTCAAAACATCACATTCATATCATATCGTAAACATAATCGCGGTATCTTAAGCCCAAAAATTGTGTATTCTATATTTAAGTCCCTTCAATCTCGTCGAAATGAAGATCCCAATCTTCATATCGTCAGATAGAAGAAACTTAAATAGGGGCAGCTGTTGTACCCCAATTTTTGACCTAAGATCCATTTTTTATTTTTGCATTTTTAAAGATAAGTCAAAGTCACTAAATACGGTCGGTTTTAACGTCTCACCTTCGAGCTTTGACTATGCGAAGGTTGTCAAGTGTTTTGAACATTTTTAACCTATGTATCACTAATTTCTAATCCATACAAAGGTGTATGTTCATGTTTTCTTTTGTGTCATGTGCAGAGACAGGTCTGAATCAAGAGCAGCAGGTGTCGCGCCTCAATTAAGGTTTTGAGTCTCCCAAGCCCGAAGTACGGTTGATTGTGGATTCTCGAAGACTGATTCATCAAGGCACAACTGTTGCACCCTTAATTTCGCCCCTAATTTTTTTTTTCAGTCGCACATTCATACCATATTTTGTCATTTGGTCACAATCATTAGTAAATATCTTCATTCATCATATTTTGCATCATTAGTCGTATTTAAGTTTAATAATAAAAATATTTTGGTTTTATAGACAAACTGTTAAAAGCGATTCAACACTATGCGAGAAAGTAGCGAGAAAATATTTCAAGTTTTCACCTTTTACCGATCATTTTATGAATCTGCGCTTCGCATAGATTATGACGGTATGCTCGCTTTATTTTTTCGGTACAGTTCGAAGTCTCGTTGTTAACCTTAAACGTCTGTTTAGTCTGATATTTTTATTATTATTTTATTTTTGATTTTTGACTTCTTGAATATTTTTTCTTTAATCTTTGTGACATGTAGATTATTTTAATGTGTTCATTTTATTTTTTCGGATAAATTTTCGTCCGGTTTTTATCGTTTTCGGTCATTTTGTGTCTTTATTTTTTATTCATAAAATATTCAAAAAAAAATCATTTTAAATTGAGTTTTTTTTATACTTTCAAGTTTTATTTTTATTTTTTGTCATTAAAGGGCTTTTTAGTCACAAAAAATATTAAAATATACTATGCTTGATTTTCATTGGTTGTTGGATGAAATTGAGGATCGATGCATAAAAACAAAACCAAAAAAAAGCAATTCACAGTATATGTATTCCATCCCTCAATACTCTCCCTCCTATTTTTTTCAATCCACACAATATTTCCCCCCATAATCAAAAAACTCCCGCCTACATACATCCAACACTCACATTTTTCCTCCTCTCCTTAAATCATCACCTTGTTCTCTTGTCACAGCTCTTCATTCTCAAGCCCTCAAACGTGGGGTCTTGTCTGACCCTTTTGTGCTCACTACTCTTCTTGTACTCTATGCAAGAAATAACAACCTTGTTTGTGCCCAAAAGGTGTTTGAGGAAGTCCTCTCTTTTGTATTGTTGCTTCCAATGCAATGATCAATGCTTTTTTGATGAATTGTAATATGGAGTGTGCTTTGTCGCTTTTTCAATCCATGCCTTACCGGGATGTTGTTTCGTGGACTACTATGGTTAATGGTTATGCTGCAAATGGGAGTTTCGATGCTGCAATTCGGTTTTTTGGGAGGATGATGACTCATAAGGATGCTGTGGGTTCTTTGGTGAAACCAAATGAGGCTACTTATGTTAGTGTGATATCCTCATGTGCTGGTTTAGAAGAAAAGGCCGCTCTTGACTTTGGAAGGCAAGTTCATGGTTACATATTGGTGAAAGGGGTTGATTTGGGAGTTTTCGTTGGAACTTCGTTGATAAACCTTTATGGAAAGATGGGGTGTTTGAACTATGCTGTGAATGTTTTTAGAGTAATGGTTAAAAGAGAGGTTTGTACTTGGAATGCAATGATTTCTTCACTGGCTTCCAATGGTAGAGAGAAGGAGGCACTGGATTTGTTTAAAAAGATGAAGAAGCGTCACGGGTAGCATACCACTTATCTCTCTCAAACTCATAAATCCAAACTTTTTCTTTTTTTCTTTTTAATTTTTAATTATTCTAATAAATATATACTGCTACGGTGCTACCTAATTTTCATTCTTACTGTTTTGATTATATTTTATATATTGCCAATTTTTCTTCCACCACTATTTCCTTCTTCTCTATCAACATCCATCACTTTCAGAATTCAACCCTCCATCTAACATTCAACCCCACGAAAGCCCTTCTCACCCTTACTACCGAACCTGCCATCCGCTGTCAACATAGCAGCATCAAACTTCCTCACAGACACGAAACACTTTATCTTCTTCCTCACATCATACTCGTGAGAACCAAACTCCTTCATCTCTCCATCACACCCCCTTCCGCCTCCTTCACACAAACCTCTCGCCATTTCTCCTCCATCAAATCTTCCAACAACAATTTCACCTCCAGCACCTTTGGCCACACTAACTCCTGAAACTTTTCAAGTATCAGTTCCAAACAAGGCACCAACTGCGTCCTTTCCTGCAGTCACACTAGCTCCAAGTTTGTCATACCAAACTGTACCCCAGCAGATGGCTCCTTCAATTGTTGGCTCTTCGAATTCTATCCGCACAGAACCACCTGTCCCTTCCCTGGTAACCCCAGCTTAATTATTGCAGTCTGGGCAATCTGTAGTAGCTTCATCCAAGCCTTTGCAAACAGCGCTAGCAAGGCTCGCCATTTCTCCTCCAATCAATTTCCACCTTCTATCGTCTTTCATTCTCCAAACCATCCTCAAACCACTCCCTCTTGCTGTCATCCCTCTTTCGCCTGCTAAAAGACAACAACAACTCCCTTTGTCGCATATCCCTCTCTGCACCTTCCCAAAAAACCCAACCTTCGCGACTTCCGTGAACAACTAGACAACACCATTCACCAGCTTTCGATCATAATCATTATATTCCCACTTTAAACTCTGCTTGCAACAACCAAACTTTCTTCTCCAACCTTCAGATCTGCAACAACATCCACTGTTAATCCCTTCTTCTGTCTTCACCGAAAACCACACTCAAACCCAGGAGAGATATGTCAGGATACATAGGATGAATTGAAGAGAAGAAATTTATACGATGAACCAGACGAACGTGAATGGAAGCTAGCCGAGGCGTTGACGACGACAATTCAGACCAGAGCCCCTTCAAAATTAAGACGGCCACCACGGAGAGGAATCAACGGTAATGGTGTTGAATCGCTTGAGCAAGAGAGAAAAGAACGAATAGGTGGAATAGGTTGATGGTGATGATGCATGAGAAAGAGAGAGAGGATCATTTTTTTTTGTGTTTCAAACTTCTCATTTAATTGTGTTTATTGGAAACAAGAATAATAATAATTAGTTTGTGTTATTCTCTTCCCAAGACAGACAAAACCAAGCGACACCTTTTGCTTAGGGTTTTCAATAAACTTTTCCTTGATCTCTTCCAACCGGATCCATTTTCGACACTAAACCCACAGGTTACCTTGTTTTCTTTTTGGATTTTTGTTTTGTTTTGGGTTTAAATTCATAGCCCGGTTCCGATTTTCTTTCATCCAGCCTAGGAAAATCCCATTCTGTTTGCGCCCCCAGTACTTTTTTTTTATTTTTTATTTTTTATTTGTTTGTTTTTATTAGTTTTATTATTTTCTTTTTTTTTATGTTAATTAAGTTGTTAATTGTTGTTATTTCTTTGTTTTATTTTTGCTAATTGTTAATTAATTTTATGATTTTACTCTATATTGATTAAGTGATTTTTTTTAATAAATATTTTCATTTAACTTAGTTAGTTTTGTGTATTGATTGTTTAATTCTTAAAATGTTTTTTTTCGATTATTTGATTTCACTTGGACATAGGTTAATGAATTCCATTTTGATTATGTGTGTGGTTAAATCCAAGGGAAATGCTTTAACTTTGTTGACTTCATGTCATCAAACACATCTCATCCGATCGTGCGAATACCCTTTTTCTTTTTGTTTGTTTACTATTTTGCTAACTCAAGATAATTTTCCCAAAAGATTCAATTTTTAAACTCACACCTTTTAAGTCAAAACTTCGACACTAGGTCATCGTATCTTCAAAAAACTCGTCCATACCCATCTTTTAGCCAAACAAATCATTTTAATCAAACAAACAATTTTAAACCAAAAAACAGATATTTCAAAAGGTTCCTGCGGAGTACCGCAGATGCATTGGGTGCTAATACCTTCCCACTGTATAACCAACCCCCGAACTCTCGATCTCTTTCAAAAACGCATTGTATTTTTATTACTTTTAAGTATTATTTTACATTGCATATTTTAGGGTTTTATTTCGCTCTTTTCCCTTTTCCCTTGGAAACAATAAAGCGCGGTGGCGACTCTTGCTTTTGCGAGTCAAGTTAATTAATAGCTTGATCTCCGATTTTCACCGCTACACAATCTCAGGGTACCTCAGGCGTGGGTATGAACTGGATTCAACTTCTGGAAGTCCTGGGATGTTGATGGAGTCCTTGGACTGGATCAAAAGGGGCTGGAAGTGTGATTTTGAATTTTGACAATTTTGCTATTTTTTTGCAAATTTCGTGTGAACTCTTGGGACTGCGTAGGCGTCTATTTGGCTTGCACATGTGATGTACTTATAGTAGAGAGGAGGGAGACAAAGTTACATGGAAAGAATCTCCACCATAAACATGCATTTTAAAACATGATCAAAGTTTGAATAATTGCCATAATTTGTGATTTCATGCCATTTTTGATGTTGAATGAATCTGGAAACTTGTGCACAAATTCTTGGGCTCCTAGGCCGGCCAAAGCACCAGCCCAAAGGTCAAGGCCAATTCTATAATATTTTGTACAATTTATTTAATATTTATTTGAAATAAATCAAAATAAATATAGAAAAAATAGGTAAAAAAATGCAAGGCCTTGTAAAAATGAGATTATAGGTCCTCTATTAGTTTATGAAGATGTTTGAACCTTAAAAAGTTAAGCCATTGACTCAAAAGTTCAAATTTGCTCAATGCACCATTCTTGAAATTTCCAAAATTTCCCCAACTTGGGCAAGCCATAACTTGCTTAATTTTGATCTCATGATGATGATATTTGACTTTTTGGAAATCCCAAGTTGTCTAACTCAATCCCTCTTTTGATCACTTTTGAATTTGAAAACTTTATCTTGATGTAAATGGTCTTGAAAAAAAGTGTCTTTTGTTGACTTTCTGAAAATAACATATAATGTATGAGCTTGTATTTTTCAAATGGTACACCTATTGAACTTGAGGGTTCAGGATAAGTTGTAGGTAATTGTATTCTCTTCAAAATAAGCTTTGGTTGGGGGGAAATGGATGAAGTATGTGAAAGTTATGCCTGGTCAAAGTTTGGTTGACTTTTCCTATAGAAACCCTAATTAGCAATTCTTGACTTTTGATAAATTAGGAGCATTTCTTGAGAAATCATGATCAACCCTTGATAAAATGATGGATATCACTTCAAAATGTTTATGTTGACCAAAAATCTTGAGGTTTAACTATATATAGGCCACAGTTGACTTTTGACCTAGTACAATTGATTTTCAGGCATTTGAGCAATTGACTGAGCAAACTTATAGTGGAAGGCGTGAAATTTGTCATGGACAATCTTGAAGGCATATAAGGACCATGTAAAAAATTTGAGACCTTTGGAGCTTACACATCTTAATGAAAAGTGAAACCCAAATTAGAGGTTCATTGCTTAGGAGGAGAGTTTGCCTGATCAACTCTTGGTCAACCTTGAGCAATTGAGGACCTCTAGAAGCATGTCTTGAGTGAAAATGGGAGGGAAAATTTTGGGGTACTACAGGTTGATTTTCAATCATCTGATCAATTGAATGAGTAAACTTGTACTACAAGGCTTGAAATTTGGTATGAGGATTCTTTGAATCATGTGAGAAACCATGAAGTCCACTTGAGGCACTAGAAACTCAATTTCCTTTGAGAAAAGCAAAACCCTAGTTGTAGGTTGGTTGCTTAGGAGGAGAGTCCATCTGATCAATCCTTGATAAGTCTTGAATGTTTGAGACCTTCATGAGCATGAGGAGGTATCTTGAACCATTTTGTCTTAAGAATTGGAGGGAAAATTTTGGGGGTACAACACTTATATATCATTGATCACGAAGTGGGAAGAATCCTACATGGAATAGATAAACAATAGAAAACTATAAGTGATCTTCATCAAGAAAAGGATAAAATTGCTACAACCGTCACTTGTATGGGAGAGGAAGTTTCATTGTTAACATCCAAGCTCGAGGTTATTACAAAAACTATTGGGATGTTGAATAAAGGTCCTGACATGTTAAATGAAATAGTGGAAGACGGGAAGAAGTTAAGGTTGAAGACTCGTGCTGAGTTGCTAGAAGAAATCCATGTAAAAGGTAAGAAGTCAAAAATTCAATAGAAATAATATTTAACTACAACTTTATGAACAAGAAGGACCATATAATCCAGCATCGCCCTCGACATTTGCATACTCATCATAGGAGTTACAAGAATTTTAATATAATATGTCATCATTATGGAAGATATGGGCATATAAGGCATAATTGTTACAAATTGTACGGTTATCCCCAACCCCACAGTCAACCAAGGCACAACAGGAAAGAAATGATGGTGTGGAGACCCAAAGTGGAAGTTGTCATACCTCAAATTTGCCCTACCCTTATATTTATATTTAGTTTCCTTTTTGAATAGGTAAAATTATTTAATTATTGTTTCTAGGGGGAGTAAGATATGAAAAAGGGATGTATAGATGTAAAATGGACCATCAATATCTGATGGCCCATTAGGATTTAATAAAAGTCCATTTCAAACTAAGGGAGGTGTATTGTTTAACCAAGGAGGTGTGAAAAAATTGTTTTTTCAATAAGGCCCATCTAGATTTTGGAATATTTGAAAAAAAAGGATGTATAAAAGCAATATGTTTCTTTGTTAGAAGCCCACATGAATTAAACGTTTTTGGCCCATCGAGTTATAATTGTTTCTTTGTTAGAGGCCCAAATGAATTAAATTTTCAAAACTATCGGGCCCAGTAACTAAAATACAGTACAGAACATTCAGTTTGTGTGTTTTAAAAAAAAACTTGTCTTTATTTTAACATTATTTTTATCTTATAATTATTAATTATTATTGCTGATTATTTTTTAGAACTTAATAAAAAAAGAAGAAAATTGTGTTTTAGTTTTTTTTAAAAGTGTTAATAAGAAAGTTTTTTTTATGTGGATCTTTCGAAGGCCAAGTGTGCAGTCAAGAGGGTCCAACACATTTGCCAGTCCAAATCCAGAGATTGCTTGTCCAAAATAGAAACAAGTACTGTGCAAATTTAATCAGAAAAAACGTGTGCGTTAAATGAACATATATTGTTTTCCTCAAACCAGTATCTTGGCATTTTCAGAACAGTTTTTTTTACTAATGCAAAGAACCAATTACATAAACAAAATCAACAAAAACAAAAACAAACATATACATTTAGAACTCAATCAATACAGAACATTCATAGAAACAAAATCAAACTAATGATTTCAATTAATACAAATCAATTACAATTTGAAATTTACCTAAATCAATTACAATTAAATTAATAGACAACATAACTCGTTTCCTAATCTATCTAATCCATAATTTAATAATTTCTTAAACTAAAAAAGTTAATTACTACGAATTCAAATTTGCAAGACAAACTTGTCTCCTTCCTAATTTGCAATTTCTAAAAAAATCTATAAAAGCCTAATCTAAATCTACAGAAAGGAGGGACAAAAAAGAGGAATTACAATAAGTAAAAGAGAAATTGTTGCAATAAAAAAGACTAATACATAGAAAATTGGGATTCTTTACTAAGGTTCGCATTGTCGTTCGTTCCCTCGTTCGGGATTTCGGTTTCGAGATCCGAAACCCTAAATCTGTTGCAGTTGTCGTTGCTTCGACCTCCTCCGCCGCTTTCACCGTCATCACCATCCTCCATCACCTGCTAAAATGAGAGGAAAAAAAGAAAGAAAAGAGATTAGAATCGAATCAATACAAAGCTCAGAATTAGCGAAAGAGGCTTTTAGAATAAAGAAACAAAAAATAAACACGAGGAATCAACGCTTTTCTTCTGAACATGTTTTCGTTTCTTTCTCATTCTTTTTATTTTAGGGTATTGTTTCCTAATATAGATATTTTTATTTTTATTGTAATAGTAATAATAATATTGTATCAAGGTTTGTTAAAATGAATGATTAAAGTTAGAAGGTTTTAGTAGGAGATCATGAAATAGGATGTTGCTCCCCACATGCATGCAGTATAGATTTTTTTAATTCATTTATTTACTTTAGTAACTAGAGAATTTGATTAACTTATGTTATTTAAAGATACAAAATTCCAAAATGTGATTCTATATATTTAATTCAATGTAAACCTTGTAAATAATTGTTTTGCTTAAAATTAAACTTTACAATTTTTCAAATTTAATATTTTACATCAAAATATTAAAACCAATGCAACACACAAATTACTACATCCGCGAGCAACACGTGGCCAATATCTGGCCACGTGATGGGAGACTATATCACACTCTCTCGCTCTACGTATAAAAAATATTTAACCAAACACCAAATCTTTTTTTTTTTCCAAATCAAATTAATTCGAACAATTAATTTTTGGAAAGGAACACAAATATATCTAAATTAACTGCACACTTGGTCTAACAAACTCCATCATTCACACTTTTAGACTACGTATGCGAAAAATTCAAATATATTTTGTAATCCATAAAAAATACAAAATAATCCACGAACTACGAAAATGGGACTCTGGTTCCTCCTAAGAGGATACGTAGGCATAAGATCAAAAATTGTGGCGAGTCCCCCTAATTAAAATCAAAATCCTTTTCCCCCTAATTAAAATCAAAACCTTTTTCCCCCTTATTAAAATTAAAACCCTTTTCCCGCTAATTAAAATCAAAACCCTTTTCCCCAATAATAATTAAAAACCCTATTTCCTAAAAATGCGCTTCTAAACCTAGTATCCTTGTGAACAAGGTAGATAAGGGGTGCCTAACACCTTCCCCTCGTCTAGAGCCGAGTCCAAATCTAGAATATTTGAACTTTAGGGTTATTCCTTTATATTCCCTTCCTTTAGGATAAAAATTAAGGGTGGCGACTCTATTTAAAAACCAGTTGCAACAACTGGCGACTCTACTGGGGACTCAACCTTAGGTTTAGAAGCCTCACCTTTAGGTTTTAGGGTTTTCTTGTTTATTGGGTTTTTATTTCTTTCTTATTTTATTTATTTATTTTCTTGCTTATTTACTATTACTTATTATATTTATATATTATATTTATATATTTGTGGTGGGATTTATAATTTTGCAAAAAAAATTATTCTCAAAAACCCTTAGAAAGAAGGTTCGTCTATTAGCCAAGGGGTTACATCAACCTATGAGTTTATGTGACGAATTCGCCTAGAGTTGGTGGAATTCCACAAAAGGAATACCTATCGAGAGACATCCTCTTGGGAAGTAGGACTTTGGAATGATATCTATGACTCTTTGTACGGTCTTTAAACAAAAATCTCGTGATAAGACATTTTATGACCTAGAGACGAAAGTTTCAGTCTATAAAGAGACTCCGCTTAAGGGAGGCCCTTGTGCCTTTCCCTCTAGTGTCATTCATGATACCCTTAAGGAAACCACCTTATGGGGAGGGTAGAATATCCATAGGCTAATACTAAGAACCTACCTTCTAAGGATACCTTTCACAAATCCCATTACAATCTGAAAACCTGCAAGGGTTATCCCTTTATCCACTACTATCTTTAGCCCGTAGGGCTTCCATCTATATCATCGTTCCTATCCTGTAGGGACTCTTCTTAGTCTTTCGTTTTCCATAAACCTTAAGGAACTCCTACTTGTCTTAGTCTCTGAGACAATGTAGAATATCATCAAATCGATATCTATATTTTAAGGAGTTTCTGCCTATCTCAATTTCCGAGTCAGTGTAGGGTATCATTATGCCTATCTTTAAACCTATATAGGGTACCCCTACGTCTATCATCATACTACGTCTACATCGCATTGCATATCCATGAAACTTTTTTTCATACCTAAAAGAGAAAAATATTTTTGCATACCCATGCACTTTCTTACATTCATACATTTTCATTTCATGCATTTCCACCTTCGCCCTTATCTAACTATCATCCATTTGCTAGTCAATTTCTTGATACTTGCCAACGAACTTAAGAAAGTCTGAAACTGTGGAAGAAGGAGATTATATACTAGAGACTAAATGGAACTTGGTCCTATAAGTCTTATTGGAGAGAGAGAGAGAAGGAAACCCTTTACCATGACAACTACATGCCTACACAACGCCTCAAATGCCACTACCATTGGTAATCCTTCTACATCAAGAGCAACTATCCTATCAACGAAATAAGTATGCCCAAGAAAAGTCAAGGGTCATCCCCATGATGTGACAAGTCCAAGAACTACGAAGCATCTCGTAAAGTCAGTGGATCAGCAAGAAGGCATATCTCTAGATCATTAGGCTTTTATCATTTTAAATTGTAATTTCTTTCTTGCTGAGTGTTATTTGTCATAAACTTTGTACTTTTGGGTCAAGTAATTTTAATATAATAAGCATGCATGTTTTTGAAATCGATTCATTCCACAAATAATCAAGGACTTTCTATTCTTCTCGTCTTTTTTCCATTTTTCACTTCAATAAACTTCGAAGGAAAATGATGAAAATACAAAATAATTGAATTTTGCTGACGTATGCTTTTTAATAGTAAGGCTTAGCTAACAATGTAAGGAATTATTTAACTACCTAAACAGTGGAGATATAAGGAGTTAATCCGTAGTTAACCCCCTCGAGCCAGAAGTCAGAGTTCTTTCTATTCTCTAAAAACACTTAATCTTAACCAAGGGCAGGGTAGACTTCAATTAATTCGATGATGCATTCAAATCCCAAGAGAATCGAAACAATCTAAGCAATAGTTCAAACATATCTCTTTCCTCGATACATCATTGAGAGAACGATCTAAGCAAAGACTCGATAACATCATCTTCCTCGCATTCATCATCCAGGATTGAGGAATCAACTAAGACAAAGTTCACAATATCTTTCTCCTCAGTGCATCAATCAAGATCGAGGAAGCGATGAAGACGAAGCTTACAACAATCAGCATGGCAGTCACAAATTGTCAAAAGCAAAAAAAAAAGAAATTCAAAAAAAAGTGAAAGCCCGCTAAGTCAACAGAAATAAAAAATTGACTGAGGTAAAAGTTAGGGCATCCCGATGGATCGAAAAAAATTAAAATAAAAAAAAATCGGTCCATGTAAAAATTAGGGATTGAAAATAATAAATTGGAAAACAATCTTGTGACTGCCACCTCAAGAATTATCAAGGCTACTCATCAACGCTTAGATCTTATCAATGCTTGGATATTATTAATTCTTGGATCTTATCAAAGCTTTTTTATCGGTGTTTGAATCATATCAGCGCTTGTATCTTGTCAATGCTTTTCATCGGCGCTTGGATCTTTATCTACGCTTCTCATCATCTGCGTGACTACGAACTTTTTCTTGAGGATTAAACGCATATGTGGGATTAATTGAACTTAGGATTGAAGAACATCAAGGAGATTGGGGCGGGATAAATAAATTTTGAGCCTTATATCTTTTGTTTCTTAAACCATGAACCATGGCCATGTTACAACCTTTAAAAGTCCTAATTGAGGCTAGGTTCACTATGAAATCATACTCAGGAAGATTTGTGTTAAACTGACTCCTATGTTTGTTAAAATTATTTCTAACTACTTCGCTTCTTAGAATATTCATCTTCTAACCTTCCATTTCTTTTCAAATAATCAATTTTGATTTCAAGAACTTGCATGTGCATCAAACGGAATTACTTTTTCAAAATGTACAATTTTGTCTACGAATCAATACTTAGCATCAAGGAGATCTTAAATTTGGTTTGATCAAAAGTCATCATTCCCAGGTAGCTCCTAACTAGGGGAGAATCATCTAAGGGGGTCCCTATATACGAGGGCAAATACTAATGATCGTAGGGTATATCGCATACTTTTGATAAGGGGTGATCATTCTGAGGTTCAATCAATTTGGATCAAATTTTAAAGCAATGTTCAACAAGGGGAATACCTTTCGAAGAAGCATACATGCCAAGATAGGATATGACTCGGTTTCCTCGTTTTAATAAACCTCTCAAGGCCTGGAAGCAGGGGCAACCTTCCAAGATTCAAATGTTGGGGCATTACATACCAAGTTCATCCTACTGCACGTAGGGTCCAAATTCTTCAAGCAACTTCGAGTACAAATTTTTCAAGCTTCGAATACTTAGGGAAACCTATGTTGAGTTCATGGTGAAGTCTAAAGATCTTTCTGAGGGTATTTCCTCCAAATCCTGGAGATTGAGGGGGCACACCTTTTCAAAATTCGAATGTTGGGGAAAACTATTGCGAGGCTCGATCAAAAGGAGCTGACTAAAAATGGTTTTATCAAAGCCAAGCATTTTCAAGAATCTGTTAAACATGGGCATAATACAAAATAGTGGGGTCATCCACATTATGATCAAACTGTTTCCAAGCTCATATTAAAGAGAATCTCCTCCAAGACCCTACCCACAAATTTAAAAAAAGAAACAGTCCACACACGGGCAAGCTCTTCGCACACTTTCACAACCTCTAGTAGGTCTTTCTTCTACATCAGCAGTCTTCAAATTCAAATCGAGTATTAGGGAATCATGCAAGCACAACACTATACCATCATGTGACAAGAAGCATTGTTGCATAACCAAACCTCAATGCTCTAATCATCCATGACCCATCACGGGGGAACCATTCAAAAAAGCATTCAAGTCATAATTATAAAGCATAAGGCTGCATAAATCATGCATTATGGCTCTTCGATCCAAAACTAGGCTATACTTATCATCTCATCCTTCTTAAGAAATACGACAACATGGGTCGAGCATACCTCAAAAGGCCCAATTATGTATTCACATTTCAAAATCCAATATCCATTCACATATTATCCAAGTCATTCATCACATACATCAATCAATAATCACATCACATACATCAGTCAATCATCACACATCATACATCGCATATGGCATTCCTCGAAACCCACTACGAACAAATTCGATATCTTAGGGCCCTCAAATCAATTCTTACCTTGGTTAGAAACAAATAACCAGCAAAATCCGTTCCCATCTCAGTTTTAGTTAACTAAGATATGGATCACTCAAAACAACTTCCTTTATATTCAAACATATTGTGTCAGTCTCCATGCAACAATGTGTGAATATTCTACATATTGTATCAGTCTCCATGCAGTGATATGTTATCCCTTTGCGATCTAGCTCATTGTGTCAGTCTCCAGGCCACAATATTGCGAAAGCAACAATTCCACCCATTGTGTTAGCCTCTATGCAACAATGTCCGAAATTTTCAAATTAACTTATTGTTCCAGTCTCCATGCAGCGTTGTGTTTCTTTCTTAGCTCGTTATGTCAGACCCTAGGCAGCAATGTTGCGAAGTCGACAATTCCACCCGTTGTGTCAGTCTCTATGCAACAATGTTTGAATTTTCTACATATAACTTGTTGTGTCAGTCTCCATGCAGCGATATGTTTTTCCTTTACAATCTAGCTCATTGTGTCAGACTCTGGGCAACAATGTTGCGAAATCAGCAATTTCACTCATTGTGTCAGTCTCTATGCGACAGTGTGTGAAATTTTCTATATTTAACTTATTGTGTCAGTCTCCATGAAACAATATGTTCTTTCTTCACGATCTAGCTCATTGTTTTAGACTCCAGACAGCAATATTGCGAAAGCAGCAATTCCACCCATTATGTCAGCCTCTATGCAACAATGTCTGAAATTTTCAAATTAACTTATTGTGTCAGTCTCCATGCAGCAATGTGTTTATTTCATAGCTACTTGTGTTAGACCCTAGGAAGCAATGTTGCGAAGTAGACAATTCAACCCATTGTGTCAGTCTCTACACAACAATGTGTGAATTTTCTACATATAACTTATTGTGTCAGTCTCCATGCAGCGATATGTTTTTCCTTTGCGATCTAGCTCATTGTGCCAGACTCCAGGAAGAAATGTTACGAAATCAGCAATTCCACTCATTGTGTTAGTCTCTATGCGACAATGCGTGAAATTTTCTATATTTGACTTATTCTGTGAGTCTCCATGCAACAATATGTTCTTTCTTCATGATCTAGCTCATTGTGTCAGACTCCAGGAAGCAATGTTGCAAAATCAACAATTCCACCCATTGTATCAGTCTCTATGTGACAATGTGTCAAATTTTCTATATTTAGCTTTTTGAGTCAGTATCTACGCAGCAATATGTTCTTTCTTCATGATCCAGCTCATTGTGTCAGACTCCAGGCAGCAATGTTGCGAAATTAGCAATTCCACTCATTGTGTCAGTCTCTGTGCAACAATGTGTGAAATTTTCTATATTTAATTTATTGTATCAGTCTTCATGCATCCGTGTATTCCTTCCTCTGCGAAATAGTTCATTATGTCAGGCTCCATGCAACAATGTTATTATCAAACTTTTTTCGCATCAGTCTCCATGCAGCAATGTTATTATCAAACCTTTTCCGTTGCATCAGTCTCCATACATCAATGTTGTTCTCAAATTTTTTTTGTGATATAATCCATTGCATCAGTCTCCAGGAAGCAATTTCATTATCAAGTTTCTTCCTTGATATAACTTATTTCCTCAGTCTCCATGCAACAATTTAGTTATCGAGCTTTTTTCAATTATCTATCCCCTAGGTTGCGATAGATATTCAGATAAATCTGCATAATCCGTTGCATCAGTATTCATGCAACAATGTGTTATCAGAATTTGTTTTATTTATCTCCTAAGTTGCGATGAATAGACGAAATCAAATCAAACAAAAACTTACTATATTAGTCTCCAAGCATTAGTAAGTCAGTTTTGCAAAACTTGTATTATTTTACCTCCTAGGTTATAGTAAATATTTAAATCTCTTCTAGATACTGACGAACTATCTCCATCGTCATTTCTAAATTCAAAACAAAACTTTGGTTCAAACGCTGGTAAAATGATACATCATGGGATCGCTGTACAGCGTATCCTTATAATCTTTCAGACAAATTTAGGGGTCTTCCTACATTTAATAAGCTTCTGATCAAAACATGTGAGATCTGCGTATTCTCGCACTATTTAATCAAAAGCAATTAAATAGGGGCAACTGTCATACCCAAATTTTCCTTACCCTTATATTTATATTTTGTTTTCTTTTTGAATAGGTCACATTATTTAATTCTTGTTTCCTGGGGGAGTAAGATATGAAAAGGGGTGTATAGATGTAAAATGGACCATCAATATTTGATGGCCCATTAAGCTTTAATAAAAGTCTCTTTCAAACTAAGGGAGGTGTATTGTTTAACCAAGGAGGTGTGAACAAATTGTTTTTTCAATAAGGCCCATCTAGGTTTTGGAATATTTGAAAAAAAAAGTATAATAGCAATATGTTTCTTTGTTAGAAGCCCGCATGAATTAAACGTTTTTTGGCCCATCGAGTTATAATTGTTTCTTTGTCAGAGGCCCAAATGAATTAAAATTTTAAAACTATCAGGCCCAGTAACTAAAATACAGTACAGACCATTCCATTTGTGTGTTTTAAAAAAAGTTGTCTTTATTTTAACATTAATTTTATCTTATAATTATCAATTATTATTGCTGATTATTTTTTAGAACTTAATAAAAAAAGAAGAAAATTATGTTTTAGTTTTTTTTTTAAGTATTAATAAGAAAGTTTTTTTACGTGGATCTTTCAAAGCCCAAGTGTGCAGTCAAGAGGGTCCAACACATTTGTCAGTCCAAATCTAGACATTGCTTGTCCAAAACAGAAATAAGTACTGTGCAAATTTAATTAGAAAAAACGCGTGCGTTAAATGAACATATATTGTTTTCATCAAACCAGTATCTTGGCATTTTCATAACGTTTTTTTTTACTAATGCAAAGAACCAATTACAGAAACAAAATCAACAAAAACAGCAACAAACATCTATATTTAGAACTCAATCAATACATAACATTCATAGAAACAAAATCAAACTAATGATTTCAATTAATACAAATCAATTACAATTTGAAATTTACCTAAATCAATTACAATTAAATTAATAGATAACACAACTCGTTTCCTAATCTATCTAATCCCTAATTCAATAATTTCCTAAACTAAAAAACTTAATTACTACGAATTCATATTTGCAAGACAAACTTGTCTCCTTCCTAATTTGCAATTTCTAAAAAAATCTATAAAAGCCTAATCTAAATCTACAGAAAGGAGAGACAAAAAGAGGATGTTTCAATAAAAAAGACTAATACATAGAAAATTGGGATTCTTTACTGAAGGTCGCATTGTCATTCGTTCTCTCGTTCGAGATTTGGGTTTCGAGATCTGAAACTCTAAATCTATTGCAGTTGTCGTTGCTTCGACCTCCATCGCCGCTTTCACCGTCATCACCATCCTCCGTCACCTGCGAAAACGAGAGAAAACAAAGAAAATGGATTAGAATCGAATCAAGATAAAGCTCAGAATCGAAGAAAGAGGCTTTTAGAATAAAGAAACAAAAAATAAACAAGAGGAATCAACACTTTTCTTCTGAACAAGTTTTCATTTCTTTCTCATTCTTTTTATTTTAGGGTATTGTTTCCTAATATAGCTCTTTTTATTTTAATTGTAATAATAATAATAATAATGTTGTATCAAGGTTTGTTAAAATGAACGATAAAAGTTAGAAGGTTTTAGTAGGAGATCATGAAATAGGGTGCTCCTCCCCACATGCATGCAGTATAGATATTTTTTAATTCATTTATTTACTTTAGTAACTAGAAAATTTGATTAATTTATGTTATTTAAGGATGCAAAATTCCAAAATTTGATTCTATATATTTAATTCAATGTAAACCTTGTAAATAATTGTTTTTGCATAAAATCAAACTTTATAATTTTTCAAATTTAATATTTTACATCAAAGTATTAAAACCAACACAGCTCACAAATTACTACATTCGCGAGCAACACGTGGCCAATATTTGGCCACGTGATGAGGAGACTATATCAGACTCCCCGCTCTACATATAAAAAATATTCAACCAAACACCAAATCTTTTTTCCCAAATCAAATTAATTCGAACAATTAATTTTCGGAAAGGAATAGGAATATATCTAAATTAACTACACACTTGGTCTAACAAACTCCGCCATTCACACTCTTAGACTACGTATGCGGGAAATTCAAATATATTTTGTAATCTATAAAAAATATAAAACAATCCGCGAACTACGAAAATGAGACTATGATTCCTCCTAAGAGGACACGTAGGCATATGATCAAAAATCGTGGTGAGTCCCCCTAATTAAAATAAAAAACCTTTTCCCCCTAATTAAAATCAAAACCTTTTTCCCCCTAATTAAAATCAAAACCCTTTTCCCCCCTAATTAAAGTCAAAACCCTTTTCCTACTAACTAAAATTCAAACATTTTTCCCAATAATAATTAAAAACCCTATTTCCTAAAAATGTGCTTCTAAACCTAGTATCCTTGTGAACAAGGTAGATAAGGGGTGCCTAACACCTTCCCCTTGTCTAGAGCTGAGTCCAGATCTAGAATCTCTGAACTTTTGGGTTATTCCTTTATATTCCCTTCCTTTAGGATAAAAATTAAGGGTGACGACTCTATTTAAAAACCAGTTGCAACAGAAGTCCCAAGTCTCATAGCTCATACATCCCTTAGAGTGTATTCTAGATAGGATATGTACTTTGATAGGGGATGCTCCAGACATATGATAGGCGAAAAGACCTATCTTGATGAGCTAAAACAGTTCTCAAGTAGCTATGTTACTTTTGGCAATGGTGCAAAAGGGAAAATCAAGGGTATAGGCAAGCAGGTGTATGTACAATTATCTTGACAAGGGAAAGACTTATTGATGATCAGAAGAAAGGAATAAGATAAGGATAACATTAAGAAAATAATTAAGAAGGATCACTCTACCATCCAAGGAGACATACCTATGCTTCCATGATAAGAGCCTACTAGTTAAAAGATCGACTAGGGGTTCCCATGTGGATACGAAGCGAGGATTTACACCAACCGGAAGCCCAAGGTACTTAAAAGGGAGGGACTCCTACTTACAATGAAGAAAATCACAAGCAAGATATAAGAAAGCTTGGTCGGGATTCACACCAATTAGGGAACTCTTGGTAAAATTCACGCAAAGTCCTGAGACTAGCTCAAAATCACGGAGAATGGCTTTGGTGGTCCAAATATTATCTATAGTAGTATCATCAGAGATAATCGTGTCATCAACATACTGAAGATGGGAGACTATCGAGTCTGATGACCAATTTTAACACCAAGAAGAAGGTTTAACCCAACAGCCTTAGAGATCAACCCACTCAGCCCTTCGCTAACAAGGAGAAAAAGAAAATGGGCTAGGGGGTCTCCCTTTCGGATACTAATCTCTTGGATCGGGAAACCATTAACCATAACCGCAAGGTTACCAGAAAACACACAAGCTCTAATCCAACTTCTTCACTTAGCACTAAACCTGAAACTACAAAGCATGTAATCAAGAAAAGACTAGCTAATATAGTCATAAGCTTTCTCAAAGTCAACTTTAAAAATGAGACAAGATCTATTATTCCTATTAACAAAATCCACAAGCTCATTCAACGCCACCACCCCATCTACTAAGTATCTACCTTTAAGAAAAGCAGATTGGTTGACAGAGATAAGTTTGTCCATGACACTGGCAAGTCTAGAAACCAAAACCTTGGAAAGAATCTTAAAAAAGACCCAACAAGGGAGATGGGTCTAAAGTCTCCTAAGAGATAAGGAGAATCAACCTTAGGTATCAAAGTAACAAAGAAAGAGGTGAAACTGCGAGGGAGAGTGGCAACTGATGGAACTATTGAAACATAACTCCAAACTAATCTATAAGGAGAGACTAAAACCTCTTAAAGAAGGAGAGGTTAAAACCGTCAAGACTCAAACTCTTATTACCATCACAACAAGCAACCACTTAGTCTATCTCAGATAGGAGAAAATACACAATAAGACTAGTATTTTCCTCGTCTGAGAGAGAGCAAAAAGAGACCTCATCAAGCCTAGGGCGGTCAAAGAAGGGTTCTCTAAAGTGACTAGAGAAATGCTCAACCACGACCTGGCGGATCTCAGAGACCCCTTTAACTCAATTTATGAGTTAAATTGGTGTAGCTCAGAAGGATGCCCCTTTCAATTATCTCATAAAGGAGGCATCCTTCAATTTAAAATTTTATTTTTTGAGTTAGCGAATTCTGACTTGAATTCAAAATTATATGGAAAGGCAAACAAACTTTTATATGCAGAATTATCTCATAAATTCAATTAAATATATAAAATTTAATTTTAAAGTGAATATCCATTTTGGTCCATCACAATAATTACAAATCCCAAATTAATCCCCCACAAAAAAGGATACGATTTAATCCTTTACAAAATCGTTTTTTTTATATTTCTAAATCGTGACTGGACTGACAGGTTGAATTTTATTTTTATCTTTCATTTATTAAATATTAAATTAATTTTTATTTTTAATTTATTTTTAAACAATTCAGATTTAAAAATATAAAAAAAAAAAACTCAAAACTGGTTCTTAGAAAGACTTGAACCTATGAACTTTAAAGCACATTGTATGCCTTTACCACTAGGTCAATGTACATTCATTGTATATGATTTTTATAATTTATAGTAATATTAAATCCGTGACCTTTTAACTTACATTTTTATCAACGAAGTTCAATAATAAATTTATATAACATAATTTTTCATGTTTAACAAGTAACTTGTCATTTTAAAAACAAAAATATCGTTAGTTTTAGTAAAACTATTTAAATTTAAAATAGAGAGATCAAAACTATTTAAATTTATAATAGAGGGACAAATTTCGTGAATCAAAGTCAAATAGGGGGGTTGAAAATATAATTAAATCTATTTGAAATAAGTAAATATCTTGTGTGTTATTTAAAATAAGTAAATAAGTAAATGTTTATTCTCAATTATTAAGTTAAATATTCACCATTAAAAATTTTAAGTGCAACTTCTTCATCATAACTTTCACATCATATTTGAGAAAAGTTTCAAAGCAATTTAATTTATATTCATTTGAATTTATCATTGGAAGAGAAGATCATTCTCTGTATAAAGTTTGATGCAAGTGCAACAATTTCATATAAATCTATTATTCAAATACTATTTTGTTTACCGTGTAAGTAATTATTGTAATTAATTTAAAATTAAGTGTTTTCACTTGTGTGTTGTAAAGTGACTATCATTTAATTTGAAGGGATTTGGGTTTGTGACCTAAGATTTCAAATTTATACTTTTTATTTTAAATTCAGAATTATTTAATATTACTATAAATCATGAAAATTATTTATCATCAATATACATTAACTTAGTGGTAAATAGGATATTCCTTTAAAGGTCTTCACTCTTAATTTTAATATATTTTGGTGTAAAGTTTTTAATACCAACAATAAATAAAAGAATGTGACTTTTAAGGTAGTTATCCAATTTTTTTTTTTAAATTGGAGAAAATAAAAATTATTACTATTTTTGTCACAATATATATATATATATATATATATATATATATATATATATATATATATATATATATATATATATATATATATATATATATATATATATATATATATATATATATATATATATATATATATATATATATATATATATATATATATATATATATATATATATATATATATATATATATATATATATATATATATATATATATATATATATATATATATATATATATATATATATATATATATATATATATATATATATATATATATATATATATATATATATATATATATATATATATATATATATATATATATATATATAATTTCTTTAAAGTTTTAATTAAATTAATCAACAAACTTCTATGTATTTATTATTTTTTATAATCAATAATAAATATTATTATAGAAATATAATCTAAATTTATTTTAAAAGAAAAACTTGTAAAAATAATACAAATTATTAAAAAGTTAAATACTACTTATCACTTTTATAATTCATGTGATTTTGTCCAATGATAATCACTCCCTCCGTTTTTTAATTATAAGTCATTTTGAAAAAAAATTGTACTACAATATAAGTTATTTTATAATATCAATAAATAATTAATAATATTTTTTCTATTATACATTCATTTTTGTTTTTTTTTTTTTTTTTTTTTTTTTTTTTTTTTTTTTTTTTTTTTTTTTTTTTTTTTTTAATTTTATCAAATTTTTTATAATTTCTCCATTTTATATAATAATTATTATTTTTCTTTAATATGTGTAAAAAATTCAAATTGAATTATAATAAAAAACAGAGATAATATATTAGAGACGAAATAATTTTGATAAACATAGCATTAATGACAATTTTATAACGGATGCAGATAGAATTTGAACTACCTCCCAAGATTATGTAACACTTAGTATCATTTAACTACTCAATTAAGTACATCATGAATACTATAAATTTAATCCAACGGTAAGCCGTGTGATTTTAAATCAATTTTAATAAAATATTTTAATTGTTTTTTATTTTTAAAATTATATAAATTATTCTCTTACAAGAATTTTTGAAGTTTCATACTTAATTTTTTTTTTAATATTCTAAACATTCATGAACATTTAATTATAATTAAATTAAGATTTTTAATAATATGATTATTCATAATCAACCATGATGTAAAAAATATTCTCTTTAAATGTGTACATAAAACTGTTTCCTAAATTAAATCTCTAAAAAAATATAAAAATTTATACTAATTTAATTATTATATGAGCTCATATACTATTAACCTTGTCCATGCACATAAATTATTTCCTAAGTTAAATCCAAAATATATAATAATTTAATCATTATATGAGCCCAAAGCCTCAATTTTCACTATATATATTACATTACATAGACCCACAATCATCAGCATTACATGAAACATAGATAGATATCAATACTTTCTAGTAATCCATTTCAACATCACCCAAAAACCATGGTGTCTAGAAACATGAAAATATGTTTGAGTGCATCTGCAATGGTTCTCATTGTTGTCGCAGCCATAACTGTAGCCTTGATTTTTACAATTTTCAAACTGAGAGATCCAAATATTATTGTCCAACTTTCACGTTACGATTTCCTTGATAACTTATCTCCAAATATAACTATACCCGTTTTGGTTATAATAAAGAATTCAAATTATGGGAAATTCAAATATATAGATTCCTTTAGCTATATCACTTATAGAGATACTCTTGTAGGTACTGTTCCAGTTCCTTCAAAACTTGTTCCAGCACGTGGTGGAATTAATGTCACCACTCATGCAAATTTCATGGTTGGTGAATTGATACGCAACCCTAATTTTTTTCTTGATATTCAAAATGGGAATAAATTTTCATTGATGTCAAAAGCTGAACTTCCTGGTAAAGTGATTCTTCTCAGTTTTATCAAAATGAAGGCTATGGCTACTAACCAATGTGATATCTCAGTTAATATTTCCTCCAATGATGTTGTTAGCAATTGCACTTCTCATATCATGATTTATCATTAGTAATTTGGAAGTAAGGAGTCTATGAATATGTATGGTGATGCTTATAGATTTATTTATGTTTAGATTTTTTTTTAATTTTTTTAAGTTTTATATTTGTTTTATGTAATTCCAGTATAATAATGAAATGATTCAGTATTTATGTTTTGATTTAATGCATATTAATTTTATTTTTTAGAATATATTTTACTAAAGTTATCATTCAGATGTTGCTATACTTTTAGTTGGTAAAAAATGTTAATAATTAAATGCACATTTATACTTAATGTCGGGCAGCATTTATTTAGTTTAACGTTCTCATATATGACAAAGATACTAATGAAGAAGGCTTATCCTTCTATGGATTAATAGAGATTTGCAAGATGGTTTTTAATTTATTTTTTTTGGAATATCTTCTTTATATTCTGAAAAGAGTGAATTTCGGTTTCAAATGGTTAAATTGGATTAAAGTTTGTGTTTGTAATGCTTCTTTCTTGTTTTGATCAATGGTAGTCCAATCAAATACTTTCAAGTTAAAATGGATCTTCGTCAAAGGGATTTTCTTTTCCGTTTCTCTTTATTCTTGCAGCTCAAAGTCTTGCGGGCTTATAAATTGATCTTCTCCAGTTTGTCGATGACACAATGGCTTGTGGGTCAGTCTTCTTGGGAGAATATAGCGACTCTAAAAGCCTTGTTGCATAGTTTTGAGCTTTGTTCAGGGTTATCCGTGAATTTCAACAAGAGTAAAATGATTAGCGTCAGTGTGGATTATGTTTTTTTGCAAGCTGCCTCTGATTTTTTGTCATGTGGCGTTGGTTCCACTCCCTTTATATTTCTTAGTATTCAAATTGGTTGTAATCCAAGGAGGCATTCCTCTTGGTCGTTGGTTCTTGCAAAAGTTCAAAATAGATTGGCTTCATGGAAGGTGGAAGTTTTAACTTTAGGAGGGAAGGCAACTTTGCTCAATTCGATATTGAACTCGATTACTCTTTTCACGTTTTTTTTTCTTTCTATAAAGCTACTAAAGTTGTTATCAAAGATTTTTTTATCAACAATCAACACTAATTTCTATGGAACGGTAAAGAAACTAATAGGAGGATTAATTGGGTGGCGTGGTCTACTATTTTTTTTCTGAAATCGGAAGGTGGACTTGGTGTAAAGCATTGCGATTTGTTTAATAGAGCTCTTATGAGTAAATGGGGTTGGAGGATTTTGGTAGAAGATAACTCGTTATGGCATAAAGTTCTTAGTTTCAACTATGGTGATATCATGAATGAGATTCATAACAGTTCC
Organism: Vicia faba; assembly: GCA_948472305.1. Classification (NCBI taxonomy): domain Eukaryota; kingdom Viridiplantae; phylum Streptophyta; class Magnoliopsida; order Fabales; family Fabaceae; genus Vicia; species Vicia faba. Next base: position 361,513,972 of record OX451735.1, read on the forward strand.
TTCTCTTTTGTTTGAAGATTCAATTAAATACAAGAAAGGAGGGTTTGAATTGGATTTCAAGAAATTAAAAAAAAAATCGAACACCCAAAGATCAAACAATACTCAAGCACAAAGTAAAAAAATAAATAAAAAGACACAAATATTTTTATCCTGGTTCACCGTTAATAAGGTTAGTCCAGTTCACTCACCACTAGAGTGATTTTGCCTTATAAACAAGGACTTAATCCAATAATCAATTTCATGATTACAACCACAAAGACTATCCGTCAATGTCTTCTCAGGGATCTTGACTAAACACTTATTTCCTCAAGGAAAAACAACTCAAAGACAATCATGTCAATATCTCGTAATCCGACTAAACTTAGTCACTCAAAGAAATCCTCAATAACACTTGTTATTGACATCTCTAGGATATTGATCATAACCTCTGATCATAACCTGGTCCCTTAAAGAAATTAACCAATTGGTTAACATACAACATTTGTATGTATACATGATTACTTCTACAGAAAGCATATTACACAAATTTAAGCTTTAGAAAGATAACACTTAAAATGATTTAACAAGAAGCTCTAAGTATTTATGTCTTGTTCCTGAAGATCTTCTTAACGCTTGCTCATTTTTGCTGAATATTCTTCTTGCTTCCATTTGCAATGTGTTAGATTTCTTCTTTTAGCTTCAAGTAGATTTTCAACAATATTTTTCTTTATTTTTCTAGCAGCTTCTTTCAATCTCTTATGAAGTGTTACACAAATTTGTTTTCTTCTATATGTGTCTTCGTCTTTGTTGAGACTTTCTTCTTCTGATAGCAGCTTCTTTCTTTTGTCTTGCCAAATTCTCTTCTCTCATGAGCATGTATGATCTAAATTGTTGTTACTCACTTTTCTCTCTCAAGTTTTCAATCTTCCAGTTTCTCTTTAAATAGATATAGAAAATAGATTCGTTGGAGAAAGAGAGATTGAGTATCCTTACAATAGATATATGTTTAGAGACATTAGTTATAAAAGAGTATAGTGGTTGTAGTAGAGCTAGGATAAGATGTGTGAATAGTAATAATACAGAGAACAATCCTTTGTCTCATTTACAATGAATTTGATTGGACGTTGTACTGTAGTCACGTGAAGATGTACTTTAATAATATTTCCACACTTCTTCCTATTGCAACCAACGTCATGAGTTAGAGGCTCCTGATAGATTTTGGTGAAGCTTGATCAAAGGTTAGATGCATTCTCCATACTTTAATTACTTTGAGTCAGAAGCTTCTGATATGATATGATGAAGCTTGATCAAGGTGGGTTCCTCAGTGCTTGAGATATCAACATCGTAGAAGGACAAAGTCTATCCCAGATGCCTTTTGGATAGATTCTTGTAAATTTATTGACTTGATAACCCATATTCTATATTTGTTTTGCTTCTTCTTTAAGATCTTCTTCTAAACGTTTTCCCTTTGAATTAGAGGCTTTTGATGACTAAACCCAGATTCCATATTTGTTTTGGTGATTCTTTAAGATCTTCTTCTAGACGTTTCCCATTTGAATCAGAGGTTTCTGATGACTAATGATGAAGCTTGTTCATATTTGAAAGTCAATATCTTTTTCATTAGATTTATCTTGCTTCTAAAGATGCTAGTCTTTTGACCTCGTAAATCTTTAGATTCTACTGATCTCCCAGATTCACTATAAGTGCTTTGCTCAGCTTCTTATTATTTTCAACATTGACTACTACAAAGTCATAAGTGCTTTTTTAGTTCTTCACATTGAACAATTGTTAGAGACAAAGTTGTTCTTCATACAAACGTACTTGTTATCATCAAAACTTCAAGGATTAGTTGATGAACCAAACTTGTTCCAATAATCCTCCCCCCCCCCCCCCCCCCCCTTTTTGATGATGACAATACTATGAATTTTAGTGAACAATTTTCCTTTGATAAATGCACAATAGTTAAAAACATCAGAGTTAGGTTTGTAAGCTCCCATTAAGTTTAAAACTTATTAAAATTTTCAACTTCAACAGAGTGAGGTTTGTAAGCTTCCCTTGTGATTAATATCAAAAAATTTGTGATTACTTCAGAGTTAGGTTTGCAACCTCCTCATGACAGTATCATTTAGAAAAATTTTGATAGTTCAGAAAAAATTAATCAATATGAATGTGTTTGGTTTAACCAATTTGAAAGATGCACAATAGTTTAAAACAACAGAGTTAGATTTGTAAGCTACCTCTGAGTTTAAACATATTAAAAAATTTAGTCTCATTAGAGTGAGGTTTGCAAGCTTGCTCTGAGAACAATAAAATTTTAATCAGAGTTAAAAGTGCCAATTGTGATCGGTGGATCTGGAACTGACTGTTTAAAGCGGGTTCGCGAAATGTCGCGGAAGCAAGAGTCGCCACCGTCTTTTATTTTCTCCAACAAGGAAAGGACAAAAGCACAGAAAAATTCCTTATGAGATTATCTCTCGGTTCGGGAGGTAGATTTATAGAAAGGGAAGGTGTTAGCACCCTTTCTATCCATGGTTATCCATGGGCTCTTAGATACTTGCTCATTTGTGTTTTCAAAAATGTTTGTTTGCTTTTCAATCGTGAGTGGGTTTGAAAAAGTTTCGTTTTAAAATTTCAGTTCGACTCTTGTATCAGTCCTCAAGAGTGTTTGAAAAGTGGTTTTGAAAGCTTTTTGAAAAGTGTCGGTGTGAAAAGAGTTTTTGATTTGTTTTGAATTAGAGCAAGTATCTACGAGTCATCTACCTACCCTAAGGAATTAGGTTGTGTAAATGTCCTTTAGGTAGTGCCATCCCACCATTGAGAGGTAGGTAGCACCACCGTTGGAGGTGTTCGGGTCAATTCGAGTTTAGGGACAGTGTGGTCACCAGAGCAACAGTAGGACACCTTAGAAGCTACCCTTATGCCATTGATCTTTTCATTCCGAGGCAACCGTTTCGAGGCAACTATTCCGAGGCAACTTGTTTGAGGCAACTAGATCAATGGAACATAAGGACTCACTAAGACGTCCTATACTCGACGACCACGTTTCGAGGGGCAAGGCAACAGTGAGGCGTACCCTAGGAGTGGTGTGTGAATTGTGTGTCATTTTCAGTTATAGTTTTATCTTGTGCATGCTTTTGGTGATCTACGCTTTGATTTTATTTGGGCATACATTCTTTCATGTGATTAGTAGTTTAAGGGGTGCGGAAATTAAAATGCGGAAAAATAAAGGTCCTACGCTATTACAAGGCGCGGGTCTATACATCGCCAAATTAACAAAGACCTGATTTTGAATAAAAGTGCGGAAAGTAAATGTCCTAATTATTATTACAAGGATTTGGGGCAATTACATAATATTTAAAATGAAAAATGTAAATAAACGCGCGAAAAGAAATTATAATCGAAGGTGCGAGGGCGTTGGACCCTTTAAAGAAATTAAATTGAAATTACAGATTAATTAATTATTAAATAAAGAAAAGAAATTATTTTTTTATGGTTTTTTGGTATTTATGAAAATAAAGAAAGAAAATTAATTATTATTAGGAACCCTAATTCTACACTATTTTTAATTTGTTAAAAAAAATATTTAAGCTTAACCCTAATTTACTAATTGTTTAATTACAAGAGTATTTACCAAAATAATTAATGATTAATAATAATAATAATAAGAAAATTTTATTTAATGAGAAAAAGAATGAAAATGCTAAACCTAATTTTTATGTATTTTATTTATTTAAGAAAAAAAAAACATTAAAGTTGAAGACCTAAAATTAAACTAATTTGGTTATTGAAATTTATTTACAAAACTATTTAAAGAATTAAAAAATTAAATAAACATATTTTTATTTTTTACTTTTCTGATTTTTGGTTTTATGAAAATTATTTTTAAGAAATAAAAAGAAATAATTAAGCATTAAAAGAATTAAAAGAAATCAAATTGAAAATAAAATCAAAATAATGCAAACCATAGGAGGGGTATGAGGCCCTTTTGGAGGTGTGATTTGAGGAATTTTGACCCATCAGAATGGGGCCTTTTTGACTTTCTAGTGATCACGTGCAGATCCATTGACTAAGGTGCATGATGGAATTCCTGTGTTGGCCATCAGATTGAGGTTGCTGGACATGTGGCAAGCTTAAATATGTGCGTACATGGTGGACCACTGGTGGGAAAGGGTACCTGAACATGTTACAAGAAAATATATAGGGAAATATGGGGGACCTGGGAATCGAACCCAGGTCCCAATACCTGCATGCCAACGCACAAGCCAACTGAGCCACTGAGTTTCTTTGATATTATAATAGTCAATGATTATTATGAGAGAGAAACAAGTGCTTGTGGTATTTGATGAAAACGCGCGCCAGTATTCAAACCAACCATTCGCGTTTGGACACATCAACTTCGTCCCCATTGTGTCTTCGTTTTTGCCTGAAAATATGAACAGATAGCGGGGGTTTTAAACCCCCACTAACTACAATATACAATAATAGCGATTAGAGCATGGCTCATCATAAATTGAGCGCGAGGTATGGTTTTAAATCGTCAGAAAGTCCTGATTCCAATGGTATAGGTGTGATTGGCCAATTTTTCCAGAGGAACGAAACCCTCTTTCAAAGTCTCTGAAACCCTAAATTATGTTCATGGCAACTTCTCATACAAGCAATAGTAATTCAATTAAATAGCACCAATAGATTCAGAATGTCCATGTTAATGTAAATCAATGGTTAAAAATCACAAATAATGCATATAAATGGAAACACGATTATGATTTTTTTTGTGAAAAAGTGCAACATGGTTCTACCAATTCCTTGCGCGTGGAGATCTGATTTCAATTGCAACAGCTTCCTGGTAGTGTGAGGAGTGTTTTGGAATAGCTTTGAGGCCTTGGAACGATCTCTAGCTATGAAAACAGTTTTGAGTTTTTTGTGAAAAAATGCAAATGTGTTCTTCTGTTTGAGGCGCAGCTTCTTGTCCTTATGCACTAGGTTATGTTTGCATATGTATGTAGCATGATTAGGTCAAGCAAAACAAGCCCATGATCCATGTATTCAATGCTTTTGAATTTGTGATTTTCCATGATCTTTTTCAATCCTTTTTGCCATGAAAACTTTCCTATTTGGAAGATTTGGTCTCTTTGATGTGGTACACGAAATATTTAGGTCTTAATGAGAGAATATGCTGCACAAAAAGATTTGGAAAACATGATTTGATATTTTTGTCATATTTAATTTTAATTAAGTGAATTAATAATAATAATAATTCAAATAATTAATCAAAAATGGTAAAATAACTCCCTTGGATGTCAATGGGTCGTGAAAAGCCTTTGGGTGATGATTCATGGAAGAAATTGAGGCCCATTAGCAATTTTGAGGTATTTGAAGCAAGGTTGACTTTTCAAAATTCCCAAAAATTTCCCAACTTCCACAAGGCATATCTTGCTAAATTTTTAAGCTTTGATCATGTTCTTGGACATTTTGGAAAGGTCTTGAAGTCCTCCAACCAATGCCTTTGGTCCCATGTCATTTTGATTTACCAATCTCAAGTTATGGTCTTTGACTTAAAGTGCCTTTTTGTTGACTTTTGAAAATGACCTATAATGTTGAGATTGATAACTTTTTGTGAGAGCATTTCTTGGACTTGAAGTGTGAAGATGAGTTGTAGGAAGTGTCATTCTCTTCAAAATGAGCTTTGGATGGAATTTTTCTGATAAACCATGTGGAAGTTATGCCCTGGTCAATTTGCAGTTGACTTTTCCAGCTGTCCAACAATAGAAACTTTTGCATCTTGAGACTTTTTGAGCCATGCTTTGAGAATCATGATCAAGAATTGATCAAATGATGTTTGTGGCTTCAAAATAAGATGTTGACCAAAAATTTTGACTTTTGACTGTCAAATGACCATTTTGCCCCTGCAGTTGATGTGAAGCAATTAGGGTTTTTGACTGTGCATTTTTGTGCTGTGAGTCTTGAAACTTGTCATGTGGATGCTTGACAATGTTTATAGGCATGTGGGACTTGTTTGGACCCTTGGAAACTTCAATTTCTTTGCCAGAACCAAAACCCTAATTTTTGACTGTTATGAGGCAATTGGACTGTGCAACCCTTGAAAGATTTTTGAAGCATGCTCTTAGCAAATCTTGAAGGAAATGGGAGGGCAAATTTTGGGGTACAACAGTTGCCCCTGTTCAATCTTCTTAGACTTGAGGATGTAGATTGGCTGGCGTTCCTTTCGTAATCCGAAGGTGGAAGATGATTGAACACTAGAGTGCCTAGAAATTTGCACTCACATGTTAGCAGTGTGATGATGGGAATGGGATTATAGATGCCATTTGGAGACTGATGGATGGGAAAATGGGCTTATAGATGCCATGTTGAGAGGTGAAGGATAGGTAGATGGGCTTACAGATGCCATCTGGGTGTCGATCGCGTAAGAGATTCCTTAGCGAGAACTTGCGTACCTGAAAAAGAAAGATAATTACCTGGCTTGTTACAGGAGTTGATCTTCAAACTTTTTTATATAGACGCGCCCTGGCTGGATGCAGGTATCGAATCTTTGAACTCTTCAGACGTGCCCTCAACGGGACGGTGAGAGAACCTTGGATGATTACTATCTCAACAGTAACGATGAGAGAACCTTGGGCGATTACTACCTCAACAGTAACGATGAGAGAACCTTGGGCGATTACTACCTCAACAGTAACGATGAGAGAATCTTTCAGACGCACCCTAGCAAGATACAGGAATCGGGTCTGGTAATGTTAGTCTTCAACGGATACACCCTGGCAAGATACAGGAATCGGATCCTCAAACTCTTCAGACACACCCTGGAAAGATACAGGAATCAGATCTGGTATTGTTAGTCTTCAACGGATACACCCTGGCAAGATACAGGCACCGGATCCTCGAACTCTTCAGATGCACCCTGGCAAGATACAGGAATCGGATCTGGTATTGTTAATCTTCAACGGATACACCCTGGCAAGATACAGGCATCGGGTCCTCAAACTCTTCAGACGCACCCTGGCAAGATGCAGGAATCGGGTCTGGTAATGTTAGTCTTCAACGGATACACCCTAGCAAGATACAGGCATCGGATCCTCGAACTCTTCAGACACACCCTGGCAAGATACAGGAATCGGATCTGGTAATGTTAGTCTTCAACGGATACACCCTGGCAAGATACAGGCATCGGATCCTCGAACTCTTCAGACACACCCTGGCAAGATACAGGAATCGGATATGGTAATGTTAGTCTTCAACGGATACACCCTGGCAAGATACAGGCATCGGATCCTCGAACTCTTCAGACACACCCTGGCAAGATACAGGAATCGGATCTGGTAATGTTAGTCTTCAACGGATACACCCTGGCAAGATACAGGCATCGGATCCTCGAACTCTTCAGATGCACCCTGGCAAGATACAGGAATCAGATCTGGAATCGATCGTCAACAGATACACCCTGGCAAGATACAGGAATCAGATCTTTAGTTGCGACCGTTGATGGTAATCATCTTGGTATTAACTTTTGCCCTGAAAAGACAAAATGTTAGTTGTATGTGATGTCATGATGTATGACATGCGTGATGAGATTATATGTTCGTGATGCGTATATGCATGCTATAATGTATGGAAATGCGATGTTTATGAATGTATGTTTTGTCTAGAAAAATGAATCTTTAACGGATGTCGGGAAGTTAAATCCTGGGCTGATGTAGAGCTTTTGTTTCCACTGGGGAGTGATGGCTGCAAGAATATCGGTAGGAGACGATGACTTCGTCGGGGGATAAACTTGGCGAATAGATTACTCTGCGGGGAGAAAATTACTCTAGAGATCTTGCCGGGGAATAATACTCTGTGGGAAGAGAGGTACTCTGCTGGGAAGTTAATGATAACTCCGTTGGGGATACCGTTGTTATGTTGGAAGTGTTAATAGACTCCGCTGGGGATAATAAGACTTTGTCGCGGACGATCTTTCCGTGGCTTTTGGCTGAGGATAACCCAGTTATATCCTGATAGGGAAATAACCTTTGAACAAAGCCGGGAGTCGCGTTCGTGCTTTGCAGGGGGGAAGCTTCCAGAATCCACTGGGGATAAGCTTCCTGCCGGGGAGATTGATTGAAACTTTCCTGGGGAAATCTGGATTGGACTCTCCTGGGGGAAATTAATTTGATATGCTGGGGAAGTGGCTCCGCTGAATGTCTGGTATATCGCCGAGGAACAATCTTAGATCAAGATTGCCGGGGATGCTTGTTAAGAATATCTGTGTAATTTGCTGAGGAATGTTGAGCTCTGCTGGAGGATACCCAACTTCCTTAGGGTTGATAGTATAGTTCTGCTTTGGGAGAGTGCATTGACTTGCTGGCTCACTCTCTGGGGGATTTAAGATATCTTGGCTATGTTCTTCAACTGAACCTACCTTGGTACCTTGGTGGATAGAGCAATTAGATCGCTTAAACCACTCATTATTGCCCCTGTTTCTAATGTTACCTGTAATTAATCCTTTATTTCGTATGCAAATATTTATGAGTTAGCAAATTATTGTCAAATGCATATATCACAAATTGAACCTTGGACGTTCTTCGCAAAACAAAACAGAAAAAGGAAAAACAATTGGCAATTGATCTGAAAAGTGTATTTATATTGATTTTGAATTGCCTGTAAACAGGCGTTTTATGTACAAGAGGCTGACGTCCTAGTAGGAAGACGCCACCGAATGAAAGAGTTTATAAAAATTGTACAAAGGGAAAACAAAACAGCTATGTGAAAAGAATGATCCCACTGGGTTCCAACTCTGCTATCGCCTTTATATCTTCGAGCGTCTCATCACTTGATGACCTAGCTGAAGATGAAGCTGATTGATTGATATTGTCTGAACTTGATGTTGATACCGGATTCTGGATGCAAAGTGATCTAATGAGACATAGTATTACGCTTTATCCCTAATTTTTGCCTGGACCGCCCTTTCGGGTTTTCGGTCCACCGGGATACCCATTTTTTCCCAAGCCTCCTTTTCAGGTTTTCGACTTGCCGGGTGTACAGATTTTTTTTATTTCATCCCTCATTTTGCCCGAACCCTTTTAGTTCGCCGGGAAGCCCTAATTTTTGCCTAGGTATGTCAACCTAGCGAGTCTTTTATCATGCGTAGTATCTTTTTACTATGTTTGCATTGGCGGGGTGAGGAAGGTCGTCACCATCCATGGTGGTTAGGATCATGGCTCCTCCTGAGAACACATGTTTAACCACAAATGGCCCTTCGTACGTAGGGGTCCATTTGCCCCTTGGATCACTCTGAGGAAGGATGATGCGCTTGATTACCAGATCCCCAACTTGATACTCTTGCGATCTGACCTTTTTGTTAAATGCCCTGATCATCCGTTTTTGGTACGTCTAACCATGACAAATAGCAGTGAGTCTCTTTTCGTCAATTAGATTTAATTGATCAAGTCGTGTCTGGATCCAATCATCTTCGCTCAGATCTGCATCCTTCATTATCCGGAGAGAGGGTATTTGCACTTCGATCGGTAAGACTGCCTCCATGCCGTAGACCAAGGAGAAAGGAGTTGCCCCGGTTGACGTCCTTGCTGAGGTACGGTACCCATGTAGAGCAAACGGTAACATCTCGTGCCAATCTTTATAGGTCACTGTCATCTTCTGCACAATTTTCTTGATATTCTTATTAGCTGCTTCTACAGCCCCATTAATCTTCGGCCGGTAAGGAGAAGAGTTGTGGTGCTGTATCTTGAACTGCTCACAGAGCTCAGTGATCATATTGTTATTGAGATTGGTACCGTTGTCTGTAATGATCCTTTCAGGGACTCCGTATCGACAGATCAGGTTATGCCGAATGAACCGTGCCACAACATTCTTGGTTACAGTGGCGTAGGAAGCTGCTTCAACCCACTTCGTGAAGTAATCGATCGCAACCAGGATGAAGCGATGCCCGTTGGATGTCGTAGGTTTAATCTCGCCGATCATATCTATGCCCCACATTGCAAAAGTCCAAGGTGCAGTCAAGACATTCAGAGGAACTGGAGGAACGTGCACCTTGTCTGCGTAAATCTGGCATTTATGACATGTCCGAGAATGTTGGTAACAGTCGGCTTCCATTGTGGACCAGAAGTATCCTGCCTGAAGGATCTTCTTTGCCATGGTATGTCCACTGGAATGCATTCCGAAGGTACCTTCATATAGCTCCGCCATGATCCTTTCTGCTTCAGTCTTATCCACACAACGCAGTAAGGTCGGATCATGGTTTCGCTTGTACAAGATGCCATTGCTGAGGAAGAACTTCGCTGCGAACCTTCTCAGAAACTTCTTATCGTTGACAGATGCACCTTCAGGGTATTCCTGAGCTTCCAAGTATCTCTTCACCTCATGGTACCAGGGTTTCTCAGTCACTACCTCAGCCTCAAGATCACAACAGTATGCCGGTTCGTCCAGTTTCCAGATGATGACCCGGGGAGCCTCATTATCCCATTTGACTTTGAACATGGAAGACATCGTAGCCAACGCGTCTGCCAACTGATTCTCCTCTCTTGGGAAATGTTCAAACGTTATCTCTGTGAAATGGGGGATCAATGTCAACACACATTCCTTGTAAGGAATAAGATTCGGATGTTTCGTATCCCACTCGCCTTTGATCTGGTTGATCACGAGAGCGGAATCTCCGAAGACACTCAGAAACTTGATCCTTAAGTCGATCGCAGCTTGAAGACCCATGATGCATGCCTCATACTCCGCCATGTTGTTGGTGCAGTTGAAACATAGCCGGGCAGTGAGTGGAGTATGAGTGCCTTGAGGGGATATTATCACAGCGCCGATACTGTTACCCAAAGCATTGGAGGCTCCGTCAAAGTGCATAGACCATCGGGATCCTTCCTCAGGTCCTTCATCCGGTCCAGGTACTTCGCAATCAGTCACTATCATGATGCGCTCGTCAGGAAACTCAAAGTTCATTGACTGATAGTCATCTACTGCCTGATGTGCCAAGTGTTCTGCCAATACACTTCCCTTGATAGCTTTCTGGGTCGTGTACTGGATGTCGTATTCTGTCAAGATCATTTGCCATCTTGCTATTCTCCCGGACAGAGCAGGCTTTTCAAATATATACTTTATAGGATCCATCTTTGAAATCAACAAGGTAGTGTGAGTCAGCATATACTGTCTCAGCCGGCGAGCAGCCCATACCAAAGCGCAACAAGTTTTCTCGAGCAGTGAGTATCGGGTCTCACAGTCGGTAAACTTTTTGCTAAGGTAATAAATGGCATGCTCTTTTCGGCCAGACTCGTCATGCTGCCCCAGCACACACCCCATTGAGTTATCAAGTACTGTCAGGTATAATATCAGAGGTCTCCCTTCAACCGGTGGCATAAGAATGGGTGGTTCTTGGAGATATTCTTTGATTCTGTCAAAAGCAACCTGACATTCATCATTCCAACGTACTACCTGATCTTTCTTCAGCAGCTTGAATATTGGTTCACAGGTGGCAGTTAGATGGGAGATGAATTGAGAAATGTAATTCAGACGTCCTAGAAAGCTTCTGACTTCTTTCTCTGTCTTAGGAACTGGCATCTCTTGAATGGCTTTGACCTTGGCAGGGTCCACTTGAATACCCTTATCACTTACAACGAAGCCTAGCAACTTTCCAGATCTTACCCCGAAGGTGCACTTGTTCGGGTTCAACCTCAGCTTGTACAATTTCAAACGGTCAAACAGTTTTTGCAGATGGTCAAGGTGTTCTTCCTCAGTTTGGGACCTTGCAATCATGTCGTCGACATATACCTCAATCTCATGATGGATCATGTCATGAAATAAAGCAACCATGGCACGTTGGTAGGTTGCCCTAGCATTTTTCAACCCGAATGGCATGACCTTATAGCAGAAGGTGCCCCACTGAGTAACAAAAGTAGTCTTTTCCATATCTTCCGGAGCCATCTTGATCTGATTATACCCTGAAAAACCATCCATGAAGGAAAACACCTTATGCTGAGCAGTATTGTCAACCAGAACGTCAATGTGAGGTAGGGGGAAGTCATCTTTGGGGCTGGCCCTGTTCAGATCCCTGTAATCAACACACATTCTGACCTTACCATCCTTATTTGGTACCGGTACCACATTAGCAACCCACTGAGGGTAAGAGGTCACTGCAAGAAACCCGGCATCGAATTGCTTCATAACCTCAGCTTTGATCTTCTCAGACATCTCTGGACGCATACGGCGGACCTTTTGCTTAACCGGAGGGCAGTCTTCCTTGGTAGGCAAGTGATGGACCACAATGTCGGTATCCAACCCAGGCATGTCTTCGTAGGACCAAGCAAAGATCTCCACATAATCATGTAGCATCTGAGTCAACCGTTGCTTCACGCTGAGCTCCAGATTGGCACCAATCTTGACTTCCTTCCTATCTGTTTCAGTACCCAGATTTATCGTTTCTACTGGCTCTTCATGTGGTTGAATTGCCCTCTCTTCCTGGAGTAACAGTCTTGCAAGTTCGCCAGGCACTTCACAATCATCTTCACCTTCGTCTTCGGCTAAGTTGATCGGATTTTCGAAGTCATAACTGGCAGTAGCAGAGTCGTTACCAGTGAGATCCAGAGTGGGTTGAAACCTGTGTAGGTGAGTGTGTGTAAATACAGCTGTTTTGCAATATATAAAGAAAGAAAGAAAGAAAGGGAGCACAAGATTTGAAATGAGAAAAAAAACGTCCAAGATCTTTATTCATGATATATGTAAATGACAATTATAAGCCCTCACAAATGAAGCCAACAGTGCCCTGGGTAAGACACCGGACCATAAAGTTTTAATTCATTGTTTATTACAAATAACAAAAACAAAGGAATTCATTACTGCATAACAAAAGTAACAGGTGTATGATCTTTTGCGGTCCAATTATTCAATCCACCGTCAGTCGTCGGGTAGATACAGCTACCGAACTCTAATTCTCCCACTTCGTCTTCATCCCCAATAGCATTCACTCCTGGATTAGTGATGAGCACAGGCGGTCTTCCGTTCCTAGCTTTGCGCACAGCCCTCTGAGCCTTTGCAGTAAAACCCAGTCCAAAATTGTCAGTTTTAGGAGTGAAATCAGGGAGCCTGCCCCAGTTAGCACATTCACCTTTCTCGATTACAGCCCGGGCATCCTTCAAGGAGGCCATCTTTAAAGGAAAGTCCTCTTCAACCACCGTTTTCGCTGCTGCCAATGTTGGAGGTACCTCTTCAAAATGCTGAAAGGGGGTTTCAATAAACTCCCCGTCCATCTCGATATACCGGAAGGAATTCAAGTGACTCACCATATATTCTTCCTCCCCCTGCACAGTGACGATCTTCCCTCTGACAGGGTACTTGAGCTTTTGGTGTAGGGTGGAGGTCACTGCCCCAGCTTTGTGAATCCAAGGTCGACCCAGCAAACAGGAATAAGACGGACGAATATCCATCACATAGAAAGTTGAGTCGAATACTTGAGAACCCACACGAATGGGAATGTCTACCTCTCCATGAACCATCCTCTTAGAACCGTCAAAGGCTCTGACAATGATGTTGTTAGGTTTCAGCTCCAGGCCCTCACAATCCAACCGGTCTAAGGCCTTTTTGGGTAGCACATTCAGGGAAGAACCGGTGTCCACCAACACGTGAGCGAGAGTAGTGCCCCTGCATTCTATAGAGACATGCAGGGCATCATTGTGGTTCTTTCCCTTAGCAGTAAGGTCAACATCCGAGAAACCTAAACCATTGTCAGCTGTCAAATTGGCTACGCAATCAGTAAACTGGTCTGCAGAGGTCTCTTGTGGCACATGGGCCGTCTTTAGAAATGAAATCAGGGCCTTAGCATGGGCCTCTGAGCACAGTAGTAATGAGAGCATAGAGATCTTGGAGGGTGTATGCCCCAGCTGTTCAACGACATTGAAGTCGCTCTTCTTGATTATCTTCAGAATTTCCTCCATCTCTTGTTGGGAGGCTTCAACATTCACATATTTTGGTGCCTCCATCCGGGCAGGCTCATCATCAATCCCTTTTCCCCGAGTATTAGATGACTCGGCAGCAGGGGACGCAACTTGATCAGAAGTGGAAACGGGCGCACTTGCAGGTGTTATAATGAGAGGTCTTCGAATAGCTGGTGGTGCAATGTCAGGCGAGAAGAGCCTGCCACTACGGGTAACTTTAGCTGGACCGGTAATATTGCTGATGCTGGTACCGGTATTGAACTCTTGCTTTATTCCAAGTACATATACATCTGCCCCATAGTGCCATGGGACAGCCTTGTCAGATTCATAGGGGAGGGGCCCCGGAACAGTAATAACAATGGGTGCGACAGTCATGATTTTAACTGGCTTCCTCGGGGGAGCCTTGATTGGATTGTTGAAAATTGTAACGACGGATACTTCTTCCACAGGAACAAATGGAACAGCGGTCTTCTTGAACAGAATCTCTTTGCTGTCCCTCAGGCTTTGGATGCCTAACTTCAGCAACGGACAACCAGTAAGGGAAACAGCACACAAAAGGCAACCCTCGCTACAACCCGGAAATAAACCGGCCAGCAGCAAGTTCCTCTTAACAGTCAACAAAGGGGTAGCTACATCATTCACAGAAACGGCATACAAGTCTTCATCAACGGCATTCACTCCATGCTGGGGCATAGGAGAAGTCACAACATTTGGCCTTTCAGGCGCCTCAAATTGTATCTCTTTCGCGTCAATAAGGTCCTACACCTTATTCCTCAGGGCCCAGCAGTCATCAGTAGAATGCCCCGGGCTATCGGAGTGATAAGCACAGCGGGCATTTGGATTATACTTGGGAGAGGTAGTATTCACAACCTTCGGGGCCTCTCTAACAGTCACCAAGTTGGTCGATAACAGCTGCGGCAAGATTTGTGACAAGGTCATGCTCAGCCGGGTAAATTCTCTTCTAGGTCTTTCAGCCCTGGGTTAATTATTTTTCCGAGGAGCGGCAGCAGGCTTTGCAATCACTACCGCGTTGACAGATTGGCGGCGCTCTGGTTTATCTTGCCTCCTAGGCCCATACACAGCAGTGGCCTCCTTCTTAAAAGGTTTCTTCTCAGAATTTGCAGATGCACCTTTCTGAATCTTTCCGGACTTCATTCCAGCCTCTATTCTTTCCCCAGTCAGAATTAGATCAGTGAACCCTGCAGATGAATTGCCAATAAGATGATTGAAAAACGGCCCGGATAGGGTCCCCAAGAACATATCTACCAGCTCACGGTCTGTTAACGGAGGCTGCACCCTGCCAGCCAGATCCCTCCACTTCTGTGCATACTCTTTAAAACCTTCGCCTGATCCTAGCGACATACCCTGGAGTTGGGTATGTGTAGGAGCAAGGTCGGCATTATATTGATACTGCTTGTAAAAAGCAGTAGCCAACTCCTCCCAGTTACGAACCTTGGTTCCATCCAGCTGATAGAACCATTTAAGATGAGTCCCTGAAAGACTCTCCTGGAAGAAGTGGATCCACAAGTTCTTATCCACTGTGTACGGTTAAATCTTCCGCACATAAGATCTGAGGTGTAGCTTAGGGCAAGACGCCCCGTCATACTTGGTGAAAGATGGTGCTTTAAACTTGTGCGGGATGATCACACCAGAAGATAAACCCAAGTCTCCGAAATCCAATCCAGGCACTTGTTGAATCTCCATGGCGTTCAGACGGTCTTCCAACTGCTTGTACCGGTCTTCAGCTGGAGGATAATGTTCCTCATTAAAATCAGTCTCATTGTTAGAGACCACTGGACTTGGATCCCTTCCCCCCTGGGGACTGTCTTTGCCTACAGAAAAACCAGCTTCTTCATTCTGCAGAGTGTTACCAAACCTCTGTCCCGAGTTGAAAAGAACAGTTCTCTTCTTCTTCTTCTCCTTCTTCAGGAGCAAAGCCTTCAGCTCTTCTTGACCTTGAGCCAAACCCATGATCAGCTCCTGAAATTGTGCGTTCTGCGCTTGAAGGGCCTTGATAGACATCTCGGTAGATGATTCAGGGTTCATGATGCTGAAATAAACAGCGAAGAATGGTAAGCAACCTGAAAAGAAGAGTACCTGCTATGCACATGATGAATGATATGTGTTTATGCAATGCATTCAAGGGTTCAAAAATTCAAATTTGTTGTAGACAAAAAGGAACACACGTTATCATTAAGGAAATAATTGTTTGGTACATCACAGCCTCATGGGCAAAACATTACAAAAGCAAATCAATCCTAGAAGACACTACGCATTCTCTTTGGAGCTATGTAAGTGTTGAGATTCCTTTCCTCGTGCAGTAGGCGGGTGAGTTCCAAGACCTTCTTTTCACTAGCATGTAGACTGGTCTCAAGAGAATTCCGTTCTTCCTTAAGCTGGACCCAGCTCTTCTGCATTTCTTCCCAGGATGTGGGCATGTCCGGATGTTGAATGGTGTAGGACACCTCTCCTTCCAATATTGGCTCTTTGATCACCGGGAGAATATGAGGATAAGGCATTACTAACTTCTGGGAGCGGGCTCGTACCCACTTGAGATAAGGCTCCAACGGGATGGAGTTCCTGTGCCCCAGGGTCTTGCTGTCTATCCTACTTGGCATCCTCCAAGCTCTGACAAATCTCTGGCGAAGTCCTTGTGCATCATTGTCGAAGTCAAAAACTATGTCAGGAATTAACATGTCATGAGGGCCATCCCTCCGAGCATAACCAAACTGTCTCCAGGCCAGGCACGGGTTGTAAGTAATACCTCCTCTGATTCCAAGTAAAGGAACATTAGGGTACTCCCCGCAACGATCAATGATAGTGACGTCCTCTCTGGACCGAGAGCACCAATGTATATCAGCATGTGTAAGAGTCATGAATCGATGTGACCATCTCAAACCCCGCTCATTCTTCAAAACTGATTGTGGAAGGTGCAAAATAAACCACCTTCCCAGGAGAGGAGTACAGCACATGAGAACACCTCATTTTCTCATGGTTCGAGTGTAACATGAGTGAAGGATGTCCCCAAGCAACGTAGGTATAGGATTCCTGGACATGAAGATCTGGACAGCACTGATATCTATAAGCTGATCTGGATTAGGGAACAACACCAAACCATAGACAAGGAGGGCCACAACTTTTTCAAAAGCTTGTAGGTCAAGGGAGTTCCAACATTCTTGGGCCTTCTCAAACAGAAACCTGGCTAAGAACCCTTTGATACCACTTCTAACTTCCCAATGTCCCTTGAGGTCAGATGGTTGTAGGTGTAAGGCTTTAGCAATCTCTTCAAGCTTGGGTTCCTTTTCCGTACCGTTGTAGGGTAGTTGATCAAGGATAGGGATCTTCAGAAGCCTGGAGAACTCTTCCAATGTAGGCACCAGTTGATAATCCAGGAAAGTGAAACAGTGATGCAGAGGGTCAAAAAACTGGAACAAGACCTTTATCATATCTTCCTCAATGTTGGTGTTGACCAAGCTGATGAGTCTTCCATGTCTTTCACTGAATGAAGAGCTCTCAGGAATCCTGGATATAAGCTCCTTAAGTTGAGGAGGGATCCTTACAAGGCTGATCTGAATTGTCTTTCTGCGAACAGTTTCCATGTCCTACAAAACAAGAACAAAGATGAAGATTCGAACCCCTGAAATGGTTAGCCAATGCATATGATGCTGTATGATGTCATGATGCTATGATTAAACACACCACAAATATTTACAAAGGCAAACATGATAAGGCACACAAGTCACACAAGACAAGCCCTTAGAGTTTAGGCCAGCATGGGGTCTGGGTACTACCCTCTTGAAGTTGGTGGGCTCAACCTGTCCTATTAGAAGAAACCGGGTTCTAAGGGTCCCAATATCACTGGATTGCTTTCATTGTTCATCGTTTCGATTTATCCACTGAACTGGCGACCGAAATATTCCAGGAAAGCAACCCTCAATTGAGTGTAGAGTATCAACCAACCTCGGACTGCACCAAAGTCAGTTATCTCACTACCCTAAAGAGGCCAAGATGGTTCAATTAAGGTTCCTAAGGTCAGTTGATGTTTCACAACACCACGCGGCGGTCCCGTACTCTCCTTGACTGAACTCAAGGGTTACCGGTACACACCAAAGTGCCATATCAACGTAGCAGACTGCTTCAACCATGTCGGTATACCCCGCACAGTTCCCTCACAGCCTTGTTGCTACTTTCTAAGAAGGTATCCCCAGATCCGGGTTAGGATCTATAGAACTCCCAAGACAGTCCCACAATTTAAAGCAAACAAGTCAAAGCAATTGAAAACACAGTTATGAACTATCCTAAGGTACACCTCACTTTATAAGATATCCCCAGCAGAGTCGCCAGTTCTGTGATCGGTGGATCTGGAACTGACTGTTTAAAGCGGGTTCGCGAAATGTCGCGGAAGCAAGAGTCGCCACCGTCTTTTATTTTCTCCAACAAGGAAAGGACAAAAGCACAGAAAAATTCCTTATGAGATTATCTCTCGGTTCGGGAGGTAGATTTATAGAAAGGGAAGGTGTTAGCACCCTTTCTATCCATGGTTATCCATGGGCTCTTAGATACTTGCTCATTTGTGTTTTCAAAAATGTTTGTTTGCTTTTCAATCGTGAGTGGGTTTGAAAAAGTTTCGTTTTAAAATTTCAGTTCGACTCTTGTATCAGTCCTCAAGAGTGTTTGAAAAGTTGTTTTGAAAGCTTTTTGAAAAGTGTCGGTGTGAAAAGAGTTTTTGATTTGTTTTGAATTAGAGCAAGTATCTACGAGTCATCTACCTACCCTAAGGAATTAGGCTGTGTAAATGTCCTTTAGGTAGTGCCATCCCACCATTGAGAGGTAGGTAGCACCACCGTTGGAGGTGTTCGGGTCAATTCGAGTTTAGGGACAGTGTGGTCACCAGAGCAACAGTAGGACACCTTAGAAGCTACCCTTATGCCATTGATCTTTTCATTCCGAGGCAACCGTTTCGAGGCAACTATTCCGAGGCAACTTGTTTGAGGCAACTAGATCAATGGAACATAAGGACTCACTAAGACGTCCTATACTCGACGACCATGTTTCGAGGGGCAAGGCAACAGTGAGGCGTACCCTAGGAGTGGTGTGTGAATTGTGTGTCATTTTCAGTTATAGTTTTATCTTGTGCATGCTTTTGGTGATCTACGCTTTGATTTTATTTGGGCATACATTCTTTCATGTGATTAGTAGTTTAAGGGGTGCGGAAATTAAAATGCGGAAAAATAAAGGTCCTACGCTATTACAAGGCGCGGGTCTATACATCGCCAAATTAACAAAGACCCGATTTTGAATAAAAGTGCGGAAAGTAAATGTCCTAATTATTATTACAAGGCTTTGGGGCAATTACATAATATTTAAAATGAAAAATGTAAATAAACGCGCGAAAAGAAATTATAATCGAAGGTGCGAGGGCGTTGGACCCTTTCAAGAAATTAAATTGAAATTACAGATTAATTAATTATTAAATAAAGAAAAGAAATTATTTTTTATGGTTTTTTGGTATTTATGAAAATAAAGAAAGAAAATTAATTATTATTAGGAACCCTAATTCTACACTATTTTTAATTTGTTAAAAAAAAAATTTAAGCTTAACCCTAATTTACTAATTGTTTAATTACAAGAGTATTTACCAAAATAATTAATGATTAATAATAATAATAATAAGAAAATTTTATTTAATGAGAAAAAGAATGAAAATGCTAAACCTAATTTTTATGTATTTTATTTATTTAAGAAAAAAAACATTAAAGTTGAAGACCTAAAATTAAACTAATTTGGTTATTGAAATTTATTTACAAAACTATTTAAAGAATTAAAAAATTAAATAAACATATTTTTATTTTTTACTTTTCTGATTTTTGGTTTTATGAAAATTATTTTTAAGAAATAAAAAGAAATAATTAAGCATTAAAAGAATTAAAAGAAATCAAATTGAAAATAAAATCAAAATAATGCAAACCATAGGAGGGGTATCAGGCCCTTTTGGAGGTGTGATTTGAGGAATTTTGGCCCATCAGAATGGGGCCTTTTTGACTTTCTAGTGATCACGTGCAGATCCATTGACTAAGGTGCATGATGGAATTCCTGTGCTGGCCATCAGATTGAAGTTGCTGGACATGTGGCAAGCTTAAATATGTGCGTACATGGTGGACCACTGGTGGGAAAGGGTACCTGAACATGTTACAAGAAAAAATATAGGGAAATATGGGGGACCTGGGAATCGAACCCAGGTCCCAATACCTGCATGCCAACGCACAAGCCAACTGAGCCACTGAGTTTCTTTGATATTATAATAGTCAATGATTATTATGAGAGAGAAACAAGTGCTAGTGGTATTTGATGAAAACGCGCGCCAGTATTCAAACCAACCATTCGCGTTTGGACACATCAGCTTCGTCCCCATTGTGTCTTCGTTTTTGCCTGAAAATATGAACAGATAGCGGGGGTTTTAAACCCCCACTAACTACAATATACAATAATAGCGATTAGAGCATGGTTCATCATAAATTGAGCGCGAGGTATGGTTTTAAATCGTCAGAAAGTCCTGATTCCAATGGTATAGGTGTGATTGGCCAATTTTTCCAGAGGAACGAAACCCTCTTTCAAAGTCTCTGAAACCCTAAAATATGTTCATGGCAACTTCTCATACAGGCAATAGTAATTCAATTAAATAGCACCAATAGATTCAGAATGTCCATGTTAATGTAAATCAATGGTTAAAAATCACAAATAATGCATATAAATGGAAACACGATTATGATTTTTTTTGTGAAAAAGTGCAACATGGTTCTACCAATTCCTTGCGCGTGGAGATCTGATTTCAATTGCAACAGCTTCCTGGTAGTGTGAGGAGTGTTTTGGAATAGCTTTGAGGCCTTGGAATGATCTCTAGCTATGAAAACAGTTTTGAGATTTTTTGTGAAAAAATGCAAATGTGTTCTTCTGTTTGAGGCGCAGCTTCTTGTCCTTATGCACTAGGTTATGTTTGCATATGTATGTAGCATGATTAGGTCAAGCAAAACAAGCCCATGATCCATGTATTCAATGCTTTTGAATTTGTGATTTTCCATGATCTTTTTCAATCCTTTTTGCCATGAAAACTTGCCTATTTGGAAGATTTGGTCTCTTTGATGTGGTACACGAAATATTTAGGCCTTAATGAGAGAATATGCTGCACAAAAAGATTTGGAAAACATGATTTGCTATTTTTGTCATATTTAATTTTAATTAAGTGAATTAATAATAATAATAATTCAAATAATTAATCAAAAATGGTAAAATAACTCCCTTGGATGTCAATGGGTCGTGCAAAGCCTTTGGGTGATGATTCATGGAAGAAATTGAGGCCCATTAGCAATTTTGAGGTATTTGAAGCAAGGTTGACTTTTCAAAATTCCCAAAAATTTCCCAACTTCCACAAGGCATATCTTGCTCAATTTTTAAGCTTTGATCATGTTCTTGGACATTTTGGAAAGGTCTTGAAGTCCTCCAACCAATGCCTTTGGTACCATGTCATTTTGATTTACCAATCTCAAGTTATGGTCTTTGACTTAAAGTGCCTTTTTGTTTACTTTTGAAAATGACCTATAATGTTGAGATTGATAACTTTTTGTGAGAGCATTTCTTGGACTTGAAGTGTGAAGATGAGTTGTAGGAAGTGTCATTCTATTCAAAATGAGATTTGGATGGAATTTTTCTGATAAACCATGTGGAAGTTATGCCCTGGTCAATTTGCAGTTGACTTTTCCAACTGTCCAACAATAGAAACTTTTGCATCTTGAGACTTTTTGAGCCATGCTTTGAGAATCATGATCAAGAATTTATCAAATGATGTTTGTGGCTTCAAAATAAGATGTTGACCAAATTTTTTGACTTTTGACTGTCAAATGACCATTTTGCCCCTGTAGTTGACTGTGAAGCAATTAGGGTTTTTGACTGTGCATTTTTGTGCTGTGAGTCTTGAAACTTGTCATGTGGATGCTTGACAATGTTTATAGGCATGTGGAACTTGTTTGGACCCTTGGAAACTTCAATTTCTTTGCCAGAACCAAAACCCTAATTTTTGACTATTAGGAGGCAATTGGACTGTGCAACCCTTGAAAGATTTTTGAAGCATGCTCTTAACAAATCTTGAAGGAAATGGGAGGGCAAATTTTGGGGTACAGCACCAATAGTTAGAGTCTTGTGTCAAGTAAAGAATATATTAGAGTTTTCCTGCACATAGAAATTTTTCAGAGCAAATATGGATATAAAAATTTTATTTAGCTCAACTTAACACAAGATATGTCATATGTTTGGATTCTATTAGGGAAACAAATATATCAAAATCATTAACCTTCCCCCTTTGTCATCAAAAAAAAGAATGTTAATAATCATTGAGATTGAATGAAAAGGATAATTAGAATACTGAAAAGAGAAATATTTTTCATTGATTAAACATGATTTTGAGAAACAAGAAACAAATAAAAACATGAAAAGAAACTACAATAATTAATCAAGGAAGAACTAAGGACAAAGGTCCATCCGCGAAATTTTCCATGAATGGAAGAACTAAGGAAGGGTTTAGTTTGTTCATTATTCACTGTGAGTAACTCTTGTATCTCTTTGTTTCTAGAGCTAGACTGTTAGTTGCGTTGTATTTGTGAATTACCTATAAGTTGTTAAGAAAGAGTGGATTCTATTTATTAGAGTGTGTCTCCTCTTTTATTGATATCATTGTAATCACAGGTTGTGTGATTGAGAGGAAGTGAGAGAGATCTCTATCTAGGAGAGTCTTAGATATAAATATTATGGGTAGACATTAGGTGCGAAGGCTGTAAGCCAAAGGTTACTTACATAGGACATCAAACTAACACTACTAAAAATATGACATTTGAGAAAAGGTATTTACATCAGATATAAAAATATATGAGGTTAACTGATCTCACCTGATCAGAATTGGACCGCCACAGCTGGTTCGAACTGGATCTGAGAGATGGGGGGGTACCTACAAGGCACTCCGATGATAAAGTAAGTGATGGAATGAGGAGACCACTTGTATATATGTGTGTTAGAGAATGAATATCTGACCCTCTAGGAATAGAGGGTATTTATATCCCCCAGCGCTGGGCCAAGGTCCCTCTATTGGGCTGGCCAAAAAAGGCCCAACAAAGGGACTGCCAGGTTCTACATGAGTAGTGAGGACCTGCACGTGGTCCCCTTCCTAGATGGTGCTATGCGAAGAATAAGGAAGAACGAAGACGCGATCTTCCAGGAGCTCCAAGGACTCTGAAGCATCCGGAGGGACTGAAAGTCTTCCCTACGGGGAGGACGCTCGAGCAAGGCTCGAGATGCGATGTTCTTGGTCGGCGCCGTGGGCAGCGGCGGGCATAGCCGTATTGGTCCTACAGCCCGTGACTGGGTATGCTCGAGGGGTCTGGTTCCCAGCACAGCTCGAGGTATGGTTCTGATTGGGCCTTACTTGTGATTTGGGCCAAGGGCAGGCCCAGTCCAGAACAGGAGCCCCCCAAGTCGTTGTTCCTGGTACAGGAGTTATGACTTGATCCCAGTTCGCTCTTTCGCGGGGACCTCGTGTCCGATGCCGGGATTTTTCGTGTCGAGGAGTGCTCGAAGCTTGCTCGCAGGGACGCGTCTGTTGCGTCTGTTGGACAAGTGGTGTAGCTCTTGGAAATCGCAACGCCGCCCTAGTGGATAGCCCGGTGCGACGTTTCATATTCCACGTCATCTCTATAAATAGGATCTCAGGGCCCATAGTTCGTTTCACCTTTTCACGCTTCTCCTATTTTCTCTGTTTTTACTGCCGCGAGTTCCCATAACGCCGTTGAGACTGTCGCGCCGTTCGTCGTTCGATAACTTACACCACCGTCGTTCTTCGCATCTTTTTCCAAGTAAGTGTCCTTTCCCTTTGATTTCCTGTGTTGCAGATATTTTTGATGACCTTTTGCTAGTAGAAACTTGTATTTGGAGATTATTCCCGATAGGTTTAAGCGCGCTAGGCGCCTGATTCATGGTCATGCCCGAGACATTCATAAGTTTAGGCATATGATTCATTATCTTGCTCGCGATACTCATGTGTTTTGGTTAGTGGAGTCATGAACTTGACCGGGGTATTCATCCTTTCGTTAGTACGTAGGCTAGTTTCCCCGCAGTGTTCTTGTACTAGGTAAGGGAAATTATAAACTTGGTCGCAAGATTTAAGATTCGCCTGGGGAACTCATGTTACGCTCGCGTCGTTCATGATTGGTGCGTGGTTGGCACCGGGGTGTTAGTGTTTGGTTGAGATCCACTTGTTTCTCATTTCTCTCGCGAATGGCTGTAGATTCGATCTGAGCGTTGCTTACTTCTCCCCGCCTTTGTGGCGGGCACGCGGATTTGCTGTCAAATTCACTGGTTTCCTGTACTTTGCAGGTAAATGGCTGACACTCTCGAGTCCTGGGGGAGTAATGACGTCGAGGATACAAGCACAGCCGAAGAGACCATTACCCTGGTTGACACCGTCGACGACCCTACGCTGGACTAGGTGGGCGCTGAGCCCCAGGGAATAGCTTCGGTGTATAGCCATCGCAGCAGACAAGCTTATACCATCGTCGAGTATGGCGGTAATCAATAAGGATTTCAACGGAACTTTAAAATAATGAGGCCAACGAGGGATGCTCGTATCTGCTCGGAATTCACCCAAGATGCGTTCCCCATGTACGAGATTGTGTTCAGGGATCTTGGTCTTTGTTTTCCCTTCAGCGACTTCCAGGTCGGGGTTTTCAACCATCTGAACCTGGCCCCCACCAAGCTTCACCCCAATGTGATTGCCTTTCTCCGGGCATTCGAGCTAACTTGTCGTTTCCTGAGAATTGGGGCGACAATTCCTCTTTTCTTCAGGGTTTTCCACCTACAACGACAATCCCGAGGAGGGAAACATAGCTGGGTATCCCTTAAGCAGTCGAAGAGACTGTTTAGGATGTACATGGACTCTGTGAGGGATTTTAAGGACAAATGGTACATACTGCAACCGTCCACCCAGACGGTCGTGGATTCTTTGTTCGAACTGGCCACTGTGGTCGACGAAGACGGGGAGCCCTGTTTGGACACCAAGGGTAATCTTGAGGTCGGGCGGATTTCCAGGTTTCCAATTCATTGGTGCTCGGTTCATTACGACCATGGTCCCGGGCATTACCATACTCCTGTTGGGGGTATGGGTGTCGAGGATGAGGAGGCTTACGGCGTCCTAAATAAGTTTGTTGATGGCTTCTTTCCTGCTCGGTGGGTCACTAGGGAAGGGGACGACATCCTTGAAGAGGACGGATACCGACGTTCGAGGCGCGCCATATTAATACCAAGGCGCTCTTCGAATGTCAATCCTATGGGCAGGTCGTAGATCTCCTAGGTTTCTTGCTTTTCTCTTATTGTTATTCCTTTTTTATTGCCCTTAGTCGTGTGTAGCTAACCCTGGTTCGCTTCATTTGTAGGTTACATGGCAGAGCAATGTGAAAGGTTTCTAAAGTTGACACAGGACAAGAAGATGAATAAGAGACGGGTGAGACCGCAGAAGGCCACGCGGATGGGCCCGCCTGCTGACTCGGGCAGAGAAGGATCCAGTGGGTCCTCGGGTTCCCCCGATGCCGAGCACCAAACTGCGCTGGTCAGTAGGAAGAGGAGCTGGCCAGAGGGTGGAGCGGAAGTGACTGATGAGCCTGTTTCTGCCCGGGCTTTTGGCTTACCACCCTGCTTTAGGGAGAAGGATTTCTTCGAGGGGTTTCCCCTGACTGTGTCCGACAACGAAGCCGATATCATTAAGCGGCTCGACAAGGAAGGTCGGAGGAAACACCTCACTGCTAGCATGGTCGGAGTGGTGAAAATGGCCGAGATGGTTGTGGTCCTTGCAGGGGAAGGATCAGATTTTACGGACCGAGTTAGGGAGATGGAATCGGAGAAGGCGGCTCTAGCGGACAAGTCTCGCAAGTTGAAGGCAGCCCTCGAACGGTCGGAGGAGATGTTCTGTGAACATGTTGACTTGTTGTCGGGGGAGAAGGAGAAGGCCGACAAGGCCCTTGAGGAGAGGGATTGCCTCCAACTCGACAAGGAATGATTGGAGAGTGACAACTAACGCTTGTCGAGGGAGATTGAGGAGCTGAAAGCTGCTATGCTTCCCACCGAGGACGAGCCAGAGGAGATAGCCGCTTTGCATACGCGCTCGGATTCTGTTGCTCGCATCCACCTCCTCGAGTCAAATTGTGTTGGCACTCTGGCTGATGGGTTCGAGACTGCGGTGAGTCAGCTTTCCGTGCTGAATCCGGGCTTGAACACCGAAGGGGTTGGAGTTTTGTCCCAGATTATCGACGGCCAGGTAGTGCCTCCTCCCGATTCTCCTGATGTGGTCGTCAACTCTTCGGGGAATGATTGATTTTGTTGTTGTTTGGGTCTGCGTGCCCGTGTTAGTTTTTGGGGTCTGCGTGCCCATGTTTTTCTTAATTTATTTGGGCCTTCGTGCCCTGGATTGTAACCTTGAACATCGTCGGCCTTCGTGGTCAGTACATCATTAATCCGTTTTATGATTTCTTTTTCGAAAGATGCTTTTGTTTGCAATTACCTGCTAGTATCTAGGTATATGCCCGATTGTTATTTTTATAACGAATATTTGATAAGGTTTGTGCTCGAGCGGAGATACTCTTTCGACCCTCGTGATGGTTCGACACATTTCGAAATGTGTCGATTGTGCGGAGTGGCGTCCGCATGTCGGGCGTATGACCCAGATCGGGGTTCGACGCTCGCGGCGTGAACTGCCCATCGTGAGCTGGGTTTTCTGCCATGTGGGTACTTTGACAGCGGAGCTCGATCGAGGTTTCCCTGCCGGGCATTAGCGTTCGACCCATTGGGTGAACGAAGGTGTGCCCTTGGTGGTTGGTAGGTCGGGCTAGTACCTTGACCCGCCTACATGATCGATACTTTCTCCTTGTCAGATAAGGGCGAATGTTCGACGGAAAAAGTCCACAGTGGTTGAGGGTTTTAGCTATAGTATTGTTTCAGCTTTGCAGCATTCTAGGGTCGTGGTAGTGGTTCTCCGTTTAACTGCTCGAGATGATATGCTCTGGTTCCTGTAGTGCCCTGGACGCGGTAAGGTCCTTCCCAGTTCGCGGCCAATTTCCCTTCGCGGGAATCTTTCTAGTTTCTCCGCAAGACTAGGCTGCCGACCTGGAACTCGCGTCTGATGACCTTGTCATCGTGACGCATGGCTAGTCGTTGTTTCAAAGTGGCCTCGTGCAGGGCTTCCCCGATTGGATTTCCTCGACCAGGTCGAGCTCATCCCTCAGGGCCTCGTCATTCATTTCTTCGTCAAGAGGCATCTCTGTCCGCCTGGAGGGTTCCCTGATCTCTACGGGGATGACGGCCTCAGTGCCATATGTTAGTCAAAATGGGGTCTCACCCGTCGTCGAGTGGGGTGTGGTGCAGTAAGCCCATAGGACGCTATGTAGTTCCTCGACCCACCCCCCTTTTGCTTCGCCTAGTCTACGCTTAAGTCCCTGTAGGATAACCCTGTTGGCGGCCTCGGCTTGCCCGTTGGTTTGGGGATGCTCGACTGAGGTGAAATGTTGTTTGGTACCGAGTTTGGCGATGAAACTTCAGAAGATTTGGTCGGTGAATTGGGTACCGTTATCTGTGACCAATGCCTGCGGGATTCCAAATCGGGCGAGGATGTTTCGTTTGTAGAAGCGAAGGATGTTATGGGAGGTGATTTTCGCAAGGGCCTCGGCCTCTATCCACTTTGTAAAGTAATCCACGGCCACAATGAGGAACTTGTTTTGGTACGTTCCTTGTACGAATGGTCCGAGGATATCCATCCCCCACCAGGAAAATGGCCACGGGGATGACAGTATACTCAACTCGTGTGGGGGAGCTAGATGCATGTCAGCGTGCTTCTGGCACTTGTCGCATCTTTTGACGTCATCTTTGGCGTCCTGTTGCATTGTCGGCCAGTAGTACCCCGCTCGTAGAGCCTTCCTTGCTAGGGACTTGCCGCCCATGTGTTGGGCGTTAATACCTTAGTGTATTTCCCATAATACCTCGGGGGTTGTGGATTCGTCGATGTGCTTCAAGAGAGGGATAGAGAATCCCCTGCGATATAGTTTGTGCTCGATCACCACGTAGGATCATGCTCGTCGTTTGGTCGCGGCTGCCTCTGTTCAGTCTGGAGGGAGTTTGCCTTTTGTCAGGAAGTTGAACACCGGGGTCATCCAGCACGAACTGTCTCCGATGGAATTCACCTCGAGCGGGATCGAGGTTTTCTCGATGCTTGGGCGGGACAGAGATTCCTGCATGACGGATTTGTTTCCGCCCTTCTTCCTTGTGCTTGCGAGCTTCGACAGTATATCGACCCTTGTGTTTTTCTCGCGCGGGACGTGTGATATCTCTGCTCGGTCGAACTTCTTCATGTACCCTTTGACTAAGTCCAGGTATTCGATAAGGCTGTTATTTTTAGCCTGATAGCTTCCTTGGACTTGAGAAGCGACAAGTTGAGAGTCTATGAAAATTTTCACTTCACGGGCACCTAGGTCCTCGGCCAATCTTAGTCATACGAGCAGGGCCTCGTACTCCGCTTGGTTGTTTGAAGTTGGGAAGGAGAGGGTGAGCGAATGCTCGATCACCACTCCTTCCTCGTTCTCTAAGAGGATTCCTGCGCCGCTTCCGGATGGACTGGACGCTCCATCGACAAAGATGATCCACTTGTGCTCTTTCCCTGCTGGAGGGTCGTGAGCGGTCATTCAGCGATGAAATCGGCCAAAGCTTGTGATTTTAGGGCTTTCATGCTCTCGTACTGAATGTCGAACTTAGAATGTTCCAAGGACCACTTCAACATTCGACCTGCCATGTCCGGTCGACCTAAGAGCTGTTTCATTGGCTGGTCAGTTCGCACTATGATTGTGTGCGCGAGGAAATAGTGTCTGAGTCTCCTCGTTGCATTGACGAGGGCTAGGGATACTTTCTCTATATGTTGGTATCTGACCTCGGGACCTTGCAGTGCTTTGCTCGTGAAATAGACGGGTTTTTGTCTGTCGGGCGTCTCGCGAATGAGGGCCGCGCTGGCGGCTTCGACCGAGACGGCCAGGTATAGGAACAATGGTTCCCCGGTGGTGAGTTGTGATAACACAGGCGGTTGGGATAGGCTTTGTTTGAGATGGAGCAACGCCTGCTCACATTACTCATTCCATTCGAAGGCTGCCTCCTTGCGAAGGAGCTTGAAGAAGGAGAGAGTGTGCTGAGCGGATCTCGCGACGAAGCGCGATAACGAGGTGAGCATGCTGTTCATGACTTGTATGGATTTTTTCTATGTGGGTGTCGGGAGGTTGGAGAAAGCTCGACATTTTTCGGGGTTGGCTTTGATTCCCCGTTCCGTCAGGTAGAAGCCGAGAAATTTTCCCGCCTTGACCCCGAATATGCACTTCTCGGGGTTAAATCTCATCTTACATTGCCTTGCTTGAGCAAAGACTTCTTTGAGGTGAGAGGCATGGTCGGTGTATGCTCGGGATTTGACGATCATGTCGTCCATATATACCTCGAGCATGTCCCTGATTTGGTTGCGGAATACTTTGTTCATCATACATTGGTATGTTGCTCCTGTGTTTTTTAGGCCAAAGGACATTACGTTGTAGTAATAGTTTCCCGAGTTGGTCATGAAAGCAGTGCAATGCTTGTTGCTTACGGCCATTGGGATTTGGTTATATCCTGAATAGGCATCCATAAACGATAGTATTTTATAACCAGCCGAGTTTTCGACCAGCATATCTATGTTGGGCAAAGGAAAAGCATCTTTCGGGCATGCCCGATTGAGATCAGTATAACTAACACACATTCACCACTTTCCATTATTTTTCTTGACAAGTACAACATTTGACAGCCAGGTGGAATACCGGGCTTCAGAAATAAAATTTGCCTCTAGGAGGTCTTTTACAGCTTTTTCAGCAGCCTCCGTTTTTTCCGGAGACTGCCTACGCCTACGTTGTACTACTGCCCTAGCGGCTGGATCTATGGTGAGGCGGTGATAGGAGACCTCGGGGTCGAGTCCGGGCATCTCCGTGGCGCTCCACACGAATAGATCTGCATTCTCGCGCAAGCAGGCTTTGATTTGCTTCCTTTCCAAGTCGGGGAGGTCGGTGCCGATCTTCACTCCTTTGCTTGTGTCCTCGCCGAGGTGGACGAGTTTGAAGTCCCCGTCCAGAATCGGTCGGAGGGGGACTTGCTCGCCACCAGGAGGCTCGTCTTGGTCGAAGCGGGTGTCCAGGGATATTGAGTCGACCTTTGGAGGAGTTTTCTGCTCTTCTACCTTGGCGGACTCTGTCCTCTAAGGCTCTGGTCGTGTCGTCGCAGCTCTCTTGGCGGGCCTAGTCCCGGTGTCGACCGTATCGCGTCCCTTGGATGCCGCATTGAAACACCTTCGGGAAGATGCCAGGTCCCCTTGGATGGTGGCGACCCGTGCCCTCTTGGTGTAAAACTTCACCTTCAGGTGGACAGTAAAGGGTATTGCGGTCAGTTCCGACATTGTCGGCCTTCCAAGAATGCAGTTGTAGAGGGAAAGGCAATCAATGACGAGGAAATGCACCTTGACCTGCCTCATTGTTGTATCCTCACCGAACGTGACCATGAGCTCGATGTATCCCCAAGGCTTAGAAGTCGAGCCATTAAAGCCCTGCAGGTCTGACCCCACGTAAGGTGAGAGGTGTGAGTCGTCGAGCTGCAGGGTACGAAATAGTTGGCTGTACATTACATCGACAGAACTCCCTTCATCGACGAGGACGCGGTGACGTCAAAGTTGGCCATCCTTGCTCTTATCAACAGAGGAATGACCGTGTTGGGGGCCCCTCCGGGGAGCTCTTAGAGATAAAAGGTGATAGGTTCTGATCTACCCTTTACCCTTTCAAAGGTCACCGTCTGAGGAGGTGCCGCGTCGACCAATTCGTCCAGCTTCCTCTTGGCTGAATTTATGGTCAGGTCGTTGAACCCTCCACCATTGATGACCGTGGCGGAGGGAAAGTGCTCCCACCTGCTGTGCATTGACAGCGGTTCTTGCATGTGTTCGGGGACGTAGAAGTCCTCGGGTCTGGTGATGGAGAAGGCGGTTTGGATGGGTACCGACTCGTTAGATGGTCGGGCATTCTCCCTTGTTTCTCTTGTCTCCCGGGCGTCGCGACAAGGAGCGTCGCTTCGCCAGTACTGGGCGAGTCTCCCCCCTTTTATGAGGGTATCGATGGCGTCCTTGAGGTGGATGCAGTCTTCATTCAGATGGCTATGACTCCTATGGTACTGATAGTATTTGCTTCTATCCACCCTGGGCTTGGCAGGAGCTGGTCGGGGGCGCTTGACACTTCCTTCTTTGAAATTTGTACTGGCGCACTCCGCCAAGATACGCTCGCGGGAAGCTGTGAGCAGAGTGTACTCTGTGAAATGCCCCGAAGGTCCCCTCTGTTCTCGTACGTCCCAGGGTTTATCGTCTTTTCTTTTCTCCCCGGTTAGTCGAGGAGGAATGGCTTCTTGGCGCGGGTTGCTGCTGGATCCGCGAGTTCTGGGGTCTCGATCTTTGTTGGCCGCTTCCCTTTCCTCGTAGTCCATGTAGGCCCTGTCATTCTCGAGGAGAGCATCAAACGTTCGGGGTGGTTCGATGCCCACTGCTTTCCTGAATTCTGTACCGGGGAGGAGGCCCCTCTCCAGCAGGTATCTCTTCATGTGGTCCGCGCAGGGGCCCTGGATGGCTTCGCGGTTGAAGCAGTTGAAGAATTCTCTCAAGGTCTCATCCTGCCTCTGGATGATGGCCTCGAGTGTTGCTTCGGTCTTTGGATGCCGCCGTGACGCAGTGAACGAGCTTATGAATTGGTTTTTCAAGTTTCTCCACGAGGTGATTGACCCCGGGGCGAGACCCTTGTACCAATCCATTGTCACTTTCCTGAGGGTCGTGGGGAACAACCGGCATTTGATTAGTCCCCCGATATTATAGTAGTGCAGCATAGCTTCGAACCCGTCTATGTGATCGTCCGGGTCGGTGACTCCATCATATTCTTTCAGGTGTGGAGGCTTCTCCATGCCCGGGGGAATGGGCGCCTCCATGATAGCTTGTGATAGGGGACCGCGGGGGTCGTCCTTATCACTTTGCTCCGGGGAGAGGTACGGGGACCTGATATATTGTCGGTCACGATGGCCCTGGTCGTACTGGACGTTCCCCGGGCGACGTGTCTGATGGTATGTTCCTCCGTGTCTGTCTCCGAGATGCCTTCGTTCTTGTCGCGAAGGGCCGTGGTCGCACCTTCCGGCTTCGATGATTGGTTCTTTATCCAAGGTGGGTCGCCGCCCTGGTGGTCGGGGCGACGGGCTTCGCGAGATGCCCCGGTCTTATCTCCGCGGGGGAGATCGGGGACGTTCCTCCGTTCTTCGAGGAGGTGGGGATTGGGGCCTCCTGTGTCTCCTCGGGGGCCTTCTGTCGTCCTCTATCACCCTCAATCTTTCCCCTTGGGTGAAGATGAGGTAGTTGGTCTGGTTGATTTCCGCGAATAGTGCTCTGGTCGTGGCGTCTGCCTTGGCAGGGACAGAGACCTCATGGAATTGGGAGGCTAGATAGTTGGGGGGAGCTGGATTGTCTTCTTCGAGCGGAGGAGGGACTGAGGAAGATGAAGCCGTAGCTCCATCCCGGTAGTTTGAGGGCCCGAGGATGATGCCCTCGGGAAGTATATTATGGACGAGGTTGCCGGTGTTATCGGGGCCACCGTTCTTGTCAGCGAGGTTGTTGTTAGCATCGACGACGCGGATGTTCTGGTCGTCCCGAGTTTGGTCAACCATGACGGTGAAAGATGGTTTTAGCTTTGGTCTTTGTAAAATTTTTAAGACGGGGAAGCTTAGTTTCCCACAGACGGCGCCACTGATCTCATCTGATCAGAATTGGACCGCCACAGCTGGTTCGAACTGGATCTGAGAGATGGAGGGGGATACCTGCAAGGCACTCCGATGATAAAGTAAGCGACGGAATGAGCAGGAAACTTGTATATATGTGTGTTAGAGAATGAATACCTGACCCTCTAGGAATATAGGGTATTTATATCCCCTAGCGCTGGGCCAAGGTCCCTCTATTGGGCTAGCCAAAAACGGCCCAACAAAGGGACTGCCAGGTTCTGCGTGAGTAGTGGGGACTTGCACGTGGTCCCCTTCCTGGATGGTGTTGTGCGAAGAATAAGGAAGAACGAAGACGCGATCTTCCCAGAGCTCCAAGGACTCCGAAGCATCCGGAGGGACTGAAAGTCTGCCCTACGGGGAGGACGCTCGAGCAAGGCTCGAGTTGCGATGTTCTTGGTCGGCGCCGTGGGCAGCGGCGGGCATAGCCGTATTGGTCCTACAGCCCGTGACTGGGTATGCTCGAGGGGTCTGGTTCCCAGCACAACTCGAGGCATGGTTTGGATTAGGCCTTACTTGTGATTTGGGCCAAGGGCAGGCCCAGTCCAGAACATTAACAATATTTATCAAAAGATTTTACACCATACATTTATTTCCAATGATCTAAAAAATATTTGATTTAGGAGATAATATAACACGATGGCAGTTTGGCAAATAAAAAGAAATTTTGTAATAAGGGATTTCACATCGGACCTAGATTTCCCCCGAAGTGAAAAGTCCAGTGATAAAGAAAATAAAAACATTGTGGCAGTTTTGTAAATAAAATGATTTTTGTTATAAAAGGCCGTTACATCGGGAAAATTTCCCAACCGATATAAAAAAACATTAAAAATGGCCGTTACATCGGGCCATAGGCCTAACCGATGTAAAAATCATGGCAGTTACATCGGGCCATAGGCCCAACCGATGTAAAAAAACATGGCCTTTTATAAAAAAAACCTAAACTATTTTCCTTGTGCCGCATTCACTCATCTTTCTCCTTCATCGTTCTCCTTGCGTCGCATTCGCTCATCTTTCTCCTTCATTGTCAACCTGCCTCTACACCATCAACCTCCTTCAACCTGCCTCCACACCGATAACCTGCCTCTGCTATTCTACTATTTCTCTTTCTTGCAATCATCCGCACTGTCAACCATCAGAACAGTTAACCTGCCTTTGCGTCTTCCTCAGTCATTCTCCTACAACCTCCGTCATTCTGTTACCTCCGCCGGAATCTCTCATTTTTTGAAACAAACATCCCTAAATCTGTGATCGTCTCCCTTAGTGTTGGTGTTTGGCATCAACATCATCGAAAATCAAGTAAGTAAGTACTCTTGTTCTTCAATTCCATAAATATGCAATTGAGATTGGTTCAAGTAGAAAAAAAATCAATTTATTTCTCATTAATATATAGAAAATGCTTAACTCTTTTATTGGCTTTAATTCTTGACGAGTGTTCAACAAATTAAAAATCATCTTAGGTCACTGTTAGATTAAAAAAACAAATTGTATAAGTTTTTTGAAATGAATTAAGTTGGAAATTTACTGTATATAATATATAAGGATAATGATTCTGGATAATAATAAGGTGCAATTTTCCTATGCAAGTGATAGATATTTAGATTATGTATAGCTCATAGTTTCTACCAAATTATAAAATGATAAATTTAATGTGTGGAAAATTTACCTACTTAAATCATGTGACATATAATAAAGATTAGTTTTTAATTTGATGAAAATGTGAAGAGAAGAATCATGTTTATCGACAATAATGAAGGGATATTTAAAGGTTTGGAAAATTGTTTGATGCAAAGTAAATATGGTTAAGAGTTTGTCAGTAGTTATGTCTTATATTTTTGAATTGCAAAGAGAAATTTTAATTACTCTTGGTTAACTGTTAGAAAAGAATTATTCTAAAAGAACCTTTCTGAATCAATGAGACTTTTAAAATTGGTATCAATTTCTATATCATAAATAGGTAATCTTAGGGCTTCCGGGTTACTAATAACATGATAAATATTGGTTTAAATGTTACTTATTTTTTCATATTTTTTTAATGAGATTATAAAGTACGAATATTCTTAGAGATTGAATGATGAAGGAAAGCACGAACATATTATTAGAGTTTATGAATTAGTGTATTCTATTGAACTACATATTATTAGAGTTTAACAAGTAAAGAATGTTAAAAAATACGAATTATTAAAAAAGTATATTAAAAATAAAAATTTCTAATGATTTTACTATGTATGCAAATGAATTGATATCAACAGTGGTGTAAGAATATATGAATTGGAGTTAAACTGGTTGATCTTAGCAAGTTAGTTTATTCGAACTAACCTTTTATCATGGCATCTCAAGCAAAACAAGTGTTTTATGTCACAAATCCTTCTAATAAAAGGTAGTAAGCAGTTTTACAAAGAAATGTGCATGATAGTGATGAAAATCAAGATGCGAATCTTGATATTTCTGAAACTCCTACTTTCTCAACAAATGTGTCAACCTTCATTGAAGAAAATTAAAGGGGATGATGTGTATGTTGTTCGCATAGATCATGAAGAAGGGATATGGGAGGACTAGTAAGGTTTTTTTTTATAAGTTAATTCGACATTACTTTTATTTCTATTTTTTTATTTTGTGCTTAATTTGATGTCTAATTGTTTTAATTTTATGCTTAATTTGATTTCCAATTATTTTTATTTTGTGTAAACAAATACGTGGGTGATTCAATCGAAAATCCTTCTTCATCTAGTAACCCTAAGAAAAGAAGAGTTAGAGGTCCCACTTTGATGGCAAAAATTGACAAAGTTTATCAAACGAGTGAAAAGATAAAGGTCGAGTTTGATCCAAGAACCTATGAATGTACTTGTGTTGGTAAAAGTTGGTTGAAGAGCGTAAGGCGTTGCAACAATCTTTAATGGAGACACTTAGGTCTATCGGTTTATCGTAAAGCACATGTGATAATAAATGCATTGAAAAATGGAAGTTGTCGATGGAAGCGGAAAATGAAGTTGTTCAGCAGCAAAAGGAAGCACAAAAGACCCGGAAGTTGATGATGTTCAGAAATTGTTACTCATGGTTCTGAAAATGGATGACACACATTTGGAAATGTAATTAAGTCATTGTGTGAGTGTCACTAATTTCTATATGTCAGATAAATGTATTAGAGAGTTGATGATGGGTTTTCATTGGCTTGACGTGTCTACGTTGCAAGTTTGGTGCATGTAAGTACATTTTCTTTTTTTTATTACTGTCAATATCTATTAATATATTATATCTCTCATCACTTTAATTCTAATGTTAATTTTAAAATTATTCAGATATATTTATCGCGTATGTATTGATAATTCCATATCATAAGTATATGGATTATGGACCTTGCTAGGTGTATGTATGTTGATAATATGCCGAAATCTGAAGCAGATGTTAAAAAATACATACTAGATAAGTTACGTGACGAAAACAGAGTGTGTCACTTACTACCATTAGTTCATGGGTAAGTTTTTATGAAATTCTGTTTTTAATTTTTTTAATTTTGATAACATAGATATTTTATGTAACTTTTATGTTTTCACATATACGTACATATCTCATTGGCAATTAATAGTCATTTGTCCAAGAGACAATATTATGGTCGTCTTTTGTTCACTTCATCGGAAAATTGATCAAATCACGAAGAAAATTGTTACAAAGTAAGTTTGTCTTTTATGTGACTTTTGTTATAATATATTATATATCCTATATACATAAATTGTTACAAAAGTAATTTCATATTTATGTGGTTTTATATGAATTTTTTTTCTTATGAATTAGTGCTTTTGGGGTTCATCAAATGGAAAATGGAAATAGAAAAAAGGCTACATAGATTCATCCCAATGTAAGCGTGATGTAAATTATAATTCTATATTTAATTTTATGATAATTATTCACTAATTATATCATTCATTTGTAGACAAGGCTACAACATAACTCTAATGATTGTGGATACTATGTGATGAAAAATATGTTAGATATTGTCTCGGCCAATATAACCGAGTCTCGAATGCAGGTAATAAAAAAAATTTTACTTTGTTATTTACTTTGCATTTTGCAACATAATGTAAATTTTCAAAGAATAACTCTATATTTTTATTTACGTATTGTAGGTATTTGATGATCCAACAGAATTAACACAAGACGATTTGTATGATTTGCGACTCTGTTGGGAAAATGTTTCTTTGAGTTATATAAAAATTAAGCTTTATCTAGTGAGTTATATAGAATTGTCTATATATCTGATTTAAGTTTCTTGATTTTGGTGTTGTCTGGTGATGTTAATTGGTGTTATTATTTATTGTCAGCAAATATGATTTTGGTGTTTTCTACTGAAGCTACAACTCATCTTCTTGTGAATTGCATGTTAGTATTTCAAGTGTGGAAAATGACTTATAAATGGTTGTGCAATACGGTGGCAGAACCGACTGTTTAATACTAGTTTTGTGTTTATGTTTGCAAATGTTGTGGTAAGCAAGAGTCGCCACCGACTTTTATTTTATCCAACAAAGGAAACGGTGAAAAGAACATAAAAAGATCTTTTCGAGAATTTTCTAAGTAAGGGGGGGTAAAGGGAAGGTGTTAGCACCATTTTCATCCGTAGTTTTCTACAGGCTCTTAGAGGTTTGCTCATTTCAAAATACCTTTCTTCTATGTGTGTTTGAAAATGTTTTGAAAAGGTCTTAGTGCGGTGATTCTCTTTATAATAACTCTTGTATCAGTCCTCAAGAGTGTTGACAAAGCGAATGTTTTTGAAAGTGTTTTGAAATATTTTGTGTAAGTGCAAAAAGTTTGTTTTTGAGCAAGCATTTAAGAATTGTCTACTTATACTCGAAAAAAGGTTTGTTATTTTCCTCTTTATCCTTTAGATAGTGCTATCCTACTATTAGTGAGTAGGTAGCCCTATCGTTGGATGTATGAGGGATATCGGGGACATTACGGTCACGAAGGCAACTTGGCAGGAAATTTTAGTAACTGACCTAAAGTTTCTAAGATCACTTTTAACCGAGGCAACGTCGAAAGGGTCACTGAGGGACTTGTGATCTTTCAAACTAGAGGACAGCCACTAAAACTTCTCACATTTTGAGAATTGTGACCGTTTTTCAAAGGCAATCAAAGTGGGATACCCTATAGGTGCGCATGTCCAATTGTGTTTAGTTCAAATATTTATCTTGTGCATTTAGGTTTGCTAACGTTTTTTGTTTTCAGTCTTGTCATGCAATCCTAGTTACTAGCAGTTATATTGTACAGAAAAATGTAAAGTCCGAAGATAAAACCCTACGATATTGCATGGCTTCATGGAGGGGGTTTACAATGTACAAAAATTGGGAGAAGAAAAAAATAAAGAAAGCGATAAAAATCCTAATTAGTTTATTACATCCAGTATACAGGTACAATAATGAATAGAAATTGCAAAAATAAATAATGCGCGCGGAAGTTGAAAATACGTCTAACAACCTAGTAAGAAAAACTTTTTTCTTACTTTTTTATTTAAGAAAGTAAATAATCTAAAAATCTATTTAGAAAATAAAATTAATCAAGAAAAATAGTCTAAATTCTTTTTTAGTTTTTTTTATTATTTAAAGAAAATAATTAAACATAAATTAAGTCATAAGTTCTAATTTATTTTTAATTAAAGAAAAATAGTTAAAATAGTTATTAATTAATTCACAAAATTAATTTAATTAAAAAACTAAAACTATATTTTTTGTGATTTTATTATTTCATTATACTAATTAAATAAATGAAGAAAACAAATTAAAATAAAAAATATATATAAATCAAAGTGACAAAAACAATGCGAAATGGGCCAGGATAATTAGAAATTGGGGGGGGGGGGGGGTGCTGAAATTGAATTTTGCTAGGCCCAAGTGAATGTTAAGTCCAAGCCATGCTGGATCAGGTGAGATGAGGCCTTCAGGGCGCATGGTGGATCTCAAATTGAAGCCTTTAGATCTAGACCCCTTATGATTTGAAGGCTAGATCTGATGGTGTTTGGTACACTTCTGGCGATGTAATGCATCGAATCTGCATGAAACAAGTTAGAAAATATAAAAATGGAGCTTACTGAGGTGTTTTGTGATGTTTCAAGGCTTGGTAATGATTGCAAAAGCTCCAGGGAGCCTCCAAGAATGTATTTGAATCTTTTGTTTGGACTAAGGAAGGCTGGAACCTAAAATGCGAATTTTACAACTTTGATATTTTTTGCAAAATTTGTAGAGCTTTTCCAGGCTGTATATCCCGTGTCTTGAAGCTTTCTATTGTGTCCTTTATATAGAGAGGAGGGAGGAGACAAGAGAACAAAGGTAATAACAACCATAAACATGTGTTTTTAAAGTCATGAATGATGTTTTGTAACTTTGCCAAAGACATGGAATTTTGTCCTTTTTGAATTTGAATAAATGTGGACATTGCTTGCACGAAATGTTATGGGCCTAGGTTGTCCAAAACATCAACCCAAAGCTCAAAGCTTATTTCTAATTATTTTATACATTTTGTTTTATATTTATTTGAAATAAATTAAAATAAATATGAACAAAATAGTTAGCAAATGCAAGGCTTTGCAAGAATAATTTTAGAGGTCCTCTATAGGCTTAGGAAGATGTTTGAAGTCCAATAAATTATGCCATTGACCTAAAACTTAAAGTTTGCTTAATGCATAATTCTTGAAAATTCCCAAAATTTCCCAACTTACGTAAGCCATAACTTGCTCGATTTTTATCTCATGGTGATGATCTTATACTTTTTGGATAGCCCAAGATGTATACTTAAATCGCTCTTTTGATCAATTTTGTATTTGAAGATTTTATCTTGATGTAAATGGCCTTGACAAAAAGTGCCTTCTGTTGACTTTCTGAAAATGACCTGTAATGTATAAGCTTGTATCTTTCAAATGGTGCATTTCTTGGATTTAAGGGATGAAGAGAAGTTGTAGGGAATTGGATTCTCTTAAAAATGAGCTTTGCTTGGGGAAAAATGGATGAAGTATGAGAAAGCTATGCCTGGTCAAAGTTTGGTTGACTTTTCCTATAGAAACCCTAATTAGTAATTCTTGACTTTTGATGAATTAGGAGCATTTATTGAGGGATAATGATCAACCCTTGATCAAATGATGGATATCACTTCAAAATGTTGATGTTGACCAAAAATCTTGAAGTTTAATTATATATAGACTATAGTTGACTTTTGACCTAGTACAATTGATTTTCAAGCATTAGAGCAATTGACTGAGCAAACTTATAGTGCAAGGTATGAAATTTGTCAGGATAATCTTGAAGACATATTAGGACCATGGAAGACATTTGAAACCTTTGGATCTCACACATCTTGGTGAAAAATGAAACCCTAGTTGGAAGGCCAATGCTTAGGAGGAGAATTTGTCTGGTCAATTCTTAGTCAACCTTGAGCAATTGAGGACCTCTAGTAGTATGTCTTGTGTGAAAATGGGAGGGAAAATTTTGGGGTACAACAGCTGCCCCTGTTCAATCTTCTTAAACCTGGGGATTTAGATTAGCTTGTCTGCCTTTCGTGATCTGAAGGTGGAAGATGATTGAACACTAGAGTGTCCAGAAATTTGCACTCGCATGAAGTAATATTGATGGTTGATGACGTTGGGAATGGGCTTACAGATGCCATTTGGAGAAAATGACTGAAAGTCATAGAAGATGGGCTTAAAGACGTCATCCATAGAATATGACGAAGAGTCGTCGGAGATGGGCTTAAAGATTCCATCCAGAGTAGATGCTAACTTCACAAGAGGTCTCTTTGTGGGGATTCTTGTTCCTGTTGTCTGAGGAGGGGTCCACTGGGGGATGTTGATTTATGTTGTTTTCCTGTTTGAGGAAAACTCTATGGGGAATAAAGCCTAGGAACTTCAGTTGTCCATGGCTCTACTGAGGGGTTATCTCTGGATTGGAGAGATGAAAGTTTGATGTTTTCTGGTTGAAATCCAAGCTTCGCAGTAATTTGCTGGGGAGAATGAAATTAACTTCTATCTGGAAATGTATCAGAAGAAACCTGTGTAGGGCTGTTTTAGGATGAGTCCGGGTAAGACTTCATCTGGAAGTGTGTGAGAAGGAACTTGGGTAGGGCAGCTTCAGGATGAGTCCGGGTAAAACTGCATCTGTAAATTGTAAGAAGGAACCTGGGTAGGGTTGCCTCAGGATGAGTCCTTGTAAAACTGTATCTGGAAATTGTAAGAAGGAATCTGGGCAGGGTTGACTCAGGATGAGTCCGTGTAAAACTGCATCTGGAAATTCAAGAGAAGGATCATGGGTGGGGTTGCCTCAGGATGAGTATGTGTAAAACTGCATCTGGAGATTGTGAGAAGGAACCTGGGTGGGGCTGCTTCAGGATGAGTCCGTGTAAAATTGCATCTGGAAATTCAAGAGAAGGAACCTGGGTAGGGTTGCCTCAGGATGAGTCCGTGTAAAACCGCATCTGGAAATTCAAGAGAAGGAACCTGGGTAAGGTTACCTCGGGATGAGTCCGTGTAAAACTGCATCTGGAAATTCAAGAGAAGGAACCTGGGTAGCGTTGCCTCAGGATGAGTCCGTGTAAAACTGCATTTGGAGATTGTGAGAAGGAACCTGGGTAGGGTTGCTTCAGGATGAGTCCGTGTAAAACTTCAAAAGGAGGGAGAAGGAACCCGTGTAAGATTGCTTCATGAAGAGCCCGCATAAAGCTGTATTTGGAAGTCAGAAGAAACCCGTGTAAGATTGCTTCATGAAGAGCTCGTATAAAGCTGTATTTGGAAGTCATAAGAAACCCGTGTAAGATTGCTTCATGATGAGCCCGTGTAAAGCTGTATTTGGAAGTCAGAAGAAACCCGTGTAAGATTACTTCATGTTGAGCCCGTGTAAAGTTGTATTTGGAAGTCACAAAAAACCCGTATAAGATTGCTTCATGATGAGCCTATGTAAAGTTGTATTTGGTTGCACAGATAATTACTCTATTTTATTTCAGGAGCTAATCCTGGACCTGTTGAAAATTGTTGATGATAAATATCTGTTGATTGATCTTTCCTGAAAAGGTAAAGCAGTAGCTGTATGCAATGTCATGATGTATGAAATGCATTGTGTAATGGTGTTCTCGAAATAAATGAGATTAGGATGTATGCATTTGTACTGCAGATGCTATGACGTTTGTAGAATGATGTATGAATGGAATATGTGAATGTATCAGTTGTTCTATTGCAGCACTATTGAATTAGGGAAAATAAATCCCTGATTGCAGTTGGCGATGAAGAATGTAGGTCTTCAGATTTTATTGAAGTTGAACTGCTGGGAGATGATCTTCCATTGTTAGAGAAATAAACTCTGTTGGGGAAGGAAAGCTCTCTACACTGCCTGAGGATTTTGTGAAATCCTATTAGGGAATCCTGAGAAGTTTGACGACTTTACTGGGGAAAACCTGATGTTGGAGCAGTAATTGGAAATTCCTGTTCTGCCGGGGATACAAGAACACCTGACATCACTAGGTTGTAAGCTGAGGATATGGTGGTGACTTTTTAGTAAGATGCCTCTGCCTCTGTACCTGCTGGAGAAAGTACTTGCAGAGACTTTGTGGATGGTTTGAGTGTCATCCCAACTCTTGGGGTGCTTGGTAAATGTTGATCAGGATGATAAGTCTTCTACAGATAAACAAATGACAAGATGACGGGACATAGTCGTCCATTTTTAATCCCTAACTTTTTCCTGGACCGCCCTTTCGGGTTTTCAGTCCACCGGGATACCCTTTTTTGCTCAAGCCGCCTTTTCAGGTTTTTGACTTGCCAAGTGTACAATTTTTTGTATATATCCCTAATTTTTGCCCGAACTCTTTTGGTTTACCGGGATGCCCTTAATTTTTGCCCAGGCCTGTCAACCTAGCGGGTCTTTTCATGCGTAGTATTTTCTGACTATGTCTGTGCTCATAGGATGTGGAGAGTTGTCACCGTATATGATAACAAGTGTTGTAGAAATGCCAGAAAATGTTTATGTGATTGCATGTGCCCTTTCATACGTGGAAGCCTGTGTAGGGCTACTTCAGGATGAATCTGGTGCACCTGATGTTTGATCAAGTTTCTGATAGTCTTGAATTTCATAGGTATATTTTCTAAGAACTGTCATGGAAGGATTCGAAGACATGATACTGACACCATCTGATACTACTGGCACAAACAAGAAATTTCATGGTACCAAAGGTTCAAATTTCACAGTGATTTTTGTCGGAATCCCCGATCAATGTAACAGGCCCCGAGTGATTCAAATGGAGATCTGCCCCTGGCTATTCATCACTTTTGAGAGATTCTTTGCATATTGGCTTGACTTCCCCAGATTAACTAGACACCATATCATGCCCCTTGATTATGAAAGGCCTGTTATTGGGAATGTTTTTTCTGTCTGAGGTGATTCTGTCCATTGAGAGGATCTTTGTTCATTGAATATTTGTTGTGTGAATTTCTCCGATGTTTGAACAATTAACCATATGAAAACAATGTCATTTAAAGAATGCAAAGCTTATGTCTGTCTTGAAATTTTTTGAAAATGCATTTTTTGTAGTAAAACAAAATTTGCAAGAATGTGATATTAACTCATGATTTATAGAAAACCTTACAGGAGTCAGGATATCTTTGTAACAGTATGCTCTCTAACTAACCCATGCTTCAACTAGGAATTGTAAGGGTTGTAACGTGGCCTGGTTCACGGTTTAATAAACAAAGGATAAAGTCTCAAAATTTATTTGAACCCACCCGTTCTTCGTGATGTTCTTCAGTCCTATGCTCAGATAATTGTGCATTTCGAATCCCAGTGGAGTTCTGGAATGTTGGCCCAGATATTCCGGTGATGGTTCAGAAATTGAACGTTTGTTTGAGAAGACAGTTATTTTTGTGACCTTTTCTTTTTGTTGAGGATTTGTAGAACCTCTTTCTCTTTTTATTTTTCTATCCTTGTCTTTCGCCTGAACTATTTCTTTTGTGATTACAGCCAGCGGGATGCCCCAGTTTTTTTCTTAAGTTTCCTTCATAGGTTTTGACTTGATGGACTTTTATTTTGAGAGATAATGACTTCATGTTCTTAATAATTATGTGGAACCATCACCATCTTTTGGAGAGCATCTTCTACACTATTTGTTGTGTATGAAGGGAAAGCTTGCAACTGAATGCACATCTGAATTAACTGAGAAAACTACCCTGCCTCAGGTTATGATTAAGGGTTTTAATTTGTGTGAAAAGAAAACTCCTACTTCTTAGGCTCAAAGGGGTTGACTAGATATTATCTTCCTTATAACTCCACTATTTAAGATTTGAAACATCGCTTATACATCGTCAGCGGGGTCTGTTCAAGAGCATACTGTAGAGATTGTGGTGTCGTTCTCGTTATCCTCCCTCTAAAGGCTTGGAGCTTTTAATCAAGAGTTGAATATCACAAAAAGGAAGTAAGAAATTAGTTTAAGCATAATGAAAACAAATTAATTTAAGACAAACATGTGCAATGCATTAATGAAATAACAAAGTTTGACATGACAATAATTGTTTGAACAAACAAAGAAAATATAACTTGAGAATTCAAATGAACAAAAATGCTCTCAATCCTGGCCATGATTTGGCATGGGAGAAGTGATCATGTTGGGAGTCTCAGGAGGGTCGAACTCAATCTCCTTGGCGTTAATCATATTTTGAATCTTGTATTTTAGTG
Organism: Vicia faba; assembly: GCA_948472305.1. Classification (NCBI taxonomy): domain Eukaryota; kingdom Viridiplantae; phylum Streptophyta; class Magnoliopsida; order Fabales; family Fabaceae; genus Vicia; species Vicia faba. Next base: position 361,558,508 of record OX451735.1, read on the forward strand.
CCCAACAATCATTAGTATCGTGCCCGGGAATTCCAGAATGATAGGCACACCTTGCATTAGGATTGTAGTTAGGAGAAGAATTCTCAGGGTTTGGATAAGGTCCTATCAACGTAATCAAATTCATCCTCAACATATATTGTAATTCTTGAGACAGTGGCATGTTGATCTTGGTAAACTGTCTCTTAGGATCGTCTTGCCTTTGCTGATTACCCCGTTGTTATGGTCGTTGCATGCATGACAAATTAGAGACCAGCACTGCCCCTACAGATTGGTGGTATTCTGCCTTATTACGACCCTTCTGGCCATACACAACATTGGCTTCCCTCTTACCAGCAAATGGCTTCTTCTCAGCATTAGAAGATGCATCCATCGGGATCTTCCCACTCTTGATACCACTTTCGATCCTTTCTCCAGTCAAAACCATCTTTGTGAACCCGGATGAGGAACTCCCAATCAGCACATTAAAGAAAGGGAATGTCAGAGTGCCCATGAACATGTCGACCATTTCCCGATCATTCATAGGAGGTTTTACGTTGCCATCTAGATCCCTCCATTTTGGACATATTCCTTAAAGCCTTCGCTAGAATCCATAGACATGCTTTGAAGTTGTGTACGAGTTAGAGCGAGGTCAGTATTGTATTGGTACTACTTGTAGAAAGCAACAACCAAGTCTTCCCAGGTATGAATGTCTATTCTTTATAGCTTATAGAACCACTCCAATTGCGTGCCAGCTAAACTTTCTTAGAAGAAATGGATCCATAACTTCCGGTCAGCAGTGTGAGGCTGGATCTTCCTGACATATGACCTTAAGTGTAGCTTAGGGCAGGAGACACCGTCATACTTATAAAATGTGGGAACCTTGAACTTTGGTGGGATGACCACTCCAGGAACCATCCCTAACTCTTCAAAGTCCAAGCCAGGTACCTTCTGAATCTCCATAACATTAAGATGATCCTTCATCTGTTTTTATTTATCGTTAGCAGAAGGATATTGTTCCTCAGAGTAATCAGCTTCTTCTTCATCAGCCTCAGGGTTATTGTATTCTTCATGATTATCCCTTTCGTTTGATGGAGTTATGATATCTAGATCTCATTTAACCGGTCCTTTGAGTCTTCTTCCCATATTCAAGATGCCAGTCGGTTTCTTTGCCTTCTTCTTCTTCTTCTCTTTGATGATGAGAGCTTTCAGTTCTTCCTGCCCCTGGGCCAAAGCCATGAACATTTGTTGGAACTGAGCATTTTGAGCTTGAAGGTCTTTTACTGTTTGTTCAAGGGCCATTTCTTTTGCTGAAATAAACAGCGAAAAGATGAGAAACTTATACTGGAAGACCTGTTATGAAATGGCATGCATGCAATGTTCTCAAGGATCTCACGGGGTAAACAGGAAAATGTCAGAAGTTGAAATTTGCAGCTTTGATTGAAGAAATTTGTATCATTGAGTGTCCTTCTACGAGAGTCAAGCTCACCATATCAAGTGGGTGATAGCCCCTGACTCAAGTTGTTGAGTTTTGATCTTTTGACGGTATTGGCTAGAGGAAAATAAATCCCCTTGCCCCTTGCTAGACGTCTGATTTATCATAACCTGCATCACAAACCCTTGAGATCCTTGAAATGGTTAAGAAAATGTTGTGGCATGATGTTATGATGTGTATGTTGTGCGTTAAGAAAAAGTGTAAGGTGATGAAGAAAAGTGAGTCTAAGAAGTCCAGGTTACTGGATAATGACTGTAAATAAATCCTGCAAGGAGATCATGTTGTTAGATTAAAACCCTGCAAGTAGCTCAAGTTGAAAGCAAACAAATCACACAGGCAACCTTAAGTTTAGGCTTGCATGGGGTTTGTAGGTAAGTAACCTCTTTAAATTTAGTTGGCTCAACCTATCCTAGTAATAGTAACCAGGTCCTAAGGGATCTCAATATCACTGATCTTTCCCACAAGTTTCATTCCGATCGACAAATGACTTTCCACTAAACAAAACTCGGGAGTTAAACCTCAATGAGTGTAGTATCGAGTATCAACCGACTTAGGACTACACCAAAGACGGCTACCTCACTACTTCCTAATGGCCAAGTTGGTCAATTAAAGGTTTTAAGGTCAGTTGATGCTTTATGACACCATGCAGCGACCCTGTATTCTCCTTGATTACTCAAGGGCTACCGATACCAACCAAAGTGTCACATCAACATAGCTATCGCTTCAACCGTGTCGGTATACCCCGCACAGTTTCTACGATCTGTTGCTACTTACCTAAAAGGTGCCCCAGATTCGGGTGTAGGATATATAGTAACGCAAAAAAAGCCCTCAAAAGTAGAGCAATAAAAGCATACAAAGCAGTTAAATAATGAACTAACTCTAAGGTAACCCCACTTTTTGTATTCCCCAGCAGAGTCACCAGTTCTGTAATATGGTGGCAGAACCGACTGTTTAATACTGATTTTGCGTTTGTGTTCACAAATGTTGCGGTAAGCAAGAGTCACCACCGACTTTTCTTTTATCTAATAAAGGAAAGGGTGAAAAGAACATAAAAATACATTTTCGAGAATTTTCTGAGTAAGGGGGGGTAGATTATGGAAAGGGAAGGTGTTAGAACCCTTTCCATCCGTAGTTTTCTACGGGATCTTAGAGGTTTGCTCATTTTGAAATACCTTTGTGCTTTGTGTGTTTGAAAATGTTTTGAAAAGCCTTAGTGCGGCGATTCGCTTTATGATAACTCTTGTATCAATCCTCAAGAGTGTTGACAAAGCGAATATTTTTGAAAGTGTTTTGAAATGTTTTGTGTAAGTGCAAAAAGTTTATTTTTGAGCAAGCATTTAAGAACTGTCTACTTATACTCGAAAAAAGGTTCGTTCTTTTCCTCCTTATCCTTTAGACAATGCTATCCTACTATTAGTGAGTAGGTAAACCTATTGTTGGATGTATGAGGGACATCGAAGGGACATTACGGTCACGAAGGAAACTTGGCAGGAAATTTTAGTAACTGTCCTAAAGTTTCTAAGATCACTTTTAATCGAGGCAACGTCGAAAGGATCATTAAGGGACTTGTGATTTTCAAACTAGAGGACAGCCACTAAAACTTCTCATGTTTCAGGAATTGTGACCGTTTTCCAAAGGCAACCGAAGTGGGATACCCTAGAGGTGTGCATATACAATTGTGTTTAGTTCAAATATTAATCTTGCGCATTTAGGTTTGCTAACGTTTTTTGTTTTCAGTCTTGCCATGCAATCCTAGTTACTAGCAGTTATATTGTACAAAAAAATGTAAAGTGCAAAGATAAAACCCTACGCTATTACATGGCTTCAGGGATGGGGTTTACAATGTACAAAAATTGGGGGAAGAAAAAAATAAAGAAAGCGGTAAAAATCCTAATTAGTTTATTACATCCAATATACAGGTACAATAATGAATAGAAATTTCAAAAATAAATAATGCACGCGGAAGTTGAAAATACGTCTAACAACTTAGTAAGAAAATCTTTTTGCTTATTTTTTTATTTAAGAAAGTAAATAACCTAAAAATATATTTAGAAAATAAAATTAATCAAGAAAAATAGTCTAAATTCTTTTTTAGTTTTTTTTATTATTTAAATAAAATAATTAAACATAAATTAAGTCCTAAGTTCTAATTTATTTTTAATTAAAGAAAAATACTTAAAATAGTTATTAATTAAGTCACGAAATTAATTTAATTAAAAAACTAAAACTATATTTTTTGTGATTTTATTATTACATTATACTAATTAAATAAATGAAGAAAACAAATTAAAATAAAAAATATATATAAAGCAAAGTGACAAAAACAATGCGAAATGGGCCAGGATAATTAGAAATTGGGGGGGGGGGGTGCTGAAATTGAATTTTGCTAGGCTCAAGTGAATGTTAAGCCCAGGCCATGCTGGATCAGGTGAGATGAGGCCTTGAGGGTGCATGGTGGATCTCAAATTGAAGCCTTTAGATCTAGACCCCTTATGATTTGAAGGCTAGATCTGATGGTTTGGTACACTTCTGGCCATGTAATGCATCGAATCTGCATGAAACAAGTTAGAAAAATATAAAAATGGAGATCACTGAGGCGCTTTGTGATGTTTCATGGGTTTATAATGATTGAAAAAGCTTCAGGGAGCCTCCAAGAATGTATTTAGATCTTTTGTTTGGACTAAGGAAGGTTGGAACCTAAAATGCAAATTTTACAATTTTGATATTTTTTGCAAAATTTGTAGAGCTTTTCCAGGCTGTATATCCTGTGCCTTGAAGCTTTCTAATGTGTCCTTTATATATAGAGGAGGGAGGAGACAAGATAACAAAGGTAGTAACAACCATAAACATGTGTTTTTAAAACCATGAATGATGTTTTGTAACTTTGCCAAATACATGGAATCTTGTCCTTTTTGAATTTGAATGAATGTGGACATTTCTTGCATGAAATTTTATGGGCCTAAACTGTCCAAAACATCAACCCAAAGCTCAAAGCCCATTTCCAATTATTTTATACATTTTATTTTATATTTATTTGAAATAAATTAAAATAAATATGAATAAAATAGTTAGCAAATGCAAGGCATGGAAATAATAATTTTAGAGGTCCTCTATAGGCTTAGGAAGATGTTTTAAGTCCAATAAATTAAGCCATTTACCTAAAACTTCAGGTTTGCTCAATGAATAATTCTTGAAAATTCCCAAATTTTCCCAACTTGGGCAACCCATAACTTGCTAAATTTTCATCTCATGATGATAATCTCTGACTTTTTGGATAGCCCAAGATGTGTACTTCAATCCCTCATTTGATTAATTTTGCATTTGAAGATTTTATCTTGATGTAAATGGTCTTGACAAAAAGTGCCTTTTGTTGACTTTCTGAAAATCACCTGTAATGTATAAGCTTGTGTCTTTCAAATGGTGCATTTCTTGGACTTGAGTGCTAAAGAGAAGTTGTAGGGAACTGGATTCTCTTCAAAATGAGTTTTGGTTGGGAAAAAATGGATGAAGTATGAGAAAGTTATGCCTGGTCAAAGTTTGGTTGACTTTTCCTATAGAAACCCTAATTAGCAATTCTTGACTTTTGATGAATTAGGAGCATTTCTTGAGGGATCATGATCAACCCTTGATCAAATGATGGATATCACTTTAAAATGTTTATGTTGACCAAAAATATTGAAGTTTGACTGTATATAGACCATAGTTGACTTTTGACCTACTACAATTGATTTTCAAGCATTTGCGCAATTGACTGAGCAAACTTGTAGTGCAAGGTATGAAATGTGTCATAGATAATATTTAAGACATATTAGGTCCATGGAAGACATTTGAGACCTTTGGAGCTCACACATCTTGGTGAAAAATGAAACCCTAGTTGGAAGGCCAATGCTTAGGAGGAGAATTTGTCTGATCAATTCTTGGTCAACCTTGAGCAATTGAGGACTTCTAGGAGTATGTCTTGTGTGAAAATGGGTGGGAAAATTTTGGGGTACAACAGGTTGGATATTTTTGTATAATTTCACTAGTTTTGTTGTTGTAGTAGTCCACCATGTGTAAACTTCCTTATAATTATGTACACCTGTGTGTATCCTAGATTAGTATTTTTCTAAATCAGTTGCTCATTTTGAAGAATATATATGTGCATCCTAGCTATTTGGTGCAATGAAATTATCCTTCACTGGTTAGAAAAATATGAAAATAGCGACCTAAATGTGGTATGTGTAATGTGGTAACAATATGAAAAATAGCTACCTAAATATGGTCTGTGTGATGTTAGAAAAATAGGAAAAATTAGGTACCAAAAATTACAAGAAATCCACCTCGATTCTGCTAAATAAAGAAAAATATATAACATTGAGCCATTGAGGCAACCGATGTTAAAACCTATATATTACATCGGGCCATTGTGGCAACCGATGTTAAACACCATATATTACATTGGGCCAGCTAGGCAATCGATGTAAAATGTTGCATATATATATATATATATATATATATATATATATATATATATATATATATATATATATATATATATATATATATATATATATATAGTATTTTTTTTCACATCTGACCTAACATCCAACCAATGTGGTAGGTGGATTTTTCACATCGAGCTGTTGCCCGATGTAAAATGTCTTTGGTTTACTAAATCTCTTGGATTTACATTAGACCCAGACCCGATATAAAATGTATTTTTTTCCCGATGTTAAAAGTCTTTCTTGCACTAGTGTAATATTATTATAGTGGATTTCCATCTTGCTTGGATACCCCCAAATATAGGTGAAGTTGTACTGAACTGGGTTAACAACTTCCTTGTGTTATTTACTTCCTACAATTTACTTTAACATTGTTATTTGTGTTGTTATGATGTCCTGGCTTTGCATTCGACATTCTGGTGTCCTGACATCGTATACGACATCTGTTCTACAAGTGCCAAAATTTCAAATCTCATAAGTATATGTATGCTCACATCACAGCTAATAGAAAAAGGACTAGACTAGTATTGAAGTGCTTCTTGCTCTTCGAATCTTGAGCGGGTTCAAGCTTCCCAAGCTCTATGTTGTTGGGCAACTCTGTAATTGTCTTACCACTTTATTGGTTTACTATATTTGAGTATTTGGAGTACTTGGGGATTATATTATGCGAAGAGGATTTTTTCTTATGGGCTAGGTGAATATTGCAGACCAACGGATCTAGTGGTCTATAATTGTTTGGACTTGGTAAAGGTTATCATAACACCTATAGTAGGACAAATGAATTATCACGGTGCCTGCAGACTAATTTACAATGTTTTTCGTTGCTGAAGTTCTTCAAGCAATCCAAGTGGATTGGCCAAGCTCTTCTTCGATTAATGATACCTCGATCTTGAAACCTTCATAGTATCTTTGTAATAGGCGCTTCTATTATATAAGGAATTTGTGGCTATCTTCAAACCCGTGGAAGTATACAATGACAATTTATGGACACTCATGCCTGATCGTGCAACTGCCTCTTAAACATCTGATGATGCATTGCTCTGACCTGAGCTATGTTACAACATGATCCCCCTTAAACCTTGCCAAATATGTTGGATGGTACCCCATAGTATCCTTACTTGGGGACTTATAACTATATCTCTTTCAAGAGTCTTTGCTATTTGGAACCCTATCCAGTAGACTCCTTATCTTGCTCATCCCCTTCTTCATCTAATTTATCGGGATATTATTCCCTAGGTTCTTAAACTTGGAACAGATGGAAGAGCTTAGGAGAAAAGGAATATATGGATATGGTGATTTACCCATACACACTTTTGATGAGTGCCAAATGTGTGTAAATTTTTGCTTGAAAACTTGGCATTTTTCAGCTCCGTTTTATGTTTTCGATGACCATTTCCCCAAGTTTTGCTAGAATTTATCATTTTTAGTATTTAGTAGTAGAATCTTTGATTTGTGTGTTATTGTGCAGAAAAACATTGGATCAGGCATAAAAGAAGAAGGTACAAGCAATGGAAGAGAATGCACAAAGCAAAGAAGCAAAAAGTTTATGTTCTGTCAATTCCGCTAGGCGAATCCGGAGCATTTTAAGCGCCAAGCAAAATTTATTTCGCTAGATGAATTTTGGTATTTTCCCAGATGAAAAGTGTCATTCAGCCGGGAGAATCTTTTGAGCGCCAGGCGAATTTGTCTGTACAGAATTTGTATATATAGTGCAAAAACAAATTTTGTAAGGAGCTTTGAGGTTTTAATGGTTTTGGAACCTAAAACCATTTTGGCAGTGTGAGATCCTTGGAAAACAATAACAAAATGGTGCGTCTTGAAGAATTGGAGTGGTTTTTGCATCAATCGATGGACATTGTGGTAGATGTTTCTTCTTCTTCACTCTTCATTTTGTATTTAGTTGTCATGTGTAGCTAATTCCTTTTCTTGTTGGGATTGAATGTAGTTTACCGTATTAATATGTATTTTTATTGAACATGGTGTTATATAAAATTTATTCTTGAAATCTATATTAATGTTATCTTTGTTATAAACTTTATCTTAATGGGTTGAATTGTTATTGACAAATATGATTCAAACCCGAACTAAGATGAACATTTGTTAGATTCTAAATTCTAGACATAGATTTCGGCTAAAATTCACCGTGAGTATCGGCTCTTAATGTGGTATATTGTTTAATGAGTAGAGACATCTCGATTAAACAATATGGTAGAACCTGCAAAATCGGTTAGACATGATCGGGGTTGATAAGTAATCTCTTAATAGTTTAGACATAAACTCTTTTGTGAGAGATACGTGATGATATTGATGATTGTTTAGATTGTGTACAACTGATCAGAAAGATAGCATACTCTGTCGGTAGATGAAATTCAATCCTGACAAGTTCTCACATCTCTTAAAATCCATTTGTCATTTGCTTGTTTTACATTCTACAACTTTAAACTTCCAAACATATTGCAAACGTAAACTTAAAATAGTGATTGTTTAACGAAATTAATATCACACTAATCCCTATAGAGACGATAAAACAAAATACTTATTTTTACTTGCTGCTTTACCGCAATAACAAAATACTTACTTTTTCTTGCTGCTTTACCGTAATAACAAAATGACACCGTTGTCAGTGATTGGTGTTTAGATATTAAAAGCATCACAATAGTTTCTATCTTTTTAAGCTTTGTACATTTGTCCATATTGTATATATTTTTGTTATGCACAATGTTTGCTCAAGTCTTGGTTAGGAGTAACTTCAGGTGAAGGAGCAACTAGCCAAGCAAAAGGAACTAAGAAGGAGTGTCTACTAAATAAAGGCATCAAGCTAACAACGTTAAATAAGTGCTTGTTGGGAGGCAACTAAATTTTAAATTATAGTAGTTTAGTTTAACTTATTTTTAACTATAGTAGTTCATAATTTAATTTCAAGAGTTTTAGCAAAATATTTGAGTTTGTTCTCAATTCTTGTTTTTGAATGACTCAAGGAAGAAACTACTGAGTATTCCAAGTTTGAATGCATCAAGTAGTGAATGTTGTGGTAATGATAAAAGATAGAAAAGTTAGTACAAGGTCAAGGTACATGTTTATTTATTTCTAAATCATAACATGGATATGAAACTTATAATTTGTACAAATATCATGCCATTTATTCTTTTGCACTACATGTTTCATGATTGAATCTTTTTAGGCCATACCCCATTGTGAGTAAGCTTTCCGTTGTTCACTATATGCACGGGAGACCAACAATTCTTGTTTTAGATAGGTTTTATTATGTTTAATCTTGAATTCATGTTGAATTGTTTGAAAGCATGAAAATGATCAAAGATTTTTTTTTTTAATTTGAGCATAACCACTTGACCAAATAAATTAACCTACCTTGTGAGTGAGTGAGAATTTGTTCAACCCCTTTGAGCCTTTGTCAAGATCCATGTTGTAGTTGAATTATGGTAGTTGTGCACGAGTAATTAGTTCATTGATTTTTGAATGGGTTTTGATTTTGTTTCTTGAACCATCAACCATAAATTATAGTTAGAATTTTTTCCCTTTCCTTAGAAAGTTTGAGAGCATTCTTGTTATAATGTATGGTTGTGTTCAAGTTGGGGAGAAAAAGGTTAGTTTCTAAATTTTGAATAAGAAAGTGGTTTAGAATGAAAAAGAAAAAGAAAAGAAAAAAAAGAAAAGCTTTGGAAGAAAATAAAATAGTCAAGCATTGTATGGCAACATTTGAATTCAAGGGTGTAAATATTTGTGAAAAAGGGAGAAGGGTAATATAAAGTTGAGAATGCCTGAAAATTTGAGAAGTGAATGCTCTCATAGGATTAGGAAATTTTGTTTCAACAACCTTTAGATATGACCCTTGTTTGCAACCCAAGCCAAATTACAATCCTTGAAAGTCCTTTGTTATTTGTGCTTTTATGCTTTCAATACGAATTTTTTTAGATGAATGCATAATTTAATCTGTTGTTAGCAAGATTGTCGGGTGTGGGTTAAGCACCTCATGTTTTTCTTTTATCCATTGATAAAGTTGTGTGTTAGGTGGGATTCATGATTGATAAAGTGTTATTTTAGAATGTTTTCATGACTTTTGTGTTTAGAATTTGTTTCATAATCATGGTGTAGTTGTAGCATAGTGGTAAGCATGACTTTACTTGTGCTTTGAAAATTTTGAACCATGCATTAACTTGTTTGATCATGATAAGTTTTGGTTGTTGCTTTTGTTTCTTTAAACTGGTGAAATTCTTGTTTGAGGACAAACAAAGTTTTAAGTTGGGGGAAGTTTTTATGAGAGCCAAATGTGTGTAAATTTCGGCTTGAAAATTTGGCATTTTTCAGCTCCATTTTGTGTTTTTGATTATCATTTTCCCCAACTTTTTCTAGAATTTATCATTTTAGTAGTTAGTAGTAGAATCTTTAATTTGTATGTTATTGGGAATACAAGTGTTGGATAAAGCCTAAAAGAATAAGGTACAAGCAAGGAAAGATAATGCACAAAGAAAATAAGCAAAAAGTTTATGTCCTGTCAATTCCGCCAGGCGAATCTGGGGCATTTTAAGCACTCTGAGGTCTCCAGGCGAATCCGGAGAATTTTAAGCGCTAGAAAAAATTTATTTCGCTAGGAGAATTTAGATATATTTCCCTGGTAAAAAGTGACATTCTGTCAGGCGAATCTTTTGAGCGTCGGGTGAATTTTTCTGTATATAATTTATATATAGTGTAAAAGTAAACTTTGTAAGGAGATTTTAGGTTTTTAGGGTTTTGGAACCTAAAACCATTTTGGGAGTGTGTTATCTTTGGAAAACAACAAGATAATGGTGCATCTTGAAGAATTGGAGTTGGTTTTGCATCAATCGGCGGGACACCGTGGTAGATGTTTATTCTTCTTCACTTTTCATTTTGTATTTAGTTTCCATGTGTAACTAATTCCTTTTCTTGTTGGGGTTGAATGTAGTTTACCGTATTAGTATGTATTTTTATTGAACATGGTGTTGTATACAATTTATTCTTGAAATCTATATTGATGTTATCTTTGTTATAAACTTTATATTAATGGGTTTGGATTATTATTGACACATACAATTCGAACTCGAACTTAGTTGAACATTTGTTAGATTTTAAACTTTAGACATAGATTTAGGATAACATTCACATTGAGTATTGACTCTTAATGTTTCGTATTGTTTAATGAGTAGAGACATCTTCAATTAAACAATACGGTAGAACCCGCAAAATCGATTAAACATGATCGGGTTTTATAACTAATCTCATATGAGTTTAGACATAAGCTCTTTTGTGAGAGATACGTGATGATATTGATGATGGTTTAGATAGTGTACAAGTGATTAGTAAGATAACATACTCTATCCGTAGATGAAATTCAATCCTGACAAGTTTTCGCATCTCTAAAAATCCATTTGTCATTCACTTGTTTTACATTCTACAACTTTAAACTTCCAAACATCTTGCAAACGTAAGCTTAAAATCATAGTGACAGTTGAACGACATTGATATCGCACTAATCCATGTGAAGATGATAAAATAAAATACTTACTTTTGCTTGGTGCTTTAGTGCATCAACAACTTCTCCAGCTCTCACAAGAATTATATATGAGTCGTCCTCTGAGGGACTTCCTGAATGACCATACCAGAGAATTCTACCGTAGTCTGTGTAGCTATTGTTGTTGACTCTGCAGAGCCTACCCATAGCTCCGGTCTGAATTATAGGAGGTCGGTGATACATTTTTGTATTTCTATGATAAGTTATACGACACGCATTATTCCCAGTAGTAAGTCGTCAACATATCGCGTGTAAAAAATCCTTATGATGTAATGGGTTTTTATTTTGCATCATGTCAGTTTACGGGCCAGGTCTCTCTAGCCTGATAACTAGTCTCACCTCCTCGCAAAGCTCTATCAACATGCCATTTCTTTTGCAATAATTAATAAGGTTTCTCATGGCCAAATTCTTATTAAAGAAACATTATCTACCATAAAGTTTGATCTTCAAAGTAAATCTGACCCCGACGACTTCTCTGAAGAAGGTGACGTAAATATGGCTCAATGACTTATTGAGGAAGGCGGCTAGGGTCGACGAAGGGGGAAAACGAAAGGAGTTTGTCAGTCCCTCCTTTCGATAAGGGGTGCTTGTGAGGAGGGGTGACACGACGGAACAAGGTAATGAAAGGTCGCTTTGCATTGAATGCTCCTGATCCTGCCCACAATGATGGCTATGTAGTCTTGGAGAGCATTTAAGCTTGTATGTTCTCTAGAGTTTTCTTGGTCATCAATACGACCCATCCTTAAGTATAAACAGTTTTATTCTTGGAATTATGTACTTTTGTATGATCCTTCATACCTCCCGATTGAGCTTGTGTAGGTAGATGTTGCTTGGTAAGGCCGATAGTAGTACACTGTGTGACGAGATAAGGGCCTATCTCACCTCCTATAAGTTGTCCAGCAGAAAATAATTTATGAATGGAGTAAAAGAATTTCGGATCGTTGATCTCTTCTTTAAAGATTAGGATGAGCCAATGTGAGTCGATCGTGTGAAAGAAGCTTAAAATTATGTTTTTTTCAATTCAAAATTTCTAATTATAGTATCCTTAACTTATACTCTAAGAAAAACCCACATAAATAGTACATATATCCATAATCATCAACAATACATGAAACTTAGATAAATATCACGTTTTTTTGGAGTAAATTACTATACTACCATCTATTTCAACCATTATTCTCAATATACCATTCGTTCAAACAAAATTTTTTTATAGTAGGAACCTCCGCCCATTGGGCTGCCAGACCCTTTATAATTTATACAGTTTCTGCCTATTGGGCTGCCGGAGTTGTTGATGTTTCATTTTTTTTAATATAATATGAAAAATAAATAAAAATTACAATTAAAATAAAAATTAATATCAAAAGTAATATTTAAAAATAAGTTTAAATTAAAATAAATGTTAATCATAGTAATAAATAAATACTAAAATAAATAAAATTTGTTTAAATTAAAATAAAAATTAAACATAATAATAATTAAATATTAAAATATCTTTCATTATTTTATTATTTAAGTATGACTCCGTCACAGTAATGGACGAAGACTTTCATTATTTTATTATTTGAGTACGGCTTCGCCACTACAATGGACAAAGATTTTCATTATTTTATCATTTAAGTACGGCTCCGCCACTGTAATGAGCGGAGACTGTCATTATTTTATTATTTAAGTACGGCTCCGCCACTGCAATAGGCAGAGGCTTTTATTATTTTATTATTTAAGTATGACTCTGCCACTGTAATGGACATATATTTTCATTATTTTATTATTTAAGTATGGCTCCGCCATTGTAATGGGTGGAGGCTTTCATTATTTTATTATTTTAAAATTTTTGCTGTGAACTATAAATATCATAGATGTTGAATGATCCTAGCTCTACGCAAAATATTTTTCTTTATCTATCTTAAAAATATCTTCAATAAGCAGAGAGTTCCCAGTGTTTCCATATATGAAAAGAGATGTTGAACTGAGTTTTTCTCATGTAAAGCCTCCGATGAAGATCAAGTTGTTTAACATGCAGATATTTGAGCATCTACATAGGCACTTGGAGGGATGGTTATGGGAAGAAATTGCACAAAGTGAAAAGATCCAGAAAATTGAGAGGCTAGTTACAGTGCCCGACTTAAATGGACCAACTCGTTCTTGGAGACTTGTTCACAACGATGCATGTGTCCTTATGATGATGCTTCAACAAAAAGATATTGTGTTACTGGTTGTAATATCCTAGAAATGTTTATGTGTTTGTTTAAACTTGTTGATGTTGTTTAGGTTAAATGTTTTTGTTAAGTTCTTCTATTTGTCTAAGTATTTTAATTTACGTGTTGTTTTTTGGAATTGTTATTTATATTAAATGCAAAAGTATTAGTGGAATAAAATCATAACTTCTTGGCGTCGTTATACATACAACTTTGAAGATTGATAACAAAATTAATAACTAATTATTACTCGTTCCTATATTGGGGCATTACATTCGGTTGTGACCTGAAAGACGAAACAATGCGCATTTTCTCTCTAACTTATCATACGCATCCATTTCTATTGTAATATGAGTGCTCACATGATGACCTTTCTTATTCCTCCTCATGATTGGATTATGGCAAATTTGATCTCCCTCATAAGTGGGCCAGTACTCATTATACGGTAGAACTGGAAAGCTCGTGTTGTAAACCCCAAATAAGTTCGCCACATTGTAAACGTCAGACAATAGAAGATAAGTGTCTCGGCGCACCACGAAACATGCAGCAATAATATGTGAATAATGAACACGGTATGCTTGAAACTTTCCACAGTCACACCAACCATCTATTAGGTTGACCTTGTAATGTCCCAATGGCTTCCCCTCACCGTGGTTAATTGTCTCCTTCACACTGAAAGTGTTATTATTGTAGTAAAACATGCTTACCTGATCCGTGGAAGATTTTGATGTCTCTTCTTTCATCACCTTCACACACCTCTCTATAAATGTTTGTCTAGAATTCAAAACTACATTCTACTTTGCATGCCTTTCAGCAAAGATTGTTCTCATCCTATAGTATGTTGCATGTACCAACGCTGTAATGGGAAGATTATGAGTTCTTTTAAATAAATAATTTAGTGACTCGATAAGGTTCACTTTCATGTGCCCCCAACAACGACCCTCGTCAAATGCCCTCATCCATTTTTCAACTGGAATTTTGTCTATCCACCTCAAAGCATCACTATTAGCCATGCCAATTTCATTACGATAATATTTAAATGTTGGTTGGTTTAAAACATACCTATATGTTATAAAAATTATGGGTTAATATTATGGTATAATATCAACGAACATCTAACGTTTGCATAAAATATACTTACCCATGTTGATTATTTTTTTCCGGAAGTTACTGTCCTTGATATCCTTCATAAAATTTTACGCAATATGTATGGTACAATACACATGGACAGATGGAGTGTTATGTCAACCATTTTCAGGATTGTTATATGCACTTTCGATAGATGCATGCCAGTCGGAAATCAAACACATGCTAGGTTGAGGAGCTATATGCATCCTCAAGTTTTTTAGAAAGAAACCCTAACCATCTGTCGTCTCACCTTACACAAGGGCAAAGGCAACTGGGAAAATATTGTTGTTTCCATCTTGTGCTACCGCCATTAGTAGTGTACCTCTGTACCTACCATATAACCAGGTACCATCAATCTATAGTATAGGTTTGCAATATGCAAAGCCTCGTATGCATGGTTGGAAAGCCCAAAATAGTCGGTGGAAGATTTGTTTCCCAGCAACAACAGTCTCATCATTTGTATATCACAGAAGTGTTTGCATTTCTATCACTTTGCCAGGAACAAAATTCTTAAGGGCTAACAAGTAATTTGGAAGTTCATTGTATGAATTTTCCTAAATATCGTACACTTGTTCGATTGCTTTATTTCTAGCAATCCATGATTTCTTATAAGAGGGAGTGTATTTGAAAAAAGAAACAATTTTGTTAATACATACACTTACCTTGATAGAGGGATCCTTATCAACAAGAGGCATTAACCATTCACTCATCAATCGAGAGCTTAGTTATTTACGATCCTGATTAAAGATGGCCGTTGAACAACTGTGTGAGGGTACCATGATTCCTATCTCCCATAAGTCACTCCTTTTCCTATAAGACGCTACTAGACAAAACTTGTAACCACTGTGCTTACAACAAATTTGATATCTCTTTGTGTCAGAATACGTAACCTTGAAATCAATGACATGTTTCATATGATACTTGGATATCACAAACATACAGTTATATTTGTTTTTGGACAGGTTTCCAACATCTATGTCATCATCCAGCGAAAGACGGGGATTGTGGGGCCATTCAAATTATGATTCGTCTCCACTTGTTCCTAAAGTGGTCATGTGGGCAAGTGGACAATAGACATTCTCAACTGGAATATGTTGTTCATTTTTATTGATTGCATCCGCTTTGCCACGGTCTCCCTCTTTGAATAAGGTAGTGAATAAATAATCATCTTGTGACTCAGCCTCTTCTTCTTCGCCATCTTCGGCAACAACTTCGTTGGGAATTATGGAGACAGGTTCAACCTCAGTGGGATTGCTCACTTGTAAGATTTGAGATTGTTGGCAAAGTTGAAATTTTATGTATAAATATATCGCATGTAACCCAGATAATTCATGATTGTAAAACATTGTTTCCACATCATCATCATCTTGGACTTTCAATGGAACATGATTCACGTTATTATCACCGAAATTAATATCATTTTGATATATAATTTGTGAGACAGCTCCAGATTGCATCCTTGTTTGTATCCTCTCCCTCAAGTATTCGAACTTCGTATTTCTACTTAACTTGAACTGAAAAATATCAATATTTTCAAATATAATGCCCATATCATTAGAGATAATGATCTCTCCATTGTAATGAGCATCAAATACATATTGAGGTGTTTGAGGCATGATGATTTCTTTGTGAACAAATGTTTTGAAATGTGTTGAGTTGATAATATATGGTAGGTATAAGAGCTTCATTTAAATGATGTATGTTTTGTCTTTTGCACACATATAATAATATTATTTCACAAGAATATTGACTGGTCAATGGTCAACAATTACAAAAGCAACACATCTGCCCATTGCAGACGCGGATACACTAAACTATAACAGGGTCCACCCATTGGAAAGGCGGAATCATTTATTTGGGTAAAGGCTCCTCCCAATGCACCCGCATATTTCACATGCCATTTACCTCTCTTCCGACCATTGCATGTGCGGATGGAAAACAATAAAGTTACACTTCCTCCCATTCCATGTGTGGTGTGTCAGAAAAAAGAAAGGGCTCTGCCCATTGGGGATGCATAACCTGTGTGCCTCTGTATGCATCACAATTCACGTACAAAAGCCATGCATGCCAATTTTAATTTTCCCAACCATCTTCTTATTTCCATTGAATATTTTTTCCTATCTATTTTCTCTATAAATACCATTCAATTTTCCATAATTCTACACCAAAATCAATCTTCATCCACTCTTTCTCATCATAAACAACACTCTTGATATAATGTCTTTGTTAAATTATGAAGAGGATCATCGAGGAAAGTTGTCAAACATACTTCAATGTCTAAGTGTATTGAATATATTTACGTATAAAGTTTTTTCTATTTATTAGTTTTTGTTTAATTTTATTATTACTTTCGGACCATCTTCTAACATTAACTATTTTAGTTTTTAGAATGAGAAAAAAGTTTAGGCCTCGTATACACTCATATGTGCCCATAGACCAAATAATCCATCCATATTTGATGCAAGCGGGCTTCGGGCACATTATCAACATAACCTCATATGGTGTTGATAGAAAATTTATTCTCGCTTTATATGAAATATGGCGGTCATAAACACACACATTCCATCTTCCTACCGGTGAATCCATAATCACACTTGAAGATGTTCACATGTTGATGGGTTTACGTGTAAACGGTGTGGTAGTGAATGAGAGAATAAATGTCAACTACTCCATAACTCAAGAACTCTTGGGTGAAGAATTTCCCGAAAGAGCTAGAAAGGACCAATTCGTTAAAATGAATTGGCTCCGAGAAAAATATGATGCATTTCATTTAAACGAAGATTCCACCATCGACCAAATTCATAAAAAAACTAGAATTTATATTTTATTGCTTTTCGCTAGTTTATTATTTCCTGACACTAATGGTAACACAATACATCTTATGTATTTACCATTATTAGCTGACTTTAATAAAATAGGTAGATACAGTTGGGAATCTACTGTTTTATCGCATCTATACCGAGACCTGTGTAGATGCACTAAAAAAGAAGTTCATAATTTTGTTGGTTGTTCAACACTACTACAAGCTTGGGGATGGTCAAGGATGCCGAATCTAGCGCCTAGGAGTCGTAATCCATTTCACTTTCTATACTCAACCAAGTAAATTGAAACTACTCTTTTGTCTTAAACTTATTTACTACGTGAACAACATTTAATTATCATTTATGTTTAGATGGTCTGCCTATGGGATGGATTACGAAAAGACTCCTCATCATTGTGCACTTGGCTATCATACTTTCATCGATCATTTCAGAGAAGCTGATGTATTATTCTCAACCATAGATTACTAATAATTACTATTATTTTATATAGTTCGTTAAACTAATAACTGCTTTTTTATAACAATTACGTGGAGGCCCTATCTAGGACTTGAAGATATGAGTCCAACTGATAGTCACATATGGAGTTTAATAACATTTCTTATCTGTTTTACTAGAATTGAAATGCATCATACAGATAGGGTAAAACTCCAATTTGGCATTCTACAAGGCATACCAGATGCTCTAAAGTGCATGGAGGAGTATCACAAAAGTGTGGTGAACGACCAATGGGCATATAGTAATTGGAAAGATCATTACAAACAAGAGCATCGTCAATGGCATAACCATAAAGATAAAGTCTTACAAGGAGATATCATGTTAGAAGAATGTAAATATGTTATACAATGTGATCGATCTAGAAGGGGGTTGAATAGATCGTTTAAAATAATTTGTGCTTTTTAAAATTGTTTTTCAGAAAAATATGCGAAAGCTTCCTGGAATCTCTGATCGTCTAAACGATCCTCTATTAAAAAGATCGGATATGCGTAACCGTATGGGATATAATGACAAAGTAAGAATCAATGTGTTTTACTTAATTGATCAATCACTTATACACCTACAATGAATATTAATTACTTCCAATGAGTTGAATGAGATAAGGCTAAACACAATGAATAATTTGTGGATTAGTCAATTTGTCAAACACCTTATGAGCAAAGCACCTTAGGTTTGATTTTACTAAATTGTAGTGGTGAGTTTTCTTAGGTATCAATCAAAAAGATTATTATCAATGTTTTGAAATAAACTCAACACACTACAATTTCAATATATGCAGATTTGACAAATTAATTTTCACACAGTATAATAATCAAGTATAGAGATAAAGAAAAAGCAGAAGAACACACGATTTGTTAAGGCAGTTCCCCTTGTCGTCCTCGTGTAGGATACGTCTTCCCCAGATTCTAGAATCCAGAATTGAGATATTTGATATTAAGTTGAAAATGATACAAGAGAAGAGATAGTTCACAATACAAACAAACCAATGTTTCTGATGTAACAGTCTTCTTCCCTTTCCTTGGTTTGAGCAAAACCAAGTTCCAAATTCTTCGAACAAACCTCCGGTTAACGCTACTTGATTAAGCAAACCCACCGTTTCTTAATCTTTTTACTCGGCTGATTTCAATTGTAAGCAATTTGACCCCAAATCAATCTTCATAATCCTCTGGTTACCTCTACTTGATTAAGCAAACCCACTGTTTCTTAATCCCTTCACTCGGCTCAATTCAATTAAGCAAAGACTTGTGCAAAACCCCCTGCACCAATAGGAATCTTGGAGGAGAAAATCCAAATGATTTTATTCAAGAACAACCCATATTTTCTCAACCCAAATCTGAATTGAATCCTTGATTTGAATGTTATCACCATAACAATTTTCTTGAATCAACAACCATGATCATGTGTAGATGTTTATTTTTTAGAAGAGAGGATAAAGATGATGAGCACTATGTGTATCTTTCACTAGTTCTTGTTAACTTGAAATAATGATGCATAATGAATATATATATATATATATATATATATATATATATATATATATATATATATATATATATATATATATATATATATATATATATATATATATATATATATATATATATATATATATATATATATATATATATATATATATGTTACCTAATAGCCAAGACCCACAATTATAGCAGAAAATCAGATGAGACCAGCGAGCGGTCGACTCAACCAGAAGTAGGGGTCGGCACAACACAACCCGCAGACAGAAAAACTGTTTTGAAGTGCAATGCGTCGGTCGCTTCAGGACTTGCATCGATGAAAACTTTGAATATTTTGATTCCCAGGTTGAGTCGACCAGAAGGGTCGACGTGATACATATAACAGTCAGAGAGAAATCCATTATTAAGTGTAGTGCGTCGACTGCTACAGGGCTTGTGTCGATGCAATAGTTTATTATTTTGATTTCCAGTTTGAGTCGACCGGAAGGGTTGGCCTGACACATCCAGGGCTTGATTGAAGATGATGAGTTGACCGCACATATCTTTTAGTCGACGCACAAATTTAATTTTCTCAAAAATAAGTGTTTCTGGAGATCTTCATTCCAATCATTCCATTGCAAGATTGTTCATAGGACCAACCCAAATAGAGAGAGATTAATAATAGTTTTAAAATCACTAAAATACTTATAGAGGGGTTTTGCTCTCACATACTCCCCCTTTTTGATGATGGCAAAACAATGCTCAAATATGCTCCTCCTGAGTTTGTGTGTTCCGCTTGCAAGTTATATATAATCTTCTATGTTCACTTCTCCCCCTTTGACAACATCAAAAAGAGAAAAAGAACAAGGTCAAGAGTAACAAAATATATCAAATACAAAATAATTTTCCATTCGCAACTAAAGACACCAACAATCATTCACATAAAATGAAATTAGTGCGGATCATAAAATGCAACAATTAGACAAATGTATGTAGAATATTACAAACCAGTTAATAAGGATAAGTGCATGAGCTTAATAAAAGAAGGGTAACATAAGAATTTAAACAGAATTACATATATAAACATGAATCAGTTTTCTAGGTTGTTGGTATCATTGTTTTCTGGAGCATCAGGTGGAAGGTTTGGAAAATGCTGAAGGAAGGTGGAATGAAGGGAGGCAAGGTTCTCATCTTGTGATTGAAGCATGCCTTCTAACATGGAGTACCACTGATCTTGAATATTTGAATAGGTTTAGAACATTTTGTTTTGGACTTAACAAGGTTGTAGAGGTTTGAAATCCTCTCATTTTGAAGGAATGCGTCTTCCTTTTATTGGATATGCATTTCCTCCAAAAGATCTATCACATTTGCATTGTTTTCTTGAGGAACCGGGGCATCCTCGTCCATATTTGCTTCATTTTATTCTTCCTCGGACTCTTCTTATTCTTCATTATCATCCTCTTCACCATCACTATTTTGGAATAAAACAGATGTACTTATCACAACATAACGATATCTTTGTTCCTTGTGATCCCATTGGAAGCCCATCAAAGTAAGTGATTTCTTTGTGAATTCAAGATCAGAAGTCATACCAACGTAAGGGATTCCTGGAACTTTAATCTTTTCTCAATTGATAACTCTCTGAATGAAAGAGGGACAACATAGTGCAGTGCCTCTTCCAGAGTTGTGCAGATCAAACATTCGGCTAGCAAAATAATATGGCCAACAAACCTTTATTTTATGTTTCAAAACATAAAGCAGTTGAACCTCAGCTTTATCCACACGAGAAATACCTCCCTTCTTGGGTCGAATAATGTGGAAAACGATCCAAAAGAGAATTATGTCAAATGGGGCTAGGGCACCAGTCGTTATAGATCTTGGAAATAAATCACTGTTTACAATTCTGTCACTGTAATATTTCTTGAGCATGGAGTTTAAAGTCGACTTGAATTCATAGTTAGGAGCAAGAACAGTATCAGAGATTTTAATAGCATCAGATTCAACTGGCCACATACCAAATAGGTATTTCCATACATGCGAGCTAACCATATAATATTTGTTGTTGATTCTATTTTAAATTCAAATCCTTCAAACTTTCCTTGCATGACAACATATAACATTTTGGCTAAATCCTTATTATAAGGTGTATCACATTCAAGAAATAAGTGGAAGTTCTGAAATCTTAACAATTCAATAATTTTAGGAAGATGCATGTGACCCAAGGTTTTCAGATATAAAGTCGATTATCTAACTATGTTTATCTTACCAAAAGTGTCTGCAAAAGTACCAACAATATCATCAGAGAGAAGTGAAAGAGAAGTTACCGGAATATCCGAAGGAACATTAGAGGAGCTGCCTCTGAAAGTTCTCTTCTTAGCTACCCTTGAATCCATTAGGGAAATTTCTTGAGAGAAATGGGTATGTGAGGAAGATTTTGAGAGAGGTGGGTTTTGAGGGTTTTGAGAGAAATGAGTGTATTTAGAAAACAAAAGAATAAAATGATATAAAAACAAAGAAATCAGACATTTCCGCGATGCGTCGACCGCTTATAGAGCGTTGAGTCGACGTAAGGATTATTCTAATTGATGTTGAGTGAGTTAGAAGGTATGTGTCGATGCATGTAAGCTATGAGTCGACTTAAAAGTAAAGAATTTTGATTTTATGCAGCTTTTTCAATTGACTTCATGCAATTTATATAACACTTAGAATCCTTATGTACTTAATAATAAAGATAAAGAAGAACAAGTTTATAATTTACACATGGTTAAGAGTAGAGAATAAATGAGAACAATATTACCTCCATGAGAGTTGATAAGAGATTTCACCAAGGCTATCCATAAGTGCATCAAGCATTAAGAGAATATGTTCAATAAAATAAAAGGTATGCAACTTACTTAAGTTACAACCTATCCGAGATATCGAGAATACCAAGTTCCCTACGGATGTGATAGAAGGGATCCGTAGCGAGTGGTTTAGTAAAAATGTCAGCAAGTTGATTTTTTCTATCAACTTGCTCGAAAATAACATCACCCTTTTCCACATGATCCCTTAAAAAATGATGCCTTATATCAATATATTTTGTGCGAGAGTGCAAAATCGGATATTTGGTTAGGTTGATGGCACCTGTATTGTCACAAAAAATAGGAATATGATCAAGTTGGACATTAAAGTCGAGTAATTATTATTTTAGCCACAAGATTTGGGCACAACAATTACCGGCTGCAACGTATTCCGCTTTGGCGATTGACAATGCAACTAAAACTTGCTTTTTGCTATGCCAACTGACCAAAGAATTTGAAAAGAAATGACAAGTACCACTAGTGCTTTTCCTATCCGATTTGCAACCGGCAAAGTCATAATCAGAATAGCCAACCAAAGAACAATCACTACCCTTGGAGTACCAAAGTCCATACTTAGTTGTACCAATAAGGTACCTAAGTATGTGCTTTACGACTTTTAAATGTGACTCATTAGGACATGATTGAAACCGAGAACACATGCAAACACTAAACATAATATCTGGACGAGAGGCCTTAAGATAAAGAAGGGAACCAATCATACCTCTATACCTTTTTATATCGACGAGCTTACCATTATCATCTCGGTATAAGTTCACGGCCGTAGGCATCAGAGTATCGATTTCTTTTGAGTTTGCCATGTAAAATCGCTTGAGTAGGTCAAGACAATATTTGGTTTGACTCACGAATGTTCCTTCATTTAATTTCTTAATTTGAAGTCCAAGGAAGTAGTTTAACTCTCCCATCATGCTCATCTCAAATTCTCCCTGCATCATCTTAGAGAATTTCTTGACCAAAGATGTGTTATAAGAACCAAAAATAATGTCATCTATATAAACTTGAACTAAAATAAAATGCTTTCCTTCATGCTTTATAAAAAGGGTTGTGTCAACCATTCCTCTTGAGAATCCTTGATCTAGCAAGAATTTTCTAAGACGTTCGTACCAAGCCCTAGGGGCTTGTTTAAGACCTATAACACACACTTAAGTTTGTAAACATAGTTAAGATTCTCAAAATTATAAAAACCGGGAGGTTGAGACACATAAACCTCTTCATTAATGTATCCATTTAAGAAGGCACTTTTTACATCCATTTGGAATAATTTGAAGTTTTGCGAGCATGCATATGCAAGCTAAAGGCGTATAGCCTCGAGTCGGGCCACTGGAGCATAAGTTTCCTCATAATCTATGCCTTCCTCTTGGTTATACCCTTGGGCAACAAGTCGAGCCTTGTTGCGAGTTATAATTCTATTTTCATCTAGTTTGTTCCTAAGAACCCATTTAGTTCCAATAACTCGATGATCTTGCGGAGGGGGGACAAGGTCCCAAACCTCATTTCTTTTAAACATATTTAGTTCCTATTGCATGGCTAAAAACCAATGTTCATCGTGTAAGGCATCTTTAGAGTTTTTGGGTTCAATTTGAGATATGAAAGAAAAATGATAACAAAAGTTACTTAACTTAGAGCGAGTTGTGACTCCCTTTGATATATCTCCTAGGATGTTGTCGATGGGATGATCCTTAGAGGTTTTCCATTCCAAAGGAAGATCATTTTTATTTCTTGGATGATCTTCCTCTCTTTCTTCAAATACTTGATGAAACTCTTCTTCAATTTTAATAGATTCCGAGTCCTTTTCTTTGGGATCTTGTAGTATGCTTTCCGAAGATACACCCACACCATCATAAACACTACCCTTTCCGACTAATTTTGGATCATATTCATCAAAGGAAACATGTACATACTCTTCAAATATATGTAATCTTTTATTAAATACTCTATAGGCTTTACTTGATTGAAAGTATCCGAGAATAATACCTTCGTCGGCTTTTGAATCAAATTTACCTAAATTTTCTTTACCATTATTTAACACAAAACATTTACATTCGAAGACGTGAAGATGAGAAATATTAGGTTTTCTTCCTTTCAAAAGTTCATAGGGAGTTTTGTTTAGAATAGGATGTATTAGAACCCTATTCAAAACATACCATGACGTGTTAATGGCATCAGCCCAAAAGTATTTTGGAAGACGGTGTTCATTGATCATAGTTCTTCCGAGTTCTTCTAAAACATGGTTTTTACGTTCCACCACTCCATTTTATTGAGGAGTGCGTGGAGCAGAAAAATTATGATCAATACCGTATTTTTCACAAAATTTATCAAAGATATCATTCTCAAATTCACCACCGTGATCACTTCGAATAGTAACTATGCTATTGTTCAATTTGTTTTGAGAAAACTTGGCAAAATTTTCAAATGCCAGAAATGTGTCACTTTTATTTGCCAAGAAAATTATACAACAAAATCTTGAGTAGTCATCTACAATAATGAATCCATAGTAGTTACCACCTAGACTTTTAATTCTAGATGGTCCAAAAATATCCATATGAAGAAGTTCAAGAGGTCTCGTTGTAGAAACAATGTTTTTAGATTTAAATGAGATTCTAGTTTGCTTCCCCATTTGGCAAGCATCACATAAGTGATCCTTGAAAAATTTTAGTTTTGGTAAACTGACTACTAAATCTTTTGAGACAACTTTATTTAACAAATAAAAAATTCAAGTGAGCTAGACGTCTATGCCAAACCATGAATCCTTATTTAAAGTGACTAGACATTTAGCTTCGGTTAAAGATACATTCTTCAAGTCAAGCATGTATACATTGTTTACCCTCAAGCCTTTGAACACATCATCTTTCTTATCATTGTGTTCAATCATGCAACAATCTTTTGAAAATGATACAATGTATCCTTTGTCTCATAATTGACTAATGCTAATAAGATTGTGTTTAAGACCATCAACTAATAGGACATCTAAGCTAGTAGTAGAAGAGGGATTACATATACTACCTTTACCGAGTATTGTTCCCTTGTTATTGTCATCATAGGTGACAAATCCTTTCTTTTTCGCCATAAAGTCAAAAAATAGGGAGATGTCACCCTTCATATGTCTTGAACACCCACTACGGAGAAACCATATTTTCTCCGTAGTCTCAAGACATTCCAACTACAAGTTTAAACAAGGGAAGTAGGTACCCAATTTTTATTGGGTCCTTGTGTGTGAATGATACTTGAGTTGCATTTTGGAAACCATTTGAAAATGCCTTGAGGAACCAAAAACCTCCTAAATCGACATTTGCTAATGGTGTGCCCCCTTTTGCTACAATATAAACATGTTAGAGTTTTGGGAAATTTACTTTTGCTTGGAGGATCTATTATTTAATAAGTGTATTTTTGATATGGATTTATCATGCTACTTCTGAAATTTGATCTATCAATGCTAAAAGTAATTTTGGGTTGTAAAGCCTTGTCAAGTTTGGCTTTAAGAGTTTTTACCTCTCTTTGCCAAATGTAGCAAGTTTCACATCCAACCTAATCATGCCAAGAAAGCTTATCATCTTTGCTATCATTTTTTATTTTCTCTACCATGGATGCCTTGAGAGCTTCCAATTCTTTTTGGGTTTTGGACACTTTATGCTCATGGTATGAAAAAAATTTCTTATTTGAGACTAATCATTTAAAAGCTTCTTTAGCCTCATTTTATAGAGTATCAAAAGCTCTTTGAAATTCTATGTGAGACATTTTATCAATGTGATTATATTTAGAGTGACTTACATTGCTTTTCTTCTTTTGATGAGCCATGAGGAAAAGGTTGACCGTTTCTTCTTCGTCACTAGAGTCATTTTTTTTTGAGGCTTCACTATCGCTATCCTAAGCAATGTATGCTCTTCTAGCTTTGTTATATCTCTTTTGAAAATTTTCTTTTCCTTTGGAGATATCTGTGATATTTTCTCATAAACAACCCCATGTCTTCACTTGAGCTTTCATCATCATCACTAGAATCATTCACACAAAAGTTATTGGTGGACTAATTTGAGCTTAAAGCCTTTAATGTGACAGACTTCTTTTCCATGTCTTTTGGTTTTTCCTTCTTTTCCTTTTTCTCATGCTTATTGAGATTGGTGAGCTCTTTCTCATGCTCTTGAAGCTTCCAAAACAATGTTGTTATGTCGAGTGTAGCTAGATTATTTGCTTCCTTAATTGCTGTAACTTTAGGCTGCCATTACCTATTAAGACATCTTAAAATTTTGTTAGTAGCAACAACATTGGGAGTAACATGACCAAGAGTTTGTAAGCAATTTATTATATGAGAAAATCTCTTTTTCATATCAGCAATGGTTTCACCATGCTTCATGTGAAAGAGATCAAACTCTTGAGTTAATGTATTGATTCTAGCAAGTTTAACATCATTTGTCCCTTCACGGGAAATTTGTAGAGCATCCAACATTGTTTTAGAAGTCGCACAATGTGATACTCTAAAATATTCATCAACACCTAAAGAAGCAATAAGCACTACCTTTCCAATCATAGCTATACTTTTTCTCGTCTTCCTCATCCCATAGTACTTCCGATTTCGGTATGGTAATGTTATCCTCATTGGTCATGCTTATTTGCATAGGACCATCCTCGATAACTTTCCATATCTTTCTATTAACAAAGTTAATGTGCACATGCATACAATCTTTCCAATAGCTATAGTTTTCACCAGTGAAAACAAGAGCTCTCGTATAAGCCCCTTTTGGATCGTTCTCCATATTCTACAAAGTAATATGTGAAGCACCAGATGAACCGGTGCTCTGATACCACTTGTTAGACGATGTGATTGATCTAGAAGGGGGGTTGAATAGATTGTTTAAAATAATTTGTGCTTTTTAAAATTGTTTTTCAGAAAAATATGCGAAAGCTTCCTGGAATCTCCAATCGTCTAAACGATCCTCTATTGAAAAGATCGGATATGCGTAATCGTATGGGATATAATGACAAAGTAAGAATCAATTCATTTTACTCAATTGATCAATCACTTATACACCCTCAATGAATATTAATTACTTCCAATGAGTTGAATGAGATAAGGCTAAACACAACGAATAATTTGTGGATTAGTCAATTTGTCAAACACCTTATGAGCAAAGCACCTTAGGTTTGATTTTACTAAATTGTAGTGGTGAGTTTTCTTAGGTATCAATTAAAATGATTTGTTACCAATGTTTTAAAATGAACTCAACACACTACAATTTCAATATATGCAGGTTTGACAAATTAATTTTCACACAATATAGTAATCAAGTATAAAGATAAAGCAGAAGAACACACGATTTGTTAAGGCAATTTCCCTTGTCGTCCTCATGTAGGGTACGTCTGCCCCCAATTCTAGAATCTAGAATTGAGATATTTGATATTAAGTTGCAAATGATACAAGAGAAGAGATAGTTCACAACACAAATAAACCAATGTTGCTGATGTAACAATCTTCTTCCCTTTTCTAGGTTTAAGCAAAACCAAGTGATAATTCTTCAAACAAACCTCCGGTTACCGCTACATGATTAAGCAAACCCACCGTTACTTAATCCTTTCACTCGGCTGATTTCGATCGCAAGAAATTTGACCCTAAATAAATCTTCACAATCCTCCGATTACCGCTACTTGATTAAGCAAACCCACTGTTTCTTAATCATTTCACTCGGTTGAATTCAATGAAGCATAGACTTGTGAAAAACCCCCCGCACCAATAGGAATCTTGGAGGAGAAAATCCAAATGATTTTATTCAAGAACAACCCACAATTTCTCAACCCAAACCTGAATTGAATCCTTGATTTGAACGTTATCACCACAACAATTTTCTTGAATCAACAACCATGATTATGTGTAGATGTTGATTTTTGAGAAGAGAGGATGAAGATGATGAACACTATGTGTATCTTTCACTAGTTATTGTTAACTTGAAATAATAAATCATAATGAATATATATATGTTACCTAATATCAAAGACCCACAATCATAGCAGAAAATCAGATGAGGCCAGCGAGCGATCGACTCAACTAAAAATTGGGGTCGGCGTGACACAACCCGTTGACAGAGAAAAAACTGTTTTGAAATGCAATGCGTCGACGGCTTCAAGACTTACGTCGATGCAAACTTTGAATATTCTGATTCCCAGGTTGAGTCGACCAGAAGGGTCGACGTTATACCTTCAACAGTCAGAGAGAAATCCATTATGAAGTGTAGTGCATCGACTGCTACAGGGCTTGCGTCGACGCAATAGTTTAATATTTTGATTTCTAGTTTGAGTCGACCGGAAGGGTCGACCTGACACATCCAGGGCTTAATTGAAGATGATGAGTCGACCACACATATCTTTGAGTCGACGCACAAATTTAATTTTCTCAAAAATAAGTGTTTCTGGAGATCTTCATTCCAATAATTCCATTGCAAGATTATTCATAGGACCAACCCCAAATAGAGAGAGATTAATAATTGTTTTGACATCATTAAAATACTTATAGAGGGACTTTTCTCTCACAAAATCGAGTAAGGAATTTATAAAATGGTATAAGTCTGTTACAAATTTGTATTTGTCACCAAATAACTTCTTATTTGAGCCTCGTGACCAACCAACATCCTCAAACATCCAATACACCAGACCATCGTCAAGCACTTACACCCAACAACCATTCATGAGAAACCAAGAACCTTTCCTTAACATCCAACAACCTTTCATCCCAACACAAGCACCTATTACCCCAAGCCAATGATACCATCAACAAAACCCTTCATCTAATCCCGCCTAATGGGGCACCCAACAACAATATTCTTCATCTAACCCCGCCCAATGGGGCATCCAACAATAATATTCTTCATCTAACCCCATCCAATAAGACACCCAACAACAATATTCAATTTTACCCAGTCTACATCAAACAGTCTACCACAAACATCATTAACACTACTAATCCCACATGACCTCAACTTCCAAACACTCCAACAACAAATGTCTATTTCTCAGCCACAACAATTTACCTCACAAGATTATTATCAACCCTTAGTAAATAGCCCAATGCCTATTAATACCCTACCAAATTGGAATTGAGAGGGAATAAGATTAAGTTATGGCAGTGCAACCGAGACAGACTATACCAATGATGAAATAATTTAGGAATTTTAATGGCCATATGTGACGCAGGACATTCAACTCAATCACAAAATGAAGAAAGAAATAGCAGAATAGGTCAACGTACCAGACAAACTCCTCATTGTGAAACTCACCAACGATTGACACGACTCGGCCAAAATCAACCGTAGATGTGCTTTCTTGTAATTTTTTCAAAATTTAATTTAATGAATTAAGTATTATTGTTTTAACTTATATTTTAATTTAATTATTATTTCATATCTCAATTAAATTTTTGTTTAATTATAGTATAATCATATAATTTAAATATAATTAAACAAAACTTATATATATAATTCAAATAAGTTTATTTAAATAAGAAGAAAAAAATCACATTATAACACTTTCGCCTATTAGATGGGCGGACTCCTCTTCAATTTCCAAAAGTTCTCCATTATTTTTGCGGATGTCAAATATTTTGTGTTGTTTCCCTCATTCACTTGACGGTTATTTTGTGTCAACAATAAAATTAATTTAAAAACATGATAGTTTGATATTATTGAGTTAAGAGAATGATATATTAAAAATTATTGTGTAAAAATATGACAAGTAAAAAATTCACACAAAAAACCATGGTGTCCAAAAACCTGAAAATTTGTTTGAGTGTATCTGCAATAATTCTCATTGCTATCTCAACCATCACTGTAGCCTTGATATTTACAGTTTTCAAACTGAGAGATCCAAATATTATTCTTAACATTTCACGTTTCGACTTCCCTACACCAGGATCTACAAATATATCTATACCCGTTTTGATTATAATAAAGAATTCAAATTATGGGAACTTCAAATATATAGATTCAATTAGCTATATCACTTATCGAGATACTCTTGTTGGTACTGTTCCAATTCCTTCACAACTTGTTCCAGCACGTCGTGGAATTAATGTCACCACTCATGCAAATTTCATGGTCGAAGAATTGACCGAAAATCCAAAATTTTCTGTTGATATTCAAAATGGGACGAAATTTTCATTGATGTCAAAAGCTGAACTTCCTGGTAAAGTCATTATTCTCAGTTTTATCAAAATGAAGGCTATGGCTACTAACCAATGTGATATCTCTGTTAATATCGCTTCCCATGACGTTCTCAGCAATTGCATATCTCATATCAAGATTTATCATTAGTACTTTGGAAGCAAAGATTCTATGAACATGTATTGATTTTTTATTTAAGTTTTATGTGTCAATAATCCTTTCTAAAAAAATGTATCAATAATGTAATTTTATTGTATCCAAAAAATGTAACTTTATTATTATTATTATTATTATTATTATTATTATTATTATTATTATTATTATTATTATTATTATTATTATTATTATTATTATTATTATTATTATTATTATTATTATTATTATTATTATTATTATTATTATTATTATTATTATTATTATTATTATTATTATTATTATTATTATTATTATTATTATTATTATTATTATTATTATTATTATTATTATTATTATTATTATTATTATTATTATTATTATTATTATTATTATTATTATTATTATTATTATTATTATTATTATTATTATTATTATTATTATTATTATTATTATTATTATTATTATTATTATTATTATTATTATTATTATTATTATTATTATTATTATTATTATTATTATTATTATTATTATTATTATTATTATTATTATTATTATTATTATTATTATTATTATTATTATTATTATTATTATTATTATTATTATTATTATTATTATTATTATTATTATTATTATTATTATTATTATTATTATTATTATTATTATTATTATTATTATTATTATTATTATTATTATTATTATTATTATTATTATTATTATTATTATTATTATTATTATTATTATTATTATTATTATTATTATTATTATTATTATTATTATTATTATTATTATTATTATTATTATTATTATTATTATTATTATTATTATTATTATTATTATTATTATTATTATTATTATTATTATTATTATTATTATTATTATTATTATTATTATTATTATTATTATTATTATTATTATTATTATTATTATTATTATTATTATTATTATTATTATTATTATTATTATTATTATTATTATTATTATTATTATTATTATTATTATTATTATTATTATTATTATTATTATTATTATTATTATTATTATTATTATTATTATTATTATTATTATTATTATTATTATTATTATTATTATTATTATTATTTTGGAAAAAATCATAATTTATGTTTTAATTGTAATGCATAATAAATTTTAATTTTACTGTCCAATAAAACACTATATTTCATTGAAGTAGGATTTTGCTATTTTTAGGATGTTGCTATACTTTTTAGTTGCTGAAAAAAACGTTAGCAATTAAATGTCCATTTATACTTAATAATGTTAGACAGCATCGATTTAGTTTAACGTTTTCATATATGGCTAAAAGAAACGTATCAGCAAATTTTGTTGCCACCATCAAACCGTCTTTATGAATTGTATTTTGTTGTTATCGTAAAAAAAAGAATATTTTGATGAAATGTTGAGTCAAGGCATGGCATTCTGCCTCAATCTTGACTTAGCAATAAGAAGTTATTATTTGGAGTTCTATGACATAAAATTTGATTAAAAAAAAGGAATTAGAAGTAAATTTACGATGATTTAAGAGTGTATTTGTATTGATGGCCGTCCAAATTCTCTTTATATATATAAGGATATATTATATATATATATATATAAGGATATACGGTAGTAAATGTTATTTTATTTTATTTATCTTTTTCATTATTCATCAAACATCGTACATGATTAAAAAGATGTCTAATATTTTAGAGGTCTTTAAAAAACAATCAATTTATGTGGAGACGATAAAAATATATTTTCTATATATATTTGTAACAAAAATGGTGATGTTGTCGAGGACTGACATTAGTTTTTAAATATATTATGATAGTTTTTATCATTTTAAGTATTTTGTTTATATCTATTTATATATGTTCATATTTTGTTTATAGTCACTATCTTACATATAAGTATTTTAATATTTTGTTGATATTTGTTTATGTGAGGATCCTACAAATAAGTATTTTAACATTTTATTGATATTTGTTGATATTTTGTTAATATTTGATCCTGAAATAGAATTCACTACACACATAAACAATATAAATACTAGAAAAGAAGAGTTGTTAGCCAAGTAACAAGGTCTAGAAGAGTCTTTTATCTCAAAAACATAAAACACTAGTAACAACAACAACGAGGAAAATGAGAAACAAAGACAATGACAATAATGGAAATAATAACAATGGTGGTAGCATGTCATGCCACATAATTCAAGAAGACTAGCTCATATAGATAGACCACAAAGGAATACTTGTCAAGCTGAGATGAAAATATGATTATTGCAAATTCTTTATGCTATCTCTTTTGTAGGATTATATCATGAAGACCCATATACACATCTCACTAAGTTTTACGAGATGTCTGGTACACTCGGAGTTATAGAAACTACAGAAGAGGCAATATTCCTGAGGCTATTGCCACACTCATTGATCTAGAAAGAAAAGGAATGGTAGCTTGATCAACCGTCAAGCTAAGACCAACTGGAATACACTATAGGAAAAGTTTCTAGAAATACTCTTCCTCATAGGTAGTTCATGGAAGCTAAAACAACAATCAGTGTATTCTTCCAAAGCACAAGTGAAACTCTATGTGAAACGTGGGAGAGGTAAATATCCATGATGAAAAGAAGTCTAAACCACAATTTGGATTATCTCACCTAGACACAGATCTTTAGAAATGGATTACAATAACAACCAAAGATGTTGCTAGATGCTACTGTTGGGAGTTCTCTAATAGAAAAAAGCGCAAAAGATGAAATTGCATTAATTCAACAAATGACACTCAGTGACCATCAAGGTCAATACAACCGAAACCCTTCCCAAATAAAAACTAGCATCATAGAGTTAAACACTAATGATGCAGTCCTAGCACACAATAAGTTGTTAACACAAATAATAGACATGTTAACAAAGAAACTACCAAAGCTTGCATAACATTGAAAGAAATACATTAGACACTTATTTAAAGGCAGATCACATTTTATGAGCTTTGTAGTAGCGGTCAACTTACTGGATTTTTCCCCCAACTGAAGAAGTCAACTATTTTAGAAACCAACAAAGGCCTGGGAAATGTCAAAATTATAAATTCTAAAGGAAAAATTTAATCAAGGCAAGAGATCAGAAACAAGACCTTCAAATAGACGACCATATTCATATTATACATAAGAAACTCCACTAGAAAAATCAACAAAGATAGAATATAAATTTAACTAGTTTACGCACATGTCAATTGTTAACTAGACGAATATCCATATGGCGATTAAAAATCTTGAAACTCAAGTTGGTCAATTGACAAAGCAATTAACTAGAAGGATGCTTTCAATTCCAACACGTAGAAAAATACAAAAGAGCATTGTCATTTAGTTAATGTCGACGAAGATGTAAAATTTGCTTCTCTCAATAGTCAAGGAGAAGAAGAACTAGAGGAGATAGAACGGGAGGAAAGCTTCGATGGGTTCCAATAAAATCCATCACAAAAGGAGCTAGATACTAGTGTAGTTATATTACCTATTTCCATAATGGATAAAAAAGTTAGAAATTTCACTTACGACAGTTCAAAAGATCGGTGATCTCCATATAGAGCCAACCATGACAACAACTAATGGTAGATAAAACATCCAGGAAACTAGTGTAACGCCCGGTATTTAATTATTTATTTAATTAAATATTTTTTAATATTTTTTTATTAATTCATTTTTATCGTCGAAGTCGGAATTATTTTATTAAGTTGAAATAATAATTAATCGAATTTAATTTGGTGGAATTAAGTTAAAGAGTTATTTTATTATTAAGCTTAAATGAATTTGGGCTTAATTGGTGGTATTGTGTAGTAATAGAGGGGTATATCTTTTTAGGCCCAATTGAGTTTTTTTTAAAGATTAAATAGAATATGATATATTATATTGGAAATAGAAGTAGAGAAGAATAGAAGAGGGTTTTGTTATCAGGAAGAGAAAAAGAAGAGGAAAATAGGGTTTGTGAGGAGAGAAGAAGAACAAGAGGAAATTTCTTCAAGTGCCATTTTCCCCAAAAAATTCGGTTGAAGTCTCTTAGAGCTGCTCCTAATTCGAGGTAAGAGTGGGGTTCTGACTCTATAATAGGGTGTATAATTAGTAGTATGTGAATTTGGGTTATGAAAATTTATTTTTAGTTGTGTTTGAAATTGGTATATTGATGAAATTGAGAGATGATTTAGGATCCAATATAATTAGTTATACACATAAATAAGTGCCTTGGTATTTTCCTTGCAAAATCCCATATTATGTATATTGTAGCGATAAAAAAAAGAAATAGCAATTAACGGCACTTGCATATGGCAGGCAGTAGCGCATAGGAAGAATGAACATTTAATAAGTATATGGCTGGTTTGATGTAGCATAGAAATTAAAGTAGAAATTAATAGCACATTGCCTTGCATTACTGTAGCGCCAGAAGATGTAACGTTTCATGGCATATAACCTGCTTGTACTGTAGTAGCATAAAAGGTACTCGCCTTGTGTGATACGGTGGCCAGAACCAGGACTTGTTTTTTAGGAATGCTGGTTTGCGTTTTGCGTTTATGTTTGCAAAATGTCGCGGTAAGCAAGAGTCGTCATCGACTTTTATTTTATCCAACAAGGAAAGGAAAAAAGCACAGAAAAATTCCTTTTTCGAGATTTTCTGAGTACGGGGGGTAGATTATAGAAAGGGAAGGTATTAGCACCCTTTCTATCCGTAGTTATCTACAGGCTCTTAGGTACTTGCTCATCATTTTCAAAATTGCTTCTTTGTGTTTGTGTGGCTTGGAAAAAGTTTTTGTTTTGACTTCGATTTAACCATTGCTTCTGTCTTCAAGAGTGTTACGAAGTGTTTTTGAAAATTTTGTTTGAAAGGAGTGTAAGTGTGAAAAAGTTTGTTTGTATTGAGCAAATACTTAAGAGTTAATCTACCTACTCGAAAAAAGAATTGTTCTATGTTTGTTTCCTTTAGATAGCGCTATCCCACTATTAGTGAGTAGGTAGCACCGTCGTTGGAGTTTGAGGGTCAATTCAAAAGGGACGTACGGTCACTAAAGCAATGTTAGGACATCTTAGTAATAACCCTAACGTCTTAGATCAATTATCCGAGGCAACAATATTCGAGGCGACCATTCCGAGGCAACTTTGATCTTTGAGACAAAAGGACGACCACTAAAACATCCTATACTCAATGACCGTTTACCGAAGGCAACCGAAGTGTGAGTGTACCCTAGGAGTGCGCATGTGCGAGTGATTCAATTTCAAGTTTATTATCTTTACACATTTAGGGTTAGCTAACCGTTTTAAAGTTAATCATACATTCTTGTCATGCATCCCTAATATTCATACATCTAACAGTTAATAATTTGCAGAATTTAAAGTGCGGAAAGTAAAGCTAAGCTATTACAAAGCTTCGGGTATTTACATAACAAAAAACAAACCCTTAAAAATAAAGCGATAAATGAAAATAAAAGACCTAATTAAACTATTACAACTTGTGAGCAATTACATTAATAGGGTAAAAATAAATGATAAAACGCGCGCGAGGAAATTAAGAACGATAAGAAATTAGGGTTTTGACCCTTTCTAACCTAATTGGAAGAAAAATTGTTTTTGTTGTTTTTAATTATTTTTAAGAAAAGAATTGGGTTTTTTAAATTAAATACAAAAATAATTAGCTAATTAAATTAATTAATGAAAATAAATAAATGGCCTATTTTTGTGTTTTTGGTTATTTTAAGAAAAAGAAAATATAATTAAGTTAGAAATAGAACCCTAATTGTTTTAATTAATTTTAATTTATTTACAAAAGGAAATTAAAGTTACCTAAAATTAAAATCTAATTAAATTAATTAATTTATTGATAAAAAATAAACCTAAGTCTAATTGGGTGAAAAATATTATTTTTATGATTTTTTGATAAAAAAGAAATAATTAATTTTGTTAGTAAAATAAATAAATAAATTAAATAAAACAAAATATAAAAAAGAAAAGGTAAAGAGATAATGGGCCTGAAAGCAATCTAAGGGGGGGGGGGTGTATAGCCAAATCTGGGCCCAAGAAGGAATGACCCACATTTGACTTGCCAGATCTCCTGCCATGCGTTGACTGAGGCCTTTGGTGCTCCTTCAGATGATAGCCATCAGATCTGGCCTATGGACACTTGGCTAGCTGGATCATGATGGACCATGATAGTCCTTGGCATTGTGTGCACGCTGGATCCTGAAAAGACAAAATATATGAAATAATCGGGGGGACCTGGGATTCGAACCCAGGTCCTGAAGCACTTTCCCACCACCTGACCACCAATTGAGCTACGCATTTTAATTGTTCATATAATAAACATAAATAATAATATGAGAAACAACGAAATACTAAATCCCTGCGCACGGAATTTAAAACAGACGAATGGTTTCTTGCCACGTCTTCGTCTTCCCCAAGGATCTGTTGTCTTAGACAACATACTTTTACCAACGGACAACCATCGTAGCTAAAAACCTGTGTATCTCAAAAATCATGTACAAGCACAATAAATCAATGGTGATGGTACCAATCCATTCGTCTCAGTCTCACGAACTTCATGGTATCCTAATCAAGGCCCAATTTCACCTGTATGCCAAGATCCCAAATCGAACCAAAAAACCCTAGCAATGGTGAAATCTCATACAGTTCATGAAAACGAAATTAAATGTTACAAAAAGCTTGCATATGTTCCAAGGATTAAGAATATATACTTATTTTGTGCTATAAGTGACAAAATGATGCAATTCGATTTCAAAAATAAATCAATGTCGTGGATGACTTACAGTGGTATTTGGCAATGGAAACTCCTTGTTCTTGATTGGTTTTGCTTGCTTGTGATCCCAGGAAGTGATTGGGATGATCGGAAAGCTCTGGAATTGCTTGGAACTATGAATTCATGTTTGCACTTTTTATTGTTTTTTTTCAAGTTTGGTTCTGGTTCTTGCGCCTCTCTCCAGCCTTATTTTAGGTCTGCCAATGATCCTTATGTATTGAGGAATGAATTAGGGTTGAAAACCTGGTCTCAATCTTCCTCCATCATTGCTTTTGATTTTGATTTGATTCCTTTGAATATCTTTCCAAAAATAGTCCAAATTCAATCTTTTTGTGCACACCAAGCCTTTACACGAATTCAATCTCATGCTAGTTAGATATAGGACCTGAAACATGTGCAAAATCTTGAGATTTCAATGTTTTGGATTTTCTCATGATTTGTTTTGATTAAAATTGATTTAATTCAAATAAAAATCAAAATAAATAATAAAAACAAGATAATGACAAGTGGCAAAGTCTAGGGCTCGTGGACCATGTTTCCAACACAAAACAAGTGCAAAAGATTAGGCCCATTTAGCAAAAATTGCAATTTGAGGCATAATTGACTTTTGACAATTTTGCAAAAAGGGTCAACTTCACCAATGCATAACTTCCTCAATTTTGACTCTTTGAAGGTTTTCTTGGACTTTTTAGAAATATTGAGATGTCCTATAAGCAACCCTTTTTGTCTCATCTGAATTTGGTATTCCATGCTCAAGTATGAAGCTTTGACAAAAAAGGTGTTTTTGTTAACTTTTCAAAATGACCTATAATGTCCAAATTCATAACTTCTTGTGAGTGCATATTTTGAACTTGTGAGCTGAAGATGGATTGTAGATAATTTCATCCTCTTAAAAATTAGCTTTGGATGGGTCATTTCTCATAAAGTATGAGAAAGTTATGCTTGGTCAAAGTTGAGTTGACTTTTCCTACAAAACCCTAATTTAGCAACTTTTGGTTCTTGATGAATTGTGAGCAATCCTTGATGAATCATGATCAAACCATGATCAAATGATGAAATATACTTCAAAATGAGGATGTTAACCAAAAATCTTGAAGTTTGACTGTATGTGGGCCACAATTGACTTTTGCCCTAGCACAGTCAATTTTCAGGCCTTTGAGCAATTGACTGGGCAAACTTTCTCTATAGGGCTTGAAATTTGACATGGATGATCTTGAGAACATATTAGGACAATGGTG
Organism: Vicia faba; assembly: GCA_948472305.1. NCBI lineage: Eukaryota > Viridiplantae > Streptophyta > Magnoliopsida > Fabales > Fabaceae > Vicia > Vicia faba. The sequence goes on from OX451735.1 coordinate 361,597,262, forward strand.
ACCATTTGGGATCCCTTGGACTCAAGTATCTTGATGCAACATGAAACCCTAATTTGAGGTAGACTGCCTTAGGAGGGAGCTTGTCTGGTCAACCCTTGGACTTCCTTGAGCATCTTGAGGATCTTTCTTGAAATGTTTTGAGAAATATGGGAGGAAAAATTTTGGGGTACAAAACCTTGTTTCTAATTAAAGCAGTATTTTGGAGTATTAGCTCGTTACTGTAGTGACTATGAAGTAGCTATGAAAGGCACTTAAATTGCAAGTTTCAGCGCCAATTAGAAAGTAGCAGTTAGAAGTAAAGGCGTTTGCAATCCTGTAGCATGTAATAAATTAGGAAGTAGCACTTAGAAGTTATATGGCAATTGCTATTGGAATACTGTAGAGATATTATGTAGTAATATTTAAAAGCAAAATCATGTGGCAATAAATTGTGAAGTAGCATTAAGGCACATGCTTTGGCGTTACTGTAGCGGAATATAGGAAGTAGTATATAAGAAACATGATTACCACTGTAGCGCATGGAAAATGAATTAGTATATGAAGCATTTGTTTTGGGTTGCTGTAGCGAATATATATATATATATATATATATATATATATATATATATATATATATATATATATATATATATATATATATATATATATATATATATATATATATATATATATATATATATATATATATATATATATATATATATATATATATGTATTAAGCAGTGCTTAGAAGCACTTGTTTTGCAATACATTAGCATAAGGTAAAGTAGCATTTTGAAGTAATTAAATTGCAATGCTGTAGAGAAATTTAAGAAGTAATTACGTTCCGGTTTACAACTACAAATTATTTAATAATAATGATTTAATATCTTTAATAAATAATTTTATAGGATTTATAAAATAGAAATAATAGAATTTTTGGCCGATAATTAATTAACCGATTTTAGCCAAAATAGTCCGAATAATTATGCGGTTTATTGTAGTAAATTTTGGTTGATCTGTTGGGTGGCATATTTGTTGAAAAATGTGAATTTGTAGGTGATTTCATTGCCTCTATTTATGGGCAAAATATTAAGTTACAGGCTTATGGCCAATGTTGAATTAAGTTGAATTATTGATGTTGTTGTTGATATTACGTTCATGTCGTTAATGCATACATAACATATCATGTTGGAGCTGATGCTCGTCAAATTGGCCTAGATTGGCAAATATGAAGTTGAAGGCTTATGCCTTGTTGATGCCTCTATTTATTGGCAGATTTCTAAGTTGGGAGTTCTGCTCCATTGGTACCACATGCATGTGTATAAAGACGAGTCGCATTTCATGTTTCATTCTGAGTTGTCGTGTGGATGAATTAATTATATTGAATGTTGATAAAAAACTGTGAAGTGGTGAATTGCATGATCTAATACTAATATATTATTTATTGTATATCTGATTATATGGTTCGATATCTCATCCCTTCTGTTTGAATGTTGCCCTCTGTTGGTAACGTGCAGGTAATCAAGAAGGTTAGCTGTTACCCTCGTTAGTTCGAGTCGGTGTTGTCGCTCTGATAAGTAGCACTCGGGGGGATGAACGCATGTTTTCCTTATTGTTGATTTTCATTATGTTGCTGAATTTTTAAGTTGTTTTCATTAAAGACTTGTTGTCTTAAAGTTGTTTTGAGTTGGATAAGATGTTACGGTGTGTTCACTTAAATTTTGTGAATCCGCTGCGTAGTAATGAAAGTTGTTTTTACTTTTAAAGATTAAGCAGGTTGTTATCGGTTCATCCGAAATTCATGTGTTATGTATCTGAACTATAGATGATTGAATGTCGTAGTTTCAAGTTGAAAGTGTAGCATTCCATTTATTTGTTGGAAAATTTTTATAACTCTGATTTATTTAACTTGTTGGGTAGAAATGAGGTGTTACAACTAGTGGAAATGATTAAAGATGTTATGATTAAAATGGACAAATTCTCATTTCCTATAGATTTCATAGTGTTGGACGTCGAGGAAGACCCAAATATACCTTTTATCTTAGAAAGACCCTTCATGAAGACCACAAGAATGCTTGTGGACATTGAAAAAGTCTAAGTGAAGGTAAGGATAAAATACCATGAGGTATGTTTTCATATGATTGGTATAACCTAGCATTAAAAGCGTCGAGCTAAGGAAGTTTAAATAAAGTGCTTGTTGGGAGGAAACCCTACCCATTTTTTAAACTTTTTAGTTTTAGGATATATTTCTTTAGTTATTAGTCAGGCAAAAAATGTTGGAAACTCTGAATACGAAAAAAACTAAGAGTTTCTCTCTAAGCGCACTTTGGCATGAGCTAAGTCCCACTTGGCAAGTTTTGTGTAGAAACACAAGCCCATAAGCATAATATCTTGCCTACTGAGGTAGAAGCCCATTCAGCGAGAAGCTTGTTTCACTTTCACTTCTCCAAAATTTGAAAGACCTTACAGGAGTTCTTTAAAGAGAAAAATAAAAAATTCCCTCTTTTTGATCCAGTTCAAAGTTCCAGGTATGAAAATTTTCTCCAAAATTATTTGTATTGTACATTAATGTTTATAAAACATGAACTTGGTTAAACAAACTTGTTATTCTCCTAAATTTAGAAATGATGTAGGAGACATAAATTTGATTCATTGTTGTTGATTATATGCAAGCAACCAATGCATGAGTAATTGTCTGAACAAATATATATTAAATGAACATAAGGTTTTGAGATGAAATTTATTGAGCTCTAGGTTGCTAGAAATAAAAGCAAACTAAATTCATCTAGCTTGAATAATGGTTTACGGAATATACTCTGTTAGAAGTTGTTAGTAGTGGTTTAGTTGATAGTTGATAGAAGATAGTTTTAGAGAGTTGTTTAGAAATAAGGCTATGTCATTGATTTCTTGGATGATCCATCACAAGATACCAAATGCCTATTTATAGGCTCAAGTCACCAACCTCTCAATGGTGGTGAATGTTTCTACATTACTTTATATTTTTTTTAGATTTTTCATGATATGTTAGTATTATGATAGTTCTAAGTTCTTCTATATTTTACATACACTTATAGTTCTAGATTATTCTACCATACTCATACACACTATAGTTTCTAGGGTATTCTACCATTACCATACATATTATATTTATAATATTCTAGAAATTTGTAGCAATTTCAACACTCCTCCTTGATGCAAATTTCTGTAACTCCAAGCATATTAAAATGGGAGTGAATATGTCTGCAATTTGTTCTTCTGTTCTGTAGTAGTCGAGTTTGATCTCCTTAGTTGCTTCAGCTTCTCTAATAAAGTGATACTTGATTGTTATATGTTTTGTTCTACTGTGATGCACTGGATTTTTCGCCATTGTAATTGTTGATTTGTTGTCACAATTAATTTTAGTATGCTCATCTTGTTTTTCTCCCATGTCTTCAAGTATCATGCAAAGCCATATAGCTTGACTCGTTACTTCAGCAACAACCACATACTCTGCTTTTACTGTTGATTGTGCAACTGTAGCTTGCTTCTTCGACGCCCAAGAGAAATTTTTTGATCCTAGTGAGAAAGCATAGCCAGAGGTGCTCTTCATGTCATCTACCAAACCTGCCCAATCACAATCGGTGTAGCCAAGTAATCCTGAGTTTTTTGCGATAGTGTACCATATACCAAACTTTTTTGTTCCTTGTAGATACCTTAAAATTCTTTTTCCTTCTCCAAAGTGTATTTGACTTGGGCTTTGCATGAATCTTGATAGAAGACTTGTAGCATACATTATGTCTGACCATGTAGCTGTCAAATATAGAAGGCTTCTAATTAGACTTCGATATTTGGATGCATCAACTTCTGGTGTTCCATCATTCTTCTATAGTTTCTCATTTGTTATGAGTGGAGTAGCGACAGGTTTGCAACCGTACATATTGGATTTTTTTAGTAAGCCTTCTGTGTATTTATTTTGCAAGATGAATATCCCTTCATTTCTCTGACTTACCTCTATACCGAGGAAGTAACTCATCAAACCAAGGTCGGTCATCTTAAAGGTCTTCATCATGTCTTCTTTGAACTTCATCATCACCTTGGTATTGTTTCCCGTGTAGATAAGGTCATCTACATATAGAGAGAGTAAGAGAGTCTATTGACCTTGAGACTTAACGTAAAGTGTAGGCTCACTCTTTCTCCTCCGGAATCCTTGATCTATGAAATACTGATCAATTCTTCTATACCATGCTCGAGGTGCTTGCTTCAAACTATAAAGTGCTTTTCTTAGTCTTAACACTTTTCTTTCTTCGCTTTCAGAAATGAATCCTTGTGGCTGCTCCACATAGATCTCTTATTCAAGTACACCATTGAGGAAGGCTGATTTGACATCTAGTTGCTGGATACTACACCCTATTTGTGCCGCAATAGCTATTAGAGCTCTAATGGTATCAAGACGAGCTACTGGTGCAAATGTCTCATTGTAGTCAATCCCAGGTTGCTGTGAGTAACCCTTAGCTACTAACCTTGCCTTGTGTTTCTGTTTGGTTCCATCAAGGTTGAACTTTGTCTTATAGACCCACTTAACCCCAATGATATCTTTTCCATGGGGACGATTTACTAACTCCCATGTGTTGTTTTTCTCGATCATCTTTATCTCTTCTTCCATTGCCTTGACCCATACTTCTTGCTTTGATGCTTCTTCAAAGCTTCCAGGTTCAAGTATGGCCAAGTTACAGGTTTCATATATATCCATCAAAGATCTTACTCGTCTAGGAGTATACTATGTAGATGATAATTCTTGATCATGTTGTTATGGTGGAGGTGAAGAAGGTTCACCTTGGCCTTCTTCGTTAGATTCTTCTTGAGGTAGTTGAGTTGGTATAAGGATGTTCTTCTCTACTTTTTCTTCATCCCAATTCCAAGAAGCGTTCTCATCAACTTCAACATCTCGACTGATGATGAGTTTTTTAGTTTGCAAGTTGTAGACACGGTAGCCTTTAGAGATTGTGCTATACCCCAGGAAGATACCTCGTATAATTTTCTCTTCAAGCTTGTGCCTCTTCACATCTGGAATATGAATGTAGCATATAGATCCAAAGACCCTTAGGTGCTTTGCTGATGGCTTCTTCCCATTCCAAGCTTCAATTCGAGTCTTATCTTGTACTGACTTAGTTGGACATCTGTTAAGTATGTAAACAATAATGTAGACTACTTCAGCCCAGAATATGTTAGGAAGTCCCTTCTCCTTGAGCATCTATCTAGCCATCTCCATAACTGTGCAATTATTTCTCTCAGATACACCATTTTGTTGAGGAGAATATGCGACTATAAGTTGTCTCTCTATGCCTTCATCCTCACAAAATATGTCAAATTCGCGGGAGGTGTATTCTTTGTCGCAATCACTTCTTAGTACTTTTATCCATTTTCCACTTTGATTTTCAACAAGGGCCTTGAAATTTTTGAATACTCCAAAGACTTATGATTTTTATTTTAGGAAATATACCTATGTCATTCTAGAGAAGTCATCAATGAAGAGTATGTAGTACCTATTGTTCTCGTGTGATGGCGTCCTCATCGGTCCACAAACATCAGTATGAATTAGCTCTAACAGATCTTTTGCTCTCCATGCTCCACTTGTTGAGAATGAAAATCGGTGTTTCTTACCAAGGAGACATCCTTCACACACTTCATTATTCTCCTTTATGCTTGGAAAATCTCTCATCATGTTCTTCTCATGTAACAACTTTAAGGCATGTGTGTTGAAGTGGCCAAATCTTTGATGCCAGAGCCAAGAATCATCAACTTGTACCTTCATGGAAATGTTAGTTGTATGTTTTAAATTTAGCGGGAAGCTTCTATTTATCTTATTCATCTTCACTTGGATTATCTCGACCCTTTTATTTTTGTTGTCTAAGATTTTGCACACTCCTTCTTCAAAGTGAAATGTGTAGCCTCTCTCCATCATTTGGACAATGCTTAGAAGATTTTCTTTAAGGTTTTAGACTAGTAAGACATCATGGATGAGTTACGTACCTTTATCTGTCTCCACCATGATAGTGCCTATTCCTTTTGATTCAACCACACTGCCATTTCCTAGTTGAACTTTGACTTTGACTGACTCGTCAATGCTTTTGAAAATAGTCTCATCCTTGGCCATGTGATTGCTACATCCACTATCCAAGTACCAACTTCCTCCTTTTTCTTTGACTGAGTCTTGAGTGGAATAGAACATACATTGTTCTTGATCATTCTCCTCTGCGATATTAGCTTGATGCCTATTTTTGTTGCGAATTTTTTTCTCTACGTGCCCAAACTTCTTGCAATGGTTGCATTGTGGCATATTATAGAACCAACAATTTTTCTCTCTGTGACCCATTCTTTTGCATATAATGCATAGAGGATTTTTATCTGTTTTGTTCTTAAGGAAATTCCTAGAACCTTCTCTTCTTCTTGAAGTTTCTCCATAATTTTTCTTTCCTCCATTTTATTTATTTTGGGGATGAAATTTGAGCTTTGACTGGAAGACATTTTAAAGTGTATCTTTTTTATGCCTATACAATCTTTGCTCATATGCTTCAAGAGAGCCCACATGTTCTGTCACTGATAGAGTGGACAAATCTTTGGTTTCTTCAATCGTTGTCACGATTGGGTCAAACTTTGGGGACATAGTAATTAGAATTTTCTCAACAATTTTCTTGTCAAGAATGTCTTCCCCAAAAGCTCTCATTTGATTAACTATTTCTTTAACTTTATAATAGTAATCTTTAACTGTCTCAGACTCCTTCATCTTCAATAGTTCAAAATCTCTTCTTAGAGATTGAAGTTTGACTGCACATACCTTAACGCTTCCTTGAAACTCCTCCTGCAATGTGTTCCACGCTTCTTTGGAAGTCTTAGCTCCCATAATTCTTGGGAAAATTGCATCAGTTACCGCTTGTTGCAAAGTGAACAACGCCTTTGAATTTTCCTGTTTATTTTTCTTCAATTCTTTTTCTTGAGCTGCATTAAGAGCTGAAGTATCTGCGGGAACAATGAATCCTTCTTCTACTATGTCCCATAAATCTTGAGAAGAAAAAAATCTTTCCATTTTAACACGCCAGCAATCAAAATTTTCACCATTGAAAATAGGGGCAGAAATAGTTGATGTTTGAGTGGTGTTATCCATGTCTTAGACAAATATTGGAGTGGTTTAATAGTAAAAGGGAAATTTTTGAAGTAGTTGGGAGGAATTTGAAATGATATGTATTAATTTAACTACGCCCAATGTATGACCGAACATAGCTCTGATACCAGTGTTAGTAGTGGTGTAGTTGATAGTTGATAGAAGATAGTTTTAGAGATTTGTTTAGAAAGAAGGCTATGTCATTGATTTCTTGGATGAACCATTACAAGATACCAAATGCCTATTTATAGGCTCAAGTCACCAACCTCTCAATGGTGGTGAATGTTTCTACATTACTTTAGATTTTTCTAGAGTTTTCATGATATGTTAGTATCATGATAGTTCTAGGTTCTTCTATCTTTTACATACACTTATAGTTCTAGATTATTCTACCATACTCATACACATTATAGTTTCTAGGATATTCTACCATTACCATACATATTATATTTAGAATATTCTAGAAATTTGTAGCAATTTCAACAGAAGCATATACCAATGAAGCCATAATAAAATATAGGACCTAGGTGTTCATCATTCATGTAAAAACAACATAGGTAAGAAACGAAGGATGAATTTTCATATATGACCATAATGCCTAAAAAAATCGATAATTGCATGTTGTTTACTAAAAATTGCATATCGCTCCAAGATCAACCGTAGGACGAAAAAACATGTGGGAATAGGGCAAACTCGAGTTCTATATGTTGGTCACAGATTCACAAGCCTGACACGTGAGGAGTACTATACTAAATTGGAAAGTAGAAGTATAGTTCAAAAATGGATGTTTGAACTAGAAAACCCAAGGGATTATTCTAACATTGTACATGAAATCAACATAAGAGTATGAGAGTGTTTTAACACATCCTCCCGAACACCTTAATCTCTAGATATAATGCAGGAGTTTAATGAAATCGCCAAACCGTCTGATGAATCACCATTTGCAGCATTTCTCGGGTAATATAGAAAATGGTTTCTTTTGATAAGGATGCCATCCATGCCTACCTAAAAGACAAATATGCAGTTGATCCATAAAGATTAGATCCTTTTTATAGACATTTAACAAAAGGAAACTGGTATTATGATAGGATAACTGCGAATATTTGTGCAGAAGGAAAACCCTATAAGGTGAAGTGAGATGGGAAGCCCATCCGCTTCAAGAGAGTTGATTTTACCATCCAAGCTCAAATTTAGATGATCTTCATTCTCCATAACATCACATAAAAGAGTCATACATCATTTGTAACACTCTACTATGAATAACTTATTTGATATATCCTTAAGGGATGACAAGTAAATATTGTCATAGTAATTTCAAACAAAATCTTCAGTATTCTAAATTCACAACAAAAATAATCTCTTTCTTTTCTTGGCCTGGTCAAAAGATTATTCAATCCTTATAATATGGATATTATAAATAGATACCCTTTATTCCTTACTTCTAAGTTGGATAGTGATTTTATATCTTGCCATTGCACTTGAAGAAGAAGAAGAAAGGAACTACTACCACCACAAAACCCTCATACTGTACTCAAGTTTTAAAAAGGGTGGCAAACTTTGATGCCATAGATCCAAACTTCAGAGCATGTTATTATTATAGTTGGGAAGTTAGCGACATATACAACAAATGTATGCTTCCTCTCAATGAGTTCATGTATAGATTACAGTTATAGATGCAACAACCACATGCTTCATATGAGACGGTGCCCAGTCTAAAGGATTTTAGCAGCTACCTCTAATGACCTATGAGCATGCCATTCTATTTTGGAGGTGGTAGTAGTTGATAGAATTAGAGTTTATCCTAACTCATTCTTATAAAATCGGCTTGTAAGATGACGGGTGCCACTCTATATAAACTCTTTATGGTTTCTATCTTTTATTAACGTAGGACTTGGGTTTTTCCCAATACACTCTCACGCCCAAGACTGTTAGACTTAGATCATGGATATAAAGGTGGGTAGTCCTAATTATCAATATGTGGGACTTGGTTTTTCCAATACACCCCCTTGCGCCCAAAACTTTTTTTCTAGATTGGGGAACATATATAAATGATGGGTGCCTCGAATCTATAAGCTCATGATACCATGATAGAATTAGAGTTTGGCCCGACTCATCCTTACAAAATCGACTTGTAAGGTGAGGGGTTCCAATCTATATAAACCCTTAGTGGTCTCTATCTTTAACCAATGTGAGACTTGGGGTTTTCCCAATATACCCCTCACGTTCATTAATATTGGGCTTGGTGCATGGATATTAACATTGTGTGACGCGAATTATCAATATGTGGAACTTGGTTTTGCCAATATTGGTGAAGCTAGTGGATGAGGTGATGTAAAAGAGAATATTGAAGAAAATGAAGAATAGGAAGAAGAAGAAATTGAAGAAGAAAAATAAATGACGAGTGAAGACGAGGATTGAGCTTCTGCCACCATCACTGTGAGCTTTATTTTTGCTTTTTTAAAACTATTTTCTAGTTCATTTTAAAATGTTTTGAACAATTTTTGTTTATTTTATGTAACAAAATTCCATGGACAAGAGGAGTTTTCGACATGTTGGTCATTTTGTACTGAGTACATGATCATGTCCAAACTCCTGAAACATCACAGTATCCTTGAGACAACAAGTATGGCTGAATATGTAAGCGATTTTCATAAATGGGTATATAATTTGAACGAAGTACAATAAGTACTACTGAAGGTAGGGGTGTTCACGGTGCGGTTTGGGCAATTTTGAAGCAAAAAATCACCCGAATCGCAAGAGAAAAAAACATGCGGTTCAGTTTGATTCGGTTGGCTTTTAAAAATAAATCCGAACCAAACCAAACTAATGCGGTTTGGATTGATTCGGTTGGTTCGGTTTTTTACAAAAAAAATTATTAAGACATACAAACAAATATAGAAGAAAATATAATTTTGTGTTTAATTGTTCGTACATTACCATAAAAAAATTTATAATTGTCAAAATAAATTTATAATTTGATACATAAAATTGCGTATTATAATTTTATCTAAATCTAAAGAATGATATAAATAAGATTGCATTCTTAAATAAATATTATACAAAGAATAAGATAAAATATATTTTGTGAAAATAGTATTTATAAATGAAAAATATTTTATTTTTTTATGATTTGTAAATTAAAATGAATATAATATAAAGTATGATAAAATATACACATAATACATGTTTATTTCTCTAAAGAATTAAAGAAATATATATTGGTTAGTAAGATTTTATAACATAATGCGGTTTTGTTTGATTTGATTCGGTTTGTAAAATACAAACCGCAAACCGAACCGAATCGTGCGGTTCCGCGAGAAAATGACTCAAACACATCCGAATTAAATACGGTTTTTTGCGGTTTCGATTTAGTTCGGTTTGATTTTGCGATTTTCTATTGGGCCGGTTTGGTTTTGAACACCCCTAACTGAAGGTAGCATACAACCCACTAAAAAAGTTGTGTGGTCTACTAAACGTATTTTGCTGCTCCAAACTCGCTTAGCAAGATTTGCCTAGCTTAGCGATTTTTTATGCTTCTTCTGCAGACCAATCTAATCCTGATGACATGAGGACATGCCAAACTTTTATGCAGGGGTGGAAAGTAATGAAGATGAAAAATGAGCATACATTCCCAAACACCTATGATTTTAATTGTCTTTATTTAATTGCTAGTTAAAAAAAAATTCAAAAAATTCAAAATTTTGTCTGAAGTTGTTTGTCCGGAGATGGTTCAAGTGATTTGAAAAATTCAAATGCATATGAATCATAGCTTAGGAAAAGGAAAAAATAAATTAAGGTATGATAAAAAAATTAAGGCATGATTAATATTGTATTATCTCTAAATTAATAGCAAGATCATTAATTATTTGCTTAATTCAATGTTTAAACTTAACACTTGTTTAGTGAAATCATGTCAATATAAATCAATAATTATAAGCCTAAACCAAGTGATATGACTGCATACCTCATATTTTACATAAATGAATTAGATTAGACATGCATTTTAACTATAATAAATTTACACTATTCTTGCTATTACTGGATGCATATGATGTCAGGGATATGATCAAGGTATTGTTTGTTTATTGAGTAAAGAAATACTTGACCAAAAAGTCTACCTTGTAAAGGTGCGATCTTTTGACAACCCCTTTGAGTCTAAATGTAAAAAAATTGTTTTTGAAAAAATACAACCATGAGCCAACTTTTAAAGAAAAATAATAATCATACATTGTCTTAATAATATGAGAGCATTAAAATTTTAAGGGTGTACGAAAATGATATAGTTGTGGAGGAAGGTAATGTTTGAAGAAGAAAAAGAAATCAAGTAGTAAATGGAGATTGTGATCAAAGAAAAGTAATGTACTTTGACAAACAAAAACAAAAAGGAAATTAAAAATGTCAAAGTTTAAAAATAAGAAAAAATCACTAAAAGAATAAGTTGTATAGGTGGAAAAACAAAGAGACATTTTGAAACAAGAAAGAAAACATCAAATAATCCTCTCTTATCTGATATGCACATTTGATTCCCAAAAAAACCTAGATTCTTGTAGTCTAACCATGTTACAACAAAAAACGAAGATCTTAGAGATCCTTGATTGATTATGCATCTTGTGATATTGCTTAGATGAAACGCAAAATATTTCTATAGTTGATGCATGATCTGATAATTGAAGGAAACTCTAACCAATTTGAGTGATACACAAGTGAGATAATGATTTTGATGAATAATTGACCGTTGTCTAAACATGTTTAAATTATACTTTGGTAAAGATGATTTTTATCATGTCATAATTCAAAATAATTTAAAAAACTTCTTGATCAAATTCAGTAGACTTTTCATGATCAATGCACAAAAAAATTTCATGATCAATGCTATGTTAATTATGAATATGTTGTTGTTACGGTAATGAATCAAGCAAAAGTAAGTATTTGTTTTATTTTCTCCACAAGGATTAGTGTGATATCAATGTCGTTCAATAACTAATATGTTTTTAAGCTTAAGTTTGCAAGGGTTTTGAAAGTTTAAAGTCACAGAAAGTAAAAAGGACAAAAGATAAATAAAGGTTAAGAGATATGAGAACTTGCCAGGATTTGATTTCATCCACCGATATGATATGCAATTTTACCAATCAGTTGTAAACAATCTAAACATTCACCAATACCATCACATATCGCTCACAACAACGTTTATGTATAAACATCTTATGAGATTTGAACCTTTTAATCGAGGATCTCTGAGCCTATTAAGCGGTTCCTACCTTGTTGTTTAATCGATGATTTCTCAGCCTATTAAATAATACAGAGCATTAAGAATCAATAATCTCTGTGAATGTTAGCCTAAACCTATGTATACAGTTAAGAATCCAACAGATGTTCATCTTAGTTTGAGTTTTGAACCGTATTTCTCAATAGCAATCCAAACCCATTAAGATAAAAAAACAAAGATAACATTGATATAGATTCACAGGTAGATTGTATACAATTCCATGATTAAGAAAAATACATACTAAAATAATAAACTTACATCCAATCCCAACAAGAAAGTGTTAGAGCAAGATTTAGACCTGTGTTTAAATCTGAGTGTTTTGATGATAACAATGCATATATTTTATGAAGAAGAATTTTAGTTCTAATGGTTTCATTGAGTGTATAGATAAGAAAGTCTAATTGATTCAGGACTGTTATCTGGTGAATCAGAAATACGCTAAGCACATCAGAAAGAAGACAATATGTGTACTTCTCAATAAGCTGGTGCTTTTGAAGTCACAAGACAAGAGAAGAAAGAATTTCTGATAAGCTGCTTCTTCAAGATCAAAATCAAGAGTGTTCAATGAAACAAGCTTTAACGCAAATGTCAGAAGTCAAGATTTTCTCATCAGAAAAGTTGATTCTTATAATTCTGAAGACAAAGTCAAGGCTCTTAACACATGAAGAGAAAGCTTCTATTTTCGGATCAGAAGACAAGATTTGTTCATCAGAAGAGTTGTTGCTCACATCTCTGAAGACAAAGTCAAGTTTCTGAAGACTCAGATAGTTCATGGAATACACACTTTAATTCAAAATTAGAAGTATTCCATAAGAAGAAAGGATGAAAGAAAGAAAGATCTTCTGGACTCAATTCAAATCAACATCATATAGTCCATCAGAAGACAAGATCAAAGGAAGACATCTTCTCAAGCTAATCCATTTAACAGAAGAACTATTGTGAACGTTTCTACAAAAACATCAGTAATTCTAAGGAATGTTGAATGTTCATCAGAAATGGAATCGATAATGTTCTCATGAAAGCGCCAAACTCAGATATCCAGAGAGAAAGAATTCATGATCATAAATCAATATGTAGTTGACATAAGCTAGTTTTTCCAGCTCAATCCAAATATCAGAATTCAAGAGATCAAGAAAGAAGGAATTCAACATCAAAATCAGATGTACTGATATAAGCTTCTACTTTAGAAATCAGGCATCAAATATCCAACTCAGAAAAGCTAATTATCAAGATCAAGACGAGACCAAGATAAAGTGGATCAGATAAGCTTTCACTCAAAGAAATTGTTCCTCAGATAAGCCGTTTCTTATATATCTGAAGACAATGTTCAAATATCTGAAAGATCTTGACTCTACAATAAATAAGAATCTTCTGGATAATTATCACTCCTCAATCAAAAATCAATCCAGCAAGAAAAGAATTAAAGATTAAGAACTCAAAGAGTTGAGAATCAGAAAGGATGTTGCCATAATATATGATTCCAAGATCTAAACATCAGAAAAGCTTTTGATATCTTCATCAGAAATGCTTTCACGTACAATGAGAAGACTTTTTTCTCAGATAGGTTATTTTTGATCATTTTGAAGACAAGAATCCACTACTTAAAGAATATGAAATGAAACATCTTCTCAACACAATCTTCATCTCTCAGATCAGATAAGAAATATTCTTTTAAGACAAGTTCTAGATCAGAAGAAAATCTGTGTTTTATATCGGCTGTTGCCCATAATTCTAAAGACAAGATTTGGTTCTGATAACTCTGATGCTCCTGCACTATAAATAAATTAGTTTCTGAACTACTCATCTATCAATCATCAGAAGAACGAAGACACGTGATTGATCTCTTCCAAGCTTAATACTTCAGAATCAGAAGTACATCATCAGAAGATAAAGATCAAGAAAATTAGTCAAGAAGAATATAGTACAAAAAGTACACCAAAAATTTCACTATCATGATATTGGTTGTACTATTCAAAAGAAGTTGTCTCCCACCTTTTATGCTAACCACTGCAAGTAGTAGGCTAAGGAAAGTGACATTTCGTACTATTCCAAACCTCTCTTTAATATATCCGTTGGGAATCAATCGTTGGAAAGAGAAAAGACTTCTTTATCCTTACAACTACTCTTTTATTTGAAGGCTATAAAAGGATAAATATGAAATGAAGAAAAGTTGTTGAAAAGCCATGGAAGCACATGATGTTAGAGGTGTTACGCTAAACATGCTGAAGCTAACCCAATATTAACAAAAAAGATGATGAAGAAGAATTCTACAAGATGCTATTCAAACTATCAATGATATACATCTTGGAATAATTATGAAGAAGCAACAAGTTGTTGCTTATATCTTGCTCAACGAAGAAGATGAAGATAAGAAGACTACAAGATGCTTCACTCAAATTTATATTATAGTCATCTTTGTAGAAACCATGTAAACACAATAGTTGTTGCTCATATTGTGTTATAGCTTAAGTTCTTGGTGTAAATTGTTTAAACACAAGAGTTTTTGCTCAAAATTGTGTAAAATAATATGTATTTAAATTAGGAGTAATTGCTTATTAAGAAGCACTCATGTAATCTCCAGAAAAACAAATTTGTTTAGAATTGGTTGGTTCCTCAAGTGATCAAGTAAAGATCAGAAGACTTGAGAAGACTTTGGCGGTGCTCATCGTGAAATCCTATTCTAAAGGACCAGTTAGGTCAAAATCCTTATAAGGTCAATGATCGTTATATCTCTTAGGGGACTAGGAAGGTCATAATTCTTAAGAGATCACTAGCTGAGGATCATTGTGAGAAATTCCTTCAAGAAAGACCAAGTTGGTCAGATTTATGACAGGGTCCTTGATCATTATATCTCATTGAGATCACTGAACGTATCATTGTATTGTTCCTTGAGTGACCAATGCTAGTCAAAAGACTCAAGATGACAATGGCTGCATGTTATTGTGAAATCCTGTTAAGAAAGACCAGGTTTCTCAGATTTCTTAAGGGGTCAATGGTTGCTGATCATTACTTGGTTGTTAGTCACCGGCGGTTGCCCGTGCAATTGTAATCAGTTTGGTTATAGTGGAATAATTCCTTGTTGGAAGCAAAATCACCTTAGGAGGGTGGACAAGATGTAGCCTAGTTAACGGTGAACTTGGATAAACTGAACGTGTCTCTTTTTTTTTCTAGCATTCTATATTCTTTTATAGTTATATCAAATAGTTTTTAAAAGAAAATGTTTTGGAAAACCCAATTCAAACTCCCATTTCTTGTGTTTTCTCTACCTTCAGTAAGAGATTTAGTCACCCATGATAACTATATATAAAGAGAAGAATGAAGAAGAATAAGCATCCACCGCGATTTCCCAATAATTGATGCAAACCCTGACTCCAATTATTCAAAGAACACCCTCTCTTGTTGTTTTATGAGTTCTCACACTCCAAAAATGGTATCTAAACCCTAAAAAATATTTGAACCCCAAAAAATATGTTTCCACAACTATGTATACAAAATCTGTTTTTCTAATTTCTCCCGTCGAAATAACCTTTTTTCCTCACATCATACTTCCTAAAACTCCTAAACCTCCTTTGAAAAGTATCCATATTCTCTCGACGACCAAAGATTTCTCCGACGAATTGCACGATCCAGCCTCGCCCGACGAACACGATGCAAAACGCTATTGGAAAGTATCTGTTTTGTCTCATACGCGATCGCCTCTGCCTTGTCTGGTGACCTCACTTCTTGCTCGCCGCTGGCTCGCCCGACAAAATAAATGATTTTCAGCTTCTTTGCTTTGTGCCTTCTTTCTTGTTTTGTGCCTTCTTCTTTTGGTTTGATTCAACAATTTTCTGCACAAACATAAACACATTAACGATACCACAACTAAATATACAAAAGGTGGTATTCTAATAAAACTTGGGGAATTAGATGATCGAAATTCAAAATGGATCTTAAAAGTGCCAAGTTTTAATGTAGAATTTTAGTCATATTTGGGAAAACGGAAACAAATGCATGGTTCAAAATCAAAAGCACAAGCAAAGCAATACTTACCACTATGCTACAACAAAACATGAACATGAAACAAATTCTAAAAATAAAACATATGTTAGAAATTCAAAGACAATACACGTTCAAACATGAATCACACCTAGGACACAACTTCATCAAAGGATGAAGAACAAAAATATGAGGGACTTGAATCTCACCCAACAATCTTGCTAACATCCAATGAAATTATGCACTCATCAAAGAACTCATGTTGAAAGCATAAAAACAAAAATCACAAGGACTTTCAAGGGTTGTAATGTGGCTTGGATTAACAAAGAACAATCATATCTAAAGGCTTTTGAAACAAAATTTCCTAAACCTATAAAATAAATCACTTCCCACATTTTCAAGCAATCAAAAATATTACTCACCCTTTTCTCTTTGCTAATTTTCTACAACCTTGATCTTATTCATTTTTTATTTTCCTTTTCTTTTTCACATTTTTCTCTCTCTTTTTCACCCACTTTATTTTTCCATCCTCTTAGCAACCAGCCTTTAAGAAACCAATCCTTTTTCTCTACAATTTGAATACAACCAAACATCGTGATACAAATGCTCCCGAACTTTCTAAGACAAGGAAAAATTCTAACCACAATATATGATTGATGGTTCAAGTGCTTTAGAAACAAAATTAGAATCCATGATGAACTACTCACTCATGCACAAGTTTATAGTTCAACACTAAGATGGATCCTAACACTAAGGCTCAAAGGGATGAACAAATTCTCGCTCACGCACAAGGTAAATTACTTTTGATTAGGTGGTTATGCATAATTTCAAAAAATGCCTTGATCCTTTTCATGTTTTCATATAAATCAACAAAAATGAAAGATTAAACATAATAAAATTGAGTTAGAACATGGGTTGTTGGTATCCTGTGCATATGGTAAACAATGGAAATCTCCTCACATTTAGGTTTTAATCTAAAGTGATTCAACTATGAACAAGTTTGTAAGAGAATGAATGACGTGATATTTGTACAAATTACAAGTTTCATAATTATGTTATGTTCTAGAGAGCAATAAAAATTTACCTTGACAATGTACCAACTTCAAAACTATCATTACAACACATTTGCATGCTAAAATATTCAAACTTGAAACAATCACTCCATGCTTATTCAAATCAGTAGACTAATTTTTAAAAACAAACAACATAAAAAAAATTAGAAATGACTACTAATATTTACTACTCTACACAATTTAAACAAACAACAATAAAGTTAGGTTGCCTCCCAAGAAGCACTTGTTTAACGCCAATAGCTCGACACATTTATTTAGTAGACACTCCTTCTTGGTGCTTCATTTTGCTTGGCTAGTTGCTCCTTCACTTGAAGTTAATCCTAACTAACACTTAAGAAAACTTAAATTCTGGCACTTGTAATACATGCTAATACTGATGCTTCAACCTTAGAACAATATCAAGACAGATGTTACGATATTTTTTTCTGATACAAAATAACAACATCAAACTATAAAATATTGTCATATCCCAAATTTTTCCTACCTTTAATATTTAGTTTTCTTTTAGATAAATCGTGATATGGGGGTAAAAAAATGAAAATGGGTGTGTCGATTTAAAATGAGCCATCAATATCTGATGGCTCATTAATCTTTAGAATAGGAATCCATTTCAAGAGGGGTATGGTTTTTAAATTAAGGAGGTATGAGCAAATTTTTAAGACTCATTAAAGCTTCTCTCTTTTTTATAATGTATAAAGACAATTGAGTTTTTTGAAGCCCAATGGAGTTAAACTTGATGGCCCAATAAGGTTTTAACTAATTTTCAATAATGAGGGGGTGTATGTTTTTTTGATCAAATGGGCCCATATGAAGTCATGTTTTGAAGGGCCCGTTTCTCTTCCATTTTTGTACCGTCTTGCTCTACATTTATTATTTATTTGAAACAAACACGTTACAATATAGTCAAAATCTGATTATGGTGAACAAAAATTATTAAAATATTTAAATGTTAATGTTATTTGTATTATTAATTATTATTAAAAATGATTTTTAGTATTAATATTTAATATCAATTACTTTTGTTACTTTTTATTATTATTAACCATTATCCAAGTTGGTAGTAGCTAAGAATCACGTTTGACAAAAGGAAAGAAAGTTGAGGCTCAGCCCAAAAGCAAAGAAGAAAAAAACGCTTGGCAAAAAAAGAAACAGACACTGTATCGATCAAGAGAAAAAACACGCATCGCTTCAAATCAGATCTTCATCTGTAAATCCCAGAAATCAATACGAAATCAAAATATACAGAGAAACATATTCAAATCTAAGAATCAATATCAAATCAAATCAAAAACTAATTTATATTACACCGAACAAATACAAAATTGTATCAATTATAATTAAATCTGAATTGATTTCAATCATTAATTTCTAATCTACCCTAATCTTACAATCAATCAAACTTATAACAATAATCACTAACAAAATTCCTAATTTGACTAAACCTAAAGGCTATAAATACCTAAAACTAAGAACATAAGAGGACATGCAAAAATTAAGAAAAAACCTACAAAAAAAAGGAATATAGAAGAAGTAGAAGAGATTCCATGGAGACGAGAAGAAGGAGATTGAATAGCTGGCCACTGGAGCTTCGAAACAGGGTTCCTCTTCGTTTAAACCTAGGGTTTCAATATCTGAAACCCTAAGGAGCTCTTATCACCGGCACTACATTGCCATCCGCCGTTACCTACAAATCGAATAAGAAGAAGAAGATCAGAGGAGCTAATAGAAGAAATTGTAAAGCTCGGAAATTCCCGACTGCACAGAGGTAAACAAATGGAACTTAACTTAAAATTTTAGTTCTTCATATTAGAATTTGGGGTTGGGTGATGTATCTGGGTTGATTCGATATGGGTTTGGGTGTTAGTCGCCAGCCACCGCGTTAGGGTTTTTTTTAGTGTGGTGGCGGTGTTTGTTCTTGTAATGGAGAAGAGAGGATATGTATGAACAAAAAGGAAGAGAGAGAGAAATAACATGGAAAATGGAAAAAATGTTGTGTAAAAAAAAGATTATAATGTTGTCTTTTATCCATTGTACACACACCCTTTTCATTATCATACTCCCTCAAATAACATCTACGTGATCACCATCAAACAACCATGATTTCGCGTCCTCACTGTAATCCCGTGTGCTCCCACACACACTGCCAAACAAACCTAAAACTTACTGGGCTAAGCCCAGTTGCTATTCGCTACTCTTGTTTTTGTTGTTTTACTAAACAGTCCAACAAGCGCACCCCAGCCTATTGGGCCCAGTTCAATATCTGAACTTGGGCCCTATTCCTTGTACACCCCCTCTTTTACTGCATGTACCACAAACGAACCTTCTGCCCTTTTTGGGCCTGAATTCAATATCTGAATTTAGGCCCTTATTGTTAGCACCCCCTACTTTTACTTCCTTAACATTGTTCGCACCCCCTGTAATTCATTTACTTTCCTTTCTTTTTGATATTCTATTTATTTTAATTATTTTATTTATTTATTTTATTTATCTTTTATTCTTATCCCATTAATTTACTATTTAATTATTATAAAATATTTTAACTCATAAAAATATATATTTCATTTATTGCATTAAAATGTTTTTCTTACATGCATTTAAATAGAAGTTTTTTATAATTTATATATAAAAAATATTTAACAAACATCAAAATTTTTTTTATAATAATTTAATTCAACAATTTATTTTTTTGAAAAAGGTTGACAAAGCATTTTTTGATTAATCGTGCGTTTAGTCCAAAAACTCCGCTATTTCCAAACCTGGGCTAATTGCGAGGGAAATTAAAATATCCTTGTAACCTATAAAAAACACAAACCCACGTGAACTATAAAATGAGACTCTGGTTCCTCCTAAGAGGATACGTAGGCATACGATTAAAAATTATGGTGAGTTCCCTTAAAAAATTAAAACCCTTTTTCCTAAAGAATGCTTCTAAACCCTAGTATCCTTGTGAACAAGGTAGATGAAGGGTGCCTAACCCCTTCCCTTCGTCTAAAACTGAGTCCGAAACTTAGAATCTCTGTCTGCAAAAGTAGGGTTTCCTATTAGATTACTTCCCTTACAATAAAAACTAGTAGTGACGACTCTGAACTTAAAACCAATTACAACAGCTGGCGACTCTGCTGGGGACTTAACCCTAGGTTTATAAGCTTTTACTTTAGGTTTTAGGGTTTTTGCTTATTTTTGTGGTTTTTCTTTATTTATTAATTATATTCATTTATTTATTTTTATTTTTATCATATTATTATATATGCGGTGGGATTTTAATTTCGCAAAAATATTTTCAAAAACCATTAGAAAGAAGGTTTGTCTATTAGCCAAGGGGATACATCATCCCTATGAGTTTATGTGACGACTTCACCTAGAGTCGGTGGAATTTCGCGAAAGGGATACCTATCAAGAGACATCCTCTTGGGAAGTAGGACTTTGGAGTGACACCTATGACTCTTTGTGCAACCCTAAACCAAAGTCTCATGACAAGACCTTTCACGATTTTGAGACAAAAATTTCAGTCTGTAAAGAGGCCCCACTTAAGGGAGGCCCTTGTGACTTTCCCTCTGGTGTTATTCATGATACTCTTAAGGAATCCACCTTATATGAAGGGTAGACTAACCATAGGCCAAAACTAGGAGCTTACGTTATAAGGGTACCTGTTATAAAATCTCGCCACTAAACCCTGGATCCATGCATCCATACATTTCATATATTCATCATTTGTTTCCTTTTTTGTTTGTCTTATTCACAGGGTAAAAAAAGTAATAAAATTAAAGGTTTTTGGTGAGTATCTTGAAAAATTAATACTAAAGGGAGACACCTTGTCCGCGTCAATGCCATCAAGTCGGATATGTCAAAAATCAAGGCCATAAAAGGGAAATTATCTGAAAGAGCTCCGAAGATGTTCACTCATTTCTATGGGGATACCCTTGACTTGACCATAATAGAGGTTCAAGTGGATGTTGTTTCTGCTCTAATTCAGTTCTACGACCCTCCACTGAGATGCTTCACCTTTCAAGACTTCCAGCTAGCACCGACTTTGAAAGAATTTGATAGAATTTTGAACTTTTCTAAAGAGAAGGCCTATGTGGGTATCGGGTAAACTATTGATGTCAAAGTCTTGGCAGATGGTTTAGGGATCCCTTATTCCAAATTTTCTCTTAATTACAAAAAAGAAGGCGACATACAAGGAATTAAGAGAGTATACCTAGAAACTAAGGCACTCGATTTTTCTAATAATAAAGAATGGGAGCGTCGTGTCGATTTTTTGCGATTGCTTGTATTTTTTTTAATTTTATTTCCACAGACTTTGGACTATATTGACCCCACGACCATTAGTGTATTTTGGGGTGCAAAAGATTTTAATACGGATCCAACTCCCGCTTTCCTTGCAAACATTTATTACACACTTCATACACTGTACAAAAAATAAAGGCACTTTAAATTGTTGCATTCCGTTGTTGTACTCTTGGTTTATGACCCATCTTTATAAAGAAGATTATATGATTTCGAATCTGACAAGATACGAGTGGCCTTAAAAGTTAAGGTCTCTCACTGCTAATTCTATATCATGGTATGCGAGGAAGCTGGACATTGATGATATTACCTATAGTTGCAGGGACTTTCCTAATGTTCCATTGATCGAATCACGAGGTTGTATTAATTATAACCCTACCTCGGCCCTACGATAATTAGGGTACCCCTTGGAAGATAAACCCTCCTACGAAAACCTCCAACAATTGATCATTCATGACATGGGTAGAAATGACCAAGGGTTGTTGTTGTACCCTAAAATTTGACCTCTCATTTCATTCAAAAATATACCCCCATACTCCTAGGGTTTTCAATCGCTTTAGGCTACCCAAGATTTTTAGGCCTCAGGATATCACACTGATTCTTTGTTTCTCCAGAGAACTAGAACTGCAGGTATTTTTACCTTGAATCGTGTCTCTCCCATTCATTGGCTCTTGTGCTAAGATTGTTGATTATTGAATCTGTGACGTCTTTCTTGACAAAATATCGAAAAAATTATCATCCTGAATTTTATCTCAGTACACCTTCGATCATCAACTGAGGTTCATTAGAGATTTCCTTATTTGATTCTAGTCTTATCTTCTTCAAATTTTCTTCAAAAGAAAGATATTTTTTTAAGCTCATTGATTGAGGAGGGTTTCTATGTGAATTTTCACTAAAAAGGTTGTTATCTAGTTTCTAAGATCATGTGAATATTTGGTTACTTGATTTAATTTTTTTGAGTTCAAGTGGCGAAGTTATGATGTAAGATCAAGTGAAAAGATCTTTTTGGGATTTTCATGGGGTTTTAAAACTTTGGTTTAGATGTTCATGAAGAGTTCAATTTCAAAGAAATCCCATTAAGGGGAATTTCACTCAAGGAACATTATTGGCTTATGGTTGATTCAATATTTTGATTCAAGTGGGTCTTGAAAGGAAATTTAAATTCTTGAAAGGAAAATATGAAAACCATTGTTTCTATTAAACCAAGGTTTTTTAATCCCATTCAAGTACTATATCGAAGATTATTCAATTTCATCATTCATACTGTTTCAAATTCATTACATCATATAGATTTCTTTAGAATTTTATTCAAGAACCAAGATCCATATCATTATCAGTTTCAAATGCAAAATTCTACAAAGTTCACAAAATATTGCAAAGATATTATGTTTTCAAATACAAATTTTCTTTAAAGTTTCTTTTACAAGAGATTTCAAATTCCTAAGTTCTAATATTGCTAATGAGGTCTTCATATTCACTTCTCCAAGTTCACTCCCAAACTTCAAGCTTCTATCCAAAATTCATGCTATGGTTTCCTCCTTGCTCCATCATCACCATCATTTTACTCAATCACATGAAAAAACAAGAAGGGGATGGTTAGCAAACAATCAAATGTGAAGATAAACAAGAATTTTCAAAAGAGCTTTGCACAAAGTTCATCATTAGGGACTGCGTAGGAATCAGAAAAATAAGGCTGATTTTCATTCAAGTTTCAAGTAACCAAGGCCTCATAGCAAAATAAGAATTCATAGGCCTACTCAACCAATTGCAAATCACAAAAAGGTTATTTTTGGTTCATAAAATGGAAAATTCAGCATCACAGTTCATGTACCAAAAATATGCAGCAAGCTTATAAAAAATGCCAAGTCTAGAAATCAGAAAATATCAAAAGATACCAGATTGCTAAAAAAGCCCAACAAGAAAATAGAAACAATTGGAAAATATGCAGAAAGCATAGAAGAAATCATAGGTCCAAACCATCAAACATCAAGTCACTGCAGTAAAACCGAATGGCAAACGAACCCAACAAATAACAAATGCAACAGAGTTCATATATCAGTCAAAATAATCAGCATAACAAAAGATTGCTAAGCCCAATATAAATTTCGTGCAAGGTCTGTTAGCAGAGATTCACACACAAAGTGCAAATCCCAAAAATCTCAGTACTATATAAGCTATCAATTCACAGATTTCAAGGGAGAGGACAATGTTCACACAAAAACCAAAAATGGCCGCAGTAAGAACAACTCAGAAACCCTAAAATTTTCCATCATTTTCCCTTCACTAATCCCTTCAGAAATAAAAAAAAAGAGAATATTGTTCATACTATACAGCGGAAACAACACCAAAGCCCTAATATCAACATCATTTTCCAGATTAAAAAAAACCTTCTTAAAATATAGAAATCGCAAGATCTGAATCACACAGAAGAAGAAGAGGAAAAGTATTTTGTAACTACAAAAGCAAGGATCTCAGAAATATTTTACCAGAAATCTCAAGGTTCCATCATATCTGAGAGCTAGGGTTTCAAAACCCCTTTCAAGATCTACTCGAAGCTGAATATGGAAAAAAAGCAGAGATCAGAGACATCTACAGCGGCGCCACCGCGATCTTCATTTCCGCCACCGTGGAGTTCATAATCTCCGCCGTGGAGATTCATATGAGCCACTGCGTGTTCATGCTTAACCACCGCTTCAGATCTCTGATGTTTTCTTTTTCTGGGTTTTAATTTTTTTATTGTTGAATAAACACAGAGAAAATGAGAGAGAGTGTAAACGAGTTAGAGAGAGGATTTTCTGATAAAATGATTTAGTTTGATTTATTTTTTATTTGTTAAATAAATGTTAACTAAGGCCGAATCTGGTGGTGACAATTGTCAACAACCCTAATTCTCCACCTAACCAATCCCATGCATGCTGCTCCATTGTCCTTACTACGCACCTGCAGACTCCCTCACAATCAGATCATCATCACATCACCATCCAGCGAACCAGTTATGTATGCCCACGCTGCACCCTTGCTAGCCTGCCACATTGGATTTCCGGATGCCCTTTATTTGGGCTTTTGACAACTTAATTTCTGCACCCCCCAGATTTTGCTTCAGTTTAGGCCCATTTCTAAACTTTCTCTATTTATTTTACATATTATTTATTTTTGTTTTTTCTTTTTAATTTATTTTGGTATTATAGTTAAATTTGTAAATAGATTAATATTGTTGTAAATAATTATTAATTTTAAACTAATTTTTGTTTGACATTATTAATTAAATTATTAAATAATTTTATCAAATTAAAAGAGTTTTAACTCAACTAATTATTTAATAGTTTGGACTTGTATTGTGTGATTTAATTATAGCTTGGGTGTTTATTTCTTATATCATCCCTATTCATAAATTTGTACCCCCATCCCCGAAGCGTTGTAATAGCATAGGACATTTAATTTATGTCTTTACTATTTTACTTATTACTGTATAGTAATTAGGCGTGTATGACAAGATTTAAAATCAACCGCTAGATAATCCTAATCAAGACAAATTAACTAAAATTAAAACACTATTCACACATATGCCTCTAGGGTGACCTCCCATGTTACCTTCGGATAAAACAGTCATGTCCCTCGAACGTGGGACACTTTAGAAAAGACCCTTGATTAAAAAATATCATAGTCCCTCGATGACCCTTCGATGCTGCCTTCGGTAAACGATCTTAGTCCTTTACGAAAATTGCTAAAACGTCCTACAAGTTTCCTTCTATGACTGTACGATGATCCGCGCATGTCCCTCACATCCAACGATAGGGATTACTACTAACCAATAGTAGTGTAGAATTATCTAAAGGAGGAGGAAAATAACAAAGACTTCTTTAGTACGTAGACCGCTCGTAATCGCTTGTTCTCAAACTAAAACAATTTTCTTACCTTACACTTTCAAAAACCACACTTTCTTTCAATAAATATTTTCAAAATAAACATTTTGTATACATTCTCATCGATATGAGAATCATTACAAAATTACTGTACTTAGGCATTTTCAAAATATTTTCAAATATACACAAATATAAAGCATTTCAAAAAGTGAGCTAGCGATTAAGAGCCCGTAGATAACTACAGATGAAAAGGGTGCTAACACCTTCCCTTTTCATAACCTACCCTCCTTACTCAGAACATTCTCAAAAGGTCTTTCCTGTTCTTTTCACCCTTTCCTTTATTGGATAAAAGAAAAGTTGGTGGCGACTCTTGCTATCTACAACATTTACAATAAAACGCAAAACCTAAAAGTCAGTTCTCCCACCGTATTACAGAACTGGCGACTCTGCTGGGGATAACTAAAAGTGGGGTTACCTTTAGAGCTATATCACCTTTATTTATTGTTTGCCTTTACGCTTTATATTTCAGATTTTGATCGGGTTTATTTTTATGTGGATCCTATACCCGGATCTGGGGGCATTTAGGTAAGTAGCTATAGATCGTGGAAATTGTACGACATAGACTGATATGGTTGAAGCGATGGCTACATTAGTGCGACACATTGGTTGGTGCCGGTGTCCCTTGAGTCAGTCACAGAGAATGCTGGGATGCGGCGTGGTGTCATAAGCACTAACTAACCTTAAAACCTTAGTGTTGTACCCCAATTTTCCCCCCTAAGATCCCTTCATCATACCATGTTGATTCAATCACAACAAGATCACATTAGGGATTTTGGTTCTTCTTCATATCTTTAGACTTGATCTTTTGAGGAGTTACCAAGCACCTTGAGTTGTTTTCTTTTGTGATCATGAATATTTTGCTTTGATTTTCTTTCTAATTAATAAAATGTAATGTTGGTTTTCCTTACTTGTTAATAATGTAGGTAAAGGCAATGAGGTTTAGCAAATTGCTTCTTGGGTTCATGAGTTTATTTCCATGCCCTAGTCAACATAGCTTGAGGAGTTCAAACTTCACTATTGGAGTGGTTTTGGAAGAGATGGTATGACAAGGCTTACTTTGGTTCAACATATTCCAAAGTTATCAAAATTGATTCAAAAGTACAAGGGGTTGAGGGAAGAAGTTGTCATGATTGAACAAGGTCTTGCTCCTATTGGTCACAAGAGCACATTTCTCTCAAATTTCTAGATATGGAAGTGGTTTTGGTGGCTATGAGTCCTCATAATCATCCTCAACAAATTCTATTCACAAAGAATGAATATTGGCACAAGAAGTTTGTTCAAACTTGTCAAAGTTCCTCAAAGCATTCTCTTGATCTAGATGCTAGGGTTTTAAACTTCAAAGGAGCATATCTTGCTCATCTTTTTGTATTTTTGAGTGATTCCAAAGACATCTTTCTATTCAAAGAGTTACCAACAAATAACTTTAAAAGTTACAAGGATTTTTCATGTGGAAGGAACTTTGTGAAGAAGAAAGATTACAAGTCATCCAGATGAATCCCCAATTTTCCATTTGTGACTTCAAATGGTCATAACTTGGTCAATTTTTATCACCTTGAGCCCATTATTTTTCCATGATGATCTTAAAGATGTGTACTTCATGAATTCTTTTATGTGCAAAGTGAGAAAATGGCTGGAAGTTGCCTTAAGAATGCAAAGGATTATAGGTCATTTCATGATTTTTGGCCAACTTCAACAAGTCATAACTTGCTCAATTTTTGGAGATTTTGAGTGGTTCAAATTGAAAACTGTCATTCAAGAGATCTACTTAATTCCATCTTTTTTGGTCAAGAGCAAATTCTAAGTGGAAGGCCATGTTGGATACAAAAGATTATAGGTCATTTTTAAAGGAGAATTTGAAATATTTCTAAGTATGGAAAGTCAACTCTTTTTCTTCAACTTTGACTCCATGTAACTTTCATCTCAAGCATCCAATTGATTCCATTATTTTTCCATTGCAAAGCTTGTAACCTCATCTTTCCAAAGCATAAAGAATTATGCCCTGAGACCCCTTGAGTTGGAAATGCCATGGATTTGAATTTGGTAATTTGAAACTAAATTTTTCACAAAGTCAGGATTTTGAAATCTTTGTTTTGGCTTCTAATCACAATATTTCCACGCGTTTTTGTTTCTAATCATGTTTAGCAACTTACCATAAGTGATTAGCATCATGAAACACACGATTTGGCTGAGTTTTGATCAAGTTTGAGTCACACTTTCTTCATGATGCAGACCCACACGAATTCCCTCCAAAACGCATGATTCACTCTCCCTTTTGATCCCATTTGCTTCCCTATAAATACAGGGTCATCCCCCATTCATTTTCCCAAGCTTAGAGAGCTAAAAATACCCTGCCAAAACCTCACACAAACCCACTTTTGCTGAATTCCGTTTTTGAAATTTAAGCTTCCTTTTCCAAAATTCCTTGCGCATTCATCATCCTTGAACTTCATACAAACTCTCCAGCACTTAAACCAATCAAAACGACCCATAATTAAAGCTACAGAAGTCCAGTCTCAGAGCTTCTTACTTGAACTTCGAAAAGGTAGAACTCTCCATCATTTGAATCCAAATCAAGCACAAATCTGTTCTACTTCTTTGTCTGATTCTAATGCTGCTTACAATTTTTAAATCCATTGAGAATTGAGAGAGAAATCCCAAATTGAAGGTGCTCTCTATTTTCTGAGTTTTTGATTCATACCTCTCTCCATACCTTATATAAATTTGGTGCGATGGTTGTGTTAGAATCGTCTTGAAGAGACGAGTTTAATGATGCTAGCCTGGGATCCTAATTTTTCCATTTGAAGGATCTCACAAAATCCCCATTGCAGGGTGTCTGGAGGTTAAAGACGATGACATGTCTCGTCTCAGCCAATGATAGCGTGCCAAACATTTTAATTTCATTGGTTGCCCTTTTTCTGATCACATGTGTGTTTAACTAAGGTCCATATCAAGCACAACGCGTCTGGTCCATTAGATTAGCTTACTAACGCGTTTTGACTTTGATCTGATGATCCACATCTTTTTGGTTTTATTTTATTTTCTGATTTTATATTTTATTTGATTAAATTTTCAAAAATTCATAACTCTTTTATTTTTTATCCAAAAATTATGAAAAAATTCACAAAAATACTTTGAATTATTTCTGATCTCATGAATATTTTTTCACATTTTTATTTTAACATTTGGTATTTTTTATATATTTTTTGTATTATTTGCTTTCTTTTAATTACTTAAAAAATACTTTCTGACATTTTTGACTTTCTGGAAATTTTATGAAATTTTATGTCGAGGTTTACTATTTTTGATCTATTTTATGTTTTTTTTAGCAATTTTAAATAGTTTAAAAATAGTTTCTGACTTTTAAAAATCACAAAATTTTATATAAAAATATTTGGATCCATTTCTGATTTTTCTATGGCCTTATTTTTTATTTCTTGATTAATTTGAACATAATTGATATTTTCTTCATTATTTTCTATTTTTAAATATTTTTTAACCCTTTTTAATATATGTATTAAATATGATATTATTTTGTGATTATTTTCTGGCTGTCTTGAGTTGATTTCTTGATCATGACTTTATTAACATCATTCGATCTTGAGTGTTGAGTTCAACTCCACAAAAATGGATGAATGATTTTAATAATAGTTTGATTAAATTTTTAATTCAAAAGTGGTTTATTCATCTTTTTGCCCTAATCCTCTTTATCTCATCCCCTTCTTATTGTACTAAATGTTGTTGGAGCATGATTTCTATATCATGTCTCAAAACAAATGGTGCATAGATTGTTATTGACCGGCCTCAAAATAGGTGCGACTTCTATATAAGTCCACTTACGATTGCTTAACATAGCGCTAAATTTTGTCCCGATTCGAATAAATGATCATTCGTGGCCCAAACTTATGATTGCAAGCCCAAGTATGTTAATTTGATCTCTTTGATCAAATAACCTTGAGATTTATTGTGTGGAGGCTTTGGTTCTACCAATTCTCTAATGGATCTACAACACATTTGGTCAACGCGAATCACTTAAACACCGTTGATCATTAAATGGTACTTCTGAGAATTCTAAATGGATGATATACTTGACAAAAAGCAAGTGCAACTTGTTGTGTAGAGGCTTTGGTTCTACCAATCCTCTAATGAGTTCCAAATGCAAGTTTCAAGATGATCATCCAACTAACCACTAATTATTGACTTGTTTATCTTATGCTTTTATTATTTTTTATGCTTTATGTACTATTTTTTTTTTTTAGCATTTTCATTTCATGCCATTTTCATCTTTGCTCATTTGAGCATTTATATTCTTGCTATTTTTACTTTGCTCACTTGAGCTTTTCTTTTCTTTTCTTAAGATACTTAATAATCAACATAAACCCTAAAAAACTCTTAATGGTACTTGGACTATTTGGTTACTATCCTTGGCATTATGGAGCATGGGACTTTTTCTTGGACTTAGGATTAGAAACCTTGAGCTATCTTAGAGAGCTTGTGATCTTATCTGATTTATTTTGTCTGGAGTTCTTGAGGTTTACCTCAAGACATTGGGTTGCTTGTTTGTTTTTGTGTGCAGGTTTTTGTGATTACATTTTCTGTTTGTAATCTGGAATTCACCCGTATACAGCCATTACTCTGCCCAATTTTTGTGAAGACTTAATACACTTGAAGAGGTCTAGTATCTTTGCTTGCTTGGTTTCAATCCAAAGAATGGGAATTCTATCTTGGCTCATAATGTCAAGCTTTGGCGTCTTGTTGGTTAGATGGATCTTATCCTTAGCTTATACCTTATGCTTTAGGATAGTCTCTTCTTCTCCTCCCATCTTCTTTAATTTCAGAAATCTTCTCCCTGCTTTTTAAACTCTTCTTGTTTTGAAACTTAAACTACTTTCATAATAAACTTGGACTTACGTCCATGTATTTTCAAAATATTTTCATAAATAAACTTCAATCAATTTAATAATACTTTGACACTTTTTGTGAGAAGACTAAAAGTCAATCAATCTTATTTCAAACCATTTTGCCACTTTGGTTTTTATCTTGAAACTTTTCTCAAATGGTTAGACCCTTGTCAATCCTTGTAGTGATGCAAACAACTATACTTCTACAATATGTAGTGAAGTGAGATATTTTCCACTTGGGTGTTGAGTGAGGCACTGTTGATTTTAAGATCCAAGCCATATCCTCCACTTTGAGATGATGCAAATTCTCCTTTCTCATGATTGTGCGTAGTAAGTATGTTTTTTCCATACGGACAATGACGATGATGTCTTATCTCATAAAATTAACCAACACACTCGTGTTTCAAATTTTTAAAAGAGGAACTACGTGTACCCTGATCCCCTATTGAACGAAAGGTGGTACGTAGGCACTAAAGGTTCGCAATCGCGTCGGGTGCAAATATCATTAAAAAATATATTTCTTCTCTCACCTCCACCATCCATTTTCTATACAACACATTTTATAGCCAAAATATACATATTTTTCAAAGAGGTTCCTGTGGAGTACCGTAGATGTTTAGGGTGCTAATACCTTCCCTTTGCATAACCAACCCCCTTACCTTGAATCTTTCCCCCTCTTTTGGGTTATTCGCTCTTTTCCCATTCCTTTGGAAACAATAAAGCGCAGTGGCGATTTTTATTTTGATTTGTATAAAGTCTAGTCAATCCAATGACTTAGTCTTGAACATTTCTACCGCTACAGAAAAATGGCGACTTCACTGGGGAAAGATTGACCTCTTGCTTGTCCATCCCTAAGTGGGTTGAGCCTATCTTTGTTTATACCTGTATATGTGCTATTGTTGTTTATGTGTTATATTTTGTGTAAATGTTTGTTTGAATTTTCCTAGTTTTCAGGGTGCTTGGTGATTACTCATAAGTCCTATACCCGGACTTGGGCAAACTTTAAGATATGACGAGCGGTATAGTCATGTTAACTTTGAAGGAGTAATCCCAAAAAAGGAGGCATGAGATCCCTCACTCAGTGGAGGCCCCTTTGACTGTAGTGTCGTTTTCCAAGTAATCGGGAAGACGTACTGCTTTCAACCTGGGAGCCTGCTGAAACTGAGGACCGTAGAATACCAAACCCATCTTGGCCTTTTAGGTGTAGTGCGGAAGTTATGACGGAGTAATCTGGAAATAGTTGTCACGTGATACTACGCTCGGACGAATCTTTCTTATAGATATTAGTAATTACCGAGTTAATCGAGAAGTTGGTAATATCCGAAGGAAGGATGTAGACTCTGGGAACCTCTAGAACCTTGTTCGGCAAGTGATAACTCTTAGACCAACACCTCATGGGTAGTACCTTCGACCTCATGCTCGTGACGTTGAACCTATGAACCCTATATGTGTGATCTTGTGTGTGATTGCTGCATCATGCATCCAAGCATTCATAAGCATCTTTTGGAGAAAACAATATTTCAAGGGATTTAAAGGTTGACTATTTGTGAATATCTCAGGTACTTTTAACCATGGATTCTGGAAAGAGAAAGATCTGGAAATACAGTTTCAAGGATCCCAAGATAGATGAGTTGGTCAGTATAATTCCAGAGATTGAGTGTCCTGCAGACTTTTGGAAGAAGTATGGATCCATTATTCCTCTCATGAAGTAGAAGATGAAGGAGGGTATTCTCTCGACCTTGGTCCAGTTCTATGATCCGATGTATCACGACTTTACTTTTCTCGATTATCAGTTGATGCCTACGCTGGAGGAGTATTCTCATCTATTGGATTTACCTGTTACCGATCGTGTTCCTTTTACTGGTTTAGAGGGCGAGCCAAAACCACATGAGATTGCTGCTTTGATTCATCTGGGGAAGTCTAAGGTGGAAGCCCATATGACTACTAAAGGAGGGATTAGGGGATTACCAGCTCAGTTCTTATTAGAGAAAGCTCGTTACTTTGCCAGAATGAAGAGTACGGTTGCTTTTGAGGCCATTATTGCTCTGATTGCTTATGGATTGTTCTTATTTCCTAATGTGGACAAGTTTGTCGATATTAACGCTATCAGGATTTTCATGATTGGAAACCCAGTTCCTACACTATTGGGTGATGCTTATTACTCTGTTCATCTTCAGAGTTCTTATCATGGGGGAATGATTATCTGTTGCACGACTCTGTTGTACCAGTGGTTCATCTCTCATATGCCTCAGTCTGATGCTTTTTGGGATTTCAAGAAGGAACCCCGTTGGGCTCCTAAGATCATGGCACTTACTCACTCTGATATTGATTGGTATCATCGGGCTTACCAGGATGTGGAGATCATTGACAGATGTGGTAGTTTCCCCAATGTACCTCTTCTTGCTACAAAGGGAGGAATTAACTATAACCCTGTTCTTGCACAGCGATAACTTGGTTATCCAATAAGGGATAAACTGAATAGTATTCATTTGAGTAGTTTCTTTCTGAAGGAAGGAGAAGACCATAGGGAAGCTAGGGAGAAGATTGTGAAGGCCTGGTGTCACACTTATAAGAAGAGTAGGAAGGATTTGGGACCTAGGGGAGCTGTTTCTTTGGAGCCATATCTTCAGTGGGTCCGATTGAGAGCCATTCAGTCGAAGATGCCATACACTCGGGAGACACCCATGCCTAATCTATTTATAAAGACCACTCCTCCTTTATTAGATGATCTAGAAGAACTGCAACTCGCTTTGGTTAGGATGCAACAGGAAAGGGATGCTTGGAAGAACAAGTTCCATACTTTAGAGAGTTCCTACAGAGAAGACCTGAAGGAGAAAGACGATTTGATCGAGATCCTTGAAAGTCGAGCGGTGGAGTCTATGGAGAGGAAAGGGAATTTATTTTCTCCTAAGCCTCAAACAGGTGCTGATTGCTCACTTTCTGATCCAGATGATTGGAAAGAGGTTGCCATCAGACATGTGGAAGAAAACCAGAGGTTGAGGGCTCAGATTTCCAGGCTCACAGGGAAGCGCCAGTGTAAAGATTGATCTCTATCAGTTCTTTTTCTCAGGATTTTAGATTGTATTTTCATCTTGTACTTGGGATCATTGAAACTTGTAATCCATTTTGAAGTTATTATAATAAATTTTTTTAGCATTTCAAACGCGTTATTATTTTGATGTTTGCAATATGTCTATAAATCTCAAATCCCTTGAAATATTAAATAATGGAATAAAAATAATCATATGCATTGCATGAAATGCATCATATTGCACATATTTCTTGCATTTATTATACATATCCAGGTGCCTTACCCAGCTCTTTACTTCATTCAGCAAGCTGACTCATCACTATAACACTCGGGCTAATTTCAAAAAGAAGATAGACAATTTAGAACAGGAGAGTCGTGAGCTGCGCGAAGAAGTTTCTACTTTGAAGGCCGGACTGGCCAATCGGACTACTCTGATGGAAGATCTGGTGGTTGCTCAAAATCAGCCACCGAGTGTTCAACCTCAACCAATAAGGACAAATACTGAAGTTCCGACTGTTCCTGTATCTGCTACTCTGGCTGTTGTTCAAAACCGTATGCCCCAAGGTTATCCGTGGGGAATGTCATAGAATTTTGCACCTGAAGGTTTCAATCTGGGCCCTCAATATGCTCCAGTGGTTCAGATTGTTGTTACTCCGGCACCTCCTGTGGTGCATACTGTTCCTGCTGCACCTCCTTCAGTGAATTTGATCCTGTTTGTTAATGAAGATGTGTGTTGTCCTTTTCCTCCGCCGAGTGAAGACTTGGGTCTTTATAACAGAATGGATGATTTCCAAGAGCAGTTTGATAGAATGCAAAGAGAGATGAAGGCTCTTAGGGGAAAATATCTATTTGGGAAGAATGTGAATGAGTTGTGTTTGGTCCTGAATGTTAAAATACCTGCTAAGTTCAAGGTCCCAGAATTTGAGAAGTATAAGGGAAACACTTGCCCTCGTGCTCACTTGGTGATGTACGTGAGGAGAATGTCTACCACACCGATGATCAGCGTCTGCTGATTCACTTTTTTCAGGACAGTTTGAATGGCGCAGTATTGAAATAGTATATGAGCTTGGACAGCGCCAACATCCATACTTTTAATGATTTGGGAGAAGCATTCATCAAACAATACAAATACAATGTGGATATGGCGCCCGACCGTGACTAGCTTAGGGCCATGGTTCAGAAAGACAGGGAATCGTTCAAAGAGTATGCGCAGAGATGGCGCGAAGTGGCTGCCCAAGTGATTCCTCCCATGGAGGAGAAGGAAATGACTAAGATTTTTATAAAGATGCTGGGTGCTTTCTACTACGAAAGGATGGTAGCAAGCGCACCAAGTAATTTTACAGAGATGGTAGGAATGGGTGTCCGCCTAGAAGAGGCTGTAAGAGAAGGCCATTTGATGAAGGGTGAAGGATCCGGAGGTGTGAAGAAGCCAGCTTATGGGTTTACCAAGAAGAAAGAGGGGGACGCAAATGCTGTTATACAAGAGAGGAGGGTAAACGCTCCTAGAAGGAATTATCAGTGTCACCAGTAAGTCGCCTCAGTTACTCCTGTGATGAGTGCCGCTCCGACTACCATTGCTTATCAAAGACAGTCCAAGCAGGGGAACCAAGGGAATAATCAGAGAAGGGAGAACTATGACCCTATTCCCATGAGCTACGCAGAACTGCTACCGGCATTGATTCAAAAGAAGTTGGTCCAGACACGACCACCTCCCACCGTGCCATCACCATTGCCTTGGTATTATAAGGCAGACCAAACCTGTGCTTTTCATCAAGGAGCACCAGGGCATAGTGTTGAGAACTATTATCCTTTGAGGACTGAAGTGCAAAGGTTGGTGAAGTCTGGAACTCTATCTTTCAAAGACATGGGACCTAATGTGAAAGACAATCCTCTACACAAGCATGGGGGGGGGGGTGAATGTTGTAAATATGGTGGCCAGTTGTCCAGGTGACTTTCAGATTTTTGACATTAATCTGGTTAGAGGAAATTTGGTGAAGATGCACGCCGACCTCTGTGAATTCAACTACTATACGCATGACCATGCCAGTTGTGCTGTTTGTAGTACAGACATACAGGGTTTCGAGAAGATAAAGGTTGATTTACAGGAGATGATGGATGTGGGTTTAATCCATATAATCAGACCTAGGGAAGAGTATGAAGAGGAAGTTAATATGGTTTCTGGATGTTCTGGTGAATTCAGAATTTTTGATGTGGAGTATTTGAATGAGGATCTCGTGCAGTTGCATGCTACCTTCTACCGTACTGCTG
Organism: Vicia faba; assembly: GCA_948472305.1. Lineage (NCBI taxonomy): Eukaryota > Viridiplantae > Streptophyta > Magnoliopsida > Fabales > Fabaceae > Vicia > Vicia faba. The sequence goes on from OX451735.1 coordinate 361,633,106, forward strand.
GTCAGGTGGAACACCAATATGGATCTTGCATAGTTTGCTGTCGAGACCACCGAGGATGTTCTATTGTGAGAGAGGGTGTTCAGTTGCTGTTAGACAATGGAACTATCAAGATCACAGGTCAGAGAGATGATTATCATGAGATTGATATGGTTGAAGTTTGTTTAATGGAAGAAGAGTCAGAGGAAGAGTATGCCTCCGCGGATGAGTATTTCTCTTCAGACGAAGATTTATTTGCCGGAAATGACTTTTTGATGCCTGGTTGTGTTGAGGAAGGGGTAAACGTCATTGTACCTTGTTTTGGTGCACCCGCTCATCTTGAAGTAGAGTACCATAGCAAACTAGCTGTTACCCCATTGGTAATTAGTCTTCCAGGTACTGTTCCCTATAAATCAGATAAGGCTGTGCCTTACAAATACAACGCTACGATCTTAGAAGATGGGGTGGAAGTTCCTATCCAGCCAATGCCTGATATTGGTAATATAGCTAAAAATAGAAGGGTGACCCGTAGCGGTCGTGTGTTTGCGCCGGTTGTACGAAAAGATGTTGTTGCTGGAAAGAAAATTGCTGAGAATGACGAGCCTAAAAAGGCTACATGAGAGACTAGTGGAGCTACATTAGAGAAAGAAGTGGATGATATTTTGAAGATAATTAAAATGAGCGACTACAAAATTGTAGATCCGCTATTGCAGACTCCTTCAAATATATCCATCCTAGCATTATTGACGAACTCCTCTGCTCATAGAGAATTATTGATGAGAGTACTAGACCAAGCTTTTATGGAGAGTGACATTCCATTAGATCAATTCAGCAGCGTAATTGGAAAATTACATCATGTAATAACTTGAGTTTCTGTGATGATGAGTTACCAGATGAAGGGAGGAATCACAACCTAGCCCTCCACATATCTATGAACTGCAAGAAAGATTCACTGTCCAATGTGCTAATTGATAATGGATCCATGTTAAATGTTATACCGAAGAGTACTATCATAAAGTTAAAGTATCAAGGAGCACCTATGCACCCGAGTGGCATCATTATGAAGGCTTTTGATGGGTCAAGGAAATCTGTCATCAGTGAAGTGAACTTACCCATCCATATAGGACCACATTTGTTCCTGATAACCTTCAGGTCATGGATATTATTCTCGCATATAGTTGTTTGCTAGGACGGCCATCGATACACGAAGCAGGGGCTGTCACTTCAACTCTACATCAGAAGCTAAAGTTTGTGCGTGAAGGGAAGGTAGTGATCATAAATGGGGAGCAGGCGTTGTTGATATCCCATCTATCCTCTTTCAATATCGTAGAAGCGGATGAGGCTGCTGTTGGAACCCAGTTCCAAGCCCTATCCATTGACAACATAAGGAGAAATGAGAATTCGGTGGTTTCGCTGAATGACGCGCAACATGTTGTACGCAATGGTCATAATACAGTTTGGGGACGACTTGTGGACCCACCTATGAACAAAAATATAAGTGGTTTGGGTTTCTCTTTGAGGAATGGCAAAGGAGAATGTTTGAAGTCAAAATCTTCTTTGAACAGTTATCATGATGTTTTCCGCAGCGGAGGCTACCTCCATCCAATTGGTTCTGGAAATAATGTTATTGAAGAGGATGAGGCAGAGCAGGAAGTACCGAATTATGTAACACATGGAGTCCGAGTTCAGAACTAGGTCACCATTGATGTTCCTTCTTGCATACATGTTTCAAAGTAATTTTTTCTGTTAATCTGTTTCTTTCTTTTGAAAAGATTTCACTCTGCCCAAGGTGGAAGTATTAATGTTGTAGGGCTTATCTGTTTGCTATGACTTTTAAGATCATTAATAAAAGTTGTCTTTGCTTCCAAAAATATGTCTTTATTTTATGCTTTTTCTTGGGAAATGGTAATAAAAAAAAACCTTTCAAAATAAATAATAACTGAAAATTAATCTGCATGATCACTTGTTATATGTGTCAGTTTCTAAAAACAATCATAAATCATATGTACAGATTAATTAAAAAACCCGTTGAATACAATGACCCTACACCCTCTGCCAACTTTGAATGTCCTGTGTTTGGGACTGAAGAAGAAGATTATGACGAGATTCCAGAAGAGGTCTCACGGTTACTTGAGCACGAGTAAAATACCATTCAGCCATACAAAGAGCCTTTGGAAGTGATTAATTTGGGTTCAGAAGAAGATCCAAAGGAAGTCAAGATTGGTGCATCGTTACATCCTGATGTAAATAGCAGGTTGATTGAGCTGTTGAAAGAGTATGTGGATATTTTTGCTTGGTCTTATCAAGATATGCCTAGTCTAGATACAGATATTATCGAACATCATTTGCCGTTGAAGCCAGAGTGTCCGCCAGTTAAATAAAAGTTGAGAAGAACCCACCCAAATATGGCAGTAAAGATCAAATAGGAGGTCCTAAAGCAGATTAATGCTGGTTTTCTTGTGACGCCAGTGTATCCTCAATGGATTGCCAATATTGTCCCAGTACCTAAAAAAGACGGAAAAGTCCGCACGTGCATAGATTACAAAGATCTAAATAAATCTAGTCCAAAAGATGATTTTCCATTGCCTCACATTGACATGTTAATGGACAACACAACAAAATTCAAAGTATTCTCGTTCATGGACGGATTTTCCGGGTATAATCAAATAAGAATGGATCCAGAGGACAAGGAAAAAACAACGTTTATCACACCCTGGGGAACATTCTGTTACAGAGTGATGCCCTTCGGGTTGAAGAACGCTGGTGCAACGTACCAGAGGGCTATGACAACCCTATTCCATGATCTGATGCACAAAGAAATCGAAGTATATGTTGATGATATGATTTCCAAATCCCAAACTGAAGAAGGGCATATAGAAGATTTGTTGAAGTTGTTTCAGCATTTGAGGAAGTATCATCTCCGTTTGAATCCAAATAAATGCACCTTCGGTGTTCGATCCGGGAAATTGTTGGGTTTCATTGTTAGCCAGAAAGGAATTGAAGTTGACCCTGACAAAGTCAAAGCAATTCAAGAAATGCCAGCACCAAGAACTGAAAAGCAAGTCAGAGGTTTCCTCGTGCGTTTGAATTATATTTCCAGATTTATTTCCCACATGACTGCAACATGTGAACCGATCTTTAAGTTGTTAAAGAAAGATCAAGGTTGTGTGTGGAAGGATGATTGCCAAAGGGCATTTGAGAGTATTAAAGAATATCTGCTTGAACCTCCTATCTTGCTCCCTCCCGTAGAAGGAATACCGTTGATTATATATTTAACAGTGTTAGATAAGTCCATGGGTTGTATTCTGGGACAACATGATGAAACAGGGAAGAAGGAGTTCGCCATTTATTATCTCAGCAAAAAGTTCACTGATTGTGAGTCGCGATATTCCATGCTGGAAAAGACATGTTGTGCTTTGGCCTGGGAGGCAAAGCGTTTGCGGGAGTATATGTTGAATCATACCACTTGGTTGATCTCCAAAATGGATCCAATCAAGTATATTTTTGAGAAGCCTGCTCTTACTGGGAGAATTGCCCGGTGGTAGATGTTGTTGTCTAAATATGATATCGAGTACCGCACTCAAAAGGCTATTAAAAGTAGTGTGTTGGCAGATTACCTTGCCCACCAACCAGTGGAAGATCATCAGTCTGCAGAATATGAATTCCCCGATGAGGATGTGATGTTCCTGAAAGTGAAAGATTGTGATGAACCATTTCCTGAGGAAGGCCCTGACCCTGAATCTCATTGGAGTATGGTTTTCGATGGAGCAGTGAATTCCTATGGTAAAGGAATTGGTGCTGTGATTGTAACTCCTCATGGATCGCACATTCCTTTTACTGCGAGGTTAACATTTGATTTCACTAATAATATGGCAGAATATGAGGCTTGCATCATGGGTCTTGAGGAAGCTATTGAACTCAGAATCAAAATTCTGGATGTGTATGGTGATTCTGCTTTGGTAATAAATTAGATCAAAGGAGAATGGAACACTCGTCACCCTGGCTTGATCCCTTACAAAGACTATGCTAGAAGATTATTACCATTCTTCAATAAAGTTGAATTCCATCACATCCCTAGAGATGAAAATCAAATTGCGGATGCTCTGGAAACTCTGGCTTCCATGTACCAAGTGAATACTTGGAATGATATACCCCTAATTACAGTTCGACGGCTAGATAGGCCCGCTCATGTGTTTACGACAGAGGAGATAACAGATGAAAAACCCTGGTATTATGATATCAAGCATTTTCTTTAGACTCAGGAATACCCGATTGGTACATCGAGGAAAGATAGAAAGACACTGAGAAGATTGGCAGGAAGTTTCTTCCTCAGTGAAAATGTGTTATACAAGAGAAATTATGACATGATCTTGCTCAGATGCGTGGATAGACACGAAGCAGACATATTGATGCATGAGATTCATGAAGGTTCATTTGGCACTCATGCTAATGGACATTCGATGTCTAATAAGATGCTAAGGGCAGGTTATTATTGGTTGATGATGGAGTATGATTGTTACAAATTTGCAAAGAAGTGCCATAAATTCCAGGTTTATGTAGATAAGGTTCATGTGCCTCCGACACTTCTCAATGTGATTTCCTCCCCATGGCCTTTCTCTATGTGGGGTATAGACATGATCGGAATGATAGAACCCAAAGCTTCGAATGGGCACCATTTTATCTTGGTAGCAATTGATTACTTCACCAAATGGGTGGAGGCTGCTTCATAAGACAATGTTACCAAACAGGTGGTTGTGCGTTTCATCAAAAATAATCTTATATGTCGGTATGGTGTGCCGAGCAGAATCATCACCGACAATGGCTCGAATTTGAACAACAAGATGATGATAAAACTGTGTGAACAATTCAAGATTGTCCATCACAATTCATCTCCATACAGGCCAAAGATGAATGGGGCTGTTGAAGTTGCCAATAAAAATATCAAGAAAATTATCCAGAAAATGGTTGTTACTTATAAGGATTGGCATGAAATGCTCCCGTTTGCTCTGCATGGATATCGAACATCTGTTCGCACTTCAACAGGAGCAACCCCATTCTCCCTGGTGTATGGAATGGAAGTTGTACTCCCTGTCGAGGTAGAGATTCCCTCGTTGCGTGTGATAATGGAAACCAAGTTGACAGAGGTTGAATGGGTCCATAATAGATTTGACCAATTAAATTTGATTGAAGAGAAGAGAATGACAACTTTATGTCATGGGAAGTTATATCAGAAAAGAATGAAGAAAGCATTTGATAAAAAGGTCAAACCTCGTGAATTCAGAGAAGGTGACCTCGTGCTCAGGAAGATCATGTCTTTCAACACTGATTCTAGGGGCAAGTGGACTCCCAATTTCGAAGGCCCGTATGTTGTCAAGAAAGCCTTCTCTGGTGGTGCATTAATTCTTGAAACTATGGATGGCGAGGAGTTCCCATATCCCGTGAATGCTGACGCAGTCAAGAAATACTTCGCCTAAAGAAATAAAAGAACATCTCGCTAAGTTAAAATCCCGAAAGGGCGGCTTAGGCAAAAAGGAGCGTCTCGGTAGGCCGAAAACCCGAAAGGACGGTCTAGGAAAAAATTAGAGACATAAACAAAATAAATTTCCCGCTAAGTTTAAAACCCACAAGGGAAGCTTAGGAAAAAGTTAGGGATTTTCTTGGCAAGTAACTACGTCAGACAAGACTTGATCGTTGAAGCAACAATCTTCTGGGATCCTCACCATACTTCAACAAAAGTTGCTGCTCAGGATTTTAAAAGTTGTTAGGGGGAATATTGGTCATTGTATCTTTTCTATTATGTATTACCATTTCCCAAACTTTGTAATCATCTATGGAGTCTCGCCATTCGCAGACTACCATTCTATTAATGAAATTCAAGCTTTTACCCAATTCTTTGTGTTCTTATTTTATTTAGCTTGCAATGACTCCATTTATTACTGATAATAACTTTCAAAGCAAAAATATTAGAAAGAAAAATTTACTTTTAAAAAAATAGATCTTTACAATTCAATTTACTCTGAGATTTGTGATGACACGATGACAACAAAAATGGTGATCCCAGGAATGAGCAAACTCCGGTTGTTTTAAGAAGTTTTATTTCCCTCATGAAGGTTATCTCAGGTAATTTTGCTGGTGTGCGCATGATCTTTGTATGTTTCTCAGGTATTTAAAGACGATACCAATGGGTGCAAGGTACAGTATTGGGTTTGTGATCCCATTATCCCCAGTCAAGTCTTGGTTCACTTTTGATTTTGGGTTTGCATGGTCAGAAGCCTCTGTCCCAGATTCCCCAATGAAGTCTTCCTTCATATGATGAAAGGTTTTATTCCCTTGGTGTACTGAGATGTCACTCTTTTTGCAGTATTGGCACTAATGTTGACTTCTTGATTCCCAGGAAGGCTATCCCAGGGCATCTTTTGTTGGATTAAGTTTTCATGATGTAAAGTTTCAATCCACATTTGTTCTCCAGGGAGGTAGGTTTGAATTTCCAAGTGAGGTTTGATTGTTTCGGCGTCAGTCTGCTTTATTTGAGGCTGGTCTTGCAATCTCCAGTAGGCATGTGGCTTTTGGAAAACTGTTTCTTCGATGAAGCCGGAAGAAGGCTATTCTATCCCGGTATCTGTTTAATTTTTCTACCTCTGGATTATATTTCTCTCTAGTAAAGTTAAAAGCAGGCTACAAGTTTGGTTTCCACAGTTGGCCTTTACCTTTCTTGGAATGATCTTTCTGGTTGAAGTTTAGCCTAATGTTGTTAGTACCTGAGGCGGTTTTGTTTGTGTGTTCCTACTGATTGTGTATCTGTTTTACCAGCATATGCACGATAGCACTCACACATACATACATACATCATGCATGTCTAAAATTGACAAATCATTGTTCGTTGACATTATGTTCCGACCTTCCTGCAACGCTCCTTGCTTAGATGGATTCAGTTTTCCCTCTTAAGTTTATTTCCCAAAGGATGTATCTTCGTTGGCTGTTTTGCTCCTGTTTATTTCTGATTTGGATCTGTAGTTGCATGACAATATTATTTACTTTAGATTTTTGAAAACTTTGATTCTTGGGTGGTGCATTTATTTTGCACGAGAAGACTCTATCTCCTCAGTAGGAATATCACGGCATCTCCCCAGGAAGTCATATTTCTTTCCCCAGAAAGTCATTTATTTTTGCAATCCTCCATGACAACAAGTAACAGGTCTCTTTATTTGAGCAACTTGTGTTTCCCTGTAAAAGTCGATCTAACTTTTGCTACCTCCTCTATGAAAGGATAGTTTGCAGTCCGTCGTCAGTTTACGCCGGTGGATGGCAAGGTTTTCAAACTCACAGAAACAGCTCATTGTGAAATCTTTGCAAGTGGAAGTCCCTTTATTTGAGACATCTTACATATTACCCTTTCCAGGCAAAGTGCCTTGGTTAAAGAAGAAGTTGAGACCCATTCTAGGTGAAATACCAGAATTTTGGGGAAAACTTGATATTTTCCCTTTCTACCTTCAGTGAACATTGGTTGGACATCGGCAGTGAACGTAGGTGTTTATTATATTTTTGCTATCTTTAGTGAACGTTGATAGTTCATCGTCAGTGAACAGCGATGATATGATATATTTTCTCTTTCTACCTTCAGTGAACGTTGTTAGGACATCGGCAGTGAACGTTGGTGTTTATTATCTTTTTGCTATCTTCAGTGAACGTTGATAGTTCATCGTCAGTGAACGACGATGATATGATATATTTTCTCTTTCTACCTTCAGTGAATGTTGATAGGACATCGGCAGTGAATGTTGGTGCTTATTATCTTTTTGCTATCTTTAGTGAACGTTGATAGTTCATCGTCAGTGAACGACGATGATATGATATATTTTCTCTTTCTACCTTCAGTTAACATTGGTAGGGCATCGGCAGTGAACGTCGGTGTTTATCATCTTTTTTGTATCTTCAGTGAACATTGATAGTTCATCGTTAGTGAACGACGATGATATGATATATTTTCTCTTTCTACCTTCAGTGAATATTGGTAGGACATCGGCAGTGAACGTTGATGTTTATTATCTTTTTGCTATCTTCAGTGAACGTTGATAGTTCATCGTCAGTGAATGGCGATGATATGATATATTTTCCCTTTCTACCTTCAGTGAACGTTGGTAGGACATCGGCAGTGAACGTTGGTGTTTGTTATCTTCAGTGAATTTTGATAGTTCATCGTTATTGAACGGAGATGATATGATATATTTTCTCTTTCTACCTTCAGTGAACGTTGGTAGGACATCGGCAGTGAAAGTCGGTGTTTGTTATCTTTTTGATATCTTCAGTGAACGTTGATAGTTCATCGTCAGTGAACAGCGATGATATGATATATTTTCTCTTTCTACCTTCAGTGAACATTGGTAGGACTATCGGCAGTGAACTTCATTGTTTATTATCTTTTTGCTATCTTTAGTGAAAGTTGGTAGACCATTGGCAGTGAATATCGATGCTTGTTATCTTCCTCTCTGATTCAGTTCTTTTGGTTCACCAGTGATTTATTTTCCTGGTGGGGTTGCTCCTTTGTTTCTTCATTTTTGTTGCATCCTCAATGATACTTTGCGTCTCTTTGGTACTGTTCATATGCATAAGCATTTGCATGGCATCTTAGGGCCAAAAAATAGGGTTTATTTTATATTTAAGTATCTTTGATCACGTCGACACGAAGATTTTTAACCTTCGTATATCCTGATAGAAGAAACTTAAATAAGGACAGCTGTTGTACCCCAATTTTTGTCCCTAAGATCTCTTCATCATACCATGTTGATTCAATCACAACAAGATCACATTAGGGCTTTTGGTTCTTCTCCCTATCTTTAGCCTTGCTCTCTTGAGGAGTTACCAAGCACCTTGACTTGTTTTCTTTAGTGATTATGAATATTTTGCTTTGATTTTCTTTCTAATTAATAAAATGCAATGTTGGTTTGCCTTACTTGTTAATAATGTAGGTAAAGGCAATGAGGTTTAGCATGTTGCTTCATGGGTTCATGAGTTTATTTCCATGCCCTAGTCAACATAGCTTGAGGAGTTCAAACTTCACTATTGGAGTGGTTTTGGAAGAGATGGTATTACAAGGCTTACTTTGGTTCAACATATTCCAAAGTTATCAAAATTGATTCAAAAGTACAAGGGGTTGAGGGAAAAAGTTGTCATGATTGAACAAGGTCTTGCTCCTATTGGTCACAAGAGCACATTTCTCTCGAATTTCAAGATATGGAAGTGGTTTTGGTTGATATGAGTCCTCATAATAATCCTCAACAACTTCTATTCACAAATAAAGAATATTGGCACAAGAAGTTTGTTCAAACTTGTCAAAGTTCCTCAAAGCATTCTCTTGATCTAGAGGCTAGGGTTTTGAACTTCAAAGGAGCATATATTGCTCATATTTTGGTATTTTTGAGTGATTCCAAATACATCTTTCTCTTTAAAGAGATACCAACAAATAACTTCAAAAGTTAAAAGGAGTTTTCATGTGGAAGAAACTTGGTGAAGAAGAAAGATTACAAGTCATCCAGATGAATCCACAATTTTCCATATGTGACTTCAAATGGTCATAACTTGGTCAATATTTATCACCTTGATCCCATTATTTTTCCATGATGATCTTAAATATGTGTACTTCATGCCTTATTTTATGTGCAAAGTGAGAAAATGAATGGAAGTTGCCTTAAGAATGCAAAAGATTATAGGTCATTTCATGATTTTTGGCCAACTTCAACAAGTCATAACTTGCACAATTATTGGAGATTTTGAGTGGTCCAAATTGAAAAATGTCATTCAAGAGATCTACTTAATTCCATCTTTTTTGGTAAAGAGCAAATTCTAAGTGGAAGGCCATGTTGGATACAAAAGATTATAGGTCATTTTTAAAGGAGAATTTGAAATATTTCTAAGTATGGAAAGTCAACTCTTTTTCTTCAACTTTGACTCCATGTAACTTTCAGCTCAAACATACAATTGATTCCATTCTTTTTCCATTGCAAAGCTTGTAACCTCATCTTTTCAAAGCATAAAAAATAATGCCCTAAGACCCATTGAGTTGGAAATTCCATGGATTTGAATTTGGTAATTTGAAACTGAATTTTTAACAAAGTCAGGATTTTGAAATCTTTGTTTTGGTTTCTAATCACAAGATTTCCACGCGTTTTTGTTTCTAGTCATGTTTAGCAACTTCCCATAAGTGATTAGCATCATGAAACACATGATTAGGCTGAGTTTTGATCAAGTTTGAGTCACACTTTCTTCATGATGCAGACCCACACGAATTCCCTCCAAAACGCATCATTCACTCTCCCTTTTGATCCCATTTGCTTCCCTATAAATAAAGGGTCATCCCCCATTCATTTTCCCAAGCTTAGAGAGCCAAGAATACCCTTCCAAAACCTCACACGAACCCACTTATGCTGAATTCGGTTTTTGAAATTTAAGCTTCTTTTTCCAAAATTCCTTGCGCATTCATCATCCTTGAACTTCATACAAACTCTCCAGCACTTAAACCAATCAAAACGACCCATATTTCAAGCTACAGAAGTCCAGTCTCAGAGCTTCTTACTTGAACTTCGAAAAGGTAGAATTCTCCATCATTTGAATCCAAATCAAGTACTAATCTGTTCTACTCCTTTGTCTGATTCTAATGCTGCTTACAATTTTTAAATCCATTAGGAATTGAGAGAGAAATCCCAAATTGAAGGTGCTCTCTATTTTCTGAGTTTTTGATTAATACCTCTCTCCATACCTTATATAAATTTGGCGCGATGGTTGTGTTAAAATCGTCTTGAAGAGACGAGTTCAATGATGCTAGCCTGGGATCCTAATTTTTCCATTTGAAGGATCTTACAAAATCCCCATTGCAGGGTGTTTGGAGGTTGAAGATGATGACATGTCTCGTCTCAGCCAATGATAGCGTGCCAAACATTTTAATTTCATTGGTTGCCCTTTTCTGATCACATGTGTGTTTCACTAAGGTCCATATCAAGCACAACGCGTCTGGTCCATTGGATTAGCTTACTAACGCGTTTTGACTTTGATCTGATGGTCCACATCTTTTTGGTTTTATTTTATTTTCTGATTTTATATTTTATTTGATTAAATTTTCAAAAATTCATAACTCTTTTATTTTTTATCCAAAAATTATGAAAAAATTCACAAAAATACTTTGAATTATTTCTGATCTCATGAATATTTTTTCACATTTTTATTTTAACATTTGGTATTTTTTATATTTATTGTATTATTTTCTTTCTTTTAATTACTTAAAAAATACTTTCTGACATTTTTTAATTCTGAAAAAAATTCATAAATATTATTTTGCATATTTTTGACTTTCTGGAAATTTTATGAAATTTTATGTTGAGGTTTACTATTTTTGATCTATTTTATGATTGTTTTAGAAATTTTAAATAGTTTAAAAATAGTTTCTAACTTTTAAAAATCACCAAAATTTTTATAAAAATATTTGGATCCATTTCTGATTTTTCTATGGCCTTATTTTTTATTTCTTGATTAATTTGAACATAATTGATATTTTCTTCATTATTTTCTATTTTTAAATATTTTTTTAACACTTTTTAATATATGTATTAAATATGATATTATTTTGTGATTATTTCCTGGCTGTCTTGAGTTGATTTTTTGATCATGACTTTATTAACATCATTGGATCTTGAGTGTTGAGTTCAACTCCACCAAAGTGGATGAATGATTTTAATAATAGTTTGATTAAATTTTTAATTCAAAAGTGGTTTATTCATCTTTTTGCCCTAATCCTCTTCATCTCATCCCCTTCTTATTGCACTAAATGTTGTTGGAGCATGATCTCTATATCATGTCTGAAAACAAATGGTGCATAGATTGCTATTGACCGGCCCCAAAATAGGTGCGACTTCTATATAAGTCCACTTACGATTGCTTAACATAGCGCTAAATTTTGTCCCGATTCGAATAAATGATCATTCGTGGCCCAATCTTATGATTGCAAGCCCAAGTATGTTAATTTGATCTCTTTGATCCAATAACCTAGAGATTTATTTTGTGGAGGCTTTGGTTCTACCAATCCTCTAATGGATCTACAACACCTTTGGTCAACGCGGCTCACTTAAACATCGTTGATCATTAAATGGTACTTCTGAGAATTCCAAATGGATGATATACTTGACAAAAAGCAAATGCAACTTGTTGTGTGGAGGCTTTGGTTCTACCAATCCTTTAATGAGTTCCAAATGCAAGTTTCAAGATGATCATCCAACTAACCACTAATTATTGACTTGTTTATCTTATGATTTTATTATTTTTTATGCTTTATGTACTATTTATTTTTTTAGCATTTTCATTTCATGCCATTTTCATATTTGCTCATTTGAGCATTTATATTCTTGCTATTTTTACTTTGCTCACTTGAGCTTTTCTTTTCTTTTCTTAAGATACTTAATAATCAACATAAACCCTAAAAAACTCTTAATGGTACTTGGACTATTTGGTTACTATCCTTGGCATTATGGAGCATGGGACTTTTTCTTGGACTTAGGATTAGAAACCTTGGCCTATCTTATAGACCTTGTGATCTTATCTGATTTATTTTGTCTGGAGTTCTTGAGGTTTACGTCAAGACATTGGGTTGCTTCTTTGTTTTTGTGTGCAAATTTTTGTGATTACATTCTCTGTTTGTAATATGTAATTCACCCGTATACAGCCGTTACTCTGCCCAATTTTTGTGAAGACTTAATACACTTGAAGAGGTCTAGTATCTTTTCTTTCTTGGTTTCAATCCAAAGATTGGGAATTCTATCTTGGCTCATAATGTCAAGCTTTGGCTTCTTGTTGGTTAGATGGATCTTATCCTTAGCTTTTACCTTATGCTTTAGGATAGTCTCTTCTTCTCCTCCAATCTTCTTTAATTTCAAAAATCTTCTCCCTCCTTTTTAAACTCTTCTTGTTTTGAAACTTAAACTACTTTCATAATAAACTTGGACTTACGTCCATGCATTTTCAAAATATTTTCATTAATAAACTTCAATCAATTTAATAATACTTTGACACTTTTTGTGAGAAGACTAAAAGTCAATCAATCTCATTTCAAACCATTTTGCCACTTTGGTTTTTATCTTTAAACTTTTCTCAAAAGGTTAGACTCTTGTCAATCCTTGTAGTGATGCAAACAACTATACTTCTACAATATGTAGTGAAGTGAGATATTTTCCACTTGGGTGTTGAGTGAGGCATTGTTGATTTTAAGATCCAAGCCATATCCTCCACTTTGAGATGATGAAAATTCTCCTTTCTCATGATTGTGGGTAGTAAGTATGTTTTTTCCACACGGACAATGACGATGATGTCTTATCTCATAAAATTAACCAACACACTCGTGTTTCAAATTTTTAAAAGAGGAACTACGTGTACCCTGATCCCCTATTGCACGAAAGGTGATACATAGGCACTAAAGGTTCGCAATCGCGATGGGTGAAAAAATCATAAAAAAATATATTTCTTATCTCACCTCCACCATCCATTTTCTATACAACACATTTTATAGCCAAAATATATAGATTTTTGAAAGAGGTTCCTGCGGAGTACTGTAGATGTTTAGGGTGCTAATACCTTCCCTTTGCATAACCAACCCCCTTACCTTGAATCTTTCCCCCTCTTTTGGGTTATTCTCTCTTTTCCCATTCCTTTGGAAACAATAAAGCACGATGGCGATTTTTATTTTGATTTGTATAAAGCCTAGTCAATCCAATGGCTTAATCTTGAACATTTCTACCGCTACACTTAGTTGACACAACTTAGCCATTAGAAAGTAGTGAGATGGTTGACTGTGGTGTAGACTGAAGTTGGTTCATACTCGATGCTACACTCATTGAGATCTGACTCTCAGGACATTCCGGTCGCAAATTATATGCTTGTGCTGAAATAATGCCTGAGAGGAAGATTTGTGATATTGAGGCTCCTAGAACCCGATTACTCTTCTTAGGACAGGTTGAGCGAACTAAAACTCAAGAGGATACTTACCTGCAAACTCCATGCAAGCCTGAACCTAAGGCTACTGTGTGACTTGTTTTCATTTATTATCTAACAACTTAAACTCCTCGCAAGGCTTGTTTATATCCAATATCTAACAACTTGAACTCCTTGCGGGACTTGTTTGTATTCATTATCCAATAAGTTGGACTTCTTGCAAAGACTTACTTGTCTTCATCGCCTTATACTTTTGCTTGGTGCATAGCATACACAATATGACATAGAATTTTTGTTAACCATTTCTAGGATCTCAAGGGCCTGTGATGCAGGTTTATTATGAACTAGACATCTAGCAAGGGGCAGGAGAATTTATTTTCCTCTAACTGAATACCGTCGAAGTATCATAAACTAGACGTCTAGCAAGGGGAAAGGGGATTTATTTTCCTCTAACCTATGATGTCAAAAACTGAAGCATGTTATCTTGAGTCAAAGGCTAGGACCCACTTGACATGGTGATCTTGATGCTCATAGAAGGACGTTCAAAGACGCGAAGTTCTTCAGTCAAAGCTGCAACCAGACTCAACTTCTAACGTTTCACTTTTGTTTACCCCGCGAGATCTTTGAAAACATTGCATATACATATCATGCATCATGTCATAACAGGTTTTCTCATACATGTTTTCTCATCTGCTTACTGTTTATTTCAGTAAAGATGGCTCTAGAACAGATTGTCGAAGATCTTCAGATCCAAAATACTAAATTCCAAGAAATGTACCTGAACCTATCCAAGGGGCAAGAGGAATTGAAAGCACTTCTCACTGAGAGCATGACCAAGAAGAACCCTAAAGACAACAAGGATGACCAGTTGGAATAATTGAAAGTTGAGATGGCAACGATGAGAATCCAGATGATGGGTCAGATGGATCTTATCCAAAATTTAGCTCGGGGGCAAGAAGATTTGAGAATCCTCATTAGAAAACTTCATCAGGACAAATATAATCGTATGGGACGAACATCTAGAATAGGGGATCAAATCATTAATCAGCCTCCGATGAAATAGGAAGTTTGCTTGGTTAAAAGTAGGCCTTTCCGAACTGCTACTACATCGAAAGCCCAACAAGACCTCACCAACAACAACAAGGTAATCAATGTAAGCAGAATACACACAAAAGATGATTTACCAAAATTAACGTGTCATTGGCTCAAGCATTGCAACACATGTTGAAGGCCAAGCTAATTACATTCAAGGATGCTCCTCAGAAACCCAATACTTCTTCTTCCCATCACAATCCTAATGTAAGGTGCGCGTACCACTCCAATAGTCTCGGGCATGACACTGACAACTGTTGGGCGTTGAAACACAAGATTCTTGACCTGATTGATGAAGTAATTTTCGAGTTCAGGCAAGATGGTCAAATCGAGTTCTTCTATTATCCCCCAAATGTCGAAGATGCAAGGTACACCATCTAAGTTGACAAGTTCAGGAGAAGAAGCTTTTTGTTCATTCAAATTTAGTTGATTCAAACACTTATCTTTATGTCAGACTTTGGTTGTCCCCATTAACGCATTGCATATCTTTGTCTTGAATTAATCCATTCATTTTCACTATACTTAAACTATGATTTTACTTCTTTTTTTTTATATTCAACTCTCGATTAAAAGCTATACGCCTTTAGAGGGAGGATGAAGAAAAAGATACCATAATCTCTAAAGTATGCTTTTGAACAGACCTTGATGACGATGTACATGCGTTATTTCAAATCCTAAACAGTGGAGTTATAAGGAAGATAATCCCTAGTCAACCCCTTTAAGCCTAAGAAGTAGGAGTTTTATTTTTCACACAAATTGAAACCTTTAATCATAACTTGGGGCAGGGTAGTTTCTCAGTTAACTCAAATGCGCATTCGGTCGTAGGCTTTCTTTTCATATACAACGAATAGTATCAGAGACATCCTTCCGAATCAAAAGTCAGTGAGGGTTCCGTGTAATCATTAAAACAGGAAGTCATCATATCTTAAAAGAAAAGCCCGCTAAGTCAAAACCTATGAATGAGACTTAAGAAAAAAACCGGGGCATCCCGCTAACTGTAATCGTAGAAGAAACAGTTCAGGCAAAAGGTAGGGATGATAAAATTAAAAAAAAAAGGTCACTACTAATCCTCGACAATAGAAAAATGTTACAAAAAATGACTGCCTTCTCAAATAAACCTCTAGTATCCAAACCATCACCAAAATATCATTCCAGACTCAATTGGAATCTAAACAGACAATTAATTGAGTACAGGGCTGAAGAACATCACGGAGAATGGGTTGAATACAAATAAAGTTTCAGCCTTTATCCTTTGTTTCTCAAAACATGAACTAGGCCACGTTACAACCCTTTAAAGTCCTAACTGAAGCATAGGTTAGTTCGAAAGCATACTATTACAAAACGTATCCTGACTCCGGCAAGGCTTACTATAAATCTTGAGTTGAATTCATATTCTTACAAAATTATGTTATTTATTAAAAATACATTTTCAAAAACTTCAAGACGGACATAAGCTTTGCATTTTTAACACCACTATTTGCATATGACTAATTGTTCGACAACAGAGAAATTTGCATGATGAATATTCAATGAATGAAAATCCTCTCAATAAACAGAACCACGTCAAAAAGAAAGACACATCCAGTGACTGACCTTTTATGGGCACAATTGGTTAAATCAAGGGGAATGATATGTTATTGTCCAACTCATCTATGGAAGTAAAGTCGAGATTCAAAGAATCTCTCATAAATTATTGAATAGCCAGAGGCAGATCTCCATCTGAATCAATTCGGTAATTGAACATGAATCCCAACAAAGGGTCACGTATGATCAAGCAACATTTTCTGGAAGTGCTTCAACAGTTACTACTATGGGCAGTGGCAATTCTCCGCACTCTGTGAATGCAGACATAGTCAAAAAATACTACGCATAAGAAGAGATGCCTAGGAAAAAATAAGGGCATCCCGGTGAACCAAACGGGTTCGGGAAAAATTAGGGATATATAAACATAAAGATTGTACACTCGGCAAGTTGAAAACCTAAAAAGGAGGCTTGGGCAAAAAAAGGGTATCCTGGTGGACTGAAAATCTGAAAAGACGGTCCAGGAAAAAGTTAGGGATTAAAGCATACGATTATGTCCCATTATCTCATCACGTGTCTATCACTCTGATCAGCATTCACCGAGGGCTCTACAAGTTGAGATAATGTTCAAGTCTCCACGGATCCCGACAGAGGAACTTCCACACGATTATCCCTATAGAGTCATCTTCACAAGCTCATATTCAACAAAGACACATTCCCCGACAGGTCTAATGTGTCTTCAAACAAAAAGTATGACATCTTCCAGCTATTAACATAATCGTACTCATCAGTAGACACAACTAACCGGATAAAGGAGTATGATATTCTCCCCAGAAATATCATTAACCTACATCGGAGATTATGGCATTGGTACATTTTATAGAAATTATCTTCCCCAGCTGAGTTCATTCCTCCAAGACTGTAAAACCCCTGCAAATTTCTTTTCTCCAGTAGGCTCATCTCCTTAGCAGAGTATCTCCTCAGCAGAGTATTCCTCAGTAGAGTGTTTCTCCAGCAGGGTTTATTTTCCTAACAGGTTTTATTTCCCCAACAAGGTTTATTTCCCAAAGAAAATCCAGTCTCCCCAGCTTGAGATTATTTCTCTAACTACTACAAATCACCGACAAAATCCCTTTCTCCAGCAAAGGGTAGTCCAGGTTGCTATCCCCAAAGAGTTGTTACTGAAAATAAATCGGACCAGATATTGATTCAACCTTTTTCTCCCCAGACAAGTCCGCGTCCATATCAGAGGCTCAATCAGACAACACCTTGAAAAGTTGTCCATCTCTTTTATCCCCAGTCAGGGTATTTAAGAATTAAATTCCCCAGTAGAGCGATGAACGACTAATGTTCCTGAGCTCTTCTCCCCTAGCAGAAATCAACATTCCCCAACGGAGTATCCTCAAATAGAAAACAGGAATCCTTAGCGGCAACATCCCAGACGAGATTGAAGATTACATATATTCTTCATCCCCAGCACTGTTCATGGATTTATTTTCCCCAGCGAGATGTTATATGGAGCTAAACTTCAATGGCATTTCACATTCATCCATCATTTACAAACGTCATAACATATATATACGAAGCACATATAGAACAGTTTCATTTATTTTGAGAATATCATTATGCAATGCATTTCATACATCATGACATTGAATACAACTAACTCTTTAGCTTTTCAGGAAAAATCAATCAACAGACAAACATCACCAACTACTTGTATGACCAGACAATATTCTCAAAGGCTACATCTAATAAATGGATACTTAAGCAATTGCCTCAGAAGGTCATTCTTAAAGACAATATCTTCTAGCTCTGATTAGATTGAGCGTAGATCTATTTTGATACTTCTTCAAGTTAAAGTCGAGAATAAAACATCTTTTGGCTCATATTAGATTGAACGTAGATCTATTCTGATACTTCTTCCAGTCGAAGACGATCGTAGGCATTTTATGGCTCAGATTAAATCAAACATAGATTTATTCTGATACTTCTTCCCGTTAAAGTAAAGCATAAACATCTTCTGGCTTAGATTGGGTCGAGTGAAGATCTATTCTGATACTTCTTCCAGTTGAAGACGGTCATGAGCATCTTCTGGCTCATATTAAATCGAGCCTAGATTTTTTCTGATACTTCTTCCAGTCGAAGACAATCGTAGGAATTTTCTGGCTCAGATTAAATCAAACATAAATTTATTCAGATGCTTCTTCCAGTTAAAGTCGAGCATAAACATCTTCTGGCTCAGATTAAATCGAGCGTAGATCTATTCTGATACTTCTTCCAGTAGACATTTTCTGGCTCAATTTAAATCGAGCGTAGATTTATTCTGATACTTCTTCCAATTGAAGACGAACAAAGACATCTTCTAGTTTGGATGAAATCAGGTGTAGATTTATTTCTGATACTCTTTTTGGAAAAGTCAAGCGTAGAATCTTTCTGGTACCTCTTCTAGGTTAAGTCGGGCATATACATCTTCTAGTTTGGATGAAATCAGGCATAGATTTCTTTCGGATACTCTTTTGGAAAAAGTCGGGCATAAACTCTTTCTGATACCTCTCTTAGTTGAAGTCGGGCATATACATCTTCTAGTTCGGATGAAATTAGGCATAGATTTCTTTCTGATACTCTTTTTGGAAAAGTCAAGCGTAGACATCTTCTAGTTCGAATGAAATCGGGCATAGATTTCTTTCTGATACTCTTCTAGAAAGAGTCAGGCATAGAATCATTCCGGTACCTCTCCTAGTTAAAGTCGGGCATAGACATCTTCTAGTTCGGATGAAATCAGGTTTAGATTTATTTCTAATACTCTTTTTGGAAAAGTCAAGCATAAGATCTTTCTGGTACCTCTCCTATTTGAAGTCGGGTGTAGACATCTTCTATTTCGGATGAAATCGGGCATAGATTTATTTCTGATACACTTTTTGGAAAAGTCGAGCGTAGATTCTTTCCGGTACCTCTTCTAGTTGAAGTCATGTGTAGACATCTTCTAGATCGGATGAAATCTGGCATAGATTTCTTTCTGATACTCTTTTTAGGAAAGTCAGACGTAGACTCTTTCTGGTACCTTTTCTAGTTGAAGTTGGGAGTAGACATCTTCTAGTTCGGATGAAATCAGGCATATATTTCTTTCTGATACTCTTTTTGGAAAAGTCAAGCGTAGACTCTTTCCGATACCTCTCCTAGTTGAAGTCGAGCGTAGACATCTTCTAGTTCGGATGAAATCGGGTGTAGATTTCTTTATGATGCTCTTTTTGGAAAAGTCAAGCATAGACTCATTCCAACATCTTTTCTAGTTGAAGTCGGGTGTAGACATCTTGTAGTATATCATTCAGACGTAATCAAGCGTAGATTTCTTCTGAAACTTCTCTTGGAAAAGTTGGGCGTAGACTCCTTCCAACATCTCTTCGAGTTGAATTCGAGCGTAGACATCTTCTGGTACAGATGAAATCGAGCGTAGATTTCTTATGAAGCTCTTCTGGACGAAGTCAGACGTAGATTCGTTCTAAGTACATCTTCTAAAGACGAAGTCAGGCATAGACTTAGTATGATTTTCTTATCAACAGTTATCTGGAATGACATCTATAAGCCCATCTCTAATGAATCTCCATCACCTCTGGATGGCATCTATAAGCGCATCTCTAAAAATATTTCGTCACTCTCCAAATGGAACCTTTAAGCCCATTCTCGGTACAATCAACTAACAACATTACTTCTTGTATAGGCGAGTGCAAATTTCTGGGCACTTAAATATTCAATCATCTTCTACCTTCAAGTCACGAATGGTGGACACACAAATCAAACTTTTCAGGTTTAATAAGATTGAACATGGGCAATTGTTGTACCCTAAAATTTTCCCCCTCATTTCATTAAAAAATATCCCCCCATACTCCTAGGGTTCTCAATTGCTTTATGCTACCTAGGCTTTCTAGGCCTCAGAGTATCGCACCGATTCTTTGTTTCATAAGAGAACTAGAACTGCAGGTATTTTGATCTTGAACCGTGTCTCGCCCATCCATTGGCTCTTGAGCCATGGTTGTTGATTATTGAATATGTGACGTCTTTCTTGACAAAATCTCGAAAAGATTATCATCTTGAATTTTATCTCAGTACACCTTTGATCATCAACTGAGTTTCATTAGAGATTTCCTTATTTGATTCTAGTCTTATCTTCTTCAAAGTTTCTTTAAAAGAAAGATATTATTCTCAAGCTTGGTGATTAAGGAGGGTTTCTATGTGGATTTTCACTAAAAAGGTAGTTATCTGGTTTCTAAGATCATGTGAATATTTGGTTACTTTATTTAATTTTTTTGAGTTCAAGTGGTGAAGTTATGATGTAAGATCAAGTGAAAAGATCTTTTTAGGCTTATCATGGGGTTTTCAACCTTTTGTTTAGATGTTCATGAAGAGTACAATTTCAAAGAAAGCCCATTGAGGGGAATTTTACTCAAGGAAGATTATTGGCTTATGGTTGATTCAATATTTTGATTCAAGTGGGTCTTGAAAGGAAATTTAAAATTCTTGAAAGGAAAATATGGAACCCATTATTTCTTTTTAAACCGAGGTTTTTTAATACCATTCAAGTACTATATAGAATATTATTCAATTTCATCATTCATACTATTTCAAATACATTATATCATATGGATTTCTTTAGAATTTTATTCAAGAACCAAGATCGATATAATTATCAATTTCAATGGAAACATTCTACAAAGTTCACAAAATATTGCAAATATCTTATGTTTTCAAATAAACATTTTCTTCAAAGCATCTTTTACAAGAGATTTCAAATTCGTAAGTCCTAAGATTGCTAATGAGGTCTTCATATTCACTTCTCCAAGTTAACTCCCAAAGTTCAAGTTACCCTCCAAAATTCATGCCATGGTTTCCTCCTTGCTCCCTCATCACCATCATTTTACTCAATCACATGAAAAAACAAGAAGGGGATGGTTAGCAAACAATCAAATGTGAAGATAAACAAGAATTTTCAAAAGAGTTTTGCACAAAGTTCATCATTAGGGACTGTGTAGGAATCAGAAAAATATGGTTGGTTTTTATTAAAGTTTCAAGCAACCAAGGCCTCATAGAAAAATCAAAATTTTATCATAGACCTACTCAACCAATTGCAAATCACAAAAAGGTTATTTTTGGTTCACAAAAGGGAAAAGTCAGCATCACAGTTCATGTAACAAATATATGCAACAAGTTTATCAAAAATGCCAAGTCCAGAAATTAGAAAATATCAAAAGATACCAGATTGCTAAAAAATCCCAACAACAAAACATAAATATTTGGAAAATATGCAGCAAGAAAAGAAGAAATCACAAGTCCAACCCATCAAACATCAAGTCACTGCAGTAAAACAGAATGGCAAACGAACCCAATAAATAATAGATGCAATAAAGTTCACATATCAGTCAAAATAATTAGCATAACAGAAGATTGCTAAGCCCAATAGAAATTTCGTGCAAGGCCTGTTAGCAGAGATTCACACACAAAGTGCAAATCCCAAAAATCTAAGTACTATATAAGCTATCAATTCACAGATTTCAAGGGAGAGGACATTGTTCACACAAAAACCAGAAACGGCTGCAGCAAGAACAACTCAGAACTCTTAAATTTTCCATCATTTTCCCTTCACAAATCCCTTCAGAAATAAAAAAAAGAGAGAATATTATTCATACTATACAATGACAACAACACCAAGGCCCTAATATCAATATCATTTTCCAGATTAAAAAAACCTTTAGAAAATATAGAAATCACAAGATCTGAATCACACAGAAGAAGAAGAGGAAAAGTATTTTGTAACTACAAACGCAAGGATCTCAGAAAGATCTCACCAGAAATCTCAAGGTTCCATCATATCTGAGCGCTAGGGTTTCAAAACCCCCTTCAAGATCTACTCGATTTCGTTCACCATCTACAAAAATCAATACAAGATTAGTGACCAGATAAGAGAGATGAAGCTGAATATGTAAAAAAATCAAAGATCAGAGAAGTTTGCGGCGGCGCTGCCACGATCTTCATCGCTGCCGCCGTGGAGTTCATAATCTCCATCGTGGAGATTCATATGAGACACCACGTATTCATGCTCAACTACCGCTCCAGATCTTTCATGTTTTCTTTTTCTGTGTTTTAATTTATTTGTTGTTGAATAAAGACATGGAGAATGAGAGAGAGAGCGTAAACGAGTTAGAGAGAGGATTTTCTGATAAAATGATTTAGTTTTCTTAATTTTGTTTTATTTTTAAACAAATGTTAAATAAGGCATAATCCGATGGTGATAATTGTCACCACCCCTAATCCTCCACCTAACCAATCCCATGCATGTTGCTGCATTGTCCTTACTATGCACCTACAGACTCAATTGTCCATTGTTTTATTTTGGTATTATAGTTAAATTTGTAAATACATTAATATTGTTTTAAATAATTATTAGTTGTATAATAATTTTTGTTTGACATTATTAATTAAATTATTAATTAATTTTATCAAATGAAAAGAGTTTTAACTCAAATAATTATTTAATAGTTTGGAATTGTATTATGTGATTTAATTATAGCTTGGGTGTTAATTTCTTATATCATCCCCATTCATAAATTTGTACCCCATCCCCGAAGCATTGTAATAGCGTAGGACATTTAATTTCTATCTTTACTGTTTTACTTATTACTGTATAGTGATTAGGCGCGTATTGCAAGATTTAAAATCAATGCCTAGATAACCCTAATCAAGACAAATTAACTGAAATCAAAACACTATTCACACACGCGCCTCTAGGGTTACCTCGCTTGTTGCCTTTGGATAAAATAGTCATGTCCCTTGAACGTGTGACACTTTAGCAAAGACCCTCAATTAAAAAAGATCGTAGTCCCTCGATGACCCTTCGATGCTGCCTTCGGTAAACGATCTTAGTCCCTTACGAAAATTGCTAAAGCGTCCTACAATTTACCTTCTATGACTATACAATGACCCGCACCTGTCCCTCACATCCAACAATAGGGCTTCCTACTAACCAATAGTAGAATAACACTATCTAATGGAGGAGGAAAAGAACAAAGGCTTTTTGAGTAGGTAGATCGCTCGTAATCGCTTGCTCATAAACTAAATTTTTTTTCACACCTCACACTTTCAAAAACCACACTTTCTTTCAATAAACATTTTGTATACATTCTCAATGATACGAGAGTCATTACAAAATTACAATACTTAGGAATTTTCAAAATATTTTCAAACATACAGAAACACAAAGCATTTCAAAAAGTGAGCTAGCAATTAAGAGCCCGTAAATAACTACGGATGAAAAGGGTGCTAACACCTTACCTTTTCATAACCTACCCCCCTTACTCAGAAAATTCTCAAAAGGTCTTTCCTGTTCTTTTAACTCTTTCCTTTATGGGATAAAATAAAATTCAGTGGCGACTGTTGCTATCCGCAACATTTGCGATAAAATGCAAAACCTAAAAGTCAATTCTCCCACCGTATTACAGTTTCTCAACAAGGTTATCCGGGCTTGGAATAAGGTTAATAAAAGGAAAGCTGAAAGGAAGAATGTCGTGACAAAAGAACCCTACACTAGATGGGTTCTGGATAGGGTACAAATTATCAAGCTGCCATTTCATATAGATCCAGAGTACAATTCAGAGGTCCCACAGGCCCCACCTATGTCCTTGAAAGAAATCGAAAACCTAAAGAATGACCTAAAACAAGCTCGGAAGAAAAAGGAAGAATTAGAACTCAACCTCCTTAATCTAACCAAAGAAAAAGACAATTGTAACTCATACTTGAATCAAAAGACCAACAGATTCAGAGAGATCAAAAGGCATTGGAAAAAGAGAGCCTTAAACGGAAGCGTACGACTGAAGGATTGTTAAGTGCCACCTTCAATCTAGATTACCACAACCAAAGGTTAGAGGATGCTGCCAATGAAATTAGGAGGTTAACCAGATGGTATGAAAAGGCGACACAAGACAAGAAGGTGTTGGAAAAGGACCTAAGGGCCCAGATCCAAAGTTTGGTGCAAGTTTCTTTAGATCAAGAAGAGGAAATGAAATACCTCACCACCAGACTCCAGGACAGCCAAGAATCAGAGATAAGGGAACACTTTGAAAAGACGAGGGAGGAAAGACTTCTGGCCCATAAAACTGAAGAATATGAGCAAGTGTGCCTGGAACTAGAAGGCCTCCGAAAAGAATTCCTGATTCAACGGAGACTTTATACGGAAATGAGGGCCGAAAAAATGTATTGGGAATAGCAGTATATGAAGATCTTCCAAGAGGGGAGGGATAACCATAAGATAATCCCCCATATTTACCAAGAATATCAGTATTACAAGGACAAGCACAAAATACTCGCTTTCTTAGCCAACAATCTCATTGAAGACATCCCTAGAAGTTTGAGAGACGCAAAGAGTGTAATGGTTCCTCTTCCAAAAGATGTTGAAGACTTTCTCAAACTTTGTCGAACAAAGGTTGATCGTTTCAGAGCAGACGTCCGCAAGCGCACTTAGAAGATTGTTTCCCTTTGTTTACTTTTTTGCAACAAGTTTATTGTTTTTAAAGTTGTAATATATTCCAATATCTGATTTATGTTCTCTTAAAAACAATTTTTACTTCCAATAAAGGCATTTTGTTTCCGTATCTGGTTTGCGTATTTATTTTTAAGATATTCACAAATTAAAAAAAACAAAAGCCAAAAAAAAGGGGAAAAAATAATGCTGAAATATATATCCAAGTGACTAAGGCATTCATAAGTAGAAACCCTAACATATTCATACATATTCATATGCATGCATGCATTCACGAACACCTGCATTTCATACAAAAACTTATCTTTTTTTTAAAAAAAAATTCTCCAGTTAAACCATTGGTAGAAGAAGAGCACCACCTCTTTGGCCTCCGTATCAAACAAGAGCTTGTCAACAAAGAATAATGGAACAAATTGAGGAGAACCAAATTGCATTCAAAGAAGATCTCGAGCAAGTCAAAGGCGATGTGAACTCAATGAAATGAGACATGAGTCAAGTTCTCCTAGCTTTGAAAAACATCATCGACAGACAGGATCAAATTCCTAGAGTAGCTTTTGAAGAAGTAGCCCAAACAGTTGGTGTATCAAGCGATCACCAACCAAGGGAAGAGCCAGAAACAGGACCCCAAAAGACCGTCATGCCCAACAAGAGACAAAAGAAGCTGAGACTAAAGGGTTTGTCCACCCTCCACCAAAGTTCGGGGCATCCCATACCTTGCAAATTCCGATCAACCATGCAGACAACTACTTGGACCTGCAATATGGAGATCACGACCTATAGGATGTCAATCAGGCACCCTTAAGAATGACCGACACTCATGCTATTGAGAATCCACTGGTGATGAATCAATACAAAGCTCTTGAGGAAATATTGAAAGCTGTGGAAGGTTATGAAGCCTTCGAGGTAGATGCTCTTGAAATAGGCCTAGTTCTCGATGTGGTGATCACATCAAAGTTCAAAGTACATGACTTTTGAAAGCATAAGGGGCTCACTTGTCCGAGGAACCATCTACGAATGTATTTCAGGAAGATGCATGCTCATGCCCACAACCAGAAGTTGATGATTCATTGTTTTCAAGATAGTTTAAGGGGGGCATCCCTGGACTGGTATATGTAGTTGGAACGGGTTCACATTCGAACCTGCACAGATCTTGATAATTCTTTCTTGAAGCATTACAAATATAACTTGGACATGGCGCCTACATGCTCGCAAATGTAGAACTTGTTTTAGAAGAAAGAGGAGTCCTTCAAAGAAAATGCTCAGAGATGGAGAGAAATGGCATCTCGTATGCAACCACCACTGTTGGAGAAAGATCTAGTAGATATGTTCATGGGAACCTTGCAAGGGGTATACTATGAAAAGATGGTACGAAGCATCTCTTCAGGATTCTCAGATCTAGTGACTATCGGAGAAAGGATTGAAGGTAGAATAAAAAATGGAAAGATACAAGGGAACCATCAAATACCCCTTACAATGCAAAAAGACATGTTCCTAACATCACAGAAAGAAAGGAGGGAGAAATTAATGTTGTAGCCTTACAACCAAGAGCACAACAACCGTTAATAATCCCACAAGGACAACCACCGAGCAGATTTGAAAGGCCATAAATAAATTTTGATCCACTCCCTATGCACCCACTCAATTATTACAACACTTGGTCAAAGCATCTTTAGTAGAGCTAAAACTCCTAGCTCCTCCAGTCGGTCCACTCCCACGAAAATATAATGCCAACGCCAAATGTGAATATGACGCCAATTCTCCTAGGCACACCATAGAACAATGTTGGGCTTTTAAACATAAAGTTCAAGATTTATTGGAGTCTCAGGACATCACCTTTGAGAAACCTAACATCAAGTCAAATCCCATGCCTCCGCATGGTGGACCAACAATAAATGTGATTGAAGTAGTCACTGACTATGGGGCAGCCAGGCAAGGAAAAGCCCCAATAAATTTGTTGAAAGGGTACCTGTTGGAGTGTGGGTTCCTGTTAGAACATAATGAAGCTTTCGAAAGAACATTACAGAAGTTGGTGGACCACGGGATAGTCCAATTCAGACCATACCCTGAAGAAGAATATATAGCCGCAATTGAAGGAAATAAAAAGAAGTCGTTGGTAATCCCTTGCCAAAGACCAAACCTTAACAAAAACACTCTTGTGATCCCGTGGAGAGAATCGATAGAAACCCTAGGGGGAGCATCAAAGAAAACTTTACAAATATCAGCAGTTCCAAAGGCCACGATGGTAATTAGGGGGCCACCACCTACCCCTTATGAAAGTGATAAAGCATTACCATGGAGTTATGATTCAGCTATGTATGTTAATGAATTGAAACAAGAATATGAGCCATCGTCTAGTCAAGGACCTGTGATCTCAAACATAGAAGGGCAGAGGGAATGACCCGCAATGGACGAGTCTTTGGATCTGATCCACCAAAGAAGAATGATGACATAATGAAAAATAAAAATGATGTATTGCCAAAGGATAAAGGAAAAGCAGTGGTGAAAACAAGTCTGGAAAAAGAACCTCTAAGCAAAAACTTTACCGATTAAGAGGCGGATGAATTTTTGAAGATAATAAAAAGAAGTGACTGTAGGATGGTGGATCAGGTTCACGAAACCCCAACCAAGATTTCTATACTCTCGTTTCTCATCATTCAGAAGCGGATCGAGACTCTTTAATGAAGGTGCTGAGTTTTTCCCATGTTGCATAAGAGATTATTGTAAATCAGTTTGAAAATGTCGTAGCAAATCTGATGATATGATCATATATGGGTTTTAATAACAATGAGTTACCTCGACAAGGACGAGCTCACAACAAATCACTGCATATCTGTATTTATATAGGTACAACCAGCCTATCCAGGGTACTCACCGATACTGGTTCTGCCCTCAATATATTATCGAAATCTAGCTTAATGAAGGTAACATTGGATGGTGTCATAATAAGGCCAAGTTCTATGATAGTTAAAGCCTTTGACGGTCCTCAAAGCTAAGTATTTGGAGAAGTGGACCTTCCAGTCAAGATCAGGCCACATATGTTCCATATCACTTTCCAAGTCATGGATATAGAACCAGCATACATATGTTTACTTGGGCGACCTTGGATTCATGCGGCATGGGCAGTCACTTCGACCTTACATCAAAAGCTGAAGTTCTTAGTTGAAGGGAAATTGATTATAATCTACGGTGAATAGGACATCTTTGTAAGTCACATCGAATCATACAGGTATATTAGCACTGACGAAGACTGTATAGCCATACCATTCCAAGTCCTAGAGGTTGCTTAAATGGTAACCTTACCAGTGGTAAAAAATTAATGAACCTACGCTAACCTCCTGGAGATATTTGCAAACAGCAGTAGAAAGTGGTACCTCAAAAGTTTGGTGAAAGTTCCCAGAAACTCCTAAGAAAAAGAATTGCTTCGGTTAAGGCTATGAATCATCAAAAGCTACTCTGAAAGGCAAAGCACGATTTCCTCTAATCTAAGATACCTTTGTAAACAAGGGAATAGAGCATGGAGGACAGGTGGCAATGATAACAAACAAAGGCAACACCAAAAGGGCAACAGATTTCATCCGAGAATGCACCCTAGGAGAAGAGCTCAAGGGCTGGACAATTGTGGAGATTCCCGAGATCTTTTTCTTTCCTAAGTAATTTTTATTGTTTTTGAAAGAACTTTTGTCAAGCCTGAGGAATAGGGGTTACTTGTAAGGGTCCCCTCATTTTGTTTCAAACATTATTCACAATTAATAAAAGTTATATTTCGTATTCAATTAAGATCCCTGTCTTTCTCTTGCATTTATCTCTTACATTTAAGAATGGGAATACTTTTCTTCATATGCATTTCTCAAAATTCTCCTACTAAAATATGCACCAAAACTTGATAAATGTGCAGATCTATGCCTAAAACTACCGATAATGTTACTGCTGCAATCCGATATAATTTTGATGCTCCCATCAACCAAGCTGAAGAGGAATATGATGAAGATCTTGACTTTCTGAAGAATTGGCGAGAGTGATAGAGAAAAAGGCTGACAACAATGAACCATATCAAGAATCTATCGAGACCATTAACCTTGGCACAGAGGAAGATCCGAAAGAAATCAAGCTAGGGGCAATATTGGAGAAAAGCGTCAAAGAGAGGCTGATCAAGCTATTGCATGAGTACATGGACATATTTGTCTGGTCCTATAGGGACATGCTGGGATTGGATACAAACATGGTGGTACATAAACTACCTCTCAAAGAAGGTTACTCTCCAGTTAGGAAAAAACTCAGGAGAACTCGTCCAGACATGTCTAGCAAGATTAGAGAGGAGGTTCTTAAACAATTCGACGCAGGCTTCCTATAAGTGGTATATTATCCACCATGGATAGCTAACATTGTGCCGGTGCCCAAGAAGGATGGCAAGGTACAAATGTGTGTGGATTACGAGATCTGAACAAAGCAAGTCTGAAAGAACACACCTCGTTACCTCATATAGATGTTTTGGTGGACAAAACGACTCAAGCTTCAGTATTCTCATTCATGGAAGGTTTCTCAGGCTACAATCAAATCAAAATGGCACCCGAAGATATGGAAAAGACCACTTTCATGACACCTTGGGAGACTTTCTGCTACAAATTAATGCCATTTTGTCTTAAAAATGCAGGGGAAACTTATCAACGAGCTATGGTCACACTAGTCCTTGATATGATTCACAAAGAGGTCGAGGTGTACGTAGATGATATGATTGCTAAATCCCATACAGAGGAGGAACACATCATACATTTACAAAAGTTATTCGAGCGTGTGCTCAAGTTCAAACTAAGGTTGAATCCGAATAAATGTACATTTGGCGTCAGATCAGACAAGTTGCTGGGATTCATTATAAGTCAGTGTGGTATCGAGGTAGACCCCGACAAGGTAAAATCCATACAGGAAATTCCAGCTACGAGGATAGAGAAGGAGGTTCGTAGTTTCTTAGGGCGATTGAATTACATTTTAAGTTTCATATTGCACCTAACAGCTAAGTGCGAGCCTATATTCAAATTTTTGCGAAAAGATCAAACGGTAGTATGGAATAATGATAGCCAAATAGCTTTCGAGACAATAAAGCAATACTTATAAGAGCCACCGATCTTAATGCAACCAGTTCCAAGAAGACCACTCATCATGTATCTGACAGTGCTTGAAGGATCAATGGGATGTGTTTTGGGACGAAACAGGAAGAAAAGAGCATGCAATTTACTACCTCAGCAAGAAGTTTACTCATTGTGAAAACAAGTATTCACTCCTCGAGAAAACTTGTTGCACATTGGCTTGGCCTACTAAGAGATGGAGGCAGTATATGTTATCCCACACCACATGGTTAATAGCAAGAATGAATCCTTTAAAATACGTGTTCGAAAAACCGGCTCTTACTGGAAGGATTTCCCGATGGCAAATGCTACTATCAGAATACGACACCCAATATGTTACTCAAAAGGCCATCAAGGGTAGTGTACTAGCGGATCATCTAGCTCACCAGCCGTTTCCAGAATATCAACCAATGAAGTTCGACTTTCTAGACGAAGAAGTCATGGCTATAGATGACTATGAAATTCCATGGCCTGACGAAGGACCTTGTAGCCGTAGAAATATTGAGACTAAGCCATTGTATTGAATTGACTCGCACATATCAAAAACAAAAAATTTCCACCACGCTTTATTATTTCCAATGAATGGGAAAAGAGAGAATAACCCAAAAAGAGGAGGAGAGAATCTATGTTCAGGGGTTGGTTATGTAAATGGAAGGTATTATCACCATAAACATCTATGGTACTCCGCAAGAACCTCTTTGAAAATCTGTGTATTTTGGATATAAGTGTTGTATAAAAAAATAGATGGTGGGAATGAGAAAAGAAGTATTTTTTTTACAATTTTTGCACCCGCCGCGGTTGTGAACCTTTAGTACCTACGTACCATGTTCCGTGCAATAGAGGATTAGGGTACACGTAGTTCACCTTTACAAATTTTAAAACACAAGTGTGTTGGTTAATTTTAATAAACGAGACATTATCGTCTTATCCGAGTGGAAAACATACTTCCTACCTATGATCATGAGAAAGGAGAATTTGCATCATCTCAAAGTGGAGGATATAGCTTGGAGTTTAAAATCAACAAAGCCTCACTCAACACCCAAGTGGAAAATATCTCACTTCACTACATATCGTAGAATTATAGTAGTTCACATCACTTTAAGGATTGATAATGGTCTAATCTTTTAAGAAAATTTTAAAGTAAAAAGCCCAAAGTGGCTAATTGGTTTGAATGAGATTGATTAACTTTCAGTCTTCTTACAAAAAGATGTCAAGGTATTATTAAGTTCATTAAAGTCTGATTAAGAAAATATTTTGAAAAGAACATAGACCTAAGTCCAAGTTTATTGTGAAAGCGCTTCAAGTTTAAAAATAAGAAGAGTTTTCAAAGGAGAGAGAAGATATTTGAAATTAAAGAAGATGGAAAGAGACGAAGAGGCTATCCTAAAGCATAAGGTAAGAGATAGGGAGAAGAACCGTCTAACCAATGAGAAGCCAACACTTGACATAATGAGTCAGTGTAGAATTGCCATTCTTTAGATTGAAACCAAATTAGAAAGGAAAATATAACCTATTAGAGTCAAACTTCAAGTGCATTAAGTCTTCACAAAAAAATGGGAAGAGTAACAGCTGTATACAGATGAATTCCCAATCACAGACAAAGCATATATCAAAATAACCTGCACACAAAGAAAACAAACAACCCAATGTCTTAGGGTAAACCCCAAGAACTCCAGACAAAATAGCAATGAAATTCATAAGGTCACAAGGTAGGTCAAGGTCTCTAATCCTAAGTCCAAGAAGTCCATCACTCCATAATGCCAAGGATAGTAACCAAATAGTCTAAGTAACATTAAAGTTTTTTTAATGGTTCGAGTTGATTATTAAGTATCTTAAAAAAGAAATGAAAAGCTCAAGTGAGCAAAGATGAAAATAACATGAAATGTAAATTCTAAAATAAAATGGTGCATAAAGTAAAGGTATAAAATAAAAGCATAAAATAAAGGGCATAAAATAAAAGTCAAATGTTAATGAATTAGTAATTAGAGGTTAGTTGAATGACCATCTTAAAACTTATATTTGAAACTCATTAGAGGATTGATAAAATCAAAGCCTCTCAACAACAAGTTTCATTTGCTTTTTGTCAAGTATATCATTCATTTTCAAAATCTCAAGGCAACAATAAATGATCAATGATGTTTAAGTGATTCACTTTGACCAAAGCTTATAAATATTCATTAGAGGATTGATAAGACCAAACCCTACTAACAATGAATCTCAAGATTATTGGATCAAAGGTTTCAAATTAACATACTTGGGCTTGCAAACATAGGTTTGGGCCACATATGATCATTTCTCAAATCGGGACAAAATTTAGTGCTATGTTAAGAAATTGTAAGTGGACTTATATAGAAGTTGCGCCCATGTTAAGGCCGGTCAATAGCAATTTATGTGCCATATGTTTGGAGACATGATATGTATATCATCCTCTAAGAACATGTAACACAATAAGAAGAGGATGAGATGAAGAGGGAATTGATATATTTGAAATAAAAATTTAATCAAACTATCATTAAAATCATTAATCCATTTTGGTGGAGTTAAACTCAACACCCAAGATCCAATGATGTTAATGAAGTACATGATCAAAAGTCAAAAGGTCAGAATATATACAAAAATAAAATTGCATTTAATGAATAAAATAAAAAAGAAAATGATTTTTAAAATGTTTTTAAAATGAAAATAAAAGGGAAAATAGAAAACTATACTCAAAAATATCAAAGGAAAATTAAAAGAGACCACAGAAAAAAAATTTGAAATGACCTCAAATATTTTTACAAATTTTTTTGGTAATTTTTCAAATCAGAAAAGTATTTTTAAACTAATTAAAATTACTCAAATAAGTGAAAAAAAGATCAAAAATATTATAAGTCAAAATAAAATTTTTAAAAAAATTCATAAGGTCAAAAGTAAGAGAAATAATTTTGATGAATTTTTATAGAATTAAAAAATGTAAAAAAGTATTTTTTAAGCAATTAAAAACAAACCAAAATAAAGAAAAAATCATGAAAAATATTGAACCTGAAAATAAAATTATGAAAAAATAAAAATCAGAAAGAGAGTATTTAAAAATATTTTTGTGAATTTTTCATAATTTTTGAGTTAGAAATGAATTTTCTATGATTTTTTGAAGTTTAAAACAATTAAATATAAAAAATCAGAAATAAAAAATAAAGTCAAAAAAATATAGAACATTGAATGAAAGTCAAAACGCGTTAGTAAGCTAATCCAATGGATTAGACGTGCTGCGCATATCATGGTCCTTAATGAATAATACATGTGATCAACTATTAAATCAGATTTGAAACAAATGCGTGGCAAATTCCCATTGGTTAAAGACGGATACATAGGTCGTCTTCAATCTCTGTCCATGCGATTTGCAGGTTCATGAAATGGAAAAATTAGAACTCGAGACTGGTACTATTCGCTTCGTCTCTTCAAGACGATTCCAATAGTACCATCGCGAAAAATTTATGTAAGGTGTAACTCAGTTGTTTCAGAAAGAAAGATTTGAAAAGGGATTTGAAAATTCATGGCCAAAACTCAATTCCAATCGAAAACAAATGTTACGACTAGAATCAGAATGATGAGAGCTTTATCACAGTACCAAAGTTTGAGAGAATTGATGAAGGAATCTACCTATTGAAGTTCAAATTCAGAGCTCTGAAACTTGACTTGGCTAGCATGATTTAGGAAGTCCTAGGGCTTGGTTCCTCTTCTGTTAGCTTCAGTGAAGTTCAAGGGTGAAGAATTAACAAAGAAAATGTATTGAGGAAAGCTATAAAACCAAATTCGAAGTTGCAGAAAAGTGGGTTGAAGAGAGAGTTAGGTAAGGTGATTCTGGATATCTAAGCTTGAGAAAATGAATGAGGTATGACCCTCTATTTATAGGGAAGCTAATGGAATGCTTAAGCATGTGAAATGATGAAGTTTGGAGGGAAATCATGTGAAGTTTCAAACATGAAAAGTGTGACTTCTATTTTGCTAAAAACTTAACCAAAAATTGTGTTTTAAGGTGCTAATCACTTCTGGAAGATTGCTAAACATGATTAGAAGTAAAAACACGCAGAAATTTTGTGTTTAGAGGCCAAATCATGAATTTCAAATTCTGGCTTTGGAGGAAACTTCAGTCTCAAGGTACCCTATTTGAATCTATGGTGTGCACGATTTAGGGAACCTTAGGACTTGATTATTGATGCCTTGGAAAGATGAGATCATAAAATTTAAAATGTGAAAAGAATGGAATCAAATAGATGCTTGAGCTGAAAGTTGTGATGAGTCAAAGTTGGAAAAATGCTGACTTTTTATACTTAGAAAAATTCTAAGTTTTTCTTCAAAAGGGACCTATAATATCTTGCATCCAAACATGGCCTTCTATTTAAAGTTTTCTCTTGACCCAAAAATATGGCATGAAGTAGATCTCTTGAGTGACATTTTGAGACTTGAACCATTTAAAAACTCCAAAAATTGAGAAAGTTATGACTTTGTGAAGTGCGTGAAAAATTCATGAGAAGACCTATAATCGTTTGCAACCTTAGGGCATCTTCCATCCATTTTAGAGCTTTTAACATAAAAGAAGAGTTAAATTTAACACCTTTAAGATCATTATGGAAAATGAATGGGCTCAAGGAGATAAAAAATGACCAAGTTATGATCTTTTGAAGTCACACAAGGAAATTTGATTACATATCTAGAGGACTTGTAATCTTTCTCAATCATTAGGCATCTCCCACCTAAAAGTATCTTGAAACTTTTGATGGGATTTGTTAAAAACCATTTAAATAGAAGCATGTCTTTGGAATGACTCAAAAATACCAAAAGATGAGCAAGATATAGCCCTTAGAAGTTCAAAATACTAGCTCCTAGAGCACCAAAATGCCTTGGAAACCCTTTTCAATTTTGACAAACTTTCTTGCACAAATACTTTTTTCATGTAAATAGAAGTTGTTATGGATGATAATGAGAAACTATAGCAACCATAACCACCTCCAAATATTAATAATTAAGGTAAAAATGCACTTGTGACCAAGAAATCAATAACTTGTCCAATTAGGTCAAATTTCTTCAATAAACCCTTATATCTTTGAACTATTTTTGACAACTTGAGGAATGATGAATCATAATAGACTTTGTAATGATATTACTTCAAAATCTCTTCAATTACGAGGCTTGAATCTCAATGAAGCTTTGTTGAAGAAGGCGTGGAAATAAACTCATGAACCTATAGATCAACTTCATGGAATATGTTGTGCTTTCACCTATAATATCATCAATTAGGGAAAACATTAATTATATTTATTAGTTAAAAGTTAATCAATACAAAACATAGATGATCACAATATACAATTTAAGGTTTTTGGTGATTCCCCATGAGCAAAGCTAAAGATAAGGAGAAAAACTAAACCCTAATGTGATCTTGTTGTGATTGAATTGACATGAGATGATAGAGGGATCTTAGGGGTGAAAATTGGGGTACAACAACTGCCCTTTTTTAAGTGTCTTCTATCTGGAGATACAAAGGTTAAAATCTTCGTGTCAACGCGATTGAAGATACTTAAATATAAAATAAACCCTATTTTTGGCCCTAAGATGCCATGCAATGTTTATGATTGTGCATGCAAACAAACAAATCCAATGGTTACACAAGACACCACTGGGGAAACATAAAATAAAAGATCAAAAGAAAACTAGACTAGGAAAATAAATCACTAGTGAACAAAGGACTCAACTTTACTGGTGTAAATCCCAAGAAGGAGATAAAGCAACATCAACTCAAATATTGAGGAGAGAAAGTAAAGGATAACATTGATCAACAAATAACTGCGAACTATTCACTCTCAGAGAAGATAGCAAAAAAGGTAATGTCGACCTACTGGGGGAAAAGAGGTGGTAGGATAATACCAGTAAACATCAATACTAGGGGTGGTAACAATTATTTGGCATCAATACTCATGACTGGAAACAAACAAACTTCTTCAGAGCAAAGTGAATCTCAATGACAAACTATCTCCCATAATGAAGAGACTACCATCCATCGGAAAAAATATCAACAACAAACTATCTCCCATAATGACGAGACTACCATTCATTAGAGTAAACAAATCTCAAAAACGAACTACTCCCATAATGACGAGACTACCATCCATTGGAGTAAAAAATATCAACAACAAACTATCTCCCATAATGACGAGACTACCATCCATTGGAGTAACAAATCTCAATAACGAACTATCTCCCATAATGATGAGACTACCATCCATTGGAGTAAACAAATCTCAACAACAAACTATCTCCCATAATGACGAGACTACCATCCATTGGAATAAACAAATCTCAACAACAAACTATCTCCTATAATGACTCGACTACCATCCATTGGAGTAATAACTCTCAACAACAAACTATCTCCCATAATGACGAGACTACCATCCATTGGAGTAAAAAAATCTCAACAATGAACTATATCCCATAATGACGAGACTACCATCAATTGGATTTAACAAAATCTCAACAAAGAACTATCTCCCATAATGACGAGACTACCACCCATTGGAGTAACAAATCTCAACAACGAACTATCTCCTATAATGACGAGACTACCATCCATTGGAGTAAACAAAATAATCTTCTTAGAGGACTAACAGACTTAATGGGGAAGTACAGGCTAATCAAATAAAGAGACCTGCTTCTTGCGGTTATGAGAAGGAATTGCAATAACCCTGCTGAGAGAAGAATTATGACTTCCTCGGAGGAATTCCAATATATTCCTGCTGAGGAGGTAAAGTCTTCTAGTGCAAAATAAATGTACATTCTTAAACTCGTGCCTAAAGCCTGCACAAATCAGAATAACAAGACTGCTGAGGACCACAAATTCAAATCATTAATAAACCAGAATGAAACAGTCAACCAAAATAGCACCTGATTAGAAATAAACTTAAAAGGGGATCATGTTCCATCCAGATAATGAGCTGAAAAGGAAGGCTAAAGCAAAATTATTTCACGAGGGATAACTCAGTGAGGAAATTGAAAGGATACACACTTTCTGCTTAAGGTTGACATTCTATTGGAAACAGGGTAACATAACTTTGCAAATAGGGTAATATGCCAACAAAATACAAATGAATGCAAATGAGCAATGAATGTTGAATTCAGCTATGCATGATGTATGTATGAATATATGAATGTATGAGTGTTATCATGTGTATGTTGACAAAACAGACAAAAAACACTGGGAATAACAAGACAAAACCAACTTGAGCAAAGTCAACACTCGGCTAAGCCACGTCCAGGATGAAAATTCCTTAAGAAAGTAAGCATCAACTGACAAAATAAACTCCTATCTCACAGCTTAAATTCCCTAGGAAGAAACATAACCCAAAAATAATCAAGTCAAAACAGTAAATCAAAATAGATACAGGGATGTAACATCCTCCAGGCTTCACCAGGGAACATCACACACTCTTCAATGGGGAGAAAAAATGTTTCAACATCTAGATTTTCACTAGAGATTATAATATTGACTTTGTTAGGGAAGATGAAAACAACATCGTTGAGATATTGACCGGAGATTCCGTGCTAACTTCATTAGGGAGTACAACACCACATCATTGAGGAGCCCAAAAATAAATTCTTCAATACCAAGAGTGATGATTACACAATCTTCCATGGGGATAAATTATGAAAACACATAGGGATAACAACTTCCAGCTAGAAACAAAGTCTTAGCTTCACTTGGGGATCTAAGAAATCAAACAATACAACAATAAATCAAAATTATGGGGGTTTTAAATCAAACCCAGCACTCGGCAGGAGAAAACCCAAAAAAATTGACAAATGTTTCAACACTTCTTAGAAAAGATGTTTCCCTTGCCTAGTTGCCTGGGAAAACAACAATAATGCCATTATTGCTAAGAAGAAAGAACTTCCGCCAGATGAGAGAAAACCTTAATGGGGAATCTGAGATACAGACCTCAGACCATGCACACCCGAAATCAAAATGGACCAAGACTTGACTGGGGAAAAAAGGATCACAAGCCTGATACCGCACCTTACGCTAATTGGTTTCATCTCCAACTATCTGAGAGAGCCTTCTTGGGGAAAATAAAATTTCAAAATTTCTTAGTTCGTCCATCCTTGGAATCACCATTTTTGTTTTTCTTATGTCACAAAATCTAAAGTAAAAAGTAATTTGTAAATTCCTTTAAAATTTTTTTTTGTTATTTAATCTTTTGCTTTGAAAATTACTATCAATAATAAATGGAGTCTTTGTAAGCAAAATAAAATAAGTATTGCAAATAATTAGATATAAGCTCAAACTTTATTAATAGAATGGTAGTCTACGAATGGCGAGACTCCATAGATGATTACAAAGTTTGGAAAATGGTAATATATATTGGAAAAGATACATTGAAATACAATGACCACTATTCTCCCTAACAACTTTGAATTCCTAAACAGTAACTTCTGTTGAAGTATGGTGAGGATTCAAGAAGATTGTTGCTTCAATGGTCAAGTCTTGTATGACGCTGTTACTTGCCAAGAAATCCCTAAATTTTGCCTAAGTTACACTTGCGGGTTTTCAACCTAGCGGGAAAGTTTTATTCTGTTCATGTGTCTAATTTTTGCCTAGACCGCCCTTTCGGGTTTTCATCCTACTGAGATGCTTCTTTTTGCCTAAGCCGCCCTTTCAGGTTTTCGACTTAGCGAGCTATTCTTTTATTTATTTAGGAGAAGTATTTCTTGACTGCATCAGCATTCACGGGACGCGGGAACTCCTCGCCATCCATAGTTTCAAGAATTAATGCACCGCCAGAGAAGGCTTTATTGACAACATATGGGCCTTCAAAATTGGGAGTCCACTTGCCCCTAGAATGAACATTAAAAGACATGATCTTCTTGAGCACGATGTCGCCTTCTCTGAATTCACGAGGCTTGACCTTTTTATCAAAATCTTTCTTCAATCTCGTTTGGTATAAATGACCATGGAACAAGGCCGTCATTCTCTTTTATTTAATCAAATTCAATTGGTCAAACCTGTTCTGGACCCATTCATCCTCTGACAACTTAGTTTCCATTATCACGCATAGAGGGAATCTCAACCTCGACCGAGAGCACTACTTCCATACCATACACAAGAGAGAACGGGGTTTCCCCTGTTGAAGTGCACACAAATGTACGATACCCATGCAACACAAAATGGAGCATCTCATGCCAATCTTTATAGGTAACAACCATATTCTAGATGATCTTCTTAATTTTTTTGTTAGAAGCTTCAACAACCCCATTAATCTTTGGCCTGTAAGGAGATGAATTGTGATGGACAATCTTAAATTCTTCACAGAGTTCGGTCATCATCTTTTTATTCAGATTCGAGCCATTGTTAGTGGTGATCCTGCTCGACAAACCATATCGACATATAATATTATTCTTGATGAAACGCACCACCACTTACTTAGTAACATTAGCATATGAAGCCGCTTTTACCCATTTGGTGAAGTAATCAATTGCTACCAAAATTAAACAGTGTCCATTTGACGCCTTAGGTTCTATCATTCCAATCATGTCAATACCCCACATAGAGAAAGGCCACGAGGAAGAAATAACATTGAGAAGTGTTGGAGGCACATGAATTTTGTCGGCGTAAATCTGACACTTATGGAACTTCTTTTCAAATTTATAACAGTTAGATTCCATTGTCATCCAATAGTAACCTTCCCTAAGCATCTTCTTTGCCATCGAATGTCCATTGGAATGGGTACCAAAGGAACCTTTATAGATCTGATACATCAACATGTCTTCTTCATGTCTATCCACACATCTGAGCAAGACCATGTCATTATTTCTTTTGTATAGCACAACTTATTTGAGGAAAAGCTACCTTCTAACCTTCTCAATGCCTTTCTATCTTGGTTCGATGCACCAATCGGGTATTTCTGAGTCTGGAGAAAATGCTTGATATCATAATACCAAGGTTTTTAATCTACTGCTCCCTCTATTGTAAACACGTGAGCCGGTCTATTCGAATGTCGCACTGTGATACGAGGCACATCATTCCAAGTATTCACTTGATACATAGAAGCCAGAGTTGCCAATGCATCTGCCATCTAATTTTCATCTCTGGGAATATGATGGAACTCAACTTTATTAAAGAAGGGTAATAATCTTCTAGCATAATCTTTGTAGGGAATAAAGCCAGGGTAACGATTATCCCATTCTCCTTTAATCTGATTTATTACCAAAGCTGAATCGCCATAGACATCTAGAAGTTTTATTCTGAGATCAATAGCCCCTCGACACACATGATACAAGCCTTATACTCTGCCATATTATTGGTACAATCATATGTCAGTCTTGCTGTAAAAGGAATATGAGATCCATGAGGAGTGATAATCACAACACCAATTCCTTTACCATAAAAATTCACAGCTCCATCAAACACCATGCCCCATCAAGATTCAGGATCAGGACCTTCCTCAGGTAACGGTTCATCACAATCTTTCGCTCTTCGAAACATAACTTCCTCATCAGAGAAATCATATTTAATAGACTGATAATCATCCACTGGTTGGTGAGCAAGATAATCTGCCAACACACTGCTTTTTATAGCCTTCTGAGTATGGTATTGAATATCATATTCAGACAACAACATCTGCTAACGGGCAATTCTTCCAGTAAGAGTAGGCTTTTCAAAAAAAAACTTAATTGGATCCATTTTGGAAATCAACCAAGTAGTATGATTCAACATATATTGCTGCAACCGCTTTTCCGCCCAGGCCAGAGCACAACATGTCTTTTCCAGCATAGAATAATGTGACTCACAGTCAGTAAAATTCTTGCTGAGATAATAAATGGCATATTCCTTCTTCCCTGTCCCAAAAAACAACCCATAAAATTATCTAACAATGTCAGATACATAATCAATGGTCTTCCTTCAACCAGAGGGAGCAAGATAGGAGGTTCAAGCATATACTCTTTAATACTTTCAAATTCCTTTTGGCAATTTTAATACGGTGGCAGAACTGACTTGGTTTTTTTTGCATTTGATTGCAATTGTTGCGGATAGAAAGAGTCGCCACTGACTTTTCTTTCATCCAATAAGGAAAGGGTGAAAAGAACAGAAAAAACCTTTGAGATATTTTCTTGAGTTTGGGGGGTAGATTATGAAAAGGGAAGGCGTTAGCATCCTTTTCATCCATAGTTATCTATGGGATCTTAGTTTCTTGCTTTATCACTTTTGAAATTTCTTTGTTTGAAATGTGTTTATGGCGGGTTTTGAAAGTATTTTTGAAAAGCAGTTTCGTTTAGGCAAACTTTGTAATGATTCTCGTCTCTATAAGAATGCATACAAAGTGTTGGACTTTTGAAAATATTTCATGTTTTTGAAAGTGTTTGGTGTGTTTGAAAAGATGTCTTGTTTTGAAGATGGATTGTGATCAAGCAACTAAGAATGTTCTACGTATTCAAAAGTCTTTCGTTCATTTATCTCTTCCTTTGATATTTCTATCTTACCATTGATTGGTAAGAAGCCCTATCTTTGGATGTAAAGGGACGGGCGTGGGTCATCGTATAATCGTGAATAGAAATGTTGTGAAATTCCTTAGCATTTCTCTTAAGGGACCAGGATCATTTGTTAGGCAACATTCGTAGCGTTATCGAGGGACTATAATCTTGTATTTTCGATTGTTTTTGCTAAGATGTCTCACATGCATATCATGATCATTTTTTAAGGCAACAAGTGGAGTTAACCCTAGAGGTGCAAGTGTTTAT
Source organism: Vicia faba (assembly GCA_948472305.1). Lineage (NCBI taxonomy): Eukaryota > Viridiplantae > Streptophyta > Magnoliopsida > Fabales > Fabaceae > Vicia > Vicia faba. The sequence continues at coordinate 361,675,079 of OX451735.1, forward strand.
TTTTCATGCATTGTTTTGTCTTGGATTAGGATTGTCTAAGATTTATTTTTATCTTTCCATACACACCCTAGTTACTAGCATTTGTATTTGAAAGCGGTAAATTATGGAAAATAAAGTCCTACGCTATTACATCGTTTAGGGGGATGGGGTACAATTTACAAATGGGGATGGATAGGAGCTTAAATATTACAACCATATTGAATAGCCATGAAGAAAATATGGGAAACATGTAAAAATAAAGCAAAAGGAAAGAAAAATGCATTTTTAACATTATGTGTCGACACATGCTCTTTTGCATCGACACATAACCTTCCATTGCCTCTGTATTGCCAAATCAACTCACTATGACTCGATAGATAATGGTATGTGTCGACTCATACACTGCATGTGTCGACTCATACGTGCTTTGTGTCAACTCATACACTCTTTTTTTCTTCTGTTTTGGGACTATATAGCAGTATGTGTCGACTCATACTGTCATTTTTTTCACTTCAACATTGTTTTGTTGCATCCATGGGTTAGTTCTCAACACATAAATGAAAATAATGGAAGAAAATAAAGGGTTAGCTTCAAGGGCAATGGTTACTACATTTTATCTTCCAAAATGAATCACTAATGATGCTTTAAATGAAGAGTTAAAGTAAAGAAGACTTACCTTGAAGCTGGATTTTATACTTTTAGCTTGAGTTCTTGTCTTGAATGTTCTTGAACTTAAACAAATAGAGGTGTTACAGAAGCTTATTATTGAGTTTGAAAAACTTCTAGGTGATGTATGTGAGGTGCTTAGATGTTTGGACAAATGTATGTAGAGTTTTAGGATTTGGGTTTAAAAGCTCAAGAAGTGGAAGCTTTGTGGACTGTTATGGATTTTGTGAATATGAGATTTTGAGGGTTTATCAATAAAACTTATAGCTTTTCTCTCTATTTTTATGACCTGTTTCCCTTGTAAATGCTTCTCCTATTTATAGTAAAAGGGTTTTTGAACAAGGGCTGAATAGGTTTACAAGACAACATGTTATAGTTTTGTTGGGATGCAAATATCAAATTATGTCAAGTACTCCATGGTTCCAAGATGAAGTACCAAAGTTGCTAGTTTAGAGGGGTTAACTTCCATGATTTATGGTGGAGTAAAATCAGAAACAAACAAAGTATGGGCTCAAGAAAAACTTTGTACAAAAACTTACTTTTCAAGAATAGCAATGATGCCTTTATGCCATAAATGGAAAGATATTTTGGACAATGGCTTAAACACTTGGGTAATAGCTCAAGAGTGGGTGTAAGCATTAAATTATGGTGATATTGGCAAGTAAGAAGGCCTACAACATAATATTATGCAGCATAGCATAAGGGTTTTGTTATGTGTTCTTCACTAAAATGACTTGCAATTCAAGAATGGATGCCCAACTTCATGCCCTTGAATCTCCTAACTCAAGTATGATATATTCATGCTCTTGGATGTTTTGGAAAACTTGAAACATCCTCTAACTTTCATGTTGTCCATTATTAGAAAATCATCTTGGAATTATGTGAAAAAATGCCAAGAAGTTTGGATAAAATCCTGACCAAAATTTGTTGAAAATTTCTCTAAGGGTTGGATGAAAATGTCATGACTTTATAAATTTATAACTCAAAATCAAAACATTTCTAGAACTTTTTCTGCCCAACAAAGTTTTATATCTCATTGAGATCTACAACTTTCATGTTTGAAGTTTTCTTTGAATCATCTTGCATCTTGGTGAAAAGTTGGCATGAAGAAATGAAATTATCATGTATAAAAAACACTTAGAAAAAAATTTCTATGTCTTGAAAAGTTTGACCTTTCACATTGACTTTGGACTTTCTTGATTTCTTGATGATCAAGTTTGATATTCTTGAATGTCTTGATGAATTTTGATCTTTGAAGCTTAATGTTGTCCAAAGAGTCAAAATTTGACTTTTCAGTGTAAAGTTGACTTTTTCATCAGTTAACCAAATTTCATCTATCAATCCACTGATCTTGAGAAATGTTTTGAGATATGCAAATAGGTAAAAATGGTGCATTTGAATTCTTGTGATCATGTTTCAAACCAATAAGTCAAGTATTAGGTCAAAAGTCAATGATCAATCGCTTTTAGTCAAAACCCTAATTTGTGGTCTCAGTGTTTCGAAGGTGATTTTGTCTGATCAATTCTTCAGAATCCTTGAGAATTGGAGACCCTTTGTGAAATGTCTTGAGAAAAGAGAGGGAAAATTTTGGGTTACAACAACTTCCCCTGTTCAATCTTCTTAAACCTGAAGAGGTAGATTGGCGAGTCCGTCATTCGTGACTTGAAGGTGGAAGATGATTGAACAGTTAAGTGCCCAGAAATTTGCACACTCTTGTGCCAGAGGTGAACTATTTGTTGATTATCGTGAATGGGCTTAGAGATGCCATTTGGATAAGTGATTAAGAGTTGGTCGGAGATGGGCTTACAGATTCCATCTGGAGTGACTATCGAGGGAGAAGTATTAGAATAAATATTTATTCGATTTATACTGAAACTGCAGATGTTTTTTTACCTGTTTTTAACTGGAAGAGATAAGTCTAACCAGAAGAGGTCTGTTGTTGGGTAACTTCACTGGGAACAATATTTCTAAGACGAAGAGATTTGTTGATTGCCTGTCTTTAATCTGGAAGAAATAAATCTAACCAGAAGAGATCTTCGTTTCACCTGTATTTAATCAGGAAGAAATAAATCTAACCAGAAGAGGTCTTTGATTTGTCTGTCTTTAGTCTGGAAGAAATAAATCTAACAAGAAGTCTTTGTTCGCCTGTCTTTAATCTGGAAAAAATAAATCTAATCAGAAGAGGTCTTTGATTCTCCTGGAAATAAATCTAACCATAAGAGGTCTTTGATTCTGCTGTCTTTAATCTGGAAGAAATAAATCTAACCAGAAGAGGTCTTTGTTTCGCCTGTATTTAATCTGGAAGAAATAAATCTAACTAGAAGAGGTCTTTGTTTCGCCTGTCTTTAACTGGAAGAAATAAATATAACCAGGAGAGGTCTTTGTTTCTCCTGTCTTTAATATGAAAGTAATAAATCTAACCAGAAGAGGCCTTTGATTCGCCTGTTTTTAATCTGGAAGAAATAAATCTAACCAGAAGAGGTCTTTGATTCGATTGACTTTACCTGCAAGGAATAGGGTTAGTTGTATGCAAAAGTATGCACGACATGATGATGTTCTCAAAATAAATGAGATTATGCTATGTGCATTTTTCATGTATGTGATATGATGTATGAATGTGATATGCTTATTGAAGTATCTTTGTATAGGAAAATAAATCCTTGATAAATGTTGGGAGAGTTTTGGGAAGTTAAATATCGGAATGCTACTGGAGATGAAGAGTACGTGTCCCTTCGAATTTGTTTCGGATGTTTTCGTTGGGATTCCTGCTTTTCTTGTTTGAGGAGAACTCCACTGGGTAGCATTGACTTTGCTTGAGAAAAAAAATCTGTGGGGAGTGTTGATTTCTACTTGGGGAATAGAGTTCAAGAGTTTTGGTTGTCCATTACTCTACTGAGGAATTAACTCTCGACTGGGAGAATGAAAGTTAGTTGTTATCTGGTCGGGATCCAGGCTTCACAGCAACTTGCTGGGGGAATAAAGTTAACTGTTATCTAGTCGGATTCCAGGCTTCACAGTAACTCACTAGGGATAGTGGTAAACTCTACTGGGGAAGAGGAGTTTTGTTAGTGGCTTGAAGAAGTTAAACAGTTATCTGGTCGGGTCCAGCTTTTGTAGTAACTTTCGGGGATAGTAACGACTCTGTTGGGGATTGTAATGAGTCTACCGGGGATTAAAGGGTTTTGTCCATTGGTTTTGTAACAGTATGAAAGCAAGCTCGAGCTGGGGAATTTGTAGTTTGTTGGGGAAATAAACCCTGTTTATTTGACGATCTGCTGGGGAGGTGTTTTCTTTTGACAGAAACCCTCAAGGCTTCTTCTTATGACCAACTCAGTTGGGAAGAGGGTATCCTGGAGAATGAAACTCTGGTTGGTGAATGCATGAATCCGACTTTGTGGGGATGATGTTAATGAGATGACTCTGTGGAGATATATCAACTGCATTAAAGAGATGCTTGTTACTATTTGCAAGCACACACTTGCTAAATAGTTTAATCATGTTCATAAGCATATGTTCATTTAATTTTAGTCATTGGATGTTTTTTTGCACTCAAAATAGAAAAAAAACAAAAAAGTTTTACACTTCAAAGTATATTTTATATTGATGTTTTGCCCATGAATAAGCATTTTTGTACAAAGAGACGGAGATCCTAGTAAGAGGAAATCGTCGAAAGGAATACAAAGTGGAAACAAAAATAAATAGCCATGTGGAAGTGATCTCATTGTGTTACAACTCTGCTATTTCCCCTATGTCTTTGAACATCATCCCTTGCCGTTGAAAGAGATTGATTGGAATGATCTTAGACCATTGAACTTGGACCTTGGTAATAAAGCTGGCTGTAAAGATCCCACGGGACATAGTCATACGATTTAATCCTTAACTTTTTCCTGGACCTCCCTTTCGGGTTTTCAGCCCACCAGGATACCCATTTTTGCCCAAATCGCCCTTTCGGGTTTTCGACTTGCCGGGTGTACAATCTTTTGCATATATCCCTAACTTTTTCTCGAACTTGTTTGGTTCGTCGGGATGCCCTTATTTTTTCGTAGGTGTGTCAACCTAGCAGGTCATTTTATGCGTAGTATTTTTTAACTATGTCCACGTTCACAGGATGTGGGAAGTCTTCGCTGTAACACCCTAATTCTACCCGACAATAATATATGCAAATCAGAGTCATAAAATTCATACAACGAATCAGGATGCCACAAATTCATCATTAAAAACACATTGTATTCAACGTGGATACATAACACTTTAAAACTTAGGATGAACCATCAGTATAATACTTTAATTAAATAATTCAACAATTTAACATCTACGCAGCGGAATTCTTAGTAACATCTTTATCCATCGTTACAGCAACTTGGAAACAACACATACTTAATAACAAACAAGTTAATGTTCAACAACTGAAATAATCAATGATTAAAAGAAACAAACGTTCATCCCCCCGAGTGTTACGTATCAGGGCAATGACACCGACTCGAACTACTGAAGGTATACAGCCTTCACTCTCGATTACCTTCATGTTACCAACGTAAGGGTAACATTCAAACAGAAGGGGTGAGATATCTAACAATATAATAAAACGTATGATAATTAATATATTAAATTAGATCACATAACATCACCACTTCTCATCTTCTAAACAACAATAATTGCAATAGAAATACCAACGATAATACACATTCACCACATCAATACACAACGTCTTTATGAAATCATATAATGCGACTCAATACTACGCGAATACATGTGGTACTATTGGAGCAGAACTCCCATCTTAAAAATCTTCCAATAAATAGAGGCATCAATAAGGCATAAGCCTTCATCTTAATATTCACCAATACAAGCCATCTTAACGAGCATAAGCTCCATCTTGAAATGCAATGTATGCGATACAATCATGAATGTAATGACCACACCATAATTAAATACATCTCAACACAACATCATCGTTGGCCAGAAGCCTACATCTTAATAGCTGCCAATTATTAGAGGCATCTCAACATCTTTCATCAACATCATTCATCAACATCATTTATCATCATAAATCATCAAACATCATTTATACATCATAGTTCATCAAACATCATAATTCATCAAACGTAATTTATCAACATAATTCATCAACATCATTTATCATCATAATTCATCAAACATCATTTATCAACACAATTCACAGCAAATCAACCATACCACAATACAACAGTAGATCGTCAAATCTCGCAATGTTGGCCATAGGCCTACAACATGATATTGCCTATAATTAATTAATCATATAAGGCTTACTTATAAATTACCAAACCTATACATAATATTCATTATATAATAATACATTATTATCCTCATTAATCTGGCTGTTACGAACCAAACAAAATTCTATAATCATCTCATCCTCATCATTCTTCACAAAAATCAACATAGCGATTAACACGGGAACTAACTCTAAACCTAATTTGGATACTAGGATTATACTTCCTATTCTTAATTTTAAATCCTTAATAATTTAGTTCATCATGTTAGCTAACCAAAGCTTCGAACGACACCTCAAACGGAGTCCGAAAACTCAAGTTACAGCCTTTTCAAACAGATTCTGCCAAAAAACAGATAACATGGATCAACGCGTAAAGTCTTGGGTCGACGCGTACTGAATTGAACACGCTACATGAGTCAACATATACTCTCTTGTATCCAATAATACTGAGTCTAACACTGCATGTATTGAAACATGCTCTTCTATATCGACTCATCCTGAGTCTAAAAGCCCTCATGTATCGATGCATGACTCCTTCGTATCGACTCATCCTGATTCTAAAGGCCTTCATGTATCGACGCATGACATTTGGGGTCGATACATACTGTTCTATCCTGGATATTTTTTGTGATTTCACTGCATTTTCACTATGATTTCCATGCTTTAGGCCCTAAAAACATCACCTAATCATAGATAATCATCAATTATAATTATTCTATAATTCTACATCAAATATACAGCATTGGGACATCGTTATTCATCTTTCAATCATTGATTCTCATCATACAACAACATATAATTCAATCATGAAAAAGACAACATTTTGACATCTAATCCCATAAACAAATCACCATAAACCCTATTATATAGTCAGAACCCCACCCTTACCTTGGATAGAAGGTTGCTCTATAACTTTTCCGGTTGAATTTCCGTTCTGCCTCTTTTCCTCCCTTCCAACAACTTTCACGTTCTTTCTATTCTAACCCTTATTTATTTCTCTCTTACTGCTTCTTCTTTTCTATTATTTCTAACAATAATAAAATAACCTTATTATTCTCAAAATACCTTAATGGGCTCAAGACTACTACACCCCCTTTTTACTACTTCTATTCCTTTAAAACAAGCCCACATCAAATAATATTATCATACTAATTTTATTCCACCACATAATAAAATAAATAAATCCAACTAATCACAGCACATCAACTAACATAACAACACAACTTCAAAAATATTCCAAAAATAATTTAATTAAATAATTAATTAAATTACAGGCGTTACAACTCTCTCCTACTTAGAATATTTTCGTCCTCGAAAATTTACCTTAATCAAACAACTCAGGATAGGAGTCTCGCATCTTGCTCTCCAACTCCCAAGTCATGCTTTCTCCGGAAGATTCTAACCAAACCACTTTAACCAAAGCAATCTCTTTGCCCCTCAAAGTCTTTATTTCATGATCCGTAATCCGTACAGGCATCGTCTCCACCGTAAGATTATCCCGTACTTGCACATCATCTATATGAATCACATGAGATGGATCTGAAATATACTTCCGGAGTTGCGACACATGAAACACATCATGAAAATTCGAAAGATTAGGTGGTAAAGCCACTCTATAAGCAACATTCCCCACTCTCTCCGAAATCTGATATGGTCCAATAAAACGAGAAGTGAGCTTCTTAGACTTCAATGCTCACCCAACACCAGTCACAGGTGTAACTCTTAAAAACACATGGTCACCCGCTTGGAATTCTAAATCTTTCCTTCGCTTGTCATGATAACTCTTCTGTCTACTTTGGGAAGCTTTCATCTTTTCTCGAATCAACTTCACCTTCTCAGTAGTATCACAAACAAGTTCAGGCCCAAGTACTACACTTTCTCCAGATTCATGCCAACATAAAGGAGTTCTACATCTTTGACCATATAACACTTCAAAAGGTGCCATCCCAATACTAGAATGGTAATTGTTATTATAGGTGAACTCTATCAACGAAAGATGCGTATCCCACGAACCTCCCTGCTCAAGAACACATGCCCTCAGCAAGTCTTCCAACGATTGAATAGTCTGTTCAGTCTGACCATCTGTCTGAGTATGATACGCTGAACTCAACCTCAACTTAGAACCCAATGCCTTTTGAAAAATCTTCCAAAATAAGAAGTAAATCTTGGATCTTTATCTGACACAATACACAAAGGAATACCATGTAGCTTCACAATCACACTAGTGTAAATCTCAGCCAACTTCAACATTGGAAAACTGATGTTAATAGGAATAAAATGAGCCGACTTTGTAAGCCTATCAACAATCACCAAAATCGAATAATTTCCTCTTATAGTATTAGGCAATCCGTCACAAAGTCCATTAAAATGCTATCCCATTTCCATTCTAGAACTTCCAACGGTTGCATCAACCCTGCAGACTTCTGATGTTCAACTTTTGACTTTTGACAAGTCAAACATGCATACACAAACCGAGCGACATCACTCTTCATTCCAAGCCACCAAAAAATACCTTTCAAATCTTGATACATCTTTGTAGCTCCTGGATGAATACTCAACTTACTTCTATGACTCTCTTCAAGTATCACTTTCTTCATCTCAGAATTATCAGGAATACAAATCCGGTTACGAAATCTCAACACACCTTGGAAATCTAGCTTAAAATCAGTATCCTTAGACTGATTGATTCCAACCATCAAATCTACTAGTTTCACATTTAGCTTCTGAGCTTCTCTGATACTGTCTAGAAATTCATTATTAATCTTCAATATACCTGTGATCGGTGGATCTGGAACTGACTGTTTAACGCTGGTGTCGCAAAATGTCGCGGTAAGCAAGAGTCGCCACCGTCTTTTATGTTCTCCAACATGGAAAGGACAAAAGCAAAGCAAAATTCCTTATTGAGAATGTTTCTCGGTTCGGGAGGTAGATTTATAGAAAGGGAAGGTGTTAGCACCCTTTCTATCCATGGTTATCCATGGGCTCTTAGATACTTGCTCATTTGTGTTTTCAAAATGTTTGTTTGCTTTTCAGAGTGAGTGGGTTTGAAAAAGTTTCGTTTAAAATTTCAGTTTGACTCTTGTATCAGTCCTCAAGAGTGTTTGAAAAGTTTGTTTTGAAAACTTTTTGCAAAGTGTCGGTGTGAAAAGAAGTTTTTGATTTGTTTTTTTTGAAATAGAGCAAGTATCTACGAGTCATCTACCTACCCTAAGGAATTAGGCTGTGTAAATGTCCTTAAGGTAGTGCCATCCCACCATTGAGAGGTAGGTAGCACCACCGTTGGAGGTGTTCGGGTCAATTCGTTTGTAGGGACAGTGTGGTCACCGAGCAACAGTAGGACACCTTAGAAGCTACCCTTATGCCATTGATCCTTTTTAATTCCGAGGAAACCTTTCCGAGGCGGCTGGATCATATCATGGACATAAGGACTTACAAAAACGTCCTGTACTCGACGACCACAATTCGAGCTTGTAGGGACAGTGTGGTCACCAGAGCAACAATAGGACACCTTAGAAGCTACCCTTATGCCATGTTCATGGACATAAGGACTTACTAAGACGTCCTGTACTCGACGACCACGTTTCGAGGGGCAAGGCAACAGTGAGGCGTACCCTAAGAGTGGTGTGTGAATTGTGTGTCATTTTCAGTTATTATTTGTCTTGTCATGCATTGGGTGAGCTACGCTTTGATTTTATTTTGGCATTTTAGAAAGGTCTTGAAGTCCTCTAACCAATGTCTTTGGTCCCATGTCATTTTGATTTACCAATCTCAAGTTATGGTCTTTGACTTAAAGTCCCTTTTTATTGACTTTTGAAAATGACCTATAATGTTGAAATTGATAACTTTTTGTGAGAGCATTTCTTGGACTTGGAGTGTGAAGATGAGTTGTAGGAAATGTCTTCCCCTTCAAGATGAGCATCGGATGGGATTTTTCTGATGAACCATGAAAAAGTTATGCCTTGGTCAAGTTACAGTTGACTTTTCAACTGTCCAAAAATAGAAACTTTTGCATCTTGAGACTTTTTGAGCCATACTTTTGAGAATCATGATCAAGCATTGATCAAATGATGTTTTTGGCTTCAAAATAAGATGTTGACCAAAAAATTTGACTTTTGACTGCCAAATGACCATTTTCCCCTACAGTTGACTATTGAGCAATTAGGGTTTTTGACTGTGCAACTTGACCTTGTGAGCCTTGAAACTTGACATGTAGATGCTTGACAATGTGTATGAGCATAGGGGACTTGATTGAGCCCTTGAAAACCTCAACTTCCTTGCAAGAACCAAAACCCTAATTTGACTGGCTTAGGAGGATGGTTGACTGTGTAGCCCTTGAGTAGACTTGAACCATTTGTGGATGATTCTTGTCAAAACTTTGAAGATTATGGGAGGGAAAATTTTGGGGTACAACAGTTGCCCCTGTTAAATCTTCTTAGACCTGAGGATGTAGATTGGATTGCATGCCTTTCGTGATCTGAGGGTGGAAGATGATTGAACACTAGAGTGCCCAGAAATTTGCACTCACATAGTTGAGTATCAGCGGTGCGATGGCGGGAATGGGCTTACAGATGCCATTTGGGTGTCGATCGCGTAAGATATTCCTTAGCGAGAACTTGCGTACCTGAGAAAGAAAGAAAATTACCTGGCCTGTTGCAGGAGTTGATCTTTTAACTCTTTATATAGACGTGCCCTGGCTGGATACAGGAATCGAATCTTTAAACTCTTCAGACGTGCCCTGGCGAGGTACAGGAATCGAGTCCGGAGAATATAGTCGTCAACAGATACACCCTGGCAGGATACAGGAATCAGATCTTCTAACTCTTCAGACGTGCCCTGTCAAGATACAGGAATCAAGTCTGGTACTGTAGTCGTCAACAGATACACCCTGGCAAGATACAGGAATCGGATCTTCGAACTCTTCAGACGTGCCCTGTCAAGATACAGGAATCGAGTCTGGTACTGTAGTCGTCAACAGATACACCCTGGCAAGATACAGGAATCAGATCTTCGAACTCTTCAGACGTGCCCTGTCAAGATACAGGAATCGAGTCTGGTACTGTAGTCGTCAATAGATACTCCCTGGCAAGATACAGGAATCGGATCTTCGAACTCTTCAGACGTGCCCTGGCAGGATACAGGAATCGAGTCTGGTGTTTCAAAAGGTGATGAATGAATCAGGGATGGTTACTACCTCAACAGTAACGATGAAAAAACCTTGGGTGATTACTACCTCAACAGTAACGATGAGAGAACCTGGGGCGATTACTACCTCAACAGTAACGATGAGAGAACCTGGGGTGATTACTACCTCAACAGTAACGATGAGAGAATCTGGGGTGATTACTACCTCAACAGTAACGATGAGAGAATTTGGGGCGATTACTACCTCAACAGTAACGATGAGAGAATCTGGGGTGATTACTACCTCAACAGTAACGATGAGAGAATCTGGGGCGATTACTACCTCAACAGTAACGATGAGAGAATCTGGGGCGATTACTACCTCAACAGTAACGATGAGAGAACCTGGGGCGATTGCTACCTCAACAGTAACGATGAGAGAATCTGGGGCGATTACTACCTCAACAGTAACGATGAGAGAATCTGGGGCGATTACTACCTCAACAGTAACGATGAGAGAACCTAGGGCGATTACTACCTCAACAGTAACGATGAGAGAATCTGGGGCGATTACTACCTCAACAGTAACGATGAGAGAATCTGGGGCGATTACTACCTCAACAGTAACGATGAGAGAATCTTGGATGTCTTCTGCTGAGTCTTCATTAGGAAAATCTTTAGGAATCGATTTAACTGGACCAGAGAAGGCCTTTAACTGGATCGGCATCAGAAAAATCTTTAGGAGTCGATTTGACTGAACCAGGCAAGGTCTTGGAATCTTCAACTGGATAAGAATCAGAAAAATCTTAGGGTCGATTTAACTGAACCAGAGAAGGTCTTGGGCATAGCTGAGAACTTGACTGGATCTTTCCTGAAAGGTAAAGGTCAGTCATATGCAATGCATGGTATGGATCAAGCAATGATGTTCTCAACGTAAATGAGATTGTAAGATATGATGCATTTATGCATGTATCATGATGTATGTGATGTGATGTTTATGAATGTATGTTTTTGTCTAGGAAAGTAAATCCTTGACGGGTGCCGGGAAGTCACATCCTGGGCTGATGTTGGAGAATAGTGCTTTGTTGTTTCCGCTGAGGATGATAGTTGCAAGAATACCGGTAGGAGAAGATAACTCCGTTGGGGCATAAACTTGGCGAATAGACTACTCTGCAGGGAAAATTATTCTAGCGATCTTGCTGGGAGACCATACTCTGTGGGGAGATAGCTCCGTTGAGATGTTGATGGTAACTTCGCTGGGGATACCATTGTTATGTTGGAAGTGTTAATAGACTCCGCTGGGGATAAGAAGACTTTGCCGAGGACGATCTTTCTGTGGCTTTTGGCTGAGGATAACCCAGTTATATCCTGATAGGGAAATAACCTTTGAATAAAGTCGGGAGACGCGTTCGTGCTCTGTAGGGGATAAGCTTCCAGAATCTACTGGGGATAAGCTTCATGCTGGGGAGATGGACTCAAACTTTTCCCGGGGAAATCTTGAACTATGCTGGACTCTCCTGGGGAAATTTTGAGATGTATTGGGGAAGTGGCTCCGCTGAATGTCTGGTATACCGCCGGGGAATGATCTCAGATCAAGATTGTCGGGGATGCTTGCTGAGGAATGTTGAGATCTGCTGGAGGATACCCAACTTCCTTAAGGCTGACAAGATAACTCTGCTTGGGGAGAGAGTATTGACTTACTGGCTCACTCTCTGGGGAGTTAAGATATCTTGGTTATGTTCTTCAGCCGAACTTACCTTGGTACCTTGGTGGACAGAACAATTAGATCGCTTAGACCACTCATTATTGCACCTGTTTCTGAGCTGCGAGAGGAAGACCTGTGAGGTGCTGATAGTTGTTGATGGACAAACCTTCTTCTGGTAGGCAAGTGACAAGATGCCGGGACATAGTCGTACGCTTTGATCCCTAACTTTTGCCTGGACTGCCCTTTCGGGTTTTCAGTCCATCGGGATACCCTTTTTTGCCCAAGCCGCCTTTTCAGGTTATCGACTTGCCGGGTGTACATATTTTTTCTTTTCATCCCTTATTTTTGCCCGAACCTTTTTGGTTCACCGAGAAGCCCTTATTTTTTGCCTAGGTGTGTCAACCTAGCGGGTCTTTGATTAGAAGTAGTATTTTTTCGACTATGTCCATGCTCTCAGAATGTAGGGAGTTGCCCCTGTTAGAAATGTTTTGTCATACCCCAAAAGATGTTTAATCAGGCAATATTCGTTGCTGGAGTGCCCCAAGTGACCCAGACGGAGATTTGCCCCAGGCTATTTGGTCTTTGAGAGATTCTCCAAATCTTGTCTTGACTGCCCCAGATGATGGACAATAATCATGCCATGCCCCTTGATTGGAGATACTCTTGTTCATTAGACTTTCGTCATGTGAATTTCTCTGCTGTTCAAACAACTAGTCACATGCAAGCAATGTTATATTAAAAATGCAAAGCTTATGTCTGTCTTAAAATTTTTGAAAATGCATTTTCAGTAAAAACAAGCAAATTTTGTAAAATGTGGTGTCAACTCGTTATTTTACCACAAGCCTTAAGGAGTCAGGATACCTTTCGTAACAGTATGCTTTCGAACTAACCCATGCTTCAGCTAGGACTTTTAAGGGTTGTAGCATGGCCTTGGTTCACGGTTTAAGAAACAAAGGATAAAGGCTCAAATTATTTGTACCCACCCGCTCTTCGTGATGTTCTTCAAACCTAAACTCAGCTGACTGTGCGTTAGACCTAGTTTGAGTCTTTGCTTTGATATTCCGGTGATGGTTCGGATATTGACAGTTTATTTTGAATGGGCAGTCATTCCTTTTTTGGTTGAGGGTTTGTAGGACCTCTTTCTTTTTTTTGATTTCGTTATCCCTAAATTTTGCCTGAACTGTTTCTTTTGTGATTACAGTCAGCGGGATGCCCCAGTTTTGTAAGTCTCCTTCATAGGTTTTGACTTATTGGGTTTTTATTTTTGAGATATAATGACTGCCTATCCTTATGATTATTCGGAATCATCACTGACTTCTTTTTTTTTGTAAGGACCTCTTTGGTGCCATTTGTTATACACTTGGATCAACTGAGAGAACTACCCTACCACAGGTTATGATAAAGGGTTTTAATTTTCGAAAAGAAAAAATATTACTTCTTTGGCTCAGAGGGGTTGACGAGGGATTATCTTCCTTATAACTCCAGTGTTTAGGGATTGAAGCAATGCCTGTACCTCATCAGTGGGGTCTTGTTCAAAAGCATATTGTAAGAATCATGGTATCGTTTTCGTCATCCTCCCTCAAGAGTCTTCGAATTATTAACCGAGAATTGATCATCACAGAAAAATGAAAACAGTTTGCATATAGTGAATACGAAATAATTACTTCAAAACAGACATGTGTAATGCATTAATGAAATAACAATGTTTAACATGAATAAGTGTTTGAACAATCAAAAGAAAATTACAACTTGAAAATTCTAATAAACACAAGTCTTCTAGTCTCAGGGCTTGTTACTTCGACTGGTGCATCTTGTAGGGATGGCAGGAGCATTCAGCCTGGCCTATCTGGGTGAAATCCACATCTCTTTCATTAATCAGATCTTGAATCTTATTCTTCAGAGCCCAGCAATCGTCGGTGTCATGTCCTGGACTGTCAGAGTGGTACGCACATCTTTCCTCAGGATTGTACTTTAGGGAGGTCGTGTTGAGATTCTTAGTAGGGTCCCTTAACGTCACCAGATTCAACCTCAACAATTGTTGTAAAGCTTGAGACTGTGACACATTGAGCTTGGTGAACTGCCTTTTAGGCTTGTCTGGCTTGCTCTGATCAGCCCGTTGTTCTTGACGAGGTCGTTGTTGGACCTGTGAAGTGGTAGCAGCTTGGAGAGGTCTATTCATTGGACCAGACCTTTGCCTTCTTGGAAGCTGATCAATGACATGGTCCCTGACTTGGACTGGTTGCTTCATGTTGTGTCTGTCTTGATGAAGCTGACTGATCATGGTCCTCAACTCTTCTTGCTCCCGAGCTAAGCCTTGGATGAGGGCCATTTGCCCCAGCATCTGGGTTTTCATCGTATCTACCTCAGCTTGTAGACGTTTCAGCTGCTCGTCCTTGTCATCTTCGGGACTTTGCTTGGCCAAATTCCCCATAAGGAGTGTCCTCAACTCTTCCTGCCCCCTGGATAGGCTTAAGAAGATTTCCCTGAACTGAGTCTCTCGAGCATGAGGACCCTGGTTATCTTGTTGGGAAGCCATTGCTGAAATAAACAGCAGAGATGGTAAGTGACCTGTCAAAAGGGTACCTGTTATGCAATGATATGTATGTATATATATGCAATATTTTCAAGGATCTCGCGGGGTAAACAAGAAATTTGTTAGCATTTGAATCTTGTAGCTTGATTGAAGTAACTTCGTGTTGTAGAGATTCCTTCTTCAAGGGTCAAAGGTTCACCATATCCAGTGGGTCATAGCCCCTGACAACCTTGGCTAGGGGAAAATAAATCCCCTTTGCCCCTTGCCAGACATGTTGGTTCATCATGACCTGCATCACAAGCCCTTGAGATCCTTGAAATGGATTAGTCCTTATGTAGGGGGTATGCAATGGTATGATGTTATGCTATGCATGGGGTAATGTAGGTAAACCCTGTTATGAGTCCCAGTTAAGGACTGTAAACAAAACCTGCAAGAAATTCAGTAAACCTTGTTATGAGTCCCAATTAAGGACTATAAACAAAGCCTGCAAGAAACTTAGTAAATCCTGTTATGAGTCCCAATTAAGGACTATAAACAAAACATGCAAGGAACTCAAGTGTCAGATAACAAGCATGCAAATAGTCAAGTTGGAAGGCACACAAGTCACACAAGAGAAACCCTTAGAGTTTAGGCCAGCATGGGGTCTAGGTATTACCCTATTTCAGTTGGTGGGCTCAACCTGTCCTATCAGAAGTAACCGAGTTCTAAGGGTCCCAATATCACTGGATTGCTTTCATTGTTCATCGTTTCGATTTAGCCACTGAACTGGCGACCGAAATATTCCAGGTAAGAAACCCTCAACTGAGTGTAGTATCGAGTATCAACCAACCTCGGACTGCACCAAAGTCAGTTATCTCACTACCCTAAAGAGGCCAAGATGGTTCAATTAAGGTTCCTAAGGTCAGTTGATGCTTCACGACACCACATGGAGGCCCCGTACTCTCCTTGACTGAACTCAAGGGTTACCGGTACACACCAAAGTGCCACATCAACGTAGCAGACTATTTCAACCATGTCGGTATACCCCGCACAGTTCCCTCACAGCCTTGTTGCTACTTTCTAAGAAGGTATCCCCAGATCCGGATTAGGATCTATAGAACTCCCAAGACAGTCCCACAATTTAAAGCAAACAAGTCAAAGCAATTGAAAACACAATTATGAACTATCCTAAGGTACACCTCACTTTAAAGTTTTCCCCAGCAGAGTCGCCAGTTCTGTGATCGGTGGATCTGGAACTGACTATTTAACGCTGGTTTTGCGAAATGTCGCGGTAAGCAAGAGTCGCCACCGTCTTTTATGTTCTCCAACATGGAAAGGACAAAAGCACAACAAAATTCCTTATTGAGAATGTTTCTCGGTTCGGGAGGTAGATTTATAGAAAGGGAAGGTGTTAGCACCCTTTCTATCCATGGTTATCCATGGGCTCTTAGATACTTGCTCATTTGTGTTTTCAAAATGTTTGTTTGCTTTTCAGAGTGAGTGGGTTTGAAAAAGTTTTGTTTAAAATTTCAGTTCGACTCTTGTATCAGTCCTCAAGAGTGTTTGAAAAGTTTGTTTTGAAAACTTTTTGCAAAGTGTCAGTGTGAAAATAAGTTTTTGATTTGTTTTTTTTGAAATAGAGCAAGTATCTACGAGTCATCTACCTACCCTAAGGAATTAGGTTGTGTAAATGTCCTTAAGGTAGTGCCATCCCACCATTGAGAGGTAGGTAGCACCACCGTTGGAGGTGTTCGGGTCAATTCGTTTGTAGGGACAGTGTGGTCACCGAGCAACAGTAGGACACCTCAGAAGCTACCCTTATGCCATTGATCCTTTTTAATTTCGAGGCAACCTTTCCGAGGCGACTGGATCATATCATGGACATAAGGACTTACTAAAACGTCCTGTACTCGACAACCACAATTCGAGCTTGTAGGGACAGTGTGGTCACCAGAGCAACAGTAGGACACCTTAGAAGCTACCCTTATGCCATGTTCATGGACATAAGGAATTACTAAGACGTCCTGTACTCGACGACCACATTTCGAGGGGCAAGGCAACAGTGAGGCGTACCCTAAGAGTGGTGTGTGAATTGTGTGTCATTTTCAGTTATTATTTGTCTTGTCATGCATTGGGTGAGATACGCTTTGATTTTATTTAGGCATTTTAGAAAGGTCTCGAAGTCCTCTAACCAATGTCTTTGGTCCCATGTCATTTTGATTTACCAATCTCAAGTTATGGTCTTTGACTTAAAGTCCCTTTTTGTTGACTTTTGAAAATGACCTATAATATTGAAATTGATAACTTTTTGTGAGAGCATTTCTTGGACTTGGAGTGTGAAGATGAGTTGTAGGAAATGTCTTCCCCTTCAATATGAGCATCGGATGGGATTTTTATGATGAACCATGAAAAAGTTATGCCTTGGTCAAGTTACAGTTGACTTTTCAGTTGTCCAAAAATAGAAACTTTTGCATCTTGAGACTTTTTGAGCCATACTTTTGAGAATCATGATCAAGCATTGATCAAATGATGTTTGTGGCTTCAAAATAAGATGTTGACCAAAATTTTTGACTTTTGACTGCCAAATGACCATTTTGCCCCTACAGTTGACTGTTGAGCAATTAGGGTTTTTGACTGTGCAACTTGACCTTGTGAGCCTTGAAACTTGACATGTAGATGCTTGACAATGTGTATGAGCATAGGGGACTTGATTGAGCCCTTGAAAACCTCAACTTCCCTGCAAGAACCAAAACCCTAATTTGACTGGCTTAGGAGGATGGTTGACTGTGTAGCCCTTGAGTAGACTTGAACCATTTGTGGATGATTCTTGTCAAAACTTTGAAGATTATGGGAGGGAAAATTTTGGGGTACAACAATACCCAACAAAACACTTCGCGGCATAACCTTGCAAACTAAGCTCATATCTCTTAATTGTTCAATTAATTCCAACTCTTTAACCATCATTTCCGACATATGTAAAGCCTTTCAACTCAACGCATCAGCTACCGCATTCTCCTTTCCTGGATGATAGTTCAAACCGAAATCATAATCCTTTAAAAATTCCAAACATCTTCGTTGCCTCATATTCAATTCCTTATGATCAAAAAGATACTTAAAACTCTTATGGTCACTAAACACTTCAAATCTAGAACCATAAGATAATGCCTCAAAATCTTTAACACAAAAACAACTGCAGCAAGTTCTAAATCATGCGTAGGATAGTTCTTCTCATGAGTCCTCAACTTCCTTGACGCATAAGAAACTACCTTATCACTTTGCATAAGCTCACCTTCTAAACCCATCTTAGAAGCATCACAATACACCACAAAAGGCTCTCCTGGATTAGGCAACGTCAAAATCGGAGCCAACGTCAACCTCTTCTTCAATTCTGTAAAACTTTCTTCCCACTGAACATCCCATACAAAAGCTCTACCTTTACAAGTCAACTTAGTTAACGAAAGTGTCAACTTAGAAAAACCTTCGATAAGCCTTCTATAGTAACCAACTAATCCAAAAAAGCTTCTAATCTCAATAGCTGACTTCGGAGTTTCCCATTGTAGCACAACATCAACCTTCGATAGATCTGCAGCAATGCCACTACTTGAGATCACATGACCAAGAAAACTAACCTCCTTTAACCAGAATTCACACTTGGACAGGTTTGCATATAACTTCTTCTCTTTCAAAACTTGCAATACTACCCTTAAGTGTTTTTCATGCTCTTCTTCTGACTTAGAGTAAATCAAAATATCATCAATAAACACCACCACAAACCGATCCAAATAAGTATGAAAGATACAATTCATATATTTCATGAATACTCCCGGCGCATTAGTAACACCGAAAGGCATCACCGAATACTCGTAATGTCCATAACACATTCTGAAAGCCGTCTTCTGGATATCTTCGTCCTTCACCTTAATCTGATGGTAACCCGACCTCAAATCAATCTTACTAAACACACGAGTATCCACCAATTGGTCCATCAAATCATCTATTCTTGGAAGCAGATACTTGTTCTTAATCGTCACTTTATTCAACTGTCTATAATCAACACAAAGCCTCATACTTCCATCTTTCTTCTTCACTACAGTTGAAACAAATCACATCCTTATGCTTGCACTCAGATACAACATGTCTATTCTTACCACAACAGAAACACCTCTTTACTTCAGTAGTACACACATTACTCTTATGCCCAAGTTTCCCACATTTAAAATAAACCACACCAACAGGAGCATCTCCTCCACTAGTCCTCTGACCCTGAGCAACTTTCTATTTACCTTTACCAGCTGGGGTATCATAAGGCTTACCACGATTCTGTTGGTGCTTACCCCTCTTCTCACTGGTAATCTTGTAATGAGCATTATTATCCTCCTCATAAATCATGCAACTATCAATTAAATCAGCAAAGACACGAATCTTCTGGTATCCAACTGCCTTCTTGATCTCTGGGCGCAACCCGTTCTCAAACTTGATACACTTCGAAAACTCAGCATCTGCCTCACCATAGTGCAGAAAAAACTTAGCCAACTCAGAAAACTTTGCAGCATACTCAACAACCGACATATTCCCTAGCTTCATCTCAAGGAACTCAATCTCCTTCTTACCAAAGATATCTTCAGGAAATTACTTCCTCAAAAATGCCCTACGGAACACATCCCAAGTGACATTTCACCTGTAGCTTCCAATCTCTAACAAGTCTCTAGCCACCAGTCATCACCCTCGACTGCTAACATATGAGTACCATATCGAACCTTCTGCGCTGGAGTGCAGTCCATCACACAGAAGATTCTCTCAATCTCTTTCAACCAATCCAATGCTCCGTTAGGATCATACTTTCCCTTGAACGTAGGCAGATTCTCTCTCTGGAAAGTCTCCAAACTATGAGATCCAGCATTCCCGTCAGCATTCAGCTGATTCTCCATCGCATGAGCCATTTCTTCTAAAGCAGCAACAAGTGCATCATCATTCCTTCCAGCCATCCCAACTTATCACTACAACATAAACAACGGCTAGAACTCAAATTAACAATACTCGATTGTTAGACAACTACGACTCGAGAACTAGGTCGGACGAACCAACCTTTTGCTCTGATACCAACTTTGTAACACCCCAATTCTACCCGACAATAATATATGCAAATCAGAGTCATAAAATTCATATAACGAATCAGGATGCCACAAATTCATCATTAAAAACACATTGCATTCAACGTGGATACATAACACATTAAAACTTGGATGAACCATTAGCATAATACTTTAATTAAATAATTCAACAATTTAACATCTACACAGTGAAATTCTTAGTAACATCTTTATCCATCGTTACAGCAACTTCGAAACAATGCATACTTAATAACAATCAAGTTAAATTTCAACAACTGAAATAATCAAAGATTAAAAGCAACAAGCGTTCACCCCCCGAGTGTTACGTATCAGAGAAATGACACTGACTCGAACTACTGAAGGTATACAATCTTCACTCTCGATTACCTGCACGTTACCAATGTAAGGGTAACATTCAAATAGAAGGGGTCAGATATCTAACAATATAATAAAACGTATAATAAATATATTAAATTAGATCACATAACATCACCACTTATCATCTTATAAACAACAATAATCACAACAGAAATACCAACGATAATACACATTCACCACATCAATACACAACTTCTTTATGCAATCATATAATGCGACTCAATACTATGTGAATGCATGTGGTACCATTGGAGCAGAACTCCCATCTTAAAAATCTGCCAATTAATAGAGGCATCAACAAGGAATAAGCCTTCATGTTAATATTCACCAATACAGACCATCTTAACGAGCATAAGCTCCATCTTGAAATGCTATGTATGCGACATAGTCATGAATGTAATGACCAGACCATAATTAAATACATCTAAACACAACATCATCAATGGCCAAAAGTCTACATCTTAATAGCTACCAATTATTAGAGGCATCTCAACATCTTTCATCAACATCATTCATCAAGATCATTTATCATCATAAATCATCAACCATCATTTATACATCATAGTTCATCAAACATCACAATTCATAAAACTTAATTTATCAACATAATTTATCAACATCATTTATCATCATAATTCATCAAACATCATTTATCAACATAATTCACAGGAAATCAGCCATACCATAATACATCAGTAGATCATCAAATCTCGCAACGTTAGCGATAGACCTACAACATGATATTGCCTATAATTAATTAATCATATAAGGGTTACTTCTAAATTATCAAACCTCTATATAATATTCATTCTGAAATACTACATTATTATCCTCATTAACCTTGCTGTTACGAACCAAACAAAATTCTATAATCATCTCATCCTCATCATTCTTCCCAAAATTAACATAGCGATTAACGCGGGAACTAACTTTAATGCTAATTTGGATACTAATATTATACTTCCTATTATTAATTTTAAATCCTTAAGAATGTAGTTTATCGCGTTATCTAACCAATGCTTCGAACGACACCTCAAACGGAGTCCGAAAACTCAAGTTACACCCTTTTTAAACTGATTCTGCCAAAAACCAGACAACATGGATCGACGCGTAAAGTCTTGGGTCGACGCGTACTGAAATGAACATGCTACATGAGTCGACGCATACTCTCTTATCTCGACTCATACTGAGTCTGCAACACTACATATATCGACACATGCTCTTACGTATCGACTCATCCTGAGTCTAAAAGCCCTCATGTATCGACACAGGACACCTTCGTATCGACTCATCCTGAGTCTAAAGGCCTTCATGTATCGATGCATGACATTTGGGGTCGACACATACTGTTCTGTCATGGATATTTTCTGCGATTCCACTGCATTTTCACTATGGTTTCCATGCTTTAGGCCTTAAAGACATCACCTAATCATAGATAATCATCAATTATAATTATCCTATAATTCTACATCAAATATACAACATTGGGAAATCGTTATTCATCTTTCAATCATTGATTCTCATCATACAACAACATATAATTCAATCATGAACAAGACAACATTTTCACATCTAATCCCATAAACCAATCACCATAAACCCTATTATAGAGTCAGAACCCCACCCTTACCTTGGATAGAAGGTTGCTCTATAACTTTTCCGGTTGAATTTCCTTTCTGCCTCTTTTCCTCCCTTCCAACAACTTTCACGTTCTTTCTCTTCTAACCCTTATTTCTTTCTCTCTTACTGCTTCTTCTTTTCTATCATTTCTAACAATAATAAAATAACCCGATTATTCTTAAAATACCTTAATGGGGTCAAGACTACTACACCCCCTTTTTACTACTTCTATTCCTTTAAAACAAGCCCACATCAAATAATATATCATTCTAATATTATTCCACCACTTAGTAAAATAAATAAATCCAACTAATCACAACACATAAACTAACATAACAACACAACTTCACAAATATTCCAAAAATAATTTAATTAAATAATTATTTAAATTACGGGCGTTACATTCGCCATCCATAATAGTCAGTATTATGGCACCACAAGAGAAAACTTTCTTTACAACAAATGGCCCTTCATAAGTGGGACTCCACTTGCCCCTGGGATCGTCTTGCGGAAGAATAATGCACTTTATTACTAAGTCGCCGGTCTGATATACCCGAGGCTTGATCTTTTTGTGGAAAGCCTTGATCATACGTTTTTGGCACATCTGACCATGACAAATAGAAGCCAGTCGCTTCACGTTAATCAAGTTCAACGGATCCAACCTAGCCTGAATCCGTTAGTCTTCACCTAAATCTGCTTCTTTCATTATCCTTAGAGAAGGAATCTGAACTTCGATAGGTAGGACAACCTCCATGCCATAGACCAAGGAGAACGGGGTTTCCCCAGTTGATGTTCAAGCTGAAGTACGGTAGCCATGGAGAGCAAAAGGTAACATCTTATGCCAGTCTTTATATGTCACCACTATCTTTTGCATAATCTTCTTGATATTTTTGTTGGCAGCTTCCACTGTGCCATTCATCTTGGGTCTGTACGGAGAAGTGTTATGATGCTTGATTTTGAACTGAGTACAAAGTTCCGTAATCATAGAATTATTGAGGTTGGTTCCATTGTCAGTGATGATCCTTTCGTGGATACCGTAACGGCAAATTAGGTTATGCTTGATAAACCTGGCTACAATGTTCTTGGTGACGGAGGCATATGAGGCAACTTCGACACACTTGGTAAAATAATCAATAGAAACAAGGATGAAACAATGTCCATTAGAAGCGGTAGGTTTGATCCCTCTAATCATATCAATGCCCCACATTGTAAATGGCCACAGAGCTATCATGACATTTAGAGGAATATGAGGTACATGGACCTTGTCAGCATAGACTTGACACTTGTGGAAATTCCTTGAGTGATGATGATAATCAGTTTCCATTATGGACCAATAGTAACCAGCCATCAGGATTTTCTTGGCCATAGTGTGTCCACTAGATTGGGTCCCAAAGAGGCCATCATGCATGTCTTCCATAATTTTCTCTACCTCCTTCTTGTCCACACACCGGAGTACAGTAGAATCATGGTTGCGCTTGTATCAGATTCCGTTGCTTAAAAAGAATTTGGCTGAAAATCTTTGCAAGAATTTCTTATCATTGATGAAAGCTCCTTCAAAATACTCTTTTGCTTCAAGATATCTCCTCACCTCATGGTACCATGGTTTCTTTTCTTCAGTGTCATGCTCGTAGCAGTGTGTAGGTTCGTCGAATCTTTCGATTGTAATCATGGGAGCTTCATTGTCCCATTTGAATTTGAACATGGAAGACATTGTTTCCAAGGCGTCAACCAACTGATTTTCTTCTTTAGGGAAATGTTCAAAGGTGATCTCCTCGAAGTATGGTATCAGGGTTAACACAAGCTCCTTATAAGGAATAAGGTTAGGATGCTTAGTGTCCCATTCTCCTTTGACTTGACTGATCACTAGAGCAGAGTCTCCGAATACATCAAAGTGCTTGATCCTTAAGTCAATGGCAGCCTTCAAACCCAGTATACACGCCTGATACTCAACCATGTTGTTCGTACAATCGAAGCACAATCAAGAAGTGAAAGGAGTATGGAAACACTCAGGAGAAATAATCACATCACCAATTCCATTGCCCAAAGTGTTGGAAGCCCCATCGAAAACCATAGTCCATCGGGATCCTTGTTCATGTCCTTCATACGTTCCGGGTTTTGCACAGTCAGTCACTAACATGATATTCTCATGCCAGAAGTCAAAGTTCATAAATTGATAATCATCAACAGCTTGATGGGCCAAATGATCTACCAATACACTTCCTTTGATGGACTTTTATGTTGTATATTGAATATCGTATTCAGTCAAAATAATTTTCCATCTAGCTATCAGTCCTGAGAGAGCAGGTATCTCAAATATGTACTTGATAGGGTCCATATTAGAAATCAATAGAGTGGTGTGAGTAAAAATATACTACTTAGCCGGCGAGCAGCCCATGCCAGAGCGTAACAAGTTTTCTCGAGTAGTGAATATCTGGTTTCACAA
The DNA here is from genome assembly GCA_948472305.1 of Vicia faba. Classification (NCBI taxonomy): domain Eukaryota; kingdom Viridiplantae; phylum Streptophyta; class Magnoliopsida; order Fabales; family Fabaceae; genus Vicia; species Vicia faba. Next base: position 361,699,868 of record OX451735.1, read on the forward strand.
TCGATAAATTTTTTGCTCAAGTAGTATATTGCATGCTCTTTTCGGCCAGACTCATCATGTTGGCCCAACACACACCCCATAGAATTCTCTAACACAGTCAAGTACATGATCAAGGGCCTTCCTTCCACTGGAGGTATAAGGATATGAGGTTCTTGCAAATATTCCTTGATCTTATCAAAGTCAGCTTGGCAGTGTCGTTCCATTTGACTACTTGATCTTTCTTCAGGAGTTTGAAGATTGGCTCACAAGTAGAAGTTAAATGAGATATGAAACAAGAAATGTAGTTAAGACGACCCAAGAAACCTCTGACTTCCTTCTCAGAACAGGGAATTCACATTTCTTGAATGGCTTTTACCTTTGCAGGATCAACTTTGATGCCTTTACTACTGACGATAAAACCTAAAATCTTTCTAGACCTCACTCCAAATGTGCACTTATTAGGGTTCAACCTCAATTTGTACTTCTTCAGCCTTTCAAATAGTTTGTGTAGGTGATCGAGATGTTCTTCTTCAGTTTGCGACCTTGCAATCATATCATCCATATAGACCTCTATTTCATGATGGATCATATCATGAAATAAAACTACCATAGCTCTTTGATATGTTTCCCCTGCATTCTTTAATCAGAACGATATGAACTTGTAATAAAAGGTGCCCCATTGTGTAACAAAGGTGGTCTTTTCCATGTCTTCAGGAGCCATCTTGATTTGGTTGCAACCAGAAAAATAATCCATGAAGAGAAGACTTTATATTGAGCGGTGTTGTCAACCTAGACGCCAATATGAGGTAGAGGGAAATCATCTTTTGGTCTTGCCCTATTTAAACCATTATAGTCTACACACATACGAAATTTTCCATCCTTCTACGGCACAGGGACCACGTTTGCAACCAATTGAGGATAAGATGTCACTATTAAGAAACCTGCATTGAATTGTCTCATCACTTCAGCATTTATCTTTTCAGACATGTCATGCCGCATGTGACGAAACTTTTTCTTAACAGGAGGGAAATCTTCCTTTGTTGGAAGACGATGAACCACAATATCGATATCCAACCCAGGAATATCTTCATACGACCAATCAAACACTTCAACATAATCATGTAGCATCTGAAATAATTTGCTCTTGATACCATATTCTAGGTTGGTTCCGATCTTGACATCTTTCTTGTCTGTTTGGGTACCTAGGTTGAGAACTTTGACTAGCTCTTCATGAGGTTGAATAGCTTTCTCCTATTGCATCAGCAGACTGGCTAGCTAACCTGGTATTTCACAATCTTCCTCTCCTTCATCTTCTGCTTGGTTAATTGGATGCTCGAAGTCATAACTGGCAATAGTAGAGTCATTGGCAATGAGATCCGGAATGGTTGGGGACCTGCAAGTGTGTGTGTGTGTGCATGTAAGACACATGGCTATTAAAAAATGCAATAAATAAAAATAAAGACAGTGAACACCAAAATTTGAATGCAAAAGGTCCAATGGTTTATATTAAATGATCATATGATAAATGATCATGAACAAAACCCTTAACAAATGGACCATAGTGCCCCGGGCAAGGCATGTGGCTTAAAAGTCATTGTTTGGAATTTAAAATTACAGACAGAAGTTTTTGAATTGATAGAAAACAATAAACAGTAATTACTCCTCAATGAAGGAGATGGGAGTGAAATCCTTTGCATTCCAGATGTTGACCTTTCCTCCGGTAGTAGGGTAGATCCATTCTCCAAAAGCGCATTTATCATCAGAGTCTTCGACATCATTTACTTTAGAATTTCCGATGCGAAGAGGTGGCTTTCCCATGCGAGTGCGCTTGACCTCACTTTGAGCCTTGATGGTGAAACCTAGACCAAATTTGTCTGCTTTAAACGGAATCTCGGGGAGTTTCCCCCAAGTTGTACAACTTCCGTCTTTGACTGCAGCACTGGCATCCTTAAGCGAAACCATTCTTGGCACAACTTTATCCGCTTTTGGTATGTTAGAGGATATTTTGGTGATGGAAACCATAGGAGGAACAACTTTGAAATCCTGCCACGGAGTTTCTATAAACTCACCATCCATTTCCACATACTTAAAAGAATTTATGTGGCTCAACATAAATTCTTCTTCGCTGCAAACAGTAACAACCTTCCCTTTGACTGAATACTTTAATTTTTGATGAAGGGTGGATGTTACTGCCCCTGCCCCATTTATCCAAGGGTGCCCAAGTAAAAAGTATTAAGCAGGACGAATGTCTATTATGTAGAAGGCAGAGTTGAAAATCTGTGAGCCAACTTTAATTGGGAGATCCACCTCTCCATGAAACATCCTTTTAGACCCATAGAAAGCCCTTACAACAATATCACTTGGTTTTAACACCAAGCCTTCGCAATCTAACCGGTCCAAAGTACCTTTGGGTAAGACATTTAGAGATGAGCCAGTATCAATTAAGACATGTGTCAGGGTGGTTCCCTTGCATTCAATAGAGACATGCAAGGCTTTATTGTAGTTCCTTTCCATAGGAGTCAAATCAGCGTCGGAGAACCCTAATCCATTTTCATCCGTTAAACTTGCTACAAAGTTCTCGAACTGGTCAGCCGTGGTTTCTTGGGGCACATGGGCTTTATTCAAAAACTTGATTAGAGCTTGGGCATGAGCGTCCGAACAGAGTAACAATGACAAAATGGAGATTTTGGAGGGGGTTTGCCCCAATTGCTCCACTATTTTGAAGTCGCTCTTCTTTATGATTTTCAGGATTTCCTCCATCTCTCGAGTGGAGGGCTCTTCAGCATCAGTATCTTTGGTAGGTGCCTCTATCCCAGAAGGCTCACCTTCTTTTTCTTTGCCTCTAGTGTTGGCACTAAACTTGTCATTGGTTATGCGGACGGGAGTTGCTATAGTAATGGGCAGTGAAATATCAGGGGAAAAGATCCTCCATGTTCTTGTTACTTTACTAGAACCTGCAATATTAGTAACATCAACTTTGTCTTTGTTGATCCAAGAATCTTGTTTTATCCCATGATAATAAACCTCAGAACCATAGTTCCATGGAATTGCTTTGTCGGAGGAGTAAGGAATCGGCCCAGGGGTAGTGATTATTAAAGGAGAAATTGTTGGTTCATTTGAAATCCTAATAGGAACCTTTGAGGAGATCCTAAGAGGCTTGTTGAATATTTTTACTATGGCAAGGTCTTCAGCTTTATTGGTCAAACTCTTGATGGTAGGAACTTTTTCAAATAGGATCTCGTGACTATCTATCAGGCGTTGATCACCTTCTTTCAGCCATTTGCATCCGTTTATTTGTTCAGCATAGTAATCACAGTCTTTTAAACAGTCCGGGAACATCTAGCTCTCAACAAATTTTCCTTCACAATAGTTAATGGAGTAGTCAAATCCTCAACGGAGGAAACAAAAGTAGTGTCATCATTCCCATTGACACCTTTGCCATGGTTCGAAATTAGTGCAATTATCACATTTGGAGTTATGGGTGGATCAAACTCAATAGTTTTATTGTCTATTAGGTCTTGAATTCTGCATTTCAATGCCCAACAATGATCAGTATCATACCCAGGGTTGTTGGAGTGATAGACGCACTTGGCATTCAGATTATACTTTGGTGATGTAGTATTTGGATTGGATGGTGGATCACGCAATGTCACTAAATTGGCCTTCAACAGATGTTGTAAGGCTTGGGATAGTGACATGCTTATCCTTGTGAATTGTCTTCGAGGAGCTTCAGATCGTTGATTGTTGGATGATTGTCTTTGAGTAGATGGAGGGTTGGAGATCAAAACAACATTAAAAGATGGACGATGATCCTTCTTGGTATGGGCCCTTGACCCATAAACAACATTGACTTCTTTCTTTCCAATAAATGGTTTCTTTATAGTGCTTGAGGTAGAAGCAGATGCCGTGGGTATTTTTCCACTCTTGATTCCACTCTCGACCCTTTCGCCAGTCTGAATTAACTCAGTGAAACCGGAAGATGAGCTACCAATTAGGAACTTGAAATATGGGCCAGTTAATGTACCCATTAACATATCAACTAGTTCTCTGTCAGCTAGTGGTGGTTGGACCCTAACAACAATATCCCTCCATTTTTGTGCGTACTCTTTAAATCCCTCATTAGTACCCATTGTCATACCTTGAAGTTGGACTCTGGTTGGTGCCAGATCGGAATTGTATTGATACTGATGATAAAAGCAGTGGCTAGATCTTCCCAGGTGTGGATGCGAGAACCCTCCAATTGATAGAACAATTCTAGTTGAGTCCCAGATAGACTCTATTGGAAGAAATGAATCCAAAGCTTTTTTTCGATAGTGTACGACTGTATCTTGCGCACATAAGACATTAGATGAAGTTCCAGGAAGGAAACCTCATCATACTTGGTGTAGACCGGTATCTTGAACTTATGGGGAATGACGACCCCAAGTACTAAGCCCAAATCACCAAAATCCAAACCATGCACGGCTTGAATTTAACAGCCTTTAGTCTATCCTCCAACTGCTTGTATTTATCCTCGGCAGGTGGGTACTGTTCATCAAAGTAGTCTTCATCCTCGGAAGCTTGATCATTTGCACCCCCAGTAGGGGTGCTCTTTGCCTCTTCTACCTGGTTCTCGTCTTCCTCGAATGACTCTTCAACTATATGCACTTGACGGGCTGGACCTTTAAACCTTTTCTCCATGTTGATGAGGGCCTTCTTCTTAGTCTTCTTTTTCACCGCCAGCAGCGTCATCAACTCTTGTTGTCCCTTGGCCAGGGTTAGTAAGGTTGCTTGGAACTTTGAATTCTATGCTTGCAAGTCCTTCAATATTTGTTCGATATCCATCTTACTGGAATAAACAGTAGAAAGATAAGGAAACCTGTTATGAAAAACCTGTTTATGTTATGATGCATGAAAATGCGTATGCAAAGGATTTCAAGGATTTAGAAGATTTAAATTTGTTTAGATAAAAGGGAAAAAACATTAATTGTATTAATAAGTTCAAATTGATTACAACACGCCTCTTGGGATTACATTGAAACAAAAGAAATAAAATGAACTAAAATACAATAAAAATGGCTCAAGTTTCCTATGGATGCTTCCTCTTTGGAGAAATATAGGCATTCAGGTTCCTCTCCTCATGAAGTTGTCTCGTGAGATCCAATGTCTTCTTCTCACTTGCATAAAACTGGGCTTCAAAGGTGTCTTGCTCTCCCTTAAGTTGAATCCAAGCTCTTTGCAAATCTTCAAGAGAAGTAGGCATATCAGGATAAATGATGGTATATGGAACATCTCCTTCGGCAACATGATCCATGATGATATGTAGGATGGCTTCATAAGGCATCATGAGGTTTTGGGCGCGATTTCTCACCCACTTGAGATAAGGATCCAAAGGAATGACGTTCTTATGCCCTAATATCTTGCTATCAACCATGTTAACCATGCTCCAAGCTCGTATGAATCTTTGATGATAACCTTAGACATCGCTCTCATAGTCAAATGCAATTCCTTGGACAAGTGCATCTTGAGGGCCATCCTTCCTAGAATATCCAAAATGTCGCAAAGCCAAACAAGTATTGTAGGTAATACCTCCCCTAATGCCAAGTAGAGGGACATTATGGAATTCCCCATAACGGTCAATAATAGTAATGTCCTCCAAGGATCGAGAACACCAATGAATATTAGAATGCGCGAGTGACATCATCCTTAGAGACCATGTCAAGCCTTGCTCATTCTTCAATGTTGATCGAGGTAGGTGCGAAATAAATCACCTAGACAGTAATGGAATGCAACACAAAAGAGTACCCCTTTTCTTCGTGGTGCGAGTGTGGAAACAATGTAGAATGTCTCCAAGCAAAGTAGGTACAGGATTATGAGAGAGGAAAATCTTGATGGCATTCTCATTTATGAGTTGGTCTAGATTTGGGAATAGAACCAAACCATATATTAGAAGGGCCAAGACATCCTCAAAAGCTTGTAAATCCATATCTTCCAAGAACAAAAGAGCCTTTTCCAACAGAAATTTGGCTAAGAAACCCTTAACTCTACTTCTTGTCTCCCAATTTTCCATAATGTCAGATCTCTTCAAATGCAAGGCTTTGGCAATAACTTCAGGCTTTGGAGTCTCTTCTAAACCGATGAATGGAATTTGATCAAGCACAAGCACTCCTAACAATTGAGATAATTCTTCTAATGTAGGCACCAATAGGTAGTCATGAAAGGTGAAGTAATGATGCATAGGATCAAAGAATTGGAAAAGCACACACATCATTTCTTCTAGGAAGTTTGAGGTATCCAAGTTGAGAAGTCGACCATATTTCATGGTAAAGGGAGAATCTCTAGGCACTCTTGATGCTAACTCTTGAAGTTGATGATGTACTTTCATGAAGTTAACTCAGATGGTATTCCTACGAGTGGAAGCCATGACCTACAAAACCGAACAAAGATAAATTCCTAAATCCTTGAAATGGTTAGTGAGAATGCTTATGATTTAATGATGACATGAATAATAATCACAAACAAAGCACACAAAAACCTTAGGTTTAGGCTTGCATGGGTTTCATAGGTAAGTACCCTCTTGAAGTTTAGTTGGTTCAACCTGTCCTACAAATTAAACAGGTTATAGGGAATCTCAATATCATTGATCTTTCTTCATTGGGAATTGTCTTAGCACAATCAATCTTTTCTTGCGGCTGAAATATCCCAAAAGAATGATCTCAATTAGCATAGTATCGAGTATCAACCAATTTTCAGCTTTCCACCGAAACTGGCTATCTCACTACTTCCTAATGGCCAAGTTGTTCAATTAAAGGTTCTAAGGTCAGTTAGTGCTTCATGACATTGCTCAGCGGCCCCATATTCTCCTTTATTCAACACAAGGGATACCGGTACCAACAAATGTGTCACACTAATGTAGCCATTTCTTCAATCATATTGGTCTATACCGTACAATTTCCATAATCTTTTGCTACTTGCCTAATGATGTTCCCCGATCCGAGTAGAGGATCAATAAAAACCCAAACAAGGAACCACAAAATGTAAAGCAAATAAGTCTGAAATTCTGGCTGCAGATACTCAATATCACGTCCAATGTTATGACACCGTATCTGACTTACTATATGACAGTAAATACAAAAGCAGTAAATAACACAGTCAATTGTTTACCCAGTTCAGTGTGCAACAACACCTACTCTGGGGGCTACCAAGCCAGGGAGAGAATCCACTATAAGAGATGTTAATTCAGGAATAAACCAACCAGTTTATCTCCTTCACTTAAGACCTACCCAATGCAATTCTAATCTAAGTACAACTTAAACCTGAGTTCCTACTCACTCCCCCTCAATCACAGCAGTGATACATAAACCAATTTGACTTAAGAATTGATGAAGACACTCTTCAAAACACATACTTGATTAAGCTTCACAGCTTTTTAATCAAGTAACACAATCACTCGTGCTTCACAGCTTTGAGTGATGTACACAACTAACTTGACTCTGCTTCACAGCTTTAGTCAAGTAACATTCAAACACTCTTGCTTCAAAGCTTTGAGTGCTACACAACCCTTACAATTGAAACCTATTCCAAGGCACTTATCACAATGATAATTGCTTGGAGTACAATAAACAAATCTATACAGATTACAAAATTGATCTTCTAATCAATCAGCAGGGATGCTTTGAAAAACCGCAGCTCTGTTGAATATATAGCAGCTGTAACTTCAGTTAGGGTTTCCAAAAACCTAGGGTTGATTCCATTTGACCTAAAGACCAGGTCACAGTACTTTATTGATCAGGTTAGGATTGAGCTAGGTTACTCCTCAGAAAACGCAGGATTCTGTTCAGAAAGGACTGAGTTATTTCCTGAAAAAACTCAGACTTATCCAATCCTGCAATCCTGTTAGTTCAGAACAGGATGTCATAACATCTGTTATGACATCTGAGAAAACCTGTCTACTGATTTAGCAAAATGTGATCATTTTGCAAACATGCTCAGATACACACTTATAAACATCAGTATTTGAATTACAATATTTTTCTGCACATGTACCTATTGAGTTAGTACAACCTGAACTAGAATGTTATGACATCAGTCATGACATTCATACATACACTTGGGATTTACCAAAAATGCAAGCCAATACCTAAACACCTACAAACTCCCCCTTTGGCAGATTTTTGGCTAAAGTCCCTAAACAATCAGAGATAGATAGATAGCAGCAGAAATAAGTGACAGAAGTGACAGCAGAAAAATATAATGTCAAGTACTAATTAAGCAAGTACCAAAATATTCTCCCCCTCTTTAGCCACAAATGGGCCAAAGATACATGTTCATAAAGTTATACAGTTATCCAAAACAAAATAATGAGATCAGCAGCTGACAACAGCAGAACACACTTCCAAACTCCACCAGCAACACCACCAAGCAGCAATCAACCTTCAAGCACTGTCATCAGACTCAGAGGAGCCAATTTCTTCAATGTTGAGCTGTCCTTCAGCTTCTATACCTTCTTCCCTTCTGCTTTCTTCAGCTTCCTCCTTTTCTAGCCTGGCAATTAGAGCTTCTAGGGTCCTTTTTCTAGCATCCAGATCTTTGCAAGTTTCTTTTAAAACAGCTATGACATCTGATGTCTTGGACTGGGTCTTTGCAGACGATGTCTCAGCTGATGTTATGACAATGTCTGGAGCATGAGATCCCTGAAACAGTTTGTAGTGCAGGCCAAGGGCAGGAGCTCTTTTGCAGACTGTATCTCTTGCTACAAGGATGTCAGGGTATTGTGCAAGGATGATTCCACAAAGGAGGGAGGGAAAAGCAATTGGTCCTTTGACAGCAAAACTGCCAGCATGCTTCAAAGTTTGTTCAAAGATGTACCTTCCATAGTCAAAGTCAGTCTTGGTTCCTACAGCATAGATAAATCTCCCCAATCCTGTGGAGATGGTTGATTTGTGATTTGTAGGCACCCAGTTTGCTGCACCTATTTTATGCAAGATGGCAAATTTCATGCTGAGTTTACTAGCATTCAGCTTCCCTTTCAATGGCCAGCACTTTACTTGCCTGGCAGTGATGGTTAAACACACTTCATTGTCAGTTGCCTCTAGATCAGGACAGTCCTTATTTGTTCTTCCAAGAAACTTGTTGATTTCTGATGGAGAGAACTTGACCCTTCTTCCTCTAACAAACACACTCTCAAAGTCAGCTGACCTCCCATCAGCACAATCATTGGACAAGTTCACTACAAACTCCTTAACCAGATTTTCATAACATTTGTTAAACTTCATCACTGTCTTCATTAGCCCAGCATTCCTGATCAGATCCATGATGTCTTTGCACTCCAAGGCATCATTGTTGAGTTCTCTCTCCAAGGCTATTCTCTTCAAGCAAACATACTTCCATCTGTTTGCATTGTCAGGATGATGAAAGGAGATGTTGTCTGTTGGCACTTCAGGCACTCTAGCAATCTTGCTGGAGGGGAGCTTCCTTCTGATGGGAGTATCTTCAATATCAATCTCAAATTCTGATTCATCATCAGAATCAGAAGTTTCAGGTTCTTTACTTTTCTTAGAGATTGGTTGTCTAGCAGTCTGCACCTGTGCCTTCTTCCCTTTTGTCTGAATTTTCTCAGCCATCCCTTCAGCCTTGGATTTCTTAGCATCAGGTTTATCATTCTGACTACTCTTTCTTTTCATCAATCTCCTAGCAATGCTAGGGTTCACATTAGCAATCAGTTTATTATCTGAGTAATCTTCATCCACATCAATGATAGGTGGATCAGCAGCCTTTTCAGAGGGGTTCTGAATGTTGTCTTTTGGTGTCACAACATCCTCAGTGACATCTACATTTTCAGAGCCTTCCACATTTGGACTTTCTGATTGATTCAAAGGGATAGAAATCCCCGGTACAGATTGGTTGCCACTCAGAATGCTAGTAACCAGTCTAGCAATAGCTTGGTGTACTTGAACTGATCCTTCTTTATTAGGTATAGAAGACAAAGGATGAGAAGAATTACCAGAGACTGTAGCTTGAGCTCTTCCTGCATGTCTGGTTCTGAGCTTTTTGACTCTGGCTGGGTCAGTTGCCATCTCCCTGAGAGGAGTGACCTCAAGAACTTCAGATTCTATGCATGTAGTGATTGCCCTAGAATCTTGATCAGATGATGACGATGATGAGGGAGACGAAGCCGCCATGGTGGAAGATGATGTCTGAGACATTTTGTTTAACTTTGAGTAATAGTAGCAGTTTGAGAAAACTCTTTGATTGGGAGGAGGAAACAGGTTGCAAGGATGAGAGAGGTAGGGAGTAAAAGGGAGTCTCTTCAACTTCTTAAGGCTTTTGAAGGAATTGTGAATGAATATGATTAACCCACTAAATATAGACTTAATAAAATTAATCCCTTCAACCCTTGTTTTCAGCAACACTAATTGCTATAATTTCTCATGTTGGTGAATACCCAATCTGCCCCTCAAATTTTCAAGTTTATTTCCAACAAGCGCCTTGGTAGAAGAATCAGTCAGCTGAAGCTTAGAGAAACTATGTTCCAGTTCAAATGACTTCTTCTCTTCAAAGTCAATAGGGTTCAAGGAAATGTTGAATGTTTTCAGATTATCACACCACAATGTCACAACATCTTGTGTAACATTGTACTCAGGTAGCATCTGTTTTGACCAGATGTTTTGAGAACAGAATTTATGAGACTTGTTCTTTCCAACATCCTTGTCAAGATGACTTAAGACACATTCTTCTTCAAGTTTATTTGCCACATCACATATATTATCAGCCTGTAGTTTTGGAGTTCTTCTGACAGCTTCCATAGGAATAGCTCTTTTCATTCTTCCAAGCTTATGCTGCCACTGTTTCATCTCTTTTTCTTCTTTGATGATTTGACTCATAGTGGAGATATCAGTGTTCTCAGGCTGCCACACATAACAGTTATCTTTGGATTTGATTCCTCTCATTACAACATCTAGTTTTTCATTAAATACTAGACATTCAGATCTTGAGAAGTTGACCATGAATCCTAGATCACATAATTGACTGATGCTAATGAGATTAGTAGTCAACCCTTTTACCAGCAGTACCTTATTCAGACTTGGAACTCCAGGGTAGTCCAAATTACCAACTCCTTTGACTTCTCCTTTAGCACCATCTCCAAAGTCACAAAACTGGTGGTGTGAGGCATAACATTATTGAGGAGATTTTTGAATCCAGTCATGTGTCTGGAACATCCACTGTCAAAGTACCAATCTTCCTTTGCAGAGATCTTCAGGGGAGTGTGAGCTATCAGTGCATTAGCCTTTTTCTTCCATTTAGGAGCGTGTGGTACCTTTTTAGACTTAGGTTTGGCATCTGAGTTCTGATTAGGATATCCATGTAATCTGAAGCAGAAGGGCTTTATGTGACCATATTTCCCACAATGATGACATCTCCATCTTTGGTACCTCTTCTTCATATGTCTCTGTCCCTGATGTTGAGAGTAATGTTGAGACATACGTTTTGACATTTGCTTCCCGGTACCAAATTTCTTTGTTTCCACAAATCCTAGGCCAGATTTATTTCCCATATTTTGTCCAGCCTGAAGGATCTCTTCCAATTTGTCTGTTCCATTGGTCAACATCTTGACAGATTTGGTCATTTGATTCAGTTGTGAGTTCAGCAGTTGAACTTCTCCTTCTAAATGACTTATAGTTTCAAGATTTGCCCTCTTTTCAGCCTCCAGCTTTACAATGAGTTTTGATTGTTTCTCATTTTGCACACAGACTTCACCACTTCTGATACACAATTTCTTGTAGGTATCAGCCAGTTCTTCAAATGTCACTTCTTCATCACTGGTGTCACTTTCAGAAGTACAAACACTAGTTAGGGCAGTAACTAGTTTGGCAGATTCTTCTTCAGAATTGCTTTCTGAATCATAGTCAGACCAAGTAACAGTCATTCCTTTCTTTTGCTTCTTAAGAAAGGTAGGACATTCAGCTCGAATATGTCCATATCCTTCACATCCATGGCATTGAATACCTCTGCCTTGGTTTCCCTTATCTTCTGACCTTGGTCTTCTGCTGGAACTGTCAATGTCAGAAGGAATGTTATGAACATTAGACCTTGACTTTGGGTCCATTCTTTTGATGAGCCTGTTGAACTGTCTTCCAAGCATGGCAATGGCTTCTGATATGTTTTCTTCTTCATCCTCCTTGTATTCAACATCAGTGTTGGATACAAGTGCTATGCTTTTGTTCTTCTTGTCACCATTATCAGTGATCCCCATCTCAAAAGTCTGAAGAGACCCAATAAGTTCATCCACTTTTAACTTGCTAATGTCCTGGGCTTCCTCTATGGCAGTTACCTTCATTGCAAATCTTTTAGGCAAGGATCTGAGAATCTTCCTCACCAGTTTTTCTTCTGACATTTTTTCTCCTAGTGCTCCTGAGGTGTTGGCAATCTACAAGATGTTCATGTGAAACTCATGAATGGTTTCATCTTCCATCATTTTTAGATTCTCAAACTTAGGGGTCAACATCTGAAGCCTTGACATTTTTACTTTGGAAGTGCCCTCATGAGTAGTTTTGAGAGTGTCCCAAACTTCCTTGGCCAGTTCATATTGATGTACTAGTCTGAAGATGTTTCTATCAATTCCATTGAACAAGGCATTTAAAGCTTTTGAATTTCCCAGAGCTAACTCATCTTCTTCTTTACTCCAATCTTCCTCAGGCTTCAGACTGATTGTCCCATCTCTTTCAGTTATGGTGGGATGAATCCATCCTTTGTCAGCAGCTCTCCAAGCCTTTTTGTCCAGAGATTTTAGGAAGGCAATCATACGAGGTTTCCAGTAGTCATAATTGGTTCCATCCAGAATGGGTGGTCTATTTCCAAAAACTCCTTCTTTGTCCATAGTGCCAGAAAGTGATATCCCTAGATCTCACCCAGTAATACAGGCAGGGTTCCTGCTCTGATGCCAATTGAAATTCTGGCTGTAGATACTCAATGTCACGTCCAATGTTATGACACCGTATCTGACTTACTATATGACAGTAAATACAAAAGCAGTAAATAACACAGTCAATTGTTTACCCAGTTCAGTGTGCAACAACACCTACTCTGGGGGCTACCAAGCCAGGGAGAGAATCCACTATAAGAGATGTTAATTCAGGAATAAACCAACCAGTTTATCTCCTTCACTTAAGACCTACCCAATGCAATTCTAATCTAAGTACAACTTAAACCTGAGTTCCTACTCACTCCCCCTCAATCACAACAGTGATACATAAACCAATTTGACTTAAGAATTGATGAAGACACTCTTCAAAACACACACTTGATTAAGCTTCACAGCTTTTTAATCAAGTAACACAATCACTCGTGCTTCACAGCTTTGAGTGATGTACACAACTAACTTGACTCTGCTTCACAGCTTTAGTCAAGTAACATTCAAACACTCTTGCTTCAAAGCTTTGAGTGCTACACAACCCTTACAATTGAAACCTATTCCAAGGCACTTATCACAATGATAATTGCTTGGAGTACAATAAACAAATCTATACAGATTACAAAATTGATCTTCTAATCAATCAGCAGGGATGCTTTGAAAAACCGCAGCTCTGTTGAATATATAGCAGCTGTAACTTCAGTTAGGGTTTCCAAAAACCTAGGGTTGATTCCGTTTGACCTAAAGACCAGGTCACAGTACTTTATTGATCAGGTTAGGATTGAGCTAGGTTACTCCTCAGAAAACGCAGGATTCTGTTCAGAAAGGACTGAGTTATTTCCTGAAAAAACTCAGACTTATCCAATCCTACAATCCTGTTAGTTCAGAACAGGATGTCATAACATCTGTTATGACATCTGAGAAAACCTGTCTACTGATTTAGCAAAATGTGATCATTTTGCAAACATGCTCAGATACACACTTATAAACATCAGTATTTGAATTACAATATTTTTCTGCACATGTACCTATTGAGTTAGTACAACCTGAACTAGAATGTTATGACATCAGTCATGACATTCATACATACACTTGGGATTTACCAAAAATGCAAGCCAATACCTAAACACCTACAAAGTCATACAATGAAAGCATTTAAAGATGATCTAGTATCTAAGATAACCCGACTTTTAAGTTAAAATCCCCAGCAGAGTCGCCAGTTCTGTAATATGGTGGGAGAACTGACTTGGTTATTATGCGTTTGATCACAATTGTTGCGGATAGCAAGAGTCGCCACCAACTTTTCTTTTATCCAATAAGGAAAGGGTGAAAAGAATAGGAAAGACCTTTGAGATATTTTCTTGAGTTCGGGGGGTAGATTGTGTAAAGGGAAGGTGTTAGCACCCTTTTCACCCATAGTTATCTATGGGCTCTTAGTTTCTTGCTAGATATCTTTTGAAATTGCTTTGTTTGAAATATGTTTATGGCGGGTTTTGAAAGTATTTTTGAAAAGACCCTTCGTTTAGGAAAACTTTGTAATGATTCTCGTTTCTATAATAATGCATACAAAGTGTTGTACTTTTGAAAATATTTCATGTTTTTGAAAGTGTTTGGTGTATTTGAAAAGATGTATTATTTTGAAGATGGATTGTGATCAAGCAACTAATAACGTTCTACCTATTTAAAAGTCTTTCGTTCATTTCTCTCTTACCTTGATATTGATATCTTACCATTGATTGGTAAGAAGCCCTATCTTTGGATGTAAAGGGACGAGCGCGGGTCATCGTATATTCATGAATAGAAATGTTGTGAGATACCTTAGAATTTCTCTTAAGGTACCAAGATCATTTGTAAGGCAACATTCGTAGCGTCATCGAGGGACTATGATCTTGTATTTTCGATTGTTTTTGCTAAGGTGTCTCACATGCATATCATGACCATTTTTTAAGGCAACAAGTGGAGTTAACCATAGAGGTGCAAGTGTGCAAGTATTTATTTTTCATGCATTGTTTTGTCTTGGATTAGGGTTGTCTAATATTGATTTTTTTCTTTCCATACACACCATAGTTACTAGCATTTGTATTTGAAAGCGGTAAATTACGTAAAGTAAAGTCCTACGCTATTACATCGTTTAAGGGAATGGGGTACAATTTAAAAATGGGGATGGATAAGAGCTTATATATTACAACCATATTGAATAGCCATGAAGAAAATATGCGAAACATGTAAAAATAAAGGAAAAAGAAAGAAAAATGAATTTTTTAACATTATGTGTCGACACATGCTCTTTTGCATCGACACATAACCTTCCCTTTCCCCTGTATTGCCAAATCAACTCAGTATGAGTCGATACATAATGGTATGTGTCGACTCATACACTGCATGTGTCGACTCATACGTGCTTTGTGTTGACTCATACACTCTTTTTTTCTTCTGCTTTGGGCCTGTATAGCAGTATGTGTCGACTCATAAGGCTATATGTCGACTCATAACCTGTTTTTCCACTAAGATGTGTCGACTCATATAGGTATGTGTCGACTCATACTTTCATTTTTCACTTCAACATTGTTTTGCTGCATACATAGGCTAGTTCTCAACACATAAATGAAAATAATGGAAGACAAACAAATAATTAGCTTCAAGGGCAATGGTTACTACATTTTATCTTCCAAAATGAATCACTAATGATGCTTGAAATGAAGAGTTAAAGTCAAGAAGACATACCTTGAATCTGGATTTTATACTTTGAGCTTGAGTTGTTGTCTTGACTATTATTGAACTTAAAAAAACAGAGGTGTTACAGAAGCTTGTTCTTGATTTTGAACAACTTCTAGGTGATATATGTGAGGTGCTTATATTTTTGGATAGAACTTGCAAGGTATGTAGAGTTCTAGGATTTGGGTTTCAAACTCAAGAAGTGGAAGCTTTGTGGACTGTTATGACTTTTGTGAATATTAGATTTTGAGAGTTTATCAACAAAACTTCTGGCTTTTCACTCTATTTTTATGACCTCTTTCCCTTGCAAATACTTTTCCTATTTATATGTAAAGGGTTTGTGAACAAGGGCTGAATATGTTTACAAGACAACATGTTATGGTTTGGTTGGGATGCAAATATCAAACTATGTCAACTACTCCACGGTTCCAAGATGAAGTACAAAAGTTTTTGGTTTAGAGGGGTTAATTTCCATGATTTATGGTGGAGTAAAAATAGAAACAAACAAAGTACGGGCTCAAGACAAACTTTGTACAAAAATCTTGCTTTTCAAGAATAACAATGGTGCCTTTATGCCATAAATGGAAATATATTTTGGACAATGGCTTAAACGCTTGGGTAATAGCCAAGAGTGGGTGTAAGCATTAAATTATGGTGAGATTGGCAATTAAGAAGGCATTCAACACATGATTATGCAGCATAGCATAAGGGTTTTGTTATGTGTTCTTCACTAAAATGACTTGCAATTCAAGAATGGATGCCCAAATTCATGCCCTTGAAACTCCTAGATCAAGTATGATAAATTCATTCTCTTGGATGTTTTGGAAAACCTGAAACATCCTTTATAACTTTCATGTTGGCCCTTTTGACATAATCATCTTGGAACTATGTGAAAAAATTCCAAGAAGTTGGGATTAAATCCTGACCAAAATATGTTGACAATTTCTCTTAGGGTTAGATGAAAATGTCATGACTTTATAAATTTATAACTCAAAATCCATACATTTTTAGAAATTGTTTTGGCCTACAAAGTTTTATATCTCATTGAGATCTACAACTTTCATGTTGGAAGTTTTCTTTGAATCATCTTGCATCTTGGTGAAAAGTTGGCATGAAGAAATGAAATTATCATGTATAAAAAACACTTAGAAAAATTTCTAAGTCTTGAAAACTTTGACCTTTCACATTGACTTTGGAATTTCTTGATTTCTTGATGATCAAATTTGATATTCTTGAATGTCTTGATGAATTTTGATCTTTGAAGCTTAATGTTGGCCAAAGAGTCAAAATTTGACTTTTCAGTGTACAATTAACTTTTTCATCAGTTGACCAAATTTCATCTATCAATCCACTTATCTTGAGAAATGTTTTGAGATATGCAAATAGGTCAAAATGATGCAATTGAATTCTTCAGATCATGTTTCAAACCAATAAGTCATGTATTAGGTCAAAAGTCAGTGATCAGTCACTTTCAGTCAAAACCCTAATTTGTGGTCTCAGTGTTTCAAAGGTGATTTTGTCTGATCAATTGTTGAGAATCCTTGAGCATTGGAACCCTTTGTGAAATGTCTTGAGAAAATAGAGGGAAATTTTTTGGGTACAACAACAATCATCTGTCCACATACAACCTTGATCTTTTTAACAACTTAAAGATCGGTTCACACGTTGCTGTCATATGGGAGATAAATTTGGAAATTTAATTCAAACGCCCCCAGAAGCCTCTAACTTGCTTTTAAGTTTTTTGGTGCAAGAATTTATTGAATTGCTTGGACTTTATTAGGGTCAACTTTAATTACTTTTTGGATGACAATGAAACCCAACAATTTCCCTGATCGGACACTGAAGGTACATTTATTTGGATTTAAGCGGAGACGATACTTCCTCAAACACCGAAATAATTTCAACAAATCTTCTATGTGCCCTTCTTCAATCTGGGATTTGGAAATCATATCATCAACATATACCTCAATTTCCTTGTGCATCAGATCATGGAACATGGTTGTCATAGCCCTCTGGTACGTTGCACCAGCGTTCTTCAACCTGAAGGAATCACTCTGTAACAGAATTTTCCCCAGGGTGTGATAAACGTTGTTTTCTCCATGTCCTCAGGAAGCATTCTAATTTTATTATATCTGGAAAATACATCCATGAACGAGAATACATTGAATTTTGTTGTACTAACAACCATCATATCAATATGCGGTAATGGAAAGTCATCTTTTGGACTAGCTTTATTTAAATCTCTATAATCAACGCACATGTGAAATTATCCGTCTTTCTTTGGTACCTAGACAATATTGGCAATCCACTGAGGGTACACTTATGTCACAAGAAAACCGACATTAATCTTCTTTTAAACTTCTTATTTAGTCTTTACTGCCATATCAAGGTGAGTTCTTCGTAATTTCTGCTTGATTGGTGGGCATTCTGGATTTAGCGGCAAATGATGTTCCATAATATCAGTATTCAAACCAGACATGTCTTGGTATTACCAAGAAAATATATCAACACACTCTTTCAACAATTCAATCAACCTGCTCTTTACGTCGGGATGCATCAATGCTCCAATCTTGACTTCTTTTGGATCTTCCTCTGAACCCAAATTGTTTATCTCCAACGCTCTTTATACGGCTGAGTGGCACTTTCCTCATGCTCGAGAAACCGTGAAACCTACTCTGGGATTTCATCATACTCTTCTTCTTCGGCCACATACACAGGATATTCAAAGTTGGGAGAGGGTGCAGGGTCATTGTATTCAACATGTTTTTCAATTAATCTACACATATGATTTATGATTGCTTTTAGAAACTGACACATATAGCAAGTGATTATGTAGATTTATTCACAATTATTATTTATTCCAAAAGGGTTTTTTCTGATTACCAAAAAAAGTAAATAAAATAAAGACACAATTTTGGAATCAAAGACAACTTTTATTAATGATTTTAAAGATCTAAACAAATAGATAAGCCCATATAATATCAACTTTCACCTTGGGCAGAGTGAAAGATGTTTTAAAAGATTAACAAAAAAACAAATTACTTTGAGACACGAATGCAAGAGGGAACATCAATGGTGATCAAATTATGGATTCTAACTCCATGCATCAAATAGTTCGGCAATCCTTGCTCTGCTTCATCCTCCACAATATCATTGATCCTAGGAACAGTTGGATTAAGGTAACCTCCGCTGTGAAAGATATCCTAATATTTGACCAAAGAAAACATTGGCTTCATGCTCTTACCTTTATCATTCTTCAAGGAGAATCCCAAACCAACTCTATTCTTATTTACAGGTGGATCAATAATCTGCCCCCATACCTTACTAGGGCCATTACGCACTACCTAATGAGCATATTTAAACAAAGCTATAGAATTCTCATTTCCTCTTATATTATCAATGGATAAAGCTTGGAACTGGGTTCCAACAGTAGCTCCATCTTCTTCCATAACACTGAAAGAGGATAAATGAGATATTAGCAACGCCTGTTCTCCATTTATGATGACCACCTTTCCTTCACGCACAAACTTCAACTTATGGTGTAAAGTTGAAGTGACATCCCATGCCTCGTGTATCCACGACCGTCCTAGTAAACAACTGTAAGCGGGTACAATATCCATAACTTAGAAAGTAATCTGAAATAAGTGCGAGCCTATATGAATACATAAATCTACTTCCCCGATGACTGACTTCCTTGATCCATCGAAAGCCTTCACAATTATGCCACTCGGGTGCTTGAAAGTTCCTTGATACTACAACTTCATAAGAGTGCTCCTCGGTATGACATTTAAAGCGGACCCATTGTCATTCAACACATTTGACAATTAATCGGTCTTACAGTTCATGGAGATATGGAGAGCTAGATTATAATTCCTTCCTTCATTGGGAAATTCGTCATCATAGAAACACAAGTTATTATAGGATGTAATATTCCCTACCACACTGCTGAGTTGGTCCTATTTCATATCACTTTCCATAAAATCTTAATCCAATACTTTCATCAAATATTCCCCGTGGGCAGAAAAGTTCATCAGCAACGCTGCAACAATTGATCTACGATCCTGTAGTTGCTCATCTTGATAATCTTCAATATGTCATCCACATATTTTTCCAGAGTAGAACCACTGGATTCCCCTACTGCTTTCTTGGGTTCAACACTTTCAACAACCTTTTTATCAGCATTAAAATTCCCTTGAATGACAGGTGCAAAAATACGACCACTACGGGTCATTCGGCTGGCCTCAGAAATATTCTTGACATCAGACAAAGGTTGGATGGGAACTTCCACACCATCCTCCAAGATTTTAGCATTTTACTTGTATGGAATAACCTTGTCTAATTCGTGACGAATATGATGAGATTCCAGAAGAGGTTTCACGATAGCTCGAGCGCGAGGAAAGTTCCATTTAGCCGTATAAAGAGCCATTGAAGACCATCAATTTGGGTTCAGAGGAAGAGCCAAAGGAATTCAAAATTGAAGTGTTGTTGCATCTTAATATGAAGAACATGTTGACTAAACTGTTTAAAGAGTATGTGGACATATTTGCTTGGTCTTACCAAGATATGCCTGGTCTAGATACTGACATTATGGAGCATCGTTTTCCTTTAAAGCCAGAGTGCCCGCCGGTTAAGCAAAAGTTAAGAAGAACTCACCCTGATATGGCAGTAAAAATTAAAGAAGAGGTTTTAAAGCAAATTAATGCGGGTTTTCTTGTGACATCATTGTATCCTCAATGGATTGCCAATATTGTTCCAGTACAAAGAAATACATAAAATTTTGCATGAGCGTTGATGATAGAGATTTAAATAAAGCTAGTCCAAAAGATGATTTTCCATTGCCACATATTGATATGTTGGTTGATAGAACAATAAAATTTAAAGTATTCTAGTTCACGGATGGATTTTCCGGATATAATCAAATAAGAATGGCTTCTGAGGACATGGAAAAAGCAATGTTGATAACACCCTAGGGAACATTCTGCTACAGAGTGATGCCCTCCGGGTTAAAGAATGCTGGTGCAATATACCAGAGGGATATGACAACCTTATTCCATTATCTAATGCACATAGAAATTTAGGTTTATATTGATTACATGATTTCCAAGTCACTAACCGAAGAAGGGCATGTGAAAGATTTGTTGAAGTTGTTTCAACATTTAAGGAAATGTCGTCTCTGCTTGAATCCAAACAAATGCACCTTCGGTGTCTGATCAGGGAAGTTAATAGGTTTCGTTGTCATCCAGAAAGGAATTGAAGTTGTCCCTGATAAAGTCAAAGCGATTCAAGAAATACTTGCGCCAAGAAATGAAAATCAAGTTAGAGGCTTCCTTGGGTGTTTGAACTACATTTCCAGATTCATTTCCGACATAACTGCAACATGTGAACCGGTCTTTAAGTTGTTAAAGAAATATCAGGGTTGTGTGTGTACAAATGATTGCCAAAGAGTATTTGAAAGTATCAAAGAATATCTGCTTAAACCTCCTATCTTGCTCCCTCCCGTTGAAGGAATACCATTGATCATGTATCTAACAGTGTTAGATAAATCTATGGGCTGTATTTTGGGACAACAAGATGAAACAGGAAAGAAGGAATATGCTATCTACTATCTCAGTAAGAAATTTACTGACTGTGAGTCACGGTATTCTATGCTGGAAAAGACGTGTTGTGTTCTACAATGGGCGGAAAAGCGGTTGCGACAATATATGTTGAATCATAATACTTGGTTGATTTTTAAAATGGATCCAGTTAAGTATATTTTTGAAAGTCCTGCTCTTATTGGGAGAATTTCCCATTGGCAGATGTTATTATCTAAATACAATGTTGAGTACCACACACAAAAGGCCATAGAAAGTAGTGTTCTGGCGGATTATCTTGCTCACCAACCGGTAGATGATTGTTAATCTATCAAGTTTGATTTCCCTGATGAGGATGTGATGTTCTTGAAAGCAAAAGATTGCGATGAACCTTTTCCAGAGGAAGGTCCAGATCCTAAATATCGTTGGGGCATGGTATTTGATGGAGCTGTGAATGCTTATGTAAAAGGAATTGGCGCTATGATTATCACTCCTTATAGATCACACATTCCTTTTACCGCAAGGCTGAAGTTTGATTGTACTAATAATATGGCGGAGCATGAGGCTTGTATCATGGGTCTTGAGGAGGCCATTAATCTCAGAATCAAAGTACTAGATGTGTATGGTGATTCAGCTTTGGTAGTTAACCAGATAAAAGGAGAATGGGATACTCGTCACCCTGGCTTGATCCCTTACAAAGACTATGCTAGAAGATTATTACCCTTCTTTAACAAGTGAATACTTGGAACGATGTGCCTCGTATCACAGTGTAACATTTGGATAGACCGGCTCATATGTTTGTAGCAGAGGAAGTGTCAAATGAAAAACCTTGGTATTATGGTATCAAGCATTTTCTCCAGACTCAGGAATACTAGGATGGTGCGTCAAATAAAGATAGAAAGACATTGAGAAGGTTGGCAGGCAGCTTCTTCCTCAACGAAGATGTGCTATACAAAAGAAATTATGACATGGTCTTGGTCAGATGCGTGGATAGACACAAAGCAGACATATTGATGCATGAAGTCCATGAAGGTTCCATTGTTACTCATGCCAATGGACATTCGATGCAAAGAAGATGCTTATGGCAGGTTATTATTGGCTAAAAATGGAATTTGAATGTTATAAATTTGCAAAGAAGTGCCATAAGTGTCAAATTTATGCTGACAAAATTCATGTGCCTCCAACACTTCTGAATGTTATTTCTTCCCCATGGCCTTTCTCTATGTGGGGTATTGACATGATTGAAATGATTGAACCAAAGGCCTCGAATGGACATTGTTTCATTTTAGTGGCAATTGACTACTTCATAAAATGGCTAGAAGCAGCTTCGTATGCTAATGTCACTAAGTATGTGGTAGTGCGTTTCGTCAAGAACAACCTCATATGTCGGTAAGGTGTGCCAAGCAGGATTATCACTGACAACAACTCAAATCTAAATAATAAGATGATGACAGAACATTGCAAAGAATTCAAGATTGTCCATCACAATTCATCTCCCTACAAGCCAAGAAGATCATCAAGAAAATGGTTATTACTTATAAAGATTGGCAGGAGATGCTCCCTTTTGCTCTGTGTGGGTATCGAACATCTGTCTGCACTTCAACAGGGCCACCCCGTTCTCTATCATGTATGGAATGTAAGCAGTGCTCCCCATTGAGGTTGAGATTCCCTCTTTAACCGTGATAATGGAAACCAAGTTGTCAAAGGCTGAATGGGTCCATAACCGGTTTGACCAATTGAATTTGATTGAAGAGAAGAGAATGACAGCCTTGTGTCATGGTCAGTTATACTAGAAGAGAATGAAGAAAGCTTTTGATAAGAAGGTAAAACCTTGTCAATTTAGAGAAGGCGACCTTGTGCTCAGGAAAATCATGTCTTTTAACGCTGATTCTAGGGGCAAGTGGACTCCCAATTTTGAAGGCGCATATGTTGTCAAGAAAGCCTTCTCTGGTGGTGCATTGATTCTTGAAATTATGGATGGGGAGGAGTTCCCATGTCCTGTGAATGTTGATGCTGTCAAGAAATACTTCGCCTAAAGAAATAAAAGAACAACTCGCTAATTTGAAAACCCGAAAGGGCGGCTTAGGAAAAAAATGAGCGTCTCAGTAGGCTGAAAACCCGTAAGGACGATCTAGGAAAAAATTAGAGACATAAACAGAATAAATTCTTCCCGCTAAGTTGAAAACCCACAAGGGAAACCTAGGCAGAAGTTAGGTATTTCTTGGCAAGTAACTACATCAGAAAAGACTTGATCATTGAAGCAACAATCTTATTGGATCCTCACCACTCTTCTGCTGAAGTCGCTGCTCAGGAATTCAAATTTGTTAGGGAGAATAATGGTCATTTTATTTCAATATATATTTTCCAATATATTACCATTTTCCAAACTTTGTAATCATCTATGGAGTATATTCATTTACAGACTACCATTCTATTAATAAAGCTTGAGCTTTTATCAAAATCTTTGCAATTCTTATTTTATTCTACTTACAAAAACTTCAATTATTATTAATAGTAATTTTCAAAGCAAACTGATTAAATAACAAAATTGTTTTGAAAAGAATTTACAAATTACTTCTTGTTTTAGATTTTATGACTTAAGGAGAACAAAAAATAGTGACTCCAAGGATGGACAAACTCTGAAATTTTGGAAGTATGAATTCCCCAGGGAGGCTCTCCCAGGTCACTTTTGCAGGTATGAGTATGACTTTCTTGTGTTCCTTAGATAATTGGAAATTATACCAATGGATGTATGGTGCGGTGTTAGGTTTGTGATCCCATTTTCCCCAATAAGGCAACTAGACAAGGGCAATGTCTTTTCTAAGAAATATTGAAAAGGTTTTCAACTTTTTGGGTTTTCTCTCTCCAAGTACTGGGTTTTATTTATAATCCCCATAAGTCTAATTTCTTGCTGTAATGTTTGACTTCTTAAATCCATGGATAGGGCTATCCCCGTGGAAGTTTCATAATTTCTCCTTAGAGAAGTTGGTGCAATCCTTGCTCTCAGTATTGAAGAATGTATCTTGTTTTCCCCTTGACAATATGTTGCCCTCCCCATTGAATCATGTGTGTTATTCCCCGGTGAAGCCTAGAGGAGGGTGTTATCACGATATTCGTGTTGATTTGCTGTTTTGATTTTGTTCCTTCCCGGTGAAGTTAAGCCGTGGAATAGAAATTTGTTTCCTCAGTTGGCACTTACTTTCTCATGGAATTTTCATCCTAGATGTAATTTAGCCGAGTATTAAGTATACCCAATTGGTTTTATCTGGTTATCCCTACTGTTATGTGTCTGTTTTTTCAACATATAGATGATGACATTCATACATATATCATGCATCGCCGAATTGAGATATTCGTTGCTCATTTGCATTTTCTATTGTTGGCATATTACCCTATTTTGTAGAGTTGTGTTATCCTCTCTCCAATAGAGTATCAACCTTAAGAAGAAAGTGTATATCCTTTCAATTCCCTCCACTAAGCTATCCCTCGTGGAAGAATTTTGCTTTTAACTTTTATTTTAGCTCTTTGTATGGATAGAAGGTGCTTCCCTTTTGAGTTTATTTCTCATGACGTGTTATTTTGGTTGACTGCTTCCTTCCATTTTATTTCTGGTTTGAATTTGGGGTCCCAGGCATCAACATTATTATTTTTCATTTCTGCAAACTTCGAGCCCTTGTGTGAGAATGTGCATTTATTTTGCACGTCAAAACTTTATCTCCTCAGCAGGAATATATTGGAATTTATCCAAGAATCCATATTTCTTCCCCCAGGAAGCCATGTTTCTTTCCCCAGGAAATCATTATTGAAATTCTCTCTCGTAACAGCAAGTGACAAGTCTCTTTATTTGAGCAACCTATACTTCCCCAATAAGTCTGACAGTTCTTCGAGAAGATTCAGATTTGTTACTCCAATGAATGGTAGCCTTGTCATTATGGAAGGTAGTTTGTTGTTGAGATTTATTGTTCCAATGAATGGTAGCCTTGTCATTATGGAAGGTAGTTTGTTGCTGAGATTTATTACTCCAACGAATGGTAGCCTTGTCTTTATGGAAGGTAGTTCGTTATTGAGATCTTTTTCCGATGAATGGTAGCCTTGTCTTTATGGAAGGTAGTTCGTCATTGATATTCTATTTCTCCTAAGAAGTTCATCTGTTTTCAGTCATAAGTACTAACTGTTTACCTTAATATTGAAATTTATTGGTATTATCTTACCAATTCTTTCCTCGGTGGGTCGACGTTACCTTTTTGCTATCTCCTCAATGAGTGGATAGTTTGTAGTCATCTTTCAGTCGCTTTTATCCTTCACTTTTTCTCCTTAATTTTTGAGTTGAGGACATTTTATATCCTCTTTGGGCTTTACCCGAAAAAGAGTCTGATCTTTTTCTCACCAGTGATTTATTTCCTGGTCGAGTTTTCCTTTTGAGCCTGTTTTTTCTTACTACATCCCCAGTGGGGTCTTGCATCCCTTTTGTATGTGTTCATTCGCATCCATAATCATGAGTATTGCATGACATCTTATGGCCAAAAATAGGGCTTGTTTTATATTTAAGTATCTTCAATCGCGTCGTCACAAAGATTTTTAACCTTCACATCTTCGGATAGAAGACACTTAAATAAGGGCAGCTGTTGCACCCCAATTTTTGCCCCTAAGATCCCTCTATCACATCACATTAATTCATTCACAACAAGATCACACTAGGATTTGGATATTCTCCTTATCTTTAAGTTTTTCTCATGGGGAATCACCAAGAACCTTGACTTGTATTTTATGATCATCAATGTTTTGTAGTGATTAACTTTTAACTAACAGATACAAGGAATGTTTTCCCTAATTGATGATGTTATAGGTGAAAGAACAATACATACCATCAAGTTGATCTATAGGTTCATTTCCGTTCCTTCTTCAACAATGCTTCATTGAGGTTCAAGCTTCACTATTGAATATATTTTGAATAACATCATTACAAAGTCTATTATGATTCATCACGCCTCAAGTTGTCAAAAATAGTTCAAAGGTACAAGGGTTGATTAAAGAAGTTTGACATAGTTGGACAAGTCTTTGTTTCCATTCATCACAAGTGCATATCTCCATAAATTATCAAGATTTGGAAGTGGTGTTGGTTTCTATTGTTTCTCCTTATCATTCTCAACAACTTCTATTTACATGACAAAAGTATTTATGCAAGAAAGTTGATCAAAATTGCAAAGGCTTCCCAAAGCATTTTGTTGCTCTAGGAGCTATGGTTTTGAATTTCAAAGGGGTATATCTTGCTCATATTTTTGTATTTTTGAATTATTCCAAAAACTTGCTTCTCTTTAAAGGGTTATTAACAAACCACTACAAAAGTTTTAAGGAAATTTTGTGTGGAAAAAACTTAATGATGAAGAAAGATTACAAGCCCTCCAGATGAACCCTCAAATTCCATTAGGTGATTTTAAAAGATCATAACTTGGTCAATTTTTATCACCTTGAGCCCATTCATTTTCCACATTTATCTTAGAGCTATGAACTTCAACCTTTCTTTTAAGATCAAAATGTGAAAATGGATGGAAGATGCCCTAATGATGCAAAAGATTATAGGCCACTTTATGAATTTTTGCCAATTTCAACAAGTCATAACTTCCTCAATTTTTGGAGATTTCGAATGGTTCCAGTCTCAAAATGCCATTCAAGAGGTCTACTTCATGCCATCTTTTTTTATCAGGAGAAAATTTCAAGTGGAAGTCCATGTTTGGATGTAAGAGATTACAAGTCATTTTTGAAGAAAAACTTAGAAATTTTCTAAGTCTAGAAAGTCAACCTCTTTTTCCCAACTTTGACTCATTACAACTTTCAGCTCAAGCATACATTTGATCCCATTCTTTTCACAATGAAAAGCTTGTAACCTCATCGTTCTAAAGCTTCAAGAATCATTTCCTAAGACTCCTTGAGTTGAGAATGCTATTGATTTGAATTTGGTAACTTGAAATTGAAGTTTCTCCAAAAGTCAGAATTTAAAATCTTTGTTTTGGCTTCTAATCACAAAATCCCCACACGTTTTTGCTTGTAATCGCGTTTAGAAACATTCCAAAATCATTTAGCATCATAAAACACAAGGATTGGATGTATTTTGATAAAAAATGAGTCACATTTTTCCCATGATGCAGATTCACACGAATTCCCTCCAAACTTCATCATTTCACACGCTTGAACATTCCATTCACTTCCCTATAAATAGAGGATCATCCCTCTTTCATTTTCTCAAGATTGAAGAGCCAAAATCACTCTGTCAAACTATCTCCATAACACCCTTTTTTGAGATTTCAAATTCTTATTTCTACCACTTTTCAATTCAATTTCTTCCTTGATCCTTCATCCTTGAACTTCCCTGAAGCTAACAGAAGAAGAATCAAGCCTTGAGGTGCCCGAAATCGTTCTAGCCAAGTCCATTTACAGAGCAACTTCATATGACTTCATTCAGGTAGCTTAAGGCATCAAATCTTCTAACTCAAATTGCTGGAATGGTCTATGATGTTCACTGATGCTTGCTATTAACTCAATTTTGGACAAATAATGCATTTGATACTTCTGATTTTTGATTTTGACATTTTTAAACATCCCTGGTTTTTTCCAAATCGACTACTCTGTGTTTTATGTAAATTTGGCGCGAGGATATTGTTGTGATCGTCTTGAAGAGACGCGTCTATTGGTACCACTATGAGCGCCTAAATTTATAGATTCAACGACTTGAGGTTTGCTTTATTTGCAGGAGGCTGAAGGTTGAAGACGACCTATGTGTCGTTCTTCAACCAATGACATTAGCCCATTTGTTTTAATTCTATTGGCTGGATTTTATTGTGAATCATGCGTGCGCTCAGCCTTTGGTCCATGATGCTCCCTGACCTCTGATCTGTTGGATGTGCCAGGGTGTATTCGTGAGGAAAGATCAAACGTGCGTGGTTTTTCTGATTTGTTTTATTTTTACAAATTAATTTGTTAATTTCATTTTAATTTCAAAAATTCATAACTCTTTCATTTTTTATCCAAAAATTCTTTAAAAAATACAAAAATACCTTAAAATATTTTTGACTTTGTGAATGTTTTTTTATATTTTTATTTTAATGTTTAATATTTTTCATAATTTTTTCTTTGTTTGCTTTATTTTAATTGTTTTAAAAAATACTTTCTGACATTTTTAGATTCAGAATTTTTTTTTTATAAAAATCATTTTAATTATTTCTGACCCTCTGAAATTTTTGTGGAATTTTATATTAATTTTTACTATTTTTGATTTTTTTCCTTTATTTGAGCAATTTAATTTTTTTTAAAAACAGTTCCTGACTTTAAGTAATTACCCAAAATTTTATAAAAATATTTGAGTTTATTTCTAATTTTTCTATGGTCTCACTTTATTTTTCTTGATTAATTTGAATATAATTTCTATTTTTTCCTCTTATTTTCATTTTTAAAATCATTTAAAAAACCTTTTTCTGTTATTTTAAATATTATGTTATTTTTGTACATATTCTGACTATTTGAATTTTGATTATAGACTTCATTAACATCATTGGATCTTGGGTGTTGAGTTTAACTCCTCCAAAATTGATGAATGATTTTAATGATAGTTTGATTATTCTTTTTTTTTTAATATCTCCCTATCCGTCTTCATCTTATCCCATTCTTATTGTACTAACTTTTATTGGAGCGTGAATTCCATATCTTGTCTCAAAACATATGGTTTATAGATTGCCATTGACCGACCTCAAAATATGTGCGACTTCTATATAAGTCCACTTACGATTGCTTAACATAATGCTAAATTTTGTCCCGAGTTGAGAAATGATCATTCGTGGTCCAAACCCATGTTTGTAAGCCCAATAATGCTAATTTGAACCCTTTGATCCAATAACCTTGAGATTCATTGTTCGGAGGCGTTGGTTCTACCAATCCTCTAATGAATCTTCATCAATTTTGGTCAAAGTGGATCACTTAAACATCATTGAT
This sequence comes from Vicia faba, assembly GCA_948472305.1. Lineage (NCBI taxonomy): Eukaryota > Viridiplantae > Streptophyta > Magnoliopsida > Fabales > Fabaceae > Vicia > Vicia faba. Next base: position 361,729,007 of record OX451735.1, read on the forward strand.
CATCTAATAGATGATATACTTGACAAAAAGCAAATCCAACTTGTTGTTGAGAGGATTTGGTTCTACCAATCCTCTAATGAGTTCGAAATGCAAGATTCAATATGGTCATTCAACTAACTACTTATTTTTAACAATTTACTTTACTTTATGCTTTTACCTTATGCTTTTTACTTTAAGTACCATTTACTTTAGCATTTACGTTTCATGCTATTTTCATCTTTGCTCATTTGAGCATTTATCTTTTATGTCATTTTTATTTTTCTCACTTGAGCTTTTCATTTCTTTTTGAAGATACTTAATAATCAACTTGAACCCTAAAAAACTTTAATATTACTTGGACTACTTGGTTACTATCCTTGGCACATTGGAGACATGGACTTCTTGGACTTAGGATTAGGGACCTTGACCTATGTTGGAACCTTGTGACCTCAACTGTTATTTTGTCTGGAGTTCTTGGGGTTTACCCTAAGACATTGGGTTTTTTGTTTGATTTGTGTGCAGGTTATTGTGATTACATGCTTTGTTTGTGATCTGAAGTTCATCTGTATACAACTGTTACTCTGCCCAACTTTTGTGAAGACTTAATGCAAATGGAGCTTAGTTTTCTTAAGAGGTTATTGTAATTGTTTGTTTGGTTTCAAATCCAAAGGATGGAATTCGACATTGACGCATTGTGTCAAGTGTTGGCTTCTTGTTGGTTATACGATTATTTTCCCTAGCTTTTACCTTATGCTCTAGGATAGCCCCTTCATCTCCTCACATCTTCTTTAATTTCAAGATTTTTCTCCCTCCTTTTGAAAACTCTTCTTGTTTTAAAACTCGAACCACTTTCATAATAAACTTGGACTGATGTCCATGCATTTTCAAAAATCATTTTCTTAATCAAACATTAATCAACTTAATAATAATTTGACATTTTTGTGAGAACACTAAAAGTCAATCAATCTCATTCAAACTATTTTTGCCATTTTGGTTTTTATCTTTAAAATTTTCACAAAAGATTAGACTCTTGTCAATCCTTGTAGTGATGCAAACAACTATACTTCTATAATATATAGTGAAGTGAGATATTTTCCACTTGGGTGTTAAGTGAAGCTTGGTTGATTTTAAAATCCAAGCTATATCCTCCACTTTGAGATAAAGAAAATTCTCCTTTATCATAATTATGGGTATTAAGTATGTTTTTCACTCGGACAATGACAATAACGTCTTATCTCCTAAAATTAATCAACACACTTGTGTTTTAAATTTTTTTAAGGTGAGATATGTGTCCCCTGACCCCCTATTACACGGAAGGTGGTACGTAGGCACTAAAGGTTCGCAACCGCGGTGGGTGCAAAAATTATAAAAAATACTTCTTTTCATATCCCCACAATCTATTTTTTTATATGCAAACATTTATAGCCAAAAAAATACAGATTTACAAAGAGTTTCCTGTGGAGTACCATAGATGTTTAGGGTGCTAATACCTTCCCTTGGCATAACCAACCCCCTTAACTAGATTCTCTTCCCCCTCTTTTTGGGTTACTCGCTCTTTTCCCATTATTTTGGAAACAATAAAGCGCGGTGGCGATATTTAATTTGATCTAGGCGAGTAAAGTCAATCCAATGGCTTAGTCTCAACATTTCTACTGCTACACAACCCCCAAACTTAGATTCTCTCCCCCCTTTTGGGTTATTCTCTCTTTTCCCATTCCTTTGGAAACAATAAAGCGCGATGGCGATATTTATCTTTTATTTGTGAGAGTCAAGACAATCCAATGGCTTTGTCTCAACATTTCTACCGCTACAGAAAAAATGGCGACTCTGCTGGGGACATATCGACCTATTGCTGGTCTATCCCTAAGTGGGTTGAGCCTACCTTTGTTTATCTGTGTATTTGTTATTGTTGTTTATATGTTATATTTTGTATATATGTTTGTCTAGATTTTCCTGGTTTTCAGGTGCTTGGTAATTTCTCATAAGTCCTATACCCGAACTTGGGAAAACTTAAGATAGGACAGACGGTATAGTCATGTTAAATTTGAGTGAGTAATCCCAAAAAAGGAGGTATGATATCTCCCACTCAGTGGAGGCCCCTTTAACTGTAGTGTCATTTACTGAGTAATTGGGAAGACGTACTGCTTTCGACCTGAGAGCCTGCTGAAACTGAGGACCTTAGAACCTTTAACCCATCATGGCCTTTTAGGTGTAGTGCGGAAGCTATGACGGAGTAATCCAGAAATGGTTGTCACGTGATACTATGGTCATACCAATTTTTCTTGAGAATATTGCTAATTACTAAGTCAACCGGGAACTTGGTAATATCTGAAAGAAGGATGAAGACTCTGGGAACCTCTAGAACCTTGTTCGGTAGGTGATAAACTTTTAGAACATACCTTATGGGTAGTACCTTCGACCGCATGCTCGTGATGTTGAACCTATGAACTCTATGTTTGTGATCTTGTTTGTGATTGTTGCATCATACATTCATGCACCCATGAGCATCTTCTAAAAAATATTCTATTGCAAGGGACTTCAAAGTTGACTCTTTTTTAGTATCTCATGTATTTTTTGACCATGGATTTTGGAAAAAGAAAGACCGGGAAGTACAATTTCAAAAATCCCAAGATAGATGAGTTGATGGGTCTGATTCCCGAGATTGAGAGTTCTACAGATTTTCAAAGGAAGTATGGTTCTATCGTTTCTCTTATAAAGTTCAGGATGAAGGAGGGTATTCTCTTGACTTTGGTCCAGTTTTATGATCCGATGTATTGATGCTTTACTTTCCCTAATTATATGTTGATGCCTACATTGGAAGAGTATTCTAATCTACTGGGTTTACCTATTACGGATTGTGTTCCTTTTACTGGTTTGGAGGGGGAGAAAAAACCCCATGAGATTGCTACTTTGATCCATTTGGAAAAGTCTGAGGTTGGAGCCCACATGACTACCAAAGGAGGGATTATAGGATTGCCTGCACAATTATTATTGGAGAAAGCTCTCTATTTTGCTAGGATAAAAAGTACGGTTGCTTTTGAAGGCATCTTTGCTCTACTTACTTATGGATTGTTCTTATTTCCCAATGTCGACAAATTTGTGGATATCAATGCCATCAAGATATTTATGATTAGGAACCCAATCCCTATGTTGTTGGGTGATGCTTATTACTTTATTCGTCTTTAGGATTCTTATCATGGAGGGAGGATCATTTACTGCATGCCTTTGTTGTATAAGTGGTTTATTTCTCACTTGCCTCAGTCTGATGCTTTCTGGGATGTCAGGAAGGAACCTCGTTGGGCTCCGAAGAATATGGCCCTCACTCATTCAAATATTGTTTGGTATTATCGGGCTTACTATGATATGGAGATTGTCGATAGTTATGGTAGTTTCCCCAATGTACCTCTTCTTGTTACAAATGGAGGGATTAACTACAATCCTGTTCTTGCACGACGACAACTTGGATATCCAATGAGGGATAAGCCAAATGATATTCATTTGAGTGGATTCTTCCTTAAAGAGGGAGAAGTTTATAAGGAAGGTAAAGAGGATATTGTGAAGGCTTGGCTCATATTCATAGGAAGGGTAGGAAGGACTTAGGGCCTAGAGGGGTTGTTGCTTTAGAGCCTTATCTTCAGTGGGTACAAGCAAGAGCCATCCAGTTGAAGATTTCGTATTCCCGTGAAGCACCCATGCCCAATATGTTTGTGAAGACCACTCCTTACCTATTAAATGATGTGAAAGAGCTTCAGCTTGCCCTAGTTAAGATGCAGCGGGAAAAGGAGGCTTAGAAGAGTAAGTGTCAGACTCTAGAAGTGTCCTATTGAGCAGACTTGACGGAGAAAGATGATCTGATTGAGATTATAGAGGGTTGTGCTGTAGAGACGATGGAGAGGCAAGAGGATTTATTTTCCTATAGAGCTCAGTCAGGACCTAGTTGTTCACTTCCCTACTCTGGTGATTGGAAAGAGGTCGCCATTAGGTACACCGAAGAGAACAAGCGGCTGAAGGATTAGATTGTAAGACTCACAGGGAAGCGCCAGTGTGTGGAGTGATCTTCATCAGCTTTGCTTTCTTAGGATCTTAGATTCTTATCTTATCTTGTATTTTGGATTTTTGAAACTTGTACTGAAAAGTTGAAATACGTTTTGAAGTTATTATAATGAGATTTTCAGGATTTCAAATGTGTTAGTACTTTGGTATTTTAAAATTGCCTATAAATCTTTTTGTTCCTTGAAATATTAATAATAAAATAAATCATGTGCATTGCATATCATACATCATATTATACATACTTCTTGCATTTTTATTCATATCCTGGTGTCTTACTGAGCTTCTTTACTTCATTCCGCAAGTTCTCTCATCAGTCTAATACTCGAGCCAATTTCAGAAGGAAGATGGATAATCTAGAACAAGAGAATCGTGAGCTGCATGAAGAAGTTTCTGCTCTGAAGGCAGGTATGGCCAATCTTACTGCTTTGATGGAATCATTGGTGGCAACTCAGAATCAGCCACCACTTGCTCAACCTCAATAGACAACGGTTACTTATGAAGCTCCGATAGTTCCTACTTCTGCTACCTCAGTCATTGTTGTTCAAAATCGTATGCCTCCAGGTTATCCATGGGGAATACCAGAGAACTTTATGCCAGAAGGTTATAATCAAGATACTCAAGTTTCTCCACTTGCTCAAGCTGCTACTACTCCTGCACCTTCTGTGTTACATGTTACCCCTGCTGCTAGAAATGAGATTCATTATGTTGCACCTCCTTCGGTGTATGATGTACCATTTTCTAATGATAAAGTTTATCGCCCTATTCCTCCACCAAGTGAAAGCTTAGGTTTCTATGACCGAATGGATGACTTTCAGGATCAGTTTGATAAGATGCAGAAAGAGTTGAAGGCCCTTAGAGGAAAAGAATTGTTTGGGTAGAATGTGAATGATCTGTGTTTAGTTCCAAATGTGAAAATACCTGTGAAATTCAAAGTACCAGAATTCGAGAAGTACAAGGGAAATACTTGCCCTCGTGCTCACTATAGCGGTAGAAATGTTTAAGACTAAGCCATTGGATTGACTAGACTTGTACAAATTAAAATAAAATTGCCATCGTGCTTTATTATTTCCAAAGGAATGTGAAAACAGCGAATAACCCAAAAAGAGGGGGAAAGATTTAAGGTAAGGGGGTTGGTTATGAAAAGGGAAGGTATTAGCACCGTAAACATCTACGGTACTCCACATGAACCTCTTTGTAAAATCTGTATATTTTACCTATAAAATGTTGTATAAAAATGGATGGTGGAGGTGAGAAAAGAAATATATTTTTAAGGATGTTTTTTGCACCCGCGCGGTTGCGAACCTTTAGTGGTACGTACCACCTTCCGTGAAATAGGGGATTAGGGTACACGTAGTTCCTCTTTAAAAATTTTAAAACACAAGTGTGTTGGTTAATTTGATGAGATAAGACATCATCGTCATTGTCCGTGTGGAAAACATACTTACTACCCACAATCATGAGAAAGGAGTATTTTCATCATCTCAAAGTGGAGGATATGGCTTGGATTTTAAAATCAACAATGCCTCACGCAAAACCCAAGTGGAAAATATCTCTCTTCACTACATATTGTAGAAGTATAGTTGTTTACATCACTACAAGGATTGACAAGAGTCTAATCCTTTTGAGAAAAGTTTTAAAGATAAGAGACAAAATGGCAAAATGGTTTGAATTAGATTGATTGACTTTTAGTCTTCTCACAAGAATGTCAAGGTATTATTAAGTTTATTAAAGTTTATTTATGAAAATATTTTGAAAATGCATGGACCTAAGTCCAAGTTTATTATGAAAGTGGTTCAAGTTTAGAAACAAGAAGAGTTTTCAAAAGGAGGGAGAAGATTTTTGAAATTAAAGAAGATGGGAGGAGAAGAAGGGACTATCCTAAAGAATAAGGTAAAAGCTAAGGAGAAGAACCATCTAACCAATAAGAAGCCAATGCTTAATATTATGAGTCAAGATAGAATTCCTATTCTTTGGATTTAAACCAAGCAAGCAAAGATACTAGACCTCTTGAGAAGACCAAACTTCAAGTGTATTAAGTCTCCATAAAAATTGGGCAGAGTAATGGCTGTATACGGGTGAATTCCAGATTACAAACAAAGTATGTAATCACCATAAACTGCACACAAAACAAACAAACAACCGAATGTCTTGAGGTAAACCTCAATAACTCCAGACAAAATATCAATTAAGGTCACAAGGTCTCCAATATAGTTCAAGGCCTCTAATCCTAAGTCCAAGAAGTCCAATACTCCATAATTCTAAGGATAGTAACCAAATAGTCCAAGTACCATTAATGTTTTTTATGGTTCATGTTGATTATTAAGTATCTCCAAAAAGAAAAGAAAAGCTCAAGTGAGCAAAATAAAAATAACAAAAAGTAAATGCTCAAGTGAGCAAAGATGAAAATAGCATAAAATGTAAATGCTAAAGTAAAGGGTACATAAAGTAAAGAGCACAAAATAAAGACATAAAATAAAGTCAATTGTTAGAAATTAGTGGTTAGTTGGATGACCATCTTGAAACTTGTATTTGGAACTCATTAGAGGATTGGTATAACCAAAGCCTCTCAATAACAAGTTGAATTTGCTTTTTGTCAAGTATATCATTTATTTAATGATACTCAAGGCAACATTTAATAATCATCCATGTTTAAGAGATCCGCGTTGACCAAAATTGATGAAGATCCATTGGAGGATTGGTAGAACCAAAGCCTCCTAATAGTGGATCTCAAGGTTATTGGATCAAAGGGATAAAATTAACATACTTGGGCTTGCAAACATAATTTTGGTCCACCAATGATCAGTTATTTGAATCGGGACAAAATTTAGTGCTATGTTAAGCAATCGTAAGTGGACTTATGTAGAAGTCGCACCTATTTTGAGGCCGATCAATAACAATCTATGTACTTCATGTTTGGATAAATGATATAGAGATCATCATCCCTTAACATGTAGCACAATAAAAAAAAGAAAGGGATAAGATGAAGATGGAGGGGAATGATAAGCTAATATATTTCAAAAAATGAAATATTGGCACCAAAATTTGAATTAATGATATATTATTTAAAAAATGAAAAATTGGCACAAATTTTAATTAATGATATATATTTCAAAAATGAAGAAAAATTGGAGCCAAAATAGACAAGCTTGAAATTACTGATTTTTTTCAAATTTTCACATTGTGTAATTGATTGGGCTCTAGGCTCAATCGATTGTATCAATGTATTTTTTTCAAAAATGGCGCAAAATGCACTTTGTGCAATCGATTGCACTCTAAGAGCAATTGATTGCATCAGTGAAAAAAATGATTCTTTTTAAAAAAAAATTTCTTTGCAAATATAGATTTTAGGAAAATAATATTGAAAATTCTTATTTGTCATATGCTTTGACTCGGTACCTACAAAACATAAATATTCAAAGACACATATTTTTTGTATTTTGATTAGAAGTTAGTCAACAACACATATACAAAATATACCACCAAGGTGCTTGGAGATCCCTCAAGAGAAAACATAAAGATATGAGATAGAAAAAGAGGAAGAAACAACCCTAATGTGGTCTTTCTATGATTGAGATGAAATGATATGATAGGGGAATCTTAGGGGAATAAATTGGGGTACAATAGCATCCCTTATTTAAGTTTCTTATATCCGGAGATACGAAGGTTAAAAATATTTGTGTCAACGTGATTGAAGATACTTAAATATAAAACAAGCCCTATTTTTGGCCCTAAGATGCCATGCAATGCTTATGATTATGAATTCAGATGGAAAAATCTAAAGAGACGCGAGACACCACCGGGGATGTAGCAAAGGAAACAAGAATCAAAAGAGAAACCCGACCAGAAAAATAAATCACTAGTGAACAAAAGACCTGACTCTATTGGTGTAAAAACCAAAGAAGAGATAAGGTAGCATCAACTCAGTTAAAGAGGAAATAGTACAGGATAAAAGTGATCGGCAGATAACTGTAAACTACCAACTCAATAGTCGAAGGTAGAAGATACAAAAGATACTGACTCACAGATAACGGTAAAAGATTAGAGGATACACCAACTTTCACTGAAGGCGAAACTACCAATGTTCACTGATGGTAGAAAAAGAAAAGAACAACATCGACGTTTGCTGACAGTGAGCTACCAACATTCAATGAAGGTAGAAAAAGAAGAGAAAAACACCGATGTTCACTGACAGTGAGCTACCAACGTTCACTGAAGGTAGAAAGAAAAGAAGTAAAATCACTGACGTTCACTGATGGTGAACTACCGACATTCACTGGAGGTAGAAAAAAGAAGTATAACAACGACGACATTCACTGATGGTGAGCTACCAACGTTCACTGAAGGTAGAAAGAGAAAAGAACAACATCGACGTTCACTGACGATGAGCTACTGATATTCATTGAAGGTAGAAATAGAAGAAGTATAATCACCAATGTTCACTGATGGTGAACTACCGATGTTCACTAAAGGTAGAAAAAAGAAGTATAACAACACCGACGTTTACTGGCGGTGAGCTACCAACGTTCACTGAAGGTAGAAAGTGAAGAATATAGCACCGACGTTCACTAACGGTGAACTACCAACATTCACTGAAGGTAGCAAAAAGATAACACCATGTTCACTGAAGGTGAACTACCAACGTTCATTGAAGGTAGTAAGAGAATAACATCGACGTTCACTGACGATGAACTACCAACTTTAACTGAAGGTAGAGAGAAAAGAAATATAGCATCAAAATTCACTGACGGTGAACTACCAACGTTCACTGAAGGTAGCAAAAAGATAACACCCACGTTCACTGAAGGTGAACTACCAACATTCCCTGAAGGTAGTAAGAGAATAACATCGACGTTCACTAACGATGAACTACCAACTTTCATTGAAGGTAGAGAGAAAAGAAATATATCACTGATGTTCATTGATGGTGAACTACCAACGTTCATTGAAGGTAGCAAAAAGATGACACCCACGTTCACTGAAGGTGAGCTACCAACGTTCACTGCAGGTAGAAGGAGAATAACACCGATGTTCACTGACGATGAACTACCAACGTTCACTGATGGTAGAGAGAAAAGATAATAATCACCAAGGTCCTCTGATGGTGAACTACCAACATTCACCGAAGGTAGCAAAAAGATAACATTCACGTTCACTGAAGGTGAACTACCAACATTCACTAAAGGTAGAAAGAGAATAACACTGATGTTCACTGACGATGAAATACCAACGTTCACTGATGGTAGAGAGAAAAGATAATAATAACAAGTTTCCCTAAAATTCTGGCGTTTCACTTAGAAAAAGTCTCAACTTCTTCTTTAACCAAGGAATTTCGCCTGGAAAGGGTAGTATACAAGTTGTCTCAAATAAAGAGACTACCACTTGCAAAGATTTCTTAATTAATTGTCTCTGTCAGATTGAAAAGACTTGCTATCCACTGGAGTAATTTGATAATGAACTGTAAACTATCCACTCGTAGAGAAGATAGCAAAAAAAAGTAACGTCGACTCTTACGAAGAAGTACAAGTTGCTCAAATAAAGAGACCTGCTACTTGTTGTTATGGGAAGAATTGTAAAAATGACTTCATGGGGAATGAATAATGACTTCCTGGTGAATGAATCATGACTTCCTGGTTAAAGAAATACAACTTCCTAGGGAATGAAATACAACTTCCTGGGGAAGTTCCAACATATTCCTACTGGGGAGGTAAAAGTCTTCTCGTGCCAAAATAAATGCACATTCTCAAACCGATGCTCGAAGCTTACAGAAATCCAAAGTAATAATATTGATGGGAACCAAAGATTCAAACTAGAAATAAACTAGAATGAAACAGCCAACCAAAATACATCCTTTGAAAAATAAACTCAATAGGGAAATACAAATCATCCAAACAAAGAGCTATACAGGAAGGCTAAAGCAAAAATCTTCCACGAGGGATAGCTCAGTGGGGAAATTGAAAGAATATACATTTTCTGCTTAAGGCTGACACTCTATTGGAGAGAGGAAAACACAACTCTGAAAAACAGGGTAATATGTCAACAAATATTAACGAATGTGAATGAGCAATCATTTTCTAAATTCAAATATGCATGATGTATGTATGAATGTATGAGTGTTATCATGTATATACTGACAAAACAGACATATAACACTGGGAATAACCAGAAAAAACCTACTCGGGCACAATCAATACTTGGCTAAATCACATCCAAGATAAAAATTCCACAATCCTATTTCATGGCTTAACTTCACTGGGAAAGAACATAATCCGGAAGTATTCAAATCATAGCGACAAATCAGTACAGATACAAGGATATAACATCCTTCTCCAGGCTTCACTGGGGAATAACACACAGACTTCAATGGGGAAAACACATGTTTCACGATCTGTACTCCTACTCGGGATTGCAATACTGATTTAAAATAAGGAAGATGGAAACCATATCGTCAAAACACTAACTGAGCATCTCGTGTTGACTTCATTGGGGAAATATCATACAGACTTCACTAGGGGAGATAATGCCTCATCGTCGAGATATCAACGGGAGACCTCCTGTTGAATTCATTGGGGAGGACAACACCATATCTTCGAGGGGAAACCAAGATACATTCCTCAACATTGAGAGTAAGTATTGCACCAATCTCTTTGGGGATAAAGTATGAAACCTCATGGGGATAACAACTTGGGGAGTTAAGAAGTCAAACATTACAACAATAAATAAAACTTATGGGGATTTTAAATCAAACCCAGAACTTGGCGGGTGAAAACCTAAAACATTGACAAATGTCTCAACACTTCTTAAATAAAACGTTTCCCTTGCCTGACTATCGGGCAATCAAACAAAATGCAAGTACTGCCGAAAGGGAGATGCTTCACAAATGAGTCCAACTCAGCATGCACAGGGAGACAAGATTTTTTTACAAAATAAGTGAAGCCTTCAATAGGGAAACTTGAATTGAGTCTTCGTATCATGCAAACCTATTCCAACAAAAAATTCCCTGGGATAGCCTTCCTGGGGAATAAATACCAACAATAGTGCCAACACTGCCAAAAAGAGTGATATTTGGCAAATAGTTCCATCTCAGCATACCAAGGGAACAAGACCTTTCGTCATATGAGGGAAGACATCGCTGGGGAATCTGGGATAGAGGCCTCAGACCAAGCAAATCAAAAATAAAAAATGAACCAAGACTTGACTGGGGACAATGGGATCACAAACCCATTACCAGACCTTACGCCAATTGGTATCGTCTTTAATATACAAAAATCACACACATACCGGCGAAAATGACCTGAGAAAACCTTCCTGGGGGAAACAAAACTTCCCAAAATTACTGGAGTTCGTCCATTCCTGCGATCACCACTTTTGTTTTCCTCTTGAATCACAAAATCTAAAGTAAAAGTAATTTGTAAATTCTTTTCGAAAAATAATTTTGTTATTTAATATTTTTGCTTTGAAAATTATTATCAATAATAAATGGAGTCTTTGTAAGCAGAATAAAATAAGAATTACAAAGAATTGGGTAAAAGCTCAAACTTTATTGATAGAATGGTAGTCTGCGAATGGCGAGACTCCACAGATGATTACAAAGTTTGGAAAATGGTAATATATAATGGAAAATATACATTGAAATACAATGACAAATATTCCCTCTAACAACTTTGAAATTCTGAGCAGCAGCTTCTATTGAAGTATGGTGAGGATCCAAGAAGATTATTGCTTTAATGATCAAGTCTTGTCTGATGTAGTTACTTGCCAAGAAAGTCCCTAAATTTTTCCTAAGTTGACCTTGCGGGTTTTAAACTTAGCGGGAAAATTTATTCTATTTATGTCTCTAATTTTTGCCTAGACAACCCTTTCGGGTTTCAGCCTATCGAGACGCTCCTTTTTGCCTAAATCGCCCTTTCAGGTTTTCAAATTAGCGAGCTGTTCTGTTTATTTCGTTAGGCGATGTATTTCTTAACTGCATCAGCATTCATGGGACGAGGGAACTCCTCTCCATCCATAGTTTCAAGAAGTAATGCACCACCTGAGAAGGCTTTCTTGACAACATATGGTCCTTCAAAATTGGGAGTCCACTTACCCCTAGAATCAGTGTGGAAAGACATGACCTTCCTGAGCACGAGGTCGCCTTCTCTGAATTCACGAGGCTTGACCTTCTTATCATAAGCTTTCTTCATTCTATTCTGATATAACTGCTGTGATCGGTGGGAATAGAACTGACTGTTTTGGAATGCTGGTTTGCGTTTGCGTTTGTTTTTGCAAAATGTCGCGGTAAGCAAGAGTCGCCACCGTATTTTATTTTATCCAACAAGGAAAGGATAAAAGCACAGAAAAATTCATTTTTGAGATATTTCTCGGGAGGTAGATTATAGAAAGGGAATGTGTTAGCACCCTTTCTATCCATGGTTATCCACGGGCTCTTAGGTACTTGCTCATTATGTTTTCAAAATTTTCTTTTCTTTGTGTTTGTGGATTTGAAAAGAGTTTTTGTTTGAAAGGGGTGTAAGTGCGAAAAGTTTTTGATTTGTTTTAAAAGGATCAAGTATTTAAGAACCATCTACCTACTCGAAAAAAGGAATTAAACTGTACAAGTGTCCTTTAGGCAATGCTATCCCACTATTGAGGAGTAGGTAGCATCGTCGTTGGAGTTTTAAGGGTCAATTCGAATGAGGGACATACGGTCACCAAAGCAATGTTAGGACGCCTTAGCAGTAACCCTAATGTCTTAGATCATTTGTTTTGAGGCAATAATATCCGAGGCAACCGTTTTGAGGTGACTTATGATATTTAGACAAGAGGACAATCTCTAAAGCAACCTATACTCAATGACCGCGTTCGAGGCAACCAAGTGAGGTGTACCCTAAGAGTGGCATGTGCAAGTGTGTTAATTCGGTTAATTTTATCTGTACATGTCATGGGTGAGATATTGTTGATTTTAAGTTAAAGATTGATCTTGTCATGCATTGCCTAGTTGTCAAACATCTAACAGTTAATATTATGCGGAAATTAAATTGCGGGAAATTAAATCTAAGCTATTACAAGGCGTCGGGTATTTACATCGCCAAAGACAAACCCTTTAATTTAAATTGCAGAAAGTAAAAATAAAGCGATTAAAAGTCCTAATTAAAACTATTACATACTCGAAGCAATTACATTATTGGATAAAAGATGAAACGCGTGCGAGAAAATTAAATCGGCGTATTTTAGGGTTTTGACCCTTTTTATTAAAGAAAGAGATTTTTTTGTGATTTTTGAATTAAATGGAAATTAAATTAAGTTAATGATTGAATCAATTAATTAAATGAAAATATTTTTGGTTTTTTATAATTAAGGAAATAAAATAAAAATGGTTAAAAGTTATTAAAAACCCTAATTCTACATTAATTTTATTTTGTTGCAAAAATGTTAAAATTAACCTAATTAACACTAAATTAATTAATTATTTATTTACAAAATAAAATAGTGAAATTAATAATAATAATAATAATATTTTTGTATTTTTTGATTTTATTAAAAAAATGTTAATTGGTTAGTTTTTAATAATAATAATAATAGTTAACAAAATAAATAAATAAATAGAGAAAAAGAAATAAAAAGTAAAAGAAATACTCAGGGGGTTCAGGCCCAAATGGAGGCTTATTCAGCAATTTTCCAGGCCCAAATGCATTGGCCTGATTGACTTTTCCAGTCTCCTATGTGTGCATTGACTTGAGCGCGTGGTGTACCTTCAATCTGGGCCATTGGATTTGATTTGCAAGCCATCTGGCAGGTGGATCTTTGAGGAGCATGGTAGTTTCTACGCTTGAGGGTGCACTGGAATAGCTGAAACAAAATAACACAAATGTTTTGGGGGACCTGGGATTCGAACCCAGGTCCCAATGGACTTTGACACGCCTTCCTTGCCAACTCAACCACGCTGCATATTTGTTAATGTAATGCAAAACAAATAAAATATTGTAAACAATTAATTATGCATGAGAATTAAAAAAAAACGCGCTAAACAATTTGAACAGGCCAATGACGCAGGGACACGTCTTCGTCTTCTTCAACGAAGACTGTAATTTTTCCTGCGGATTTTATTCCGCAACAAAATCCATGGCATCATCCTATAATGAGCTACATGCCATATAAATGCCAATGGAGACCATCACTGCATTCGTCTCTCTTCCCTGATCATCTCTATACCCATCATTAGCCTTAATTTTACCTGCAACGCAAACGCCTAAAAACAAAACAAGAAAACCCTAGGTTCGGGCCTTACAGTACATGCCATGAGAATGAAATTGAGTATTACAAAACGCTTAGAAATCACACAAGGAACAAGAATATGCTAATGTTTTGTCAAAAAGATACAAGAATGATGAGTTATGTTTTCATGTACAGGGGTATATTTGTGATGACTTACAGCGCGATTTAGGAGGTTTTAGGACTTGGTTTTGGTTGCTACAGCTTCAGGAGATTGCCAGCAAGAGAGCTATGTGAAGATTTTGCCTTGAAAACGCCTCCAAACAAGAATTCGATCTCTCACTTTTTCACACTTTTTTCAGTTTTGGTTTGGCCTTTTCTTGCAGTTTTAGGTCGTGTTTTTGATCTCTATGGCTTGTGTGTACATAAGGGAATGAATTAGGTTAATAACTTGGGCCTTAACCTATGAGCATTGAAGAATTAAGATTTGATTTGATCACCATTATCAAGTTTCCATATTTGACTCCAATCCAAGATTTTGTGCATGTTTTGACTTGGCACGAGTTTGACTGAGTGTATCATGGTATTTGCAAGCTGTAATGATCACAAGAATCTCATTCCATCAATTTTTAGATTTTATTTGAATTAATATTGATTTAAAATGAATTAAATCAATAAAAATTAAATAAAATAGAAAAATAAATGATTGGTCATGAAATTAAATATGGGACACGTGTGTGGCGTGATAAGAACAAATCAAGTGGAAAAAAGTAGGCCCTTTTGTCAAAAATTGGAGTTTTGAGGATAGTCAACTTTTGGCAATTTTGGAAAAATGCCCAACTTCAACAATGCATAACTTCTTCAATTTTGAACTTTTGGAGGTGTTCTTGGACTTTTTAGAAACCTTGAGATATCCTATAATCAACCCTTTTGGTGTCATTGCATTTTGACATTCCATGCGCAAGTTAAAAGCTTTGGAAAAAAAGGTGTTTTTGTTGACTTTCAAAAATGATCTATAATGTCCAAATTTGTAACTTTTTGTGAGAGCATTTCTTGATCTTGGGGTGTGAAGATGGATTGTAGGAAATTTCATCCTCCTCAAAATGAGCTTTGTATAGGTCATTTCTCATAAAGTATGAGAAAGTTATGCTTGGTCAAAGTTGAGTTGACTTTTCCTACAAAACCCTAATTTAGCAACTTTTGAATCTTGATGAATCTTGAGCAATCCTTGATGAATCATGATCAACCCTTGATCAAATGATGAATTATCCTTCAAAATTAGAATGTTGACAAAAAATATTGAGGTTTGACTGTATTTAGGTCATAGTTGACTTTTGCCCTAACGCAGTCGATTTTTGGACTTCTTGAGCAATTGACTGACCAAACTTTCTCTGCAAGGCTTGAAACTTGACATGGATGAACTTAAGAACATATTAGGACATTGGGGAGCACTTGAGGTCATTTGGATGTAAGGACCTTGATGCAACACAAAACCCTAATTTGGAATTGATTGCCTTAGGAGGTGATTTGACTGTCCAACTCTTGAGCCATCTTGAACAACTTGGAGGTGATTCTTGACATGTCTTGAGAAATATGGGAGGGAAAATTTTGGGGTACAACAACTGCCCATGACACAAAGCCGTCATTATCTTCTCTTCGATCAAATTCAATTGGTCAAAACTGTTCTGGACCCATTCAGCCTCTGACAACTTGGTTTCCATTATCACACGCAAAGAGGGAATCTCAAGCTCAATTGGGAGAACCTCTTCCATTCCATATAAAAGGGAGAACAGGGTTGCTCCCGTTGAAGTGCAGACAAATGTTCGATATCCATGTAAAGCAAAAGAGAGCATTTCATGCTAATCTTTATAAGTAACAACCATCTTCTGGATGATCTGCTTGATATTCTTATTAGCATCTTCAACAACCCCATTCATCTTTGGCCTGTACGAAGATGAATTGTGATGGAAGATCTTGAATTCTTCCCAAAGCTCTGCCATCATCTTGTTGTTCAAATTCGAGCCATTGTAGGTGATAACTCTGCTCGGCACATTATACCGACATATAAGATTATTCTTAATGAAGTGCACTACCACCTTCTTAGTAACATTAGCATATGAAGCAGCTTCCACCCATTTGGTGAAGTAATCAATTGCTACCAAGATAAAATGGTGTCCGTTCGAAACTTTGGGTTCTATCATTCCAAACTTGTCAATATCCCACATAGAGAAAGGCCACGTGGAAGAAATAACATTGAGAGGTGTCAGAGGTACATGAATAGTGTCCGCATATATATGGCATTTATGGAACTTCTTTACAAATTTGTAACAGTCAGATTCCATTGTCAGCCAATATTAACCTGCCCTTAGCATCTTTTTAGCCATTGAATATCCATTGGCATGAGTGCCAAATGAACCTTCATGAATCTCATGCACCAACATGTCTGATTCGTGTCTATCCATGCATCTGAGCAAAACCATGTCATAATTTCTCTTGTACAACAACTTTTCATTAAGGAAGAAGCTTCCAGCCAGTCTTCTTAATGTCTTCATATCTTTATTCGATGCACCAATTGGGTATTCCTGAGTCTGGAGAAAATTCTTGATATCGTAATACCAAGGTTTCTCATCTGCTACTTCTTCTGTTGTAAACACATGAGTGGTCCTATCCAGTCGCTGAACTATAATTAGGGGTATATCATTCCAAGTATTCACTTGATACATAGAAGCGAGAGTTGCCAGAGCATCCGCCATTTGATTTTCATCTCTGGGGATGTGATGGAATTCAACTTTATTATAGAAGGGTAAAAATATTCTAGCATAATGTTTGCAAGGGATCAAGCCTGGGTGACGAGTATCCCACTATCCTTTAATATGATTTATTACCAAAGCTAAATCGCCATACACATCTAGAATTTTAATTCTAAGATCAATAGCTTCCTTGAGACCCATGATGCAAGCCTCATATTTTTCCATATTATTAGTACAATCAAATGTTAACCTTGCAGTAAAAGGAATGTGTGATCCATGAGGAGTAATAATCACAACACCAATTCCTTTACCATAAGCATTCACAGCTCCATTAAATATCATGCTCCAGTGAAATTCAGGATCAGGACCTTCCTCAGGAACTGGTTCATCATAATCTTTCACTTTCAGAAACATCACATCCTCATCGGGGAAATCATACTTCACAGACTGATAACCATCAACTAGTTGGTGAGTGTTGTACTCCAAAACTTTCCCTCTATTTTCTCAAGACATTTTATGACAAGGATTTTCAAAAAGCTCAAATTTGTACAAGTACAAAACAGACAAAAAGGGCAAAGTAGAAAAATTGATTTTCTTGACAAAATTAAAGAAAAAAAAGCTTACTTCGATTCATACTAGTTTCGATTAGGCATCTAGGCTTCCTTAGAGCAACTTTGATTCATCCTTCGATTGGGAATTTGGTCCTCCTTCGATGTAAGCTTTGATTTACATCCTTCGATTGAGCATTTTCCTTCTTCGAGCGATCTCTGGTCCTCACATTTCGATTGAATATTTGGGCCTCCTCTGATGCAAGCTTTGATTTACATCCTTCAATTGAGCATCTGGCTTCTTTGATGAAGCTTTGGTCCATAAGTTTCATTTGGGAATTTAACCTCCTGCAGGTTTGCTTTGATGCACTAAAATAGCTCCTTCATGCAAGCTTCATTTGGACAATGGATCCTGCCTGCAAGCTTCGAATGCACAATTGGCCCCTCACCTGTTTGCCTTGGATTAACAAGTTTTCGATTGGATGAATGGCTACCTTACTATGACTTTCTATTTCAACTTCATGTTTGCTTCGAATGCGCATTAATATCACCTTCGAATCCATCTGCAAACCCTTCAATACGTCATAGTGTTGCATTATGACACACAACTTGGTGGCCCATTCGAAGGACTTGCATAGTTGGGGAATAATTGTTTTTTCTTACTTTAGAGTCTGGTCGATGGTTTAGGCCTAAGTGATCAAAAGCAAGAGGACTCAAAATGGCATATTCAGCTGATGAGGGACATTCGAAGAACACACAATTGGTCCATTCGAAGGACACATAACTGGTGGGAACGAATGTTGTTCTAGTATGGTCGAAAGGTGTAGAAAGATGGAGGATTCCACTCAAAAGATCAAGTTGAACATTAGACCCATAGGCTAGGCTACATGTTTCCCCTTTTCAGGCCTCAAACCTATGAATCACTCTATACTTAATTGTTTATGCAAGTTGAAATAGGCTTTTACCCATTTGATGTCCAAGACCACTTGCCCTTAATAGTATAATACTACTTTTTAGAAAAGTTTTCTTGAGCCTTGCGCCTGTTTTCTTTCTAAGGAAGCAATCCATCTAAACCATCCATCTTGCTATCATGGCATAAGTGGATACTTACTTTCCAGTTGAGTCTTTATTTTATTATTTTTACTCCCAAACATATCGAAAATTTTCTTCTATAAATAGAGAGTTCATTTTCATATCAAAGGAGAGAGAGAAGGAGAGGGGAACGTATCTTTAAAATTGTTACACACCATAATATTCTAAAACACTTAAAAACTTTTGCAAATCTAAACCCAGAATCAAAGTACTTGTCCCTCTCAAATCTGGAAATAAACCTTACATCTTACTATCATTCGAATCCAGCAAAAAAGGAAATTTCACTTGTTTTGCTCTTTCGAATCCAGTGTCAAAGGCCCACCCTTGGTCTTTTCCTTTGAATCCAGAGGCATTCAAGGCAACCACTTGAAAGTCCAGCACACACTCCATCCTCTATCAAGGTAAGTCATTCTTAACCTTTGACCCTTTGTTTCCAGCATAGCATGTAAATACGTTTTCTTTTCGTTTCAAACATGTACATACTATTATCTTCTTTTCGTTTCCACTCTTTTAATGTTTGTCATGGTTAACAATCCTCTTGGTTTTGCTATTTGGACATTTAAACATGCTTTAAGAACTAATATAGCCTTAAGGTGATGCTGGCATGGCCTTGGGCCATGTTGCTATTCAAACTCAAACGAAAGAAACAAGAGACGGAAAGTTAGAAACGAAGCCCCTGGGTTCCATACTAACCTTCAGGCCAAACAAAAGAGGCAGCCAGAAGGCACAACATGCTGGCCTCCAGGCCCCAAACGAAAGGAAAAACATGATGGCCTCCAGGCCCCAATCGAAAGACACAACATGCTGGCCTCCAAGCCCCAATCGAAAGTCATGCCTTCACCCTTTTTCAGGCCAGATCAAAGAGAGCCAGAAAGTGCAGAATTAAAGGGTTTGCTGCCCTAAATTGAAAGATCCATTTTTCTTATTTTTACCTTATTTTCGCCTTTATATTTTCATGCAATTCAATATGGTTGTAATAGTGTGGGATTTTATCGTTCTGCACTTTTGACTTTATACAAAATGTTAGTAATTAGGGTGTATGGCAAGATAAAATCAATAAGTAAACCACCCTGATCAAAAGACCAAAATGCATACAATCAAACACACTTTAACACATGCACATCTATGGTTAACTCCACTTGTTGCTTATGAAAAATAGTCAAGTTATGCATGTGATACGTCTTAGCAAAAACAATCAAAAATACAAAGATCATAGTCTCTCGATGACACTTCGAATGTTGCCTTACAAATGATCTTAGTCCCTCAAAAGAAATGCTAAGACATCTCACAACAATGCTTTCATGACTATACGATGACCCAGGCCCGTACCTTTTACATCCAAAGATAAGGATTCTTACCAATCAATGGTAAGATAGCAATATCAAAGGAAGAGAGGAATGAACAAAAGTATTTTGAGTAAGGTAGAATGTTCCTAGTTGCTTGCTCATATTCAAAACATAAACACCTTTTCAAATGCACCAACACTTTCCATTGAAATATTTTCAAAAGTTCAACACTTTGTATACATTCTTATAGAGACGAGAATCATTACAAAATTTTCATAAACGAAGGCACTTTTCAAAAATACTTTCAAAACCCACCATAAAGAACACTTTCAAACAAAAGCAATGATCTAGCAAGAAACTAAGATCCCATATGTAAGTATGAATGAAAAGGGTGCTAATACCCTCCCTTTTCATAATCTAGACCCCGAAATCAAGAAAATAATCTCAAAGGTCTTTCCTGTTCTTTTCACCCTTTCCTTCATTGAATAAAAGAAAAGTCGGTGGCGACTCTTGCTATCCGCAACAATTGCGATAAAACGTAAAACATCCCAAGTTAGTTCTCCCACCGTATTACAGAACTGGTGTTGTACCCCAAAATTTTCCCTCACATATTCTTCATGATTTGCCAAGTCAAAGCTTCAAAATCTCCCCAAGGGTTGCACAATTCAAGGGCCTCCTAACAATCAAAATTAGGGTTTTGGTTCTGGCAAAGAAATTGAAGTTTTCAAGGGTCCAATCAAGTCCCACATGCCTACAAACATGGTCAAGCATCATCATACCAAGTTTCAAGACTTACAACACAAAATTGCACAGTCAAAAACCCTAATTGCTCAACAGTCAACTACAGGGGAAAAATGATCATTTGACAGTCAAAAGTTCAAATTTTTGGTCAACATCTCATTTTGAAGCCATAAACATCATTTGATCAATTCTTGATCATGATTTTCAAGGCATGGCACAAAAAGTCTCAAGATGCAAAAGTTTCCATATTTGGACAGTTGAAAAAGTCAATTGTAACTTGACCAAGGCATAACTTCCACATGGTTTATCAGAAAAATTCCATCCAAAGCTCATTTTTAAGAGAAAGACATTTCCTACAACTCCTCTTCACACTTCAAGTCCAGGAAATGCTCTCACAAAAAGTTATCAATTTCAACATTATAGGTCATTTTCAAAAGTCAACAAAAAGGGACTTTAAGTCAAAGACCATAACTTGAGATTGGTAAATCAAAATGACATGGGACAAAAGGCATTGGTTAGAGGACTTCAAGACCTTTCCAAAATGTCCAAGAACATGATCAAAGCTTAAAAATTGTGCAAGATATGCCTTGTGGAAGTTGGGAAATGTTTGGGTATTTTGAAAAGTCAACTTTGCTTCAAGTGCCTTAAATTTGCTAATGGGCCACATTTTCTTCCAAGATTCATCATCCAAAGCATATGCACGACCATTTGGCCCAAGGGGAGTTATTTCATCATTTTTTATTATTTATTTGAATTTTTAATCACAATTAATTCATTTAATAAATAAAATATGGGAAAAATACTCATCCATGTTTTTTAAATCTTTTTGTGCATGGAATGTTTTTTATTATTTATTTGAATTTTTAATCACATTTTCATACATTATAGCATGCATATACGCATCATATCTTACAATCTCATTTATGTTGAGAACATCATTGCTTGATCCACATCATGCATTGCATGTAACTGACCTTTACTTTTCAGGAAAGATCCAGTTAAGTTCTCAGCTACATTTCAAGACCTAGACCGGTTCAGTTAAATCGACCCTAAGATTTCTCTGATTCTTATCCAGTCAAAGGCCTTCTCTGGTTCAGTCAGATCGACCCTAAGATCTCCCTGATTCTTATCCAGTTGAAGATTTCAAGACCTAGACCGGTTCAGTTAAATCGACCCTAAGATTTCTCTGATTCTTATCCAGTCAAAGGCCTTCTCTGGTTCAGTCAGATCGACCCTAAGATCTCCCTGTTTCTTATCCAGTTGAAGACATTTCAAGACCTAGACCGGTTCAGTTAAATCGACCCTAATATTTTCCTGTTTCTTATCCAATTCAAGGCCTTCTCTAGTCCAGTTAAATCGATCCCTAAAAGATTTTCCTAATGAAGACTCAGTAGAAGATATCCAAGATTCTCTCAACGTTACTGTTGAGGTTGAAGTCGCCCAAGATTCTCTCAGCGTTACTGTTGAGGTAGTAATCACCCCCAGATTCTCTCAGTGTTACTGTTGAGGTTGAAGTCGCCCAAGATTCTCTCAGCGTTCCTGTTGAGGTAGTAATCACCCCCAGATTCTCTCAGTGTTACTGTTGAGGTTGAAGTCGCCCAAGATTCTCTCAGCGTTCCTGTTGAGGTAGTAATCACCCCCAGATTCTCTCAGTGTTACTGTTGAGGTTGAAGTCGCCCAAGATTCTCTCAGCGTTCCTGTTGAGGTAGTAATCACCCCCAGATTCTCTCAGTGTTACTGTTGAGGTTGAAGTCGCCCAAGATTCTCTCAGCGTTCCTGTTGAGGTAGTAATCGTTCAAGGTTCTCTCACCATCCCATTGAGGTAGTAACCATCCCTGGTTCATTCATCACCTTTTGAAGCTCCAGATCCAGCTCCTGTAACCAGTCAGGACACATTTACACAAAGAGTTTGAAGACCAGCTCCTACAATAGGCCAGGTAATCATTTTCTTTTGCAGGTACGCAAGTTCTCGCTAAGGAATCTCTTACGCGATCGACGCCCAGATGGCATCTATAAGCCCATCCACCTTCCATCATCTCTCAGCATGGCATCTATAAGCCCATCATCCTATCCATCAATCTCCAAATGGAATCTATAAGCCCATTCCGCCATCACACTGCTACTATGTGAGCGCAAATTTCTGGGCACTCTAGTGTTCAATCATCTCCCACCTTCGGATTACGAAAGGCACGTCAGCCAATCTGCATCCTCAGGTCTAAGAAGATTGAACAGGGGCAATTGTTGTACCCCAAAATTTGCCCTCCCATATTCTTCAAGATTTGCCAAGTCAAAGCTTCAAAATCTCCCCAAGGGTTGCACAGTTCAAGGGCCTCCTAACAGTCAAAATTAGGGTTTTGGTTCTGGAAAAGAAATTGAAGTTTTCAAGGGTCCAATCAAGTCCCACATGCCTACAAACATGGTCAAGCATCATCATACCAAGTTTCAAGACTTACAGCACAAAATTGCACATTCAAAAACCCTAATTGCTCAACAGTCAACTGCAGGGGCAAAATGGTCATTTGACAGTCAAAAGTTCAAATTTTTGGTCAACATCTCATTTTGAAGCCATAAACATCATTTGATCAATTCTTGATCATGATTTTCAAGGCATGGCTCAAAAAGTCTCAAGATGCAAAAGTTTCCATATTTGGACAGTTGAAAAAGTCAATTGTAACTTGACCAAGGCATAACTTCCACATGGTTTATCAGAAAAATTCCATCCAAAGCTCATTTTGAAGAGAAATACATTTCCTACAACTCCTCTTCACACTTCAAGTCCAAGAAATGCTCTCACAAAAAAGTTATCAATTTCAACATTATAGGTCATTTTCAAAAGTCAACAAAAAGGGACTTTAAGTCAAAGACCATAACTTGAGATTGGTAAATCAAAATTACATGGGACCAAAGGCATTGGTTAGAGGACTTCAAGAACTTTCCAAAATGTCCAAGAACATGATCAAAGCTTAAAAAGTGAGCAAGATATGCCTTGTGGAAGTTGGGAAATTTTTGGGTATTTTGAAAAGTCAACTTTGCTTCAAGTGCCTTAAATTTGCTAATGGGCCACATTTTCTTCCAAGATTCATCATCCAAAGCATATGCACGACCATTTGGCCCAAGGGGAGTTATTTCATCATTTTTTATTATTTATTTGAATTTTTAATCACAATTAATTCATTTAATAAAATAAAATATGGGAAAAATACTCATCCATGTTTTTTAAATCTTTTTGTGCATGGAATGCCTTCAAGATTTCGTGCCCTATCTAATATGGAAAGAATCAAGGTGATTTGATCATGATTGGCACCAAAAACACATGAAAAGATTGAAAAAATATATCATTTAAAATCCAATATTTGATTCATGATTGCATTGATCTCTTGACTCAAATCTCAACCCTAATCCATCCCATACTTATACTGATCAAAACCTAATGCCTAAGGACCCTGAATGTTGCGCCTCACATCAAGAACAAAGTTTGTGTTTTTTGTCAAAAAATCAAAAACTGAAAACTGTCTTAGAGGACGATTCAAAGGAAAATATTGATCCCAAAAGCTTCCTGAGACATCATTGAACCTGACTGGATACTTTTCCACGCCCATAGCATCAAGAATTGGTACATAGAACTCAAAATTTCTCACACTTTATGCATATTCGTGTTTCAATTTTTAAGCATCCTCATTGAATTTTCTTTGTTGATTTATACTAATTGAACCATTCTGAATCTAACCATGCTCTTCAACTGAGTTTTTGTGCATTGTATGAGAAATCACCATTGAAGCTTTTTAGGTTTTCAGAGGTCACGAATTGGGGCTTCCTTATTCTGGAACAATTGAGATATGAGACCTACACCATTGAATTCAGCGCGCTTAAACGATCAAGAATCACTAGTCGCGCTCAATTTATGAGCCACCATATTCTATTCGCTATTTTCGTATGCACTATTTAGTGGGGGTTTAAAACCCCCGCTATCTAACTGTTTTTTTTTCAGGCCAAAAGCGAACGAGTGGGGAAGATGATGACTTGTCTCCAAGTGATAGGGTAGTTCAAAATTTAGCGCATTTTCTTTGATCCATAGCATTAGCGCTTGGTTTTTTATATATTAATTGTCATCTATTATCATTACAAAGTAACAACGCAGCACAGTTGGTGGAATGTCATGCTGGCAAGCTTTGGGACCTGGGTTCGATCCCCAGGTCCCCCCATGTTATTTCAATGTTTTTCTTGCTAATATCTTCCTATGCAGCGCATTACCTAATGACCATCATGTGTCCCCATAATCTGCCATGCCACGCGCCCTATGATCCCAATCCAAAAGTCCAGATTTGAAGAACACCATGGGCATCAGTCAATGCAGACACACGTGACCAGAAAAGTCAAAAGAGGCCTTCCACAAATGGGCCTGATTGCTACCAGTATACCTCCAAATGGGCCTACAAACCCCCCATTGTTTGCTTTCTTTCACCCTTTTTTATTTTTCTATTTTACTTGTTTAACTTAGTTTTAATTTAATTCTTTAAACTAATATATTTCCATAAAACATAAAAATACCAAAAAATCAGAAAAGATAAAATATAAATATATTTCACTTAAGCATTTTCTTTGTAAATAAAATCTTGTTAATTAATCTAGTTTTAAATTCTAGGCTTAATTTTAAATATTTTTCTTAATAAATTAAAAATTGTAGAATTAGGGTTTTATACTTTTATCCTTTTTTTCTTTTTCACCATATTAATTATTAATTATTATTTTTTTTTGTAAATAAAAATTGTATTAAATAATTAGGTTAATTATAGGTTTAACTTTAACATGTTTTTATTGATAAATTAAAAATAGCTAGAACTAGGTTTTAAATTCCGTTAATTCTTATTAAAAATCCATAAATACAAAAAACCTCAAAAAATCTTTTCTTTTTTTATTTTAGTTTAATTAATTTGTTAATAGTAATTTAATTTCATTAAAAAGGGTCCAACACCCTCGCTTTCAATTGTCAGTTCGTTTCGCGCATTTATTTCCTTTCTTATAATATTCATGTAATTCTCCCGAAGCCATGTAAATCAGACATTTATCTTTTCCGCACTTTATTTCTTTATTCAAATAGGGTCCTGGATTAAATTTGGCGATGTGGACCCGCGCCTTTGTAATAGCGTAGGACCTTTATATTTCTCGCAACTTTTAAACTGTTAATTAAATTGCATGAAAGAATGAATGTCAAAAATAAAAGCAACGCGTAGATCACCAATACATGACAAGACAAAAATATCTGAAAACGACACACAAATCACACATCACCCCTAGGGTACGTCTCACTGTTGCCTTTCCCCTCGAAAGGTGATCGTCGAGTAGAGGATGTTTTAGTAAGTCCTCATGATCCAGGAACCTGGCATGAGGGTAGCTTCTAAGGTGTCTTCCTATTGCTCTGGTGATCACCATGTCCCGAACCTTCGAATTGACCCGAATACCTCCAACGGTGGTGCTACCTACCTCTCAATGGTGGGATGGCATTACTTTAAGGACATTTACACAGACGAATTCCTTAGGGTAGGTAGACGACTCTAGATACTTGCTCTAATTTCAAAACAAATCAAAAATACCTTTCACACCGACACCTTTTCAAAAAGCTTTCGAAAGCAATTTTTCAAACACTTTTGAGGACCGATACAAGAGTCGAACTGGAATTTTCAAAGAAACTTTTTTAAAACCCACAGTTGAAAAGCAAACAAACCTTTTGAAAACACAATGAGCAAGTATCTAAGAGCCCATGGATAACCATGGATAGAAAGGGTGCTAACACCTTCCCTTTCTATAATCTACCTCCCAAACCGAGAGCAATCTCTATAAGGAATTTTTCTGTGCTTTTGTCCTGTCCATGTTGGAGAAAATAAAAGACGGTGGCGACTCTTGCTTCCGCGACATTTCACGAACCAGCATTAAACAGTCAGTTCCAGATCCACCGATCACAGAACTGGCGACTCTGCTGGGGACTAAACTAAAAGTGAGGTGTACCTTAGGACTAAGATCACTGTGTTTTCAATTGCTTTCTTTGCTTGCTTTAAATTGTGGGACTGTCTTGGGAGTTCTATAGATCCTAACCCGGATCTGGGGATACCTTCTTAGAAAGTAGCAACAAGGCTGTGAGGGAACTGTGCAGGGTATACCGACATGGTTGAAACAGTCTGCTACGTTGATGTGGAACTTTGGTGTGTACCGGTAACCCTTGAGTTCAATCAAGGAGAGTACGGGGCCTCCGAGTGGTGTCGTGAAGCATCAACAGACCTTAGGAACCTTAATTGAACTATCTTGGCCTCTTTAGGGTAGTGAGATAACTGACTTTGGTGCAGTCCGAGGTTGGTTGATACTCGATACTACACTCAATTGAGGGTTGCTTTCCTGGAATATTTCGGTTGCCAGTTCAGTGGCTAAATCGAAACGATGAACAATGAAAGCAATCCGGTGATATTGGGACCCTTAGAACCCGGTTACTTCTAATAGGACAGGTTCAACCCACCAACTTCAAGAGGGTAATACCTAAACCTCATGCTGGCCTTAAACTCTAAGGGCTTGTCTTGTGTGACTTGTGTGCCTTACATGTTCGCCTTTGTAAATATCTGTGGTGTGTTAATCATAGCATCATGACATCATCCAACATCATATGCATTGACTAACCATTTCAGGGGTTCGAATTTTCATCTTTGTTCTTGTTTTGTAGGACATGGAAACTGTTCGCAGAAAGACAATTCAAATCAGCCTTGTAAGGGTCCCTCCTCAGCTTAAGGAGCTTATATCCAGGATTCCCGAGAGCTCTTCATTCAGTGAAAGACATGGAAGACTCATCAGCTTAGTCAATACCAACATTGAGGAAGATATGATAAAGGTTCTGTTCCAGTTCTTTGACCCTCTGCATCACTGTTTCACCTTCTTGGACTATCAGCTGGTACCTACATTGGAGGAGTTCTCCCGGCTCCTGAAGATCCCTATCCTTGATCAACTACCCTACAACGGTACAGAAAAGGAACCCAAGCTTGAAGAGATTGCTAAAGCCTTGCACCTACAATCATCTGACCTCAAGGGACATTGGGAAGTTAGAAGTGGTATCAAAGGGTTCTTAGCCAGGTTTCTGTTTGAAAAGGCCCATGAATGTTGGAACTCCCTTGACTTACGAGCTTTTGAAGAAGTTGTGGCCCTCCTTGTCTATGGTTTGGTGTTGTTCCCTAACCCAGATCAGCTTATAGATATCAGTGCTGTCCAGATCTTCATGTCCAGGAATCCTATACCTACGTTGCTGGGGGACATCCTTCACTCATGTTACACTCGAACCATGAGAAAAAGAGGTGTCTTCATGTGTTGCACTCCTCTCCTGGGAAGGTGGTTTATTTCGCACCTTCCACAATCAGTTTTGAAGAACGAACGGGGTTTGAGATGGTCACAACGGTTGATGACTCTTACATATGTAGACATACATTGGTGCCCCCGGTCCAGAGAGGATGTCACTATCATTAATCGTTGCGGGGAGTACCCTAATGTTCCTTTACTTGGAATCAGAGGAGGTATTACTTACAACCCATGCCTGGATTGGAGACAGTTTGGTTATGCTCGAAGGGATGACCCTCATGACATGTTAATTCCTGACATAGTTTTTGACTTCGACAACGATGCACAGGGACTTTGCCAGAGATTTATCAGAGCTTGGAGGATGCCCAGTAGGATAGACAGCAAGACATTGGGGCACAGGAATTCCATCCCATTGGAACCTTATCTCAAGTGGGTACGAGCCCTCTCCCAGAAGTTAGTAATGCCTTATCCTCATATGCTCCCAGTAATCAAAGAGCCAGTCTTGGAAGGAGAAGTGTCCTACACCATTCAGCATCCCGATATGCCCACATCCTGGGAAGAGATGCAGAAGAGCTGGATCCAGCTTAAGGAAGAACGGAATTCTTTTGAGACCAGTCTACATGCTAATGAAAAGAAGGTCTTGGAGCTCACCCGCCTATTGCACGAGGAGAGGAATATCAACACCTACATAGCTCCAAAGAGGATGCGTAGTATCTTTTGGGATTGATTTGCTTTGTAATATGCGCCCATGAGGCTTTGATGTACTGAACGATTATTTCCTTAATGATAACGTGTGTTCCTTTTTGTCTACAACAAATTTGAACTTTCGAACCCTTGAATGCATTGCATAAACACATATCATTCATCATGTGCATAGCATGTTTTCTTCTTTTCAGGTTGCTTACCGTTCTTCGCTGTTTATTTCAGCATCATGAATCCTGAATCATCATCAACCGAGATGTCCATCAAGGCTCTTCACGCGCAGAATGCGCAATTTCAGGAACTAATCATGGGTTTGGCTCAGGGCCAAGAAGAGCTGAAGGCTCTGCTCCTAAAGAAGGAGAAGAAGAAGAAGAAGAAGAGAACTGTTCTTTTCAACTTGGGCCGAAGGTTTGGCAACACTCTGCAGAATGAAGAGGCTGGTTCTTCTATAGGCAAGCGCAGTCCCCAAGGGGGAAAAGGTCCTAGTCCGGTAGTCTCTGATAACGAGACTGATTTCGATGAGGAACAGTATCCTCCTGCTGAAGACCGGTATAAGCAGTTGGAAGACAGACTGAATGCTATGGAGATCCAACAAGCGCCTGGGCTGGATTTCAGAGACTTGGGTTTGTCTACTGGTGTGATCATTCCTCACAAGTTTAAAGCACCATCCTTTACCAAGTATGACGGGGCGTCTTGTCCCAAGCTACACCTCAGGTCTTATATGCGGAAGATTCAACCGTACTCAGTGGACAAAAACTTGTGGATCCACTTCTTCCAGGAGAGTCTTTCAGGGACTCATCTCGAATGGTTCTATCAGCTGGATGGGACCAAGGTTCGTAACTGGGAGGAGTTGGCTATTGCTTTTTACAAGAAGTATCAATATAATGCCGACCTTACCCCTACACGTACCCAACTCCAGGGTATGTCGCTAGGTTCAAGCGAAGGTTTTAAAGAGTATGCACAGAAGTGGAGGGATCTGGCTGGCAGGGTGCAGCCTCCGTTAACTGACCGGGAGTTGGTAGACATGTTCTTGGGGACCCTATCTGGACCATTTTTCAATCATCTTATCGGTAACTCATCTGCAGGGTTTATTGATCTTATTCTGACTGGAGAGAGAATAGAGGCTGGGATGAAGTCTGGTAAAATTCAGAAGGGTGCATCTGCAAGTTCTGAGAAGAAACCCTTCAAAAAGGAGGCCAGTGCTGTATATGGGTCTAGAAGACAAGAGAAACCTGAGCGCCGCCAATCTGTCAACGCGGTGATGATTGCTAAGCCTGCTGCCGCTCCTCGGTAAACCAATCCTCAAAGGGCTGAAAGACCTAGAAGGGAGTTTACCCGTTTGAGTATGACTTTATCGCAAATCTTGCCGCAGTTACTATCCACCAACTTAGTGACTGTCAGGGAGGCCCCGAAAGTTGTGAACACTGCCTCCCCCAAATACAATCCAAACGCCCGCTGTGCTTATCACTCCGATAGCCCGGGGCATTCCACTGATGACTGTTGGGCCTTAAGGAATAAGGTGCAAGACCTTATTGACGCAAAAGAGATACAGTTTGAAGTGCCTGAGAGGCCAAATGTGGTGACTGCTCCTATGCCCCAGCATGGAGTAAATGCTGTTGATGAAGATGTATACGCTGTTTCTGTGAATGATGTAGCTACTCCCTTAATGACTGTCAAGAGGAACCTACTGCTGGCCGGTTTATTTCCGGGTTGTAGTGAGGGTTGCCTTTTCTGTGCTGTTTCCCTTTCTGGTTGTCCTTTGCTTAAGTTGGGCATCCAAAGCCTAATGGACAGCAAAGAGATTCTGTTCAAGAAGACTGCTGTTCAGTTGGTTCCGGTAGAAGAAGTTTCTGTGGTTACAATCTTTAATAATCTGATCAAGGCTCTCCCAAGAAAGCCAGTTCAAATCATGACTGTCGCACCTGTTGTTATTACTGTTTCGGGGCCTCTCCCCTATGAATCTGATAAGGCTGTCCCATGGAACTATGAGGCAGACGTGTATGTGCATGGAATCAAGCAAGAGTTTAACACTGGCACCAGCATCAGCAATATCACTGGTCCAGCAAAAGTTACCCGCTGTGGCAGGCTCTTCTCGCCTGACATTGCACCACCAACTATTCGAAGACCTCTCACTATAACACCTGCAAGTATACCTGTTCCCGTTTCTGATCAAGTTGTTTCCCCTGCGGCCGAGTCATCTAATGCTCGGGGTAAAGGGATTGAAGACGAGCCTGCCCGGATGGAGGTACCAAAATCTGTAAATGCTGAAGCCTCCCAACAAGAGATGGAGGAAATTCTGAAAATAATCAAGAAAAGCGACTTTAATGTTGTCGAGCAACTGGGGCATACGCCCTCCAAGATTTAAATGCTCTCCTTTCTACTGTGCTCAGAGGCCCATTCTAAGGCCTTGATTTCATTTCTCAAGACGGCCCATGTGCCACAGGAGACATCTGCATTCCAGTTTACTGATTGCGTAGGAAATCTGACAGCAGACAATGGTTTGGGTTTCTCGGATGCTGACCTTACTGCTAAGGGAAGGGACCACAATGATGCCCTGCATGTCTCTATTGAATGCAGGGGCACTACTCTGGCGCACGTGTTGGTGGACACTGGTTCTTCCCTAAATGTGCTACCCAAGAAAGCCTTAGACCATTTGGATTGTGAAGGCCTGGAGCTGAAACCTAGCAATATCATCGTCAGAGCCTTTGACGGTTCTAAGAGGATGGTTCATGGAGAGGTAGACATTCCTATTCGTGTGGGTTCTCAAGTATTTGACTCTACCTTTTATGTGATGGATATCCATCCATCGTATTCTTGTCTACTGGGTCGACCTTGGATCCACAAAGCTGGGGCAGTGACCTCTACCCTGCACCAGAAGCTCAAGTACCCTGTCAGAGGGAAGATTGTCACTGTGCAGGGAGAGGAGGAGTACATGGTGAGCCATTTGAATTCCTTCAGGTATATTGAGATGGACGGGGAGTTTATTGAAACCCCCTTTCAGCATTTCGAAGAGGTACCTCCAACTTTAGCAGCAGCAGAAACAGTGGTCGAAGAGGATGTTCCTTTGAAGATGGCTTCCTTGAAGGACGCCCGGGCTGTGATCAAGAAAGGTGAATGTGCTAACTGGGGCAGGCTCCCTGATTTTACACCTAAAACTGACAAGTTTGCACTGGGTTTTACTGCAGAGGGTCAGAAGGCTATGCGCAAGGCAAAGATCAGAAGACCTCCTGTGCTCATTACCAATCCAGGAGTGAATGCTGTTGGGGACGAAGATGAAGTGGAAGAGTCGGAGTTCAATAGCTGGATCTACCCGACGACTGATGGCGGATTGACCAATTGGACTGCTAAAGACCATACTCCTGTTACTTTTGTTACGCAGTAATAAACTTCTTTGTTTTGTTATTTGTAATAAACAATTAAAACTCTATGGCCCGGTGTCTTACCCGGGGCACCGTGGCTTCATTTGTGAGGGCATATAAATTGTCATTTCATATATCATGAATAAAGACCTTGGACGTTTTCTCGCATTTCAAATCTTATGCTCCTTTTCTTTCTTTCCTTTCTTTATATCGCAAAACAGCTGTATTTACACACACTCACTCATACAGGTTTCAATCCACTCTGGATCTCACTGGTAATGACTCTGCTACTGCCAGTTATGACTTCGAAAATCCGATCAACTTAGCCGAAGACGAAGGTGAACATGATTGCGAAGTGCCTGGTGAGCTTGCAAGACTGTTACTCCAGGAAGAGAGGGAAATTCAACCACACGAAGAGCCAGTGGAAACAATAAACCTGGGTACTGATACAGACAGAAAGGAGGTTAAGATTGGTGCCAACCTAGAGCTCAGCGTGAAGCAACGATTGACTCAGATGTTACATAATTATGTGGAGATCTTTGCCTGGTCCTACGAAGACATGCCCGGGTTGGATACCGATATTGTGGTCCATCACTTACCTACCAAGGAAGACTGCCCTCCGGTTAAGCAAAAGGTCCGCCGTATGCGTCCAGAGATGTCTGAGAAGATCAAAGCCGAGGTTATGAAACAGTTTGATGCTGGGTTTCTTGCAGTGACTTCTTATCCTCAGTGGGTTGCTAATGTGGTGCCGGTACCAAAGAAGGATGGAAAGGTCAGAATGTGTGTCGATTACAGGGATCTGAACAGGGCCAGCCCCAAGGATGACTTCCCTCTACCTCACATTGATGTCCTTGTTGACAATACTGCTCAGCATAAAGTGTTCTCTTTCATGGATGGTTTTTCAGGCTATAATCAGATCAAGATGGCACCTGAAGACATGGAAAAGACTACCTTTGTTACTCAGTGGGGCACCTTCTGCTACAAGGTCATGCCTTTTGGACTGAAGAACGCTGGGGAAACCTACCAACGTGCCATGGTTGCTTTATTTCATGACATGATCCATCATGAGATAGAAGTGTATGTTGACGACATGATTGCAAGGTCCCAGACTGAGGAAGAACACCTTGATCATCTGCAGAAACTATTTGACCGGTTGAAATTGTACAAGCTGAGGTTGAACCCAAACAAGTGCACCTTCGGGGTTAGATCTGGAAAGTTGCTAGGCTTCGTTGTAAGTGACAAGGGTATTCAAGTGGACCCTGCCAAGGTCAAAGCTATTCAAGAAATGCCAGTTCCTAAGACAGAGAAAGAGGTCAGATGCTTTTTAGGACGCCTGAATTATATCGCCCGGTTCATCTCGCACCTAACTGCCACCTGTGAACCAATCTTCAAGCTGCTGAAGAAAGATCAGGTAGTACGTTGGAACGATGAATGCCAGGCCGCTTTTGACAGAATCAAGGAGTACCTCCAAGAACCACCCATCCTTATGCCACCGGTTGAAGGGAGACCTCTGATACTATACCTAACAGTGCTTGACAATTCAATGGGGTGTGTGCTGGGGCAGCATGACGAGTCTGGCCGAAAAGAGCATGCCATTTATTACCTTAGCAAAAAGTTTACCGACTGTGAGACCCGATACTCACTGCTCGAGAAAACTTGCTGCGCTTTGGTATGGGCTGCTCGCCGGCTAAGACAGTATATGCTGACTCACACTACCTTGTTGATCTCAAAGATGGATCCGATAAAGTACATATTTGAAAAGCCTGCTCTGTCTGGGAGAATAGCAAGATGGCAAATGATCTTGACAGAATATGACATCCAGTATACAACTCAGAAAGCCATCAAGGGAAGTGTATTGGCAGACCACTTGGCACATCAGGCAGTAGACGACTATCAGTCAATAAACTTCGAGTTTCCAGACGAGAGCATCATGATTGTGAATGATTGTGAAGTACCTGGACCGGATGAAGGACCTGAGGAAGGATCCCGATGGTCTATGCACTTTGACGGAGCCTCCAATGCTTTGGGTAACGGTATCGGCGCTGTAATCATATCCCCTCAAGGCACTCATACTCCATTGACTGCTCGGCTATGTTTCAACTGCACCAACAACATGGAGGAGTATAAGGAATGCATCATGGGTCTCCAAGCTGCGATCGACTTAAGGATCAAGTTTCTGAGTGTCTTCGGAGATTCCGCTCTCGTGATCAATCAGATCAAAGGAGAGTGGGATACGAAACATCCGAATCTTATTCCTTACAGAGAATGTGTGTTGACATTGATCCCCCACTTCACGAAGATAACCTTTGAACATTTCCCAAGAGAGTAGAATCAGCTGGCGGACGCGTTAGCTACGATGTCTTCCATGTTCAAAGTCAAATGGGACAATGAGGCTCCACGGATCATCATCTGGAAACTGGACGAACCGGCATACTGTTGTGATCTTGAGACTGAGTTGGTAACTGAGAAGCCTTGGTACCATGAGGTGAAGAGATACTTGGAAGCCCAGGAGTATCCTGAAGGTGCCTCTGTCAATGATAAGAAGTTTCTGATAAGGTTCGCAGCGAAATTCTTCCTTAGAAACGGCATCCTGTATAAGCGAAATCATGATTCGACCTTACTGCGTTGTGTGGATAAGAATGAAGCAGAAAGGATCATGGAAGAGCTACATGAAGGGACCTTCGGAACACATTCCAGTGGACACACAATGGCAAAGAAGATCCTTCGGGCAGGGTATTTCTGGTCCACCATGGAAGCTGACTGCTATCAACATTCTCGGACATGCCATAAATTCCAGATATATGCAGACAAGGTGCATGTTCCTCCAGTTCCTTTAAATGTCCTGACTGCGCCTTGGCCGTTTGCAATGTGGGGCATAGATATGATCGGTGAGATTAAACCTACAGCGTCCAATGGGCATCGCTTCATCCTGGTAGCGATTGATTACTTTACGAAGTGGGTTGAAGCAGCATCCTACGCTACGGTAACCAAGACTGTTGTGGCACGGTTCATTCGACATAATCTGATCTGTCGATACGGGGTCCCTGAAAGGATCATTACAGACAACGGTACCAATCTCATTAACAAGATGATCACTAAGCTCTGCGAGCAGTTTAAAATACAGCACCACAACTCTTCTCCTTACAGACCGAAGATGAATGGGGCTGTAGAAGCAGCAAATAAAAACATTAAGAAAATCGTGCAGAAGATGACAGTGACTTATAAAGATTGGCACGAGATGTTACCGTTCGCTCTACATGGGTACCGTACCTCAGCCAGGACGTCAACCGGGGCAACTCCTTTTTCCTTGGTCTACGGCATGGAGGCAGTCTTACCAATCGAAGTGCAGATACCCTCTCTCCGGATAATGAAGGATGCAGATCTGAACGAAGATGATTGGATCCAGACACGACTTGATCAGCTAAACCTTATTGATGAAAAAAGACTTGCTGCTATCTGTCATGGTCAGACGTATCAGAAACGGATGATCAGGGCATTTAACAAAAAGGTCAGACCACAAGAGTATCAAGTTGGGGATCTGGTAATCAAGCGAATCATCCTTCCTCAGAGTGATCCAAGGGGCAAATGGACCCCTACGTACGAAGGGCCATTTGTGGTTAAACATGTGTTCTCAGGAGGAGCCATGATTCTAACCAACATGGATGGTGACGACCTTCCTCACCCCGCCAATGCAGACATAGTAAAAAGATACTACGCATGAAAAAGACCCGCTAGGTTGACATACCTAGGAAAAAATTAGGGCTTCCCGGCGAACCAAAAGGGTTCGGGCAAAATGAAGGGATGAAATGAAAAAAATCTGTACACCCGGCAAGTCGAAAACCCGAAAAGGCGGCTTGGGCAAAAATGGGTATCCCGGTGGACTGAAAACCCGAAAGGGCGGTCCAGACAAAAGTTAGGGATAAAGCGTAATACTATGTCTCATTGGATCACTCTACATCCAGAATCCGGTATCTACATCAAGTGCAGACGGCATCGATCAGTCAGCTTCATCTTCAACTAAGGTCATCAAGTGATGAGACGCTCGGAGATATAAAGGCAATAGCAGAGTTAAAACCTAGTGGGATCATTCATTTTACACAGCTGTTTTATTTTCTCTTGTACAAATTTGTATAAACTCTTTTGTTCGGCGGCGTTCTCTTACTAGGACATCAGCCTCTTGTACATAAACGCCTATTTACCGGCAAATTCAAAAAAAATCAATAAAAAAATCACTTTTCAGCTTAAAATTGCCAATTGTTTTTTCCTTTTCTGTTTTGTTTTGCGAAGAACGTCCAAGGTTCAATTTGTGATATATGCATTGACAATAATTTGCTAACTCATGAATACTTGCATACGAAACAAAGGATTAATTACAGGTAACATTAGAAATAGGGGAAATAAAGAGTTGTCTAAAAGCGGTCTAATTGTTCCGTCCACCCAGGTACCAAGGTGATTTCAACTGAAGAACATAACCAGATATCTTAATTCCCCAGAGAGTGAGCCAGCAAGTCAGTACACTCTCCCCGAGCAAAGTTACAGTCAAACTTAAGGAAGTTGGGTATCCTCCCGCAGATCTCAACATTCCCCAGCAGTATATATGCATTCTTAACAAGCATCCCCGGCAATCTTGGTCTAAAGATTGTTCCCCGGCGGTATATCAAACATTCACTGGAGTCACTTCCCCGATACAGCTCAAAACTTCCCCAGGAGAGTCCAATCTAGTTCCCAAGGAAAGTTGGAATCCATCTCCCCAAGCAGAAAGCTTATCCCTAGTAGATTCTGGAAGCTTATCCCCGCAGGGCACGAACGCGTCTCCCGGCTTTATTCAAAGGGTTATTTCCTTACCAGGATATAACGGGGTTATCCTCATCCAAAAGCCATAGAAAGATCGTTCTCGACGAAGTCTTCTTATCCCCAGTGAAGTCTATCAACACTTCCAACACAACAATGGTATCCCCAGTGAAGTTACCATCAACATTTCAGCAAAGTATCTCTCTCCCCACAGAGTATTGCTCCCCAGCAAGATCGTTAGAGTACTCCTCTCCCCGTAGAGTAATCCATTCGCCAAGTTTATTCCCCAACGGAGTCATCTTCTCCTACTGGTATTCTTGCAACTATCATCCCCAGCGGAAGCAAAGATCTATTCTTCAACATCAGCCCAGGAGCGACTTCCCGGCACCCGTCAAGGATTTATTTTCCTAAGACGAAAAGATACATTCATAAACATCACATTTTCATACATTATAGCATGCATATACGCATCATATCTTACAATCTCATTTATGTTGAGAACATCATTGCTTGATCCACATCATGCATTGCATGTAACTGACCTTTACTTTTCAGGAAAGATCCAGTTAAGTTCTCAGCTACATTTCAAGACCTAGACCGGTTCAGTTAAATCGACCCTAAGATTTCTCTGATTCTTATTCAGTCAAAGGCCTTCTCTGGTTCAGTCAGATCGACCCTAAGATCTCCCTGATTCTTATCCAGTTGAAGATTTCAAGACCTAGACCGGTTCAGTTAAATCGACCCTAAGATTTCTCTGATTCTTATCCAGTCAAAGGCCTTCTCTGGTTCAGTCAGATCGACCCTAAGATCTCCCTGTTTCTTATCCAGTTGAAGACATTTCAAGACCTAGATCGGTTCAGTTAAATCGACCCTAATATTTTCCTGTTTCTTATCCAGTCAAATGCCTTCTCTAGTCCAGTTAAATCGATCCCTAAAAGATTTTCCTAATGAAGACTCAGTAGAAGATATCCAAGATTCTCTCAGCGTTACTGTTAAGGTTGAAGTCTCCCAAGATTCTCTTAGCGTTACTGTTGAGGTAGTAATCACCCCCAGATTCTCTCAGTGTTACTGTTGAGGTTGAAGTCGCCCAAGATTCTCTCAGCGTTCCTGTTAAGGTAGTAATCACCCCCAGATTCTCTCAGTGTTACTGTTGAGGTTGAAGTCGCCCAAGATTCTCTCAGCGTTCCTGTTGAGGTAGTAATCACCCCCAGATTCTCTCAGTGTTACTGTTGAGGTTGAAGTCGCCCAAGATTCTCTCAGCGTTCCTGTTGAGGTAGTAATCACCCCCAGATTCTCTCAGTGTTACTGTTGAGGTTGAAGTCGCCCAAGATTCTCTCAGCGTTCCTGTTGAGGTAGTAATCGTTCAAGGTTCTCTCACCATCCCATTGAGGTAGTAACCATCCCTGGTTCATTCATCACCTTTTGAAGCTCCAGATCCAGCTCCTGTAACCAGTCAGGACACATCTACACAAAGAGTTTGAAGACCAGCTCCTGCAATAGGCCAGATAATCATTTTCTTTTGCAGGTACGCAAGTTCTCGCTAAGGAATCTCTTACGCGATCGACGCCCAGATGGCATCTATAAGCCCATGCACCTTCCATCATCTCTCAGCATGGCATCTATAAGCCCATCATCCTATCCATCAATCTCCAAATGGCATCTATAAGCCCATTCCGCCATCACACTGCTACTATGTGAGCGCAAATTTCTGGGCACTCTAGTGTTCAATCATCTCCCACCTTCGGATTACGAAAGGCACGTCAGCCAATCTGCATCCTCAGGTCTAAGAAGATTGAACAGGGGCAACTGTTGTACCCCAAAATTTTCCCTCCCATATTCTTCAAGATTTGCCAAGTCAAAGCTTCAAAATCTCCCCAAGGGTTGCACAGTTCAAGGGCCTCCTAACAGTCAAAATTAGGGTTTTGGTTCTGGCAAAGAAATTGAAGTTTTCAAGGGTCCAATCAAGTCCCACATGCCTACAAACATGGTCAAGCATCATCATACCAAGTTTCAAGACTTACAGCACAAAATTGCACAGTCAAAAACCCTAATTGCTCAACAGTCAACTGCAGGGGCAAAATGGTCATTTGACAGTCAAAAGTTCAAATTTTTGGTCAACATCTCATTTTGAAGCCATAAACATCATTTGATCAATTCTTGATCATGATTTTCAAGGCATGGCTCAAAAAGTCTCAAGATGCAAAAGTTTCCATATTTGGACAGTTGAAAAAGTCAACTGTAACTTGACCAAGGCATAACTTCAACATGGTTTATCAGAAAAATTCCATCCAAAGCTCATTTTGAAGAGAAATACATTTCCTACAACTCCTCTTCACACTTCAAGTCCAAGAAATTCTCTCACAAAAAAGTTATCAATTTCAACATTATAGGTCATTTTCAAAAGTCAACAAAAAGGGACTTTAAGTCAAAGACCATAACTTGAGATTGGTAAATCAAAATTACATGGGACCAAAGGCATTGGTTAGAGGACTTCAAGAACTTTCCAAAATTTCCAAGAACATGATCAAAGCTTAAAAATTGAGCAAGATATGCCTTGTGGAAGTTGGGAAATTTTTGGGTATTTTGAAAAGTCAACTTTGCTTCAAGTGCCTTAAATTTGCTAATGGGCCACATTTTCTTCCAAGATTCATCATCCAAAGCATATGCACGACCATTTGGCCCAAGGGGAGTTATTTCATCATTTTTATTATTTATTTGAATTTTTAATCACAATTAATTCATTTAATAAAATAAAATATGGGAAAAATACTCATCCATGTTTTTTAAATCTTTTTGTGCATGGAATGCCTTCAAGATTTCGTGCCCTATCTAATATGGAAAGAATCAAGGTGATTTGATCATGATTGGCACCAAAAACACATGAAAAGATTGAAAAAATATATCATTTAAAATCCAATATTTGATTCATGATTGCATTGATCTCTTGACTCAAATCTCAACCCTAATCCATCCCATACTTATACTGATCAAAACCTAATGCCTAAGGACCCTGAATGTTGCGCCTCACATCAAGAACAAAGTTTGTGTTTTTTGTCAAAAAATCAAAAACTGAAAACTGTCTTAGAGGACGATTCAAAGGAAAATATTGATCCCAAAAGCTTCCTGAGACATCATTGAACCTGACTGGATACTTTTCCACGCCCATAGCATCAAGAATTGGTACATAGAACTCAAAATTTCTCACACTTTATGCATATTCGTGTTTCAATTTTTAAGCATCCTCATTGAATTTTCTTTGTTGATTTATACTAATTGAACCATTCTGAATCTAACCATGCTCTTCAATTGAGTTTTTGTGCATTGTATGAGAAATCACCATTAAACTTTTTAGGTTTTCAGAGGTCACGAATTGGGGCTTCCTTATTCTGGAACAATTGAGATATGAGACCTACACCATTGAATTCAGCGCGCTTAAACGATCAAGAATCACTAGTCGCGCTCAATTTATGAGCCACCATATTCTATTCGCTATTTTCGTATGCACTATTTAGTGGGGGTTTAAAACCCCCGCTATCTAACTGTTTTTTTTTCAGGCCAAAAGCGAACGAGTGGGGAAGATGATGACTTGTCTCCAAGTGATAGGGTAGTTCAAAATTTAGCGCATTTTCTTTGATCCATAGCATTAGCGCTTGATTTTTTTTATATTAATTGTCATCTATTATCATTACAAAGTAACAACGCAGCACAGTTGGTGGAATGTCATGCTGGCAAGCTTTGGGACCTGGGTTCGATCCCCAGGTCCCCCCATGTTATTTCAATGTTTTTCTTGCTAATATCTTCCTATGCAGCGCATTACCTAATGACCATCATGTGTCCCCATAATCTGCCATGCCACGCGCCCTATGATCCCAATCCAAAAGTCCAGATTTAAAGAACACCATGGGCATCAGTCAATGCAGACACACGTGACCAGAAAAGTCAAAAGAGGCCTTCCACAAATGGGCCTGATTGCTACCAGTATACCTCCAAATGGGCCTACAAACCCCCCATTGTTTGCTTTCTTTCACCCTTTTTTATTTTTCTATTTTACTTGTTTAACTTAGTTTTAATTTAATTCTTTAAACTAATATATTTCCATAAAACATAAAAATGCCAAAAAATCAGAAAAGATAAAATATAAATATATTTCACTTAAGCATTTTCTTTGTAAATAAAATCTTGTTAATTAATCTAGTTTTAAATTCTAGGCTTAATTTTAAATATTTTTCTTAATAAATTAAAAATTGTAGAATTAGGGTTTTATACTTTTATCCTTTTTTTTCTTTTTCACCATATTAATTATTAATTTTTTTTTTTTGTAAATAAAAATTGTATTAAATAATTAGGTTAATTCTAGGTTTAACTTTAACATGTTTTTATTGATAAATTAAAAATAGCTAGAACTAGGTTTTAAATTCCGTTAATTCTTATTAAAAATCCATAAATACAAAAAACCTCAAAAAATATTTTCTTTTTTTATTTTAGTTTAATTAATTTGTTAATCGTAATTTAATTTCATTAAAAAGGGTCCAACGCCCTCGCTTTCAATTGTCAGTTCGTTTCGCGCATTTATTTCCTTTCTTATAATATTCATGTAATTCTCCCGAAGCCATGTAAATCAGACATTTATCTTTTCCGCACTTTATTTCTTTATTCAAATCGGGTCCTGGATTAAATTTGGCGATGTGGACCCGCGCCTTTGTAATAGCGTAGGACCTTTATATTTCTCGCAACTTTTAAACTGTTAATTAAATTGCATGAAAGAATGAATGTCAAAAATAAAAGCAACGCGTAGATCACCAATACATGACAAGACAAAAATATCTGAAAACGACACACAAATCACACACCACCCCTAGGGTACGTCTCACTGTTGCCTTGCCCCTCGAAAGGTGATCGTCGAGTAGAGGATGTTTTAGTAAGTCCTCATGATCCAGGAACCTGGCATGAGGGTAGCTTCTAAGGTGTCTTCCTATTGCTCCGGTGATCACCATGTCCCGAACCTTCGAATTGACCCGAATACCTCCAACGGTGGTGCTACCTACCTCTCAATGGTGGGATGGCATTACTTTAAGGACATTTACACAGACGAATTCCTTAGGGTAGGTAGACGACTCTAGATACTTGCTCTAATTTCAAAACAAATCAAAAATACCTTTCACACCGACACCTTTTCAAAAAGCTTTCGAAAGCAATTTTTCAAACACTCTTGAGGACCGATACAAGAGTCGAACTGGAATTTTCAAAGAAACTTTTTTAAAACCCACAGTTGAAAAGCAAACAAACCTTTTGAAAACATAATGAGCAAGTATCTAAGAGCCCATGGATAACCATGGATAGAAAGGGTGCTAACACCTTCCCTTTCTATAATCTACCTCCCGAACCGAGAGCAATCTCTATAAGGAATTTTTCTGTGCTTTTGTCCTGTCCATGTTGGAGAAAATAAAAGACGGTGGCGACTCTTGCTTCTGCGACATTTCGCGAACCAGCGTTAAACAGTCAGTTCCAGATCCACCGATCACAACTGGCAACTCTGTTGGGGAGTAGAATTAAAAGTGGGGTTACCTTAGGGCTAGATCACCTTTACTTGCTTTTCTTTGTTTGACTTGTTTGCTTTACATTTTTTGTTCCTTGTTTGGGCTTGTTTTGATCCTCTACCCAGATCTGGGACACCTTTTTAGGTAAGTAGAAATAGATTGTGGAAACTATACAGCGTAGACCGATATGGTTGAAACAATGGCTACGTTAGTGTGACGCATTTGTTGGTACCAGTATCCCTTATGTTGAAATGAGGAGAATACGGGGCCGCTGAGCAGCGTCATAAAGCACTAACTGACCTTAGAACCTTAATTGAACAACTTGGCCATTAGGAAGTAGTGAGATCGCCAGTTTCGGTGGAAAGCTGAAAATTAGTTAATACTAGATACTACACTCATTGAGATTGGACTTTTGGGATATCTCGGCTGCAAGAAAAGATTGATTGTTCCAAGACAAAACCTAAAAGAAAATTCAGTGATATTGAGGTCCCTTAGAACCCAGTTACTTTCTAGGACAGGTTGAGCCAACTAAACTTCAAGTGGGTAATTACATATAAAACTCCCTGCAAGCGTAAACCTATAGACTTGTCTGCTTTGTGTGTACATAACGACTTGCTTATTTGTAAATAACATCATAAACATCATAACATCATAAGCATTCTCACTAACAATTTCAAGGATTTAGGAATTTATCTTTGTTTTGTTTTGTAGGCCCTGAATCCCGTCTGAAGGAATACCATCAAAATCAGCTTCGTGAAAGCGCACCCTCAACTCTAAGAATTAGAATCAAGGGTGCCTGAAGACTCTCCTTTCACCAATAAATATGGTCGACTCTTCAGTTTGGCTACCTCCAATTTCCAAGAAGAGATGATGTGCGTGATCTTCCAATTCTTTGATCCCATGCATCATTTCTTCACCTTCCTTGACTATCAGTTGGTGCCAACACTAGAAGAATTCTATCTACTATTAGGAGTGCTCGTGCTTGATCAAGCACCATTCACCGGTTTAGAAGGGACTCCAAAACCTGAAGTCATTGTCGAAGCCTTGCATCTAAAGAGAGCCGACATTATAGCAAATTGGGAGATAAGAAGCGGAGTTAAAGGGTTCCTAGCCAAGTTCTTATTGGAGAAGGCTCGTTCATTATGGGAAGATATAGATTTTCAAGCCTTTGAAGATATCTTGGCCCTTCTCATCTATGGTTTGGTTCTATATCCTAACTCGGACCAATTCATAGATGTGAATGCCATCCAAGTCTTTCTCTCTCGTAATCCTATACCTACCTTGCTGGGAGACATCTTATATTGTTTCCATACCTGCACCATGAAGAAAAGAGGCACTCTCTTGTGTTGCATTGCCCTACTTGCCAAGTGGTTTACTTCACACCTACCTCAATCAACATTGAAGAACGAGCAAGGATTGGCATGGTCTCAAATGATGATGTCCCTCACCCACTCTGATATTCATTGATGTTCACGGTCCTTGGAAAATACTTATATCATTGACCGTTGTGGGGAATTCTCTAATGTCCCTCTGCTTGGCATTAGGAGAGGTATCACTTACAACCCTTGCTTAGCTTTATGATAGT
Source organism: Vicia faba (assembly GCA_948472305.1). Classification (NCBI taxonomy): domain Eukaryota; kingdom Viridiplantae; phylum Streptophyta; class Magnoliopsida; order Fabales; family Fabaceae; genus Vicia; species Vicia faba. The sequence continues at coordinate 361,772,947 of OX451735.1, forward strand.
TTGGGTATGCCCGAAGATATGGTCCTCATGATATGCTCAACTAAGGAATGGTGTTCGATTACAAAAGCGACGATCAAGGCTACCGTCAGAGGTTTGTACGAGCTTGGAGGATGGTAAACAGAGTGGATAGTAAGATACTGGGACACAAGAATTCTATTCCCCTTAAGCCTTACCTTAGGTGGGTACGAGCTCGTGCTCAGAAGCTCATGATGCCTTACCCCTCCATCCTACCAGTTATCGTGGAGCCCGTTGCCGAAGGATAAGTCCCATATACTATCCTCCATCCCAACATGCCTACTTCTCTTGAAGAATTACAAAAGGGTTGGATTTAACTAAAGGAAAAGCAAGACACCTTCGAAGCTCAGTTCTACGCGAGCGAGAAAAGGGTTTTAGAGCTTACAAAGAAACTTCATGAAGAACATAACTTGAACGCCTACCTAGCACCAAAGAGGATACGTTCGACCTTTTTATCTTAGAATTTAATTTGTAAGCCCAAGAGGCACGTTGTAACCATTCTGAACTGATTGATGCAATTTGACATTTGTTCATTTCTTTGTCTAGACAAATTTAAATTTTAAAAATCCTTGAAATCATCTGCATACACATTTTTCATGCATCATAGCATAACAAGTTTTCCACAACAGGTTTCCTTATCCCTCTACTATTTATTTCAGTAAGATGGATATTGAGAAAACAGTGAAAGATAGGCAAGCACAAAACTCCCAGTTTCAAGAAACTCTACTGACCCTGGCCAAGGGGAAACAAGAGTTGATGACATTGTTAGCATCCAAAAAGAAACCAAAAACAAAAGCCCTAGTCAACATGGGTAAAAGATTCAGAGAGCCGATCCGCCAGATACCAATAATTGAAGATTCGTATGAGGAAGATGAAAATCAAGTTGGATAAGCAAGGAGTACCCAGGCTGGGTGTGTTAATGAGCGGGTGTCTGATGATGAAGACTATTTTTACGAGTAATATCTCCCTTCCGACGACAAGTACAAACAACTAGAGGATAGATTGAAGGCTTTTGAGATTCAAGCCATTCCTGGTTTGGATTTTGATGATTTGGGTTTAATATTTGGGTTTGTCATTCCCCATAAATTCAAGATACAAGTCTTCGTTAAATATGATGGGGTTTCATGCCCAAAACTTCATCTGAATTCTTATTTGCGCAAAATACAACTGCACACCACCGATAAGAAACTCTGGGTCCACTTCTTTTAAGAAAGCTTGGCTGGGACTCAACTAGAGTGGTTTTAACAATTGGAGGGTTCTCGTATCCATACCTGAGAAAACTTGGCCATTTCTTTCTATCACCAATACCAATACAATACCAACCTGGCACCGACTAGAGTTCAACTGCAAGACATGAGAATGGGTAAAAACGAGGGGTTCAAAGAGTACGCCCAAAAGTGGAGGGATCTTGCTAGTAGGGTCCAACCACCTTTAACTAACAGGGAACATATTGATATGTTTATGGGAACATTATCTAGTCCATTTTTCAACTTATTGGTTGGTTGTTCTTCGTCCGGTTTCACCGAGCTGATCCTGACTGGTGAAAGGGTCGAAAGTGGTATCAAGAGCGGGAAAATTCCTATGGCGTCTGCTTCCACCTCCAACTCCGTAAAGAAACCCTTCACTTGGAAGAAAGAAACTAATGTTGTGTATAGGGAAAAGGCCCGTACCAAGAAGGATAACCGTCCGTCTGTTAATGCTGTTTTGATTTCCAACCCTACTCATGTTTAAAGACAATCTTCTAATCATCAACAATTTGAGGCTCCACGAAGACAATTCACAAGGATAAGCATGTCGTTATCCCAAGCCTTACAACACTTGCTAAAGGCTAACTTGGTAACAATGCACGATCCTTCATCCAATCCAAACACTTCCTCACCTAAATACAATCTAAATACCAAGTGTGCATATCATTCAAATAGTCTCGGGCATGAGACCGATCAATGTTGGGCGCTGAAGAACAAAATTAAAATCTAATCGACAACAAGACAATCGAATTTGATCCCCCTACGGTTCCCAATGTGATAACAGCACACATAACACACCATGGCAAAGGTGTCAATGCAATTGAAGACACTATTTTTATTCCTTCCGTCGAAGATCTAACTACTCCATTAAATGTTGTCAAAAAGGATTTACTGAGAGCAGGGGTTTTCCCTGGCTGTTTGAAAGATTGTTATTGTTGCGCCAAACAAGTTAATGGATGCAAATGGCTGAGAGAAGGCATTAAACACTTGATGAATAGTCATGAGATCCTATTTGAGGGAACTTCATCCATAAAAAGTTTGACCGATAAGATTGAAGACCTCTCCATCATAACAATTTCAAACAAGCCTCTTAGGATCTCCTCAAAGGGTACTATCAGGATTTCGAATGAACCAATTGTTGCTCCTCTGATAATCACTTCCCCTAGGCCAATTCTATATTCTTCCAACAAGGAAATACTATGGAACTATGGTGATGAAGTGTATTACCATGGAATAAAGCAAGATGCTTGGATTGAAGAAAATAAAGATGATGACATTGGGAATATTACTGGTTCTAGTAAAGTGACCAAAAACTGGGTGAATCTTTTCGCCCAATATTTCACCCCTAACTGCTACAACAACACATGTCTGCATCACCGTTGCTAAGCCTAAGGCTGGCATTAGGGGTAAGAAGAAAGTGGTTGGCCTTCTGAGATCGAGATGCCTGCAAAGGACGTTGTTACTGAGGAGCCTTCAACTCAAGAAATGGAGGAAATCTTAAAGATTATAAAGAGAATTGTTTTTAAGATAGTGGAATAACTAGGGAAAACCCCTTCCAAGATCTCCATGTTACCTTTGATACTTTGTTCTGATGCTCATGCCTGATCATTGATCAAATTATTAAAGAAATCTCATGTCCCTCATGAGACAACAAATGTCCAATTCAAAAATTGCGTGGCAAGCTTGACGGCCGACAACGGTTTGCAGTTTTCGGATGCTGATCTGACACCAGTTGGAAGAAACCATAATAAAGCTCTACATGTTTCTGTTGAATGTAAGGGGACTACCCTAGCACATGTTATGGTTGACATCGACTCTTCTTTAAACGTGCTACCTAAGGTCGCTTTGGACCAGTTAGACTGTGAAGGACTGGTGTTAAAGTCGAGTGATATTATTGTAAGGGCTTTCGATGGATCCAAAAGGACGGTTCATTGAGAGGTGGAGCTCTCGATCAATATGGGCTCACAGATTTTCAACTCTACTTTCTACATGATGGACATCCGTCCTGCTTACTCCTATTTGCTGGGTCGCCCTTGGATCCATGGAGCAGGGGTAGTAACATCTAGGCTTCACCAAAAGCTAAAGTACCCAGTCAAGGGAAGGATCGTCATTGTCTGCGGTGACGAGGAGTTCATGGTAAGCCACCTCAATCCTTTCTAATATATGGATATAGATGGAGAATTCATAGAAATCCCATGCCAAGATTTTGAAGTTCTTCCGCTTATGGTTGCTACTACCAAAGTTTCCTCCGACATGCCCAAAGCTGATAGGGTGCTGCCAAGGATGGTTTCATTTAAAGATGCTCGTGCCGCAGTCGAAGAAGGAAGCTGTGATAACTGGGGGTAACTCCTCGAGATCCCGTTCAAAGAAGAAAAATATGGGCTGGGTTTTACTATCAAGGCTCGGAAAGAAGTGAGGCGCGCTCGTGCAGGAAAGCCCCCTCCCGGTATTGGAAATCATTAAGTAAACGCCGTGGAGGATTCCGATGATGAATGTGATTTCGAAGAGTGGATATACCCTACTACAATAGAGCTCAACAATCGGCATACGAAGGACTTCATCCCCATCTCCTTCATTGAGGAGTAATTACTTTTTTATTGCTTTCCAAGAACCTTTTACTTGTAATATTGAACAATGACTTTTAAGCCGTATGTCTGGCCCGAGCCACTATGGTCCATTTTGTTAAGAGTCTTATTTGTGTTCATTTTATCATATGATCATTCAATATAAACCATTGGACTTTTTTTCATTCAAATTTTAGTGTTCATTATCTTTATTTTTATTTAATGTGTTCTTTAAAATAGCCATGTATCTTACACACACACACACACACACACACACACACACACACACACACACACACACACACACACACACACACACACACTTATAGATCCTCATCCACTCCGGATCTCATTGCAAATGACTCTACTATTGACAGGTATGATTTCGAATATCCAATTAACCAAGCCGAAGATAAAGGCGAGGAAGATTGTGAAATACCGGGAGAACTAGACAGGCTTCTAATGCAAGAGGAAAAATTTATTCAGCCGCATGAAGAATCAGTTGAAGTCATCAACCTAGGTACGAAACAGACAAGAAAGAGGTCAAGATCGGCGCCAACCTAGGAAGCTATGTCAAAAACAGATTGGTTCAAATTGTACGTGACTATATGGAAATCTTTGCTTGGTCGTATGAAGACATGCCAGGGTTGGATACCGAAATTGTAGTTCATCGTCTGCCAACAAAGGAAGATTGTCCTCATGTCAAGCAAAAAGTCCATCGTATGCGACCTAACATGTCTGAGAAAATAAAAGATGAAGTGATGAAACAATTTGATACAGGATTCCTAGTTGTGACATCTTATCCTCAATGGGTTTCAAATGTGGTTCCATTGCCAAATAAAGATAGAGAAGTTCGTATGTGCGTAGATTACAGGGAACTGAATAGGGAAAGCCCCAAGGACGAGTTCCCTCTACCTCATATCGATGTATTGGTCGATAACACCGCTTAACATAAAGTCTTCTTCTTCATGGATGGCTTCTCCGGCTATAATCAAATTAAGATGGCTCCCGAAGACATGGAGAAAACCACCTTTGTTACGCAATGGGGCACCTTTAGTTACAGGGTCATGCCATTCGGATTGAAGAATGCAGGGGAAACATATCAAAGGGCAATGGTAGCTATGTTTCATGATATGATCCATCATGAAATAGAGGTATATGTGGATGATATGATTGCAAGGTCACAAACTAAGGAAGAACATCTCAACCACTTATACAAGCTATTCGAGAGGCTGAAAAAGTACAAGTTGAGGTTGAACCTTAATAAGTGCACATTCAGAGTACGATCTGGAAAGCTTCTTTGTTTTGTTGTCAGTGGTAAAGGCATCGAAGTAGATCCTGCTAAGGTAAAAGCCATTCAAGAAATGCTAGTCCCGCATTCTGAAAAGGAGGTTAGAGGATTCTTGGGTCGTCTTAACTACATCTCCGACTTCATATCTCACTTAACTGCTACTTATAGCCAATCTTCAAACTCTTGAAGAAAGATGAAGTGGTCAGAGGGAATGACGAATGCCAAGCTGCCTTTGACAAAATCAAGGAATATCTGTATGAACCTCCTATCCTCATGCCTCCAGTCAAAAGAAGACCCTTGATCATGTACTTGACTGTGCTAGAGAATTCTATAGGGTGTGTGTTGGGCCAACATAACGAGTCTGACCGAAAAGAGCATGCAATTTACTACTTGAGCAAAAAGTTTATCGAGTGTGAAACCAAATATTCACTGCTCGAGAAAACTTGTTGCGCTCTGGAATTGGCTGCTCGCCGGATAAGACAGTACATGTTGACTCATACCACTTTATTGATTTCTAAGATGGACCTTATCAAGTACATCTTCGAGAAACTTGCTCTGTTCGGATGAATAGCTAGATAAAAAATGATCTTGACTGAGTACGATATCTAATATACAACACAAAAGGCCATCAAAGGAAGTGCATTGGCAGATCATTTATCCCATCAGGATGTTAAGGATCATCAGTCTATGAACTTTGACTTCCCGGATGAGAATATCATGTTAGTAACCGACTGCGCGAAACTTGGACCGTATGACGGACCTGAACAAGGATCCCGATGTACTATGGTCTTCAATGAGGATTCTAACACTTTTGGTAATAGAATTTGTATTGTGATAATCACCCTGAAGGTTTCCACACTCCTTTCACTGCCAGACTGTGCTTCGATTGTACGAACAATATGGTTGTGTACGAAGCATGCATTTTGGGTCTGAAGGCTGCCATTGATTTGAGGATCAAGCATTTGAATGTGTGTGGGGATTCCGCTCTAGTGATTAGCCAATTAAAAGGAGATTGGGACACTAAGCACCCTAATCTCATTCCTTACACGGAGCTTGTGTTATCTTTGATTCCCTACTTCGAAGAGATCACCTTTGAACACTTCCCTAGGGAAGAAAATTAGTTAGCCGATGCTTTGGCCATAGTGTATTTTATGTTCAAGGTTAGATGGGACAACGAAGCTCCTATGATTACAATTAAGAGAATTGAAGAACCTTCGCACTTCTATGAGCTTTACAATGACGCCGAGAAGCCATGGTACCATGAGGTGAAGAGATACCTTGAAGCACAAGAGTATCCCAAAGGAGCATCCATCAATGATAAAAAGTTATTACGAAGATTCTCAACCAAGTTCTTCCTAAGAAATGGAATCCTGTACAAACGCAACCATGATTCTACTCTACTTCGATGTGTGGACAAGAAGGAGGCAGAGGAAATTATGCAAGACATGCATGATGGTCTCTTTGTGACTCACTCTAGTGGATATACTATGGCCAAGAAAATCCTGAGAGTTGGTTACTATTGGTCAACAATGGAGACTGATTGCCATCACCATTCAAGGACTTGCCATAAGTGCAAAATCTATGCTGACAAAGTCCACGTGGCTCCTATTCCTATAAATGTCATGACTGCTCCGTGGCTGTTCGCAATGTGGGGCATTGACATGATTGGAGAGATTAAACCTATTGCTTCAAATGGACATCGTTTCATTCTTGTCACTATCGATTATTTCACCAAATGGGTCGAAGCTACCTCATTTGCTTCAGTTACAAAGATCGTCGTAGCCAGATTCATCAAGTATAACCTTATCTGCCGTTATGGTATCCCCGAAAGGATCATCACTGATAATGGGACCAATCTCAACAATGCTATGATTATAGAACTTTCCACCCAGTTCAAAATCAAGCATCACAATTCTTCTCCTTATAGACCTAAAATGAATGGCACAGTGGAAGCAGCCAACAAAAACATTAAGAAGATTGTGCAGAAGATGGTAGTGACCTACAAAGACTGGCATGAGATGTTACCGTTTGCTCTCCATGGCTATCGTAGTTCAGCTTGGACATCGACTGAGGCAACTCCTTTTTCTTTGGTCTATGGCATGGAAGATTTCCTACTGGTTGAAGTTCAGATTCCCTCACTAAGGATTATGAATGAAGCATGCCTAGGCAAAGACGAATGGATTCAGACAAGATTGGATTCGTTGAACTTGATCGATTAAAAGTGACTCGTTACTGTTTGTCATGGTCAGATATACCAAAAATGTATGATCAACGCTTTCAACAAAAAGATCAGGCCTCGAGTATATCAAGCTGGTGACTTGGTAATAAAGTGCATCATTCTTCCACAAGGAGACCCCAGGGGAAAATGGACTCCCACTTACGAAGGACCATTTGTGGTCAAGAAAGTTTTCTCTGGTGGTGCCATGATGCTGACTACTATGGACGGGGAAGATTTCCCACATCCGGTGAATGCAGACATAGTTAAAAAATACTACGCATAAGAGACCTGCTAGGTTGACACACTTTGGCAAGATAAGGGCATCCCGACAAACTAATGGTTTGGGCAAAATTTAGGGATATATGCAAAAGATTATACACCCGGCAAGTCGAAAACCTGAAAGGGCGACTAGGGAAAAAATGGGTATCCTGGTGGGCTGAAAACCCAAAAGGGCAGTATAGGAAAAAGTTAAGGATTAAAAGCGTATGACTACGTCCCGTAGAATCACCACAATCGACTTTATTACCGAGGTCCGGGTTCAAACGGTCCAAGATCAATCCAATCAACTTCTGTCAATGGTAAGGGACGTTCGAAGACATTGGGGAAATAGTAGGGTTGGAACACAATGGAATCATTTCCACATGGTTTTTTGTTTTTGTTTTCAATTTTGTTATCCTTTCGATGATTTCCTCTTACTAGGATCTCTGTCTCTTTGTACAAAAACGCCTATTCATGGGCAGAACATCAATACAAATATAATTTGAAGAGAATTTTTTTTTGGTTTTGTCTTGAGTTGAAAGACGTCCAATGACTAAAATTGAATGAACATATGCATATGAAGATAATAAAACTGTTTAGCAAATATGTGCCGCCAAGCAGCAACAAGCATCTCTTTAATACAATGGAAATATCCCCACAGCGTTATCTCATTAGCATTATCCCCACAGAGCCTACTACAATAAACCTTTGCCCCAAAAAAGTTGCCCACAAAGTTGGATCTATGCAAACCTCGGTCAAAGTTTCAATCTCTCGACAACCCTCTCCAGCTGAGTTGATCTTAAAAGAAGAAGCCTTATGCATTTCTTCAGATAAGAATTCACCTTGTCAGCATTACACTCCTCAACAGAATCACTTCCTACTCAAACAACATTCAGTTACTATGAAGCCTGAACCCGACCAGATAATAGTTTAACTTCTCAAGATACTATGAAGCCTGGACCCTACCAGATAATAGTTTAATTTCTCGAGATACTGAAGACTAAAATTCGACCAGGAAAATGTTTAACTTCTTTTCCCCATTAGATTTTCCTCTACCCCCAGCAAGTTACTATGAAGCCTGGACCCGACCATATATCAGTTTAACTTCATCCGTTCAAGCAAGTTACCGTGAAGCCTAGACCCGACCAGATATCATTTCAACTTCATCCATCCCAACAAGTTACTGTGAAGCCTAGACCCGACCAAATATCAGTTTAACTTCATATGTCCCAACAAGTTACTGTGAAGCCTGGACCCGACCAGATATCAGTTTAACTTCGTTCTTTCAACCAAGTTACTATGAAGCCTGGACCCGACCAGATATCAGTTCGACTTCATTCGTCCCAACAATTTACTATGAAGCCTGGACCCGACCAAATATCAGTTCAATTTCGTTCTTTCAAGCAAGTTACTGTGAAGCATAGACCCGACCAGATATCAGTTCAACTTCGTTCTTTCAAACAAGTTATTGTGAAGCCTGGAATTCGACTAGATAACAATTGACTTCATTCTCTCAGGAATTTATTATGAAGCCTGGAATCTGACCAGATAACAATCAACTTCAGAATTTATTATGAAGCCTAGAATCCGACCAGGTAACAATAAAATTCAATAAGTTACTGCGAAAACTGGAAACCGACCAGATAACAGTTACCTTCAGTAATTTGTTGTGAAACCTGGAATTCGACAAGATAACAATTAACTTCATTCTCTCAGGAATTTGTTATGAAGCCTGGAATCTGACCAGATAACAATCGAATTCAATAAGTTACTGTGAAGCCTGGAAACCGACCAGATAACAATTAACTTCAGTAAGTTGTTGTGAAGTCTGGAATTCGACCAGATAACAATTGACATCATTCTCTCAGGAATTTGTTATAAAGCCTGGAATCGGACCAGATAACAATCAAATTCAGTAAGTTACTGCGAAGCCTGGAAACCGACTAGATAATAATTAACTTCAGTAAGTTGTTGTGAAGCTTGGAATTCAACCAGATAACAATTGACTTCATTCTCTCAATAATTTTTTATGAAGCCTGGAATCCGACCAGATAACAATCAAATTCAGAATTTGTTATGAAGCCTCGAATCTGACCAGATAACAATCAAATTCAGAGTTTTTTATTAAGCCTGGAATCCGACCAGATAACAATAAAATTCGACAGGTTACTGTGAAGCCTAGAAACTGGCCAGATAACAGTCTAACATCACTCTCCCATGTAATTTCCTACGAAGCCTGGAATCCAACTAGATAACAGTTAATTTAATCATCCCCAGTAAGTCACTGTGAAGCTTGGAATACGACAAGATAACAGTAAACTTCATTATCCTCAACAAATTATTGCCAAGCCTGTATTTCGACTAGATAACAACTAACTTTCGATTCTCTCCAGTCAGAAATAATTCCCAAGTAGAGTAGTGGATAACCAAAATTCTTGAATTTTATTTCCCCAAGCAGAGATCAACGCTCTCCAGAGAGTCTTCTTAAAGCAAGCCAATATTCCCCAACAGAATTTCTCCTCAAACAAATGAACAGGAATTCCCAACAGAAATATTCTAAACAAAGTTAACAATACATCTATTATCCAACAACGGTTAGGGATTCAGCCTCACAAGATTCCCCGACATGTTGTCAAGGATTTATTTTCCTAGACAAAGACGTACTGCAATAAACGCATCACATTCATACACCATATGACATACATGATATATGCATACAACACAACCTCATTTTTTAGAACATCATTACATAATGCATTTTATACATCATGACATTGCACACAGCTAACCATTTACCTTGTCAAGAAAAATCAATCAACAGATAGCTATCATTAACAATTTTCAACAGGTCCAAGATTAGTTTCTGAAGCAAGACAGAGCCACTACCTACGTGACCAGAAGCAGCTTCTCACGGGCTCATAATGAAGCAGTCTTACATGGATGAAGCTTCACATGGATTCCTCTTGAAGTAGCCTTACCCAGGCTTCCCCATCATATGTCTCCTAAAGCAGCCCTACACAGGCCCGTCATAAATTGAAGAATATCCAAGACCTCTGCTGGTTTAGTTTAAACCAATCAATGGTTTATCCTAATTCCTTTCTGTTAGACACTTTCTCTGGTTCATATAAGTCGCTCCAATGATTTATTCTAATTCTTTTCCAATTGAAGTCAAATTTAGACTTAGTCTAATTTCTACCAACAATCACTTTATATGGCATCCTTAAGCCCATCTCTGACGACTCTCCATCATCTCTCCAAATGGCATCTGTAATCCCATTCCATACATCATCAACTACCAGTGATATTTCATGCGAGTTTAAATTGTTGGGCACTCTAGTGTTCAATCATCTTTTACCTTCAAGCTACGAACGAAAATGTGTCATACTTGCTATTCAGGTTTAAGAAGACTGAACAGGGGCAGCTGTTGTACCCCAAAATTTTCCCTCTCCTTTCTCAAGACATTTTATCACAAGGATTTTCAAAAAACTCAAAGTTGTACAAGTACAAAAAATACAAAAAAAAGGGAAAAGCAGAAAAATTGATTTTCTTGACAAAATTGAAGAAAAACAAGCTTGCTTCGATTCATACTAGTTTCGATTGGGCATCTAGGCTTCCTTTGAGAAAGTTTGGTTCATTCTTCGATTAGGAATTTGGGCCTCCTTTGATGTAATCTTTGATTTACATCCTTCAATTAAGCATTTAATTTCTTCGAGCGAGCTCTGGTCCTCACGCTTTGATTGAACATTTGGGCCTCCTTCAATGCAAGCTTTGATTTACATCATTCGATTGAGCATATGGCTTCTTTGATCAAGCTTTGGTCCATAAGTTTCATTTGGGAATTTGACCTCCTGCAGGTTTGCTTTAATGCACTAAAATAGCTCCTGCATGCAAGCTTCATTTGGACAATGGCTCCTGCCTGCAAGCTTTGAATGCACCATTGGCCCCTCACATGTTTTCCTAGGATTCACAAGTTTTAGATTGGATGAATGGCTACCTTACTGTGACTTTCTATTTCATCTTCATATTTTCTTCGAATGCGCCTTCATATCACCTTCAAATCTATCTGCAAACCCTTCAATTCGCCATAATGCTGCATTATGACACAAAACTTGGTGGCCCATTAGAAGGACTTGCCATAGTTGGTGAATAATTGTTTTTGCTTACTTTGAAGTCTGGTCAAAGGTTTGGGCCTAAGTGATCAAAAGCAACAAGACTCAAAATGGCATATTCAGATGAAGAGGGACATTCAAAGAACACACAATTGGTCCATTCGAAGGACACATAACTGGTGGGAATGAATGTTGTTCTAGTCTGAACGAAAGGTGTAGAAAGATGGAGGATTCGACTCAAAAGATCAAGTTGAACATTAGACCCATAGGCTAGGCTACGGGTTTCCCCTTTACAGGCCTCAAACCTATGACACACTCTATATTTAATTGTTTATGCAAGATGAAATAGGCTTTTACCCATTTGCTGTCCAAGACCAGTTGCCCTTAATAGTATAATACTAATTTTTAGAAAAACTTTTCTTGAGCCTTGCGCATGTTTTCCTTCTAAGGAAGCAATCCATGTGAACCATCCATCTTGCTATCATGGCAACAGTGGATACTTACTTTCCAACTGAGCCTTTATTTTATTATTTTTACTCCCAAATATTTCAAAAAATTTCCTCCATAAATAGAGAGTTCATTTACATATTAAAGGAGAGGGGAACGTATATTCAAAATTGTTACACCCCATAAAATTCTCAAACACTTAAACACTTTTGCAAATCCAAACGCAGAATCCAAGTAATTGTCCCTCTCAAATCTGGAAAAAGTCCTTACATCTTACTATCATTCGAATCCAGCAAAGAAGGACATTTCACTTGGTTTTCTCTTTCGAATCCAGTGTCAAAGGCCCACCCTTGGTCTTTTCCTTCGAATCCAGAGGCATTCAAGGCAACCACTTCAAAGTCCAGCACACGCTCCAGCCTCCAGCAAGGTAAGTCATTTTTAACCCTTGACCCTTCGTTTCCAGCATAGCATGTAAATAAGTTTTCTTTTCGTTTCAAACATGTACATACTATTTTCTTCTTTTCGTTTCCACTGTTTTAATGTGTGTCATGGTTAACAATCTTCTTGGATTTTGCTCTTTGTACATTTAAACATGCTTTAAGAACTAATCTAGACTTAAGGTGATATTGTCATGGCCTTGGGCCATGTTGTATTCAAACTCAAATGAAAGAAACAAGAGACAGAAAGTTAGAAACAAAGCCTCTGGCCTCCATACTAACCTTTAGGCCAAACGAAAGAGGCAGCGAGAAGGCACAAAATGCTGGCCTCCAGGCCCCAAACGAAAGGCACAACATGTTGGCCTCCAGGCCCCAATCGAAAGACACAACATGCTGGCATCCAAGCCCCAATCGAAAGACACGGCATGCTGGCCTCCAGGCCAGAATCGAAAATCATGCCTTCACCCATTTTCAGGCCAGATCGATGAGAGCCAGAAAGTGCAGAATCGAAGGGTTTGCTGCCCTAAATCAAAAGATCCATTTTTCTTGTTTTTACCTTATTTTTGCCTTTATATTTTCATGCAATTCAATATGGTTGTAATAATGTAGGATTTTATCTTTCTGCACTTTTGACTTTATACAAAATGTTAGTAATTAGGGTGTATGGCAAGATAAAATCAATAAGTAGACCACCCTGATCAAAAGAAAAAAATGCTTGCAATCAAACACACTTTACACACATGCACCTCTAGGGTTAACTCCACTTGTTGCCTTATGAAAAATAGTCATGTTATGCATGTGAGACGTCTTAGCAAAAACTATCAAAAATACAAATATCATAGTCCCTCGATGAAGCTTCGAATGTTGCCTTACAAATGATCTTAGTCCCTCAAAAGAAATGAAAAGATATCTCACAACATTGCAATCATGATTATACGATGACCCACACTCGTATCTTTTATATCCAAAGATAAGGCTTCTTACCAATCAATGGCAAGATAGCAATATCAAAGGAAGATAGGAATGAACAAAAGACTTTTGAGTAAGGTAGAATGTTCCTAGTTGCTTGATCATCTTCAAAACACAAACACCTTTCCAAATGCACCAACACTTTCCATTGAAATATTTTCAAAAGTTCAACACTTTGTATACATTCTTATAGAGACGAGAATCATTACAAAGTTTTCCTAAACGAAGTCGCTTTTCAAAAATACTTCCAAAAACCACCACAAAGCGTACTTTCAAACAAAAGCAATGATCTAGCAAGCAACTAAGAGCCCATAGATAACTATGGATGAAAAGGGTGCTAATACCTTCCGTTTTCATAATCTACCCCCCAAACTCAAGAAAATAATCTCAAAGGTCTTTCTTGTTATTTTCACCCTTTCCTTCATTTGATAAAAGAAAAGTCGGTGGCGACTCTTTCTATCCGCAACAATTGCGATAAAGCGTAAAACTTCCCAAGTCAGTTCTCCCACCGTATTATAGTGACCAAGATAATCTGCCAACACACTACTTTTAATAGCTTTTTGAGTGCGGTATCCGATGTCATATTCAGATAACAACATCTGCCAACGGGCAATTCTCCCAGTAAGAGCAGGCTTTTCAAAAATGTACTTGATTGGATCCATTTTGGAGATAAACCAAGTTGTGTGATTCAACATATACTGCTGCAAACGTTTCGCAACCCAGGCCAGAGCACAACATGTCTTATCTAACATAGAATACCGCGACTCACAATCAGTAAATGTTTTATGGAGATAATAAATGGCATACTCTTTCTTCCCTGTTTCATCTTGTTGTCCCAGAATACAGCCCATAGAATTATCTAACACTGTCAGATACATAATCAATGGTCTTCCTTCAACATGAGGGAGCAAGATAGGAGGTCCAATCAGACATTCTCTAATACTTTCAAATGCCCTTTGGCAGTCATCTGTCCACACACAACCTTGATCTTTCTTTAACAAGTTAAAGATCGGTTCACACATTACAGTCCTGTGGGAAATGAATATGGAGATGTAATTCAAACGCCCGAGGAAACCTCTGACTTGCTTTCGAGTTCTCGGCGCTGGAATTTCCTGAATCTTATCATAGTCTTCCTGAATGGCACTCTCCTCGCGCTCAAGCAACCATGAGACCTCTTCCAGAATCTTATCATAGTCTTCTTCTTCGGCCCCATACACAAGACATTAAAAGTTGGGAGAGGGTGCAGGGTCATTGTATTTAATGAGTTTTTTAATTAATGTGCACATATGATTTATGATTGCTTTTAGAAACTGACACATATAACAAGTGATCTTGCAGATTGAATTTCAGTTATTATTTATTTTGAAAGATATTTTATGATTACCATTTTCCATGACAAAAGCAATAAATAAAAACATAATTTCGGAAACAAAGACAACTTTTATTATTGATTTTAAAAATCAAAGCAAACAGATAAGCCCATACAATATCAATACTTTCACCTTGGGTAGAGTGAAAGACTTTCAAAAATATTAACAAAAACAAATTACTTTGAAACATGTATGTAAGAGGGAACATGAATGGTGATCCAGTTCTGAACCCTAACTCTGTGCGTCACATGATTTGGAATTTCTGGCTCTGCTTCATCTTCCATAATGGCATTAATCCCGAAAGTAGTTGGATGAAGATAACCCCCGCTACAAAAGATATCCTGATACTTTCCTGCAACAGACTTCGGCTTCATGCTTTTTCCTTTATCATTCTTCACAAAGAATCCCAAGCCAACTCTATTCTTGTTTACAGGTGGGTCAACAATTTGTCCCCATACTTTACAATGGCCATTACGCACAACCTGTTGTGCATCCTTAAACAAAGCTATAGAATTATCATTTCCTCTTATATTATCAATGGATAAAGCTTGGAACTGGGTTCCAACAACAACTTCATCTGCCTCCACAATACTGAAAGAGGACAAATGAGATATCAATAACGCATGTTCTCCATTTATAATTACCACTTTTCCTTCACGTACAAACTTCAACTTCTGGTGTAAAGTCAAAGTGACAGCCCCTGCCTCGTGTATCCAAGGCCGTCCCAACAATCAACTATAAGTGGGTATAATATCCATGACCTGGAAAGTAATCTAAAACAAATGTGGCCCTATATGAATAGGCAAGTCCACTTCACCAATAACAGATTTCCTTGATCCATCAAACGCTTTCACAATAATGCCACTCGGGCTCATGGGGGTTCCTTGATGTTTAAACTTCATAAGAATAATCCTCGGTATAACATTCAATGCAGATCCATTATCAATCAACATATTGGATAATGAATCATTCTTGCAGTTCATAGAGATGTGAAGGGCCAAGTTGTGATTCCTTCCTTCATCGGGAAGTTCATCATTGCAGAAACTCAGGTTATTACATGATGTAATGTTCCCTACCACACTACTGAATTGGTCTACTGGCATATCACTTTCCAAAAAAGCTTGGTCCAATACCCTCGTCAAATATTCTCTATGAGCAGAGGAGTTTATAAGCAAGGCCAGAATATGTATTTTTTACGAAGTTTACAACAACTGATCTATGATCCTGTAGTCGCTCATGTTTATAATCTTCAAAATATCATCCACCTATTTTTCTAGCATAGCTCCACTAGATTCACCTGCACCCTTCTTGGGTTCAACATTTTCAACAATTTTCTTTCCAGCTCTATCATTTCCATGAACAATTGGTGCAAATACACGACCACTACGGGTCACTCTACTAGTCTCAGCAATATTTCCAACATTAGACATAGGCTGGATGGGAACTTCCACACCATCCTCTAAAATTGTAGCATTATACTTGTAGGGTAAAACCTTGTTGGACTTGTAAGGAACAGGACCTGACAAACTAATCACCAATGGAGCAATAGCTAGCTTGCCATGATATTCAACTTCAAAAGGGGTGGGTGTACCAAAACAAGGCACAATAACATTTACTCTCTCTTCAATACATTCAGTCATTACAGAGTCATCTCTGGGAAACATATCTTCATCTAAGGAGAAGAACTCATCTGCAGAGGCGTACTCATTATCTGACACAGTCTCATCCGAACAAACATCAACCATATTAACATAATCATCCCTATTTCTTGAAACCTTGATGGTACCATTGTCCAACAATAACTGAATACCCTTTCTCACAAAGGAACAACCATGTGAATCTCTACAACAAACCCGACAAGATCCATAATGGTGCCTCTCTTGACCTTCCATGTGGCAGAAAGTAGCATGCAATTACACTAAGTCATCGTTCATGTATTCCACATAAAATATTCTGAATTCTCTAGGACATCCAGAAACCACGTTTAATTCCTCCTCATACTCTCCCCTAGGCCGGATTATATGAATGAGACCCTCATCCATCATCTCTTTCAAATTAGCCTTTATCTTGTCACAACCCTGTATATTAGTGTTACAGATACCACAACCATCATGGTCATGAGTGTAGTAACTAAACTAGCAGAGGTCAGTATGCATTTTTACCAAATCTCCTCTAACCAAATTAATATTGAAAATCGGGAAGTCGCCTGGACAACCAGCCACCATGTTTATAGCATTTGTTCCTCCATGCTTTGGCAAAAGATTATCTTTGACATTAGGCCCAACATCTTTAAAGGATAAGAACCAGTCCTCACCAATTTTTGTACTTCGGTTTTCAAAGGATAGAAGTTCTCAACATTGTTCCTTGGTGCTCCCTGATGAAAAGCACATGTTTGGTATGTCTTGTAATACCAAGGTAAGGGTGATGGTATAGCGGGAGGTGGTTTGGTCTGAACAAACTTCTTTTGAATTAACCTTAGAAGTAATTCTGCATAGCTCATAGGGATAAGTTCATAATTCTCTCTTCTGCTTATACCCTTGACTCCCCTGATGGGATGGTCTCTGATAAGCAACAGTGGTTGGAGCTACGCCAACAACTGGAGTTACTAAGGCGACTTGTTGATGATGTTGATACTTTCTTCTAGGGGGATTAACCCTTCTCTCTTGCATAACATCATCTGTATCTCCTTCCTTCTTTTTGGCAAACCCATAGGGTGGATTCTTCGTACCTCTGGAACTTTCGCTTTTCGTTAGACGACCCTCTCTTACAGCCTCTTCCAAACGGATACCCATGCCCACTATTTCAGAAAAGTCACTCGGCGCACTCGCTACCATCCTCTCATAGTAGAAAGCACCGAGAGTCTTCAGGAAAATCTTAGTCATCTCCTTTTCTTCCATTGGAGGAATCACTTGGGCGGCTACCTCACACCATGTCTGTGCATATTATTTGAATGATTCCCTGTCTTTCTGGACCATGTCCCTGAGTTGATCACAGCCAGGCGCTATGTCCATGTTGTATTTGTATTGTCTGATAAATGCTTCTCCCAAGTCGTTGAAAGTATGGATATTGACGCTGTCCATACTCATGTACCACTTCAACGTGGCACCAGTCAAACTATCCTGAACAAAGTGAATCAGCATATGCTGATCATCAGTGTGGGTAGACATTCTTTTTACATACATCACAAGATGAGCACGAGGGCAAGTGTTACCCTTGTACTTCTAGAATTCTGGGACTTTAAACTTCCCAGGTATCTTGACATTCTAGACCAAGCATAAATCATTCACATTTTGCCCGAACAATTCCTTTCCCCCGAGGGCCTTCATCTCCCTCTGCATCTTGTCAAACTAATATTGAAAATTGTCTATTCAATCATAAAGACCCAAGCCTTCACTTGGTAGAGGAAAAGGACGACACATATCATTATTAGGAAATGGGACCATATTCATCGAAGGAGGTGCAGCAGGAGTAACATGCACCACATGAGGTGTAGGAGTAACAGTAGTCTGAACAACTGGAGTAACTTGAGGACCAAGATTGAAACCTTCAGGCACAAAGTTTTCTGGCATTCCCCATGGATCACCTTGAGGCATACGATTCTGAACAACAACTATAGTAGCAGACTTAGGAACATTCAGAGATTCAGTAGTAACCTTTGTCTGTTGAGGTTGAGAAATCGGTGGCTGATTCTGAGAAGCCACCAAAGATTCCATCAGAGCACTGAGATTAGCCATACCGGCCTTCAGAGCAGAAACCTTGTCGCGCAGCTCATGATTCTATTGTTCTAAATAGTCTAAAACTCTAAGAAGTAAAGCTGATGGAGATCACTCTATACGCTGACGCTTCCCTATAAGTTTGGCAATCTGAGCCTTCAACTTCTGGTTTTCTTCTGCATATCTGGTGGCGACTTCCTTCCAATCATCTGAATCAGGAAGTGAGCAACTAGCATCTGACGGAGGCTTAGTAGAAAATAAGTCCCCTTTCCTCTCCATCATCTCTATAGCCCGACTCTCAGGGATCTCAATCAAGTAGTCTCTCTCCTTCAAGTATGCTCTATAGGAAATCTCTAAAGTTTAGCACTTATTCTTCTAAGCTTCCTTTTCCTGTTGCATCCAGACTAAAGCAAGTTGTAGCTCTTGCGCATCATCCAATAGGGGAGGAGTGGTCTTTATAAACAAATCAGGCATAGGTGCTTCCCGAGAATATGGCATCTTCAACTGAATAGCTCTGGCTTGTACCCACTGAAGATAAGGCTTCAAAGAAACACCCCCCAAGGTCCCAAGTCTTTCCTTCTCTTCCTGTGAATGTGACAAAAGGCCTTCGCAATATGCTCCATAACTTCCCTATGGTCTTCTCCCTCTTTCAGGAAGAAACTATTGTTAGCTCCTAAATTCGAAACCCCCAACATATTGGTCTTATTTGCCAAAAATAGATTGAACAAATCTAAGTTAGAAACACTTCGACAGAAGAGCTTGTAACAAAAAGGTTGTGTATAAGTCTCCCTTGCTAAGAAGGAGAAAACACTTAGAGAATTTTCTAAGTTAAGTTTGGTCTTCGACCAAGAGGTTCTTATGACCTTCGACTTAAAGGTTCTCGTATCAGCAAGCGAGTAATTTTGAATCTGAAGAAAGGAGGGAAAGGCAGTTCACTTTGCAGTTGAGGAAAGAAACGTGGCATGAAGATAGAGGTCAAAGCACATGCAGAGGATACTTTTCCTCATCCTGGAACAAGGCAACTGCTCGACGGTTACTTAGTTTTAGTATAAATATAGGAAGTTTGTGTAAAATTATGCGTGTTCAACATATGGTACAAGTCACTCAAATATATCCAAGTACCAGCTGTGAGAGAAAAGATATTGAGAATGTACGTTTGAAACACCATCTTTTATTTCAATCAAAGTATTTACAATTCCTTTACATTCCTTTCCATTTACATTTCCTTTCAAACTTTATCATTACTTCAAATTTACTCTATCTTGCCTTTACTTTCACTTTTTATCATTTTTTAACCTTTATCCTTAAACTCTTCTCAACCCTTTTCTATTTAATTTTTACTTGCATTTTCATCAAGTTTTCGCCTGTATCTCGCCTCTACTCTTAATTATCCTCTAAACCCTTTTCACTTAAATTTGCTAAACTTACAAACCAACTTAGCATATGTCCTAGGATCAATCTGATGATCCTGCAAGTCACCAAAATAACATATTTTAGAAGATCGGCAGTTGTTTACTAATTTTCACGGTAAACAAATTGGCACACCCGTTAGGATGTTGCTAAGTTTTATTGTTTTACAAACTCTGATAAAATTAGTTTTTATGCTTCAAGTAATTTATTTTCTTTCAAAGATTATTGTATGTTATTGAGAAGTTGCAAAACAACCACCCATGAATACATACCTAAGACAAGAAACAGTAAAATGGCTAATCCGTCTAGTGGTGGAGAAATGCCTCCACCAATTTCTAGCATTGGAAATACTATTATGCCAACAGTTAGTAAGCCTATGCCATCAATATTTGGTTTGACACCAGCGTTGACGGTTACATAAACTGGACCAATACTTTCTTATGTAGGTCCTAGGGGTCCACCAGGAACGCCCCCACCAAGGGGAAATCTAGAGGTTCGACGCTATGTCCCTCCGGGATTTTCGATAGCCTGGATAGGTCGAGAACAACCTTATTGCATGCCAACTACTGAAATGGAAAGCCTTATGAATGCTTCATCCATATTTTCAGAACCTTTGGTGAGTGCATTTTCACCATTGCAGGGATCTGGAACTAGTATGGCAAATTTGGGTAGGAACCAAGTCTTAGGAGGAACATCCCGTATGATGCCAAGCCTCACAAATGCTTCTACAACAATTTTGAGGCAACAAATGGATGAAAGCAACCATGACATGGTGCAAATTTTTGCACAAACTTTAAGTATAATGCTTAACCCTCTAAGAAAAAATACCACCCAGTCAAATCAGTAAATGACGGTGCAAATGACGTGCATGGCTGAATTTTTTGGGGCTCCCCAACCTATTCGACAACCCCAATGAGAGTTGATAAGAGGAAATCAAGGTGTAGTCTTAGAGGATGACATGACCATTAACCAAAATCCACAGCTATATAGGATAAACCATATAGTGGAAATCGAATAACCTAGAGTCGAAATACCCAGGATTGTCCCACAAATCCCTAGAGATGTTGAACAAGGTATATTTATTGTAAATAGAAACCAAAATGCTGATGAAGTAGTACAGCAGGTTCGACACCCCAACTATGCACCAGATAATAACTTGACAACCATGGTTGAGAGAATTATGGCACATAATGGAGTCAACATCGGATTTCCTAGGCCAAACTTTACATCTCCATTGTCAAATTATATCTTGCAATTAGAATTACCTCCTAGGTGGAAAGTTCCAAAGTTCACCAAATTTTTAGGGGATACGACAGAGTCCACTGTCGAACATGTAGCAAGGTATTTGATAGAGGGTGGGGAAATTTTGAATAATGAGAACCTTAGGCTTAAGTATTTCCCAAGTTCCTTGACCAAAAATTCCTTCACTTAGTTTACCACACTCCCAGCCAATTCGATCCACAATTAGAATCAATTGGAGAGATTGTTCCATGAACAGTTCTATATGGGACAAACCAAAATAAGTTTGAAATAATTGGCTAGTTTGAAAAGGAGGTTCACTGAGCCAATTGATGAGTATCTGAACAGATTTTGATTACTCAAGGCCATATGCTTTACACAAGTGCTTGAACATGATTTATTCGAAATGGCTGCAGGAGGTCTAGATTATTCCATCAGGAATAAATTTGATACTCAATACCTAAGAGATATGGCCTAATTGGCCGATACAGTTCGACAGATGGAACGCCTTAAGGTTGAAAAAGCTAAGGAAAATAAGAATCATCGAAGAGAATGGGTAGCGTATGTTGAAATGGATTATGAAGATCCAGAGACATCTAATGATCCTATAACTGTCGAAGAGAGAGAGATCGATTTAGCAGAGTTAAAGCAAGGGCCACCATAATCTTGCAGATTGTTAACGCCCTCAAATGGAAAAAAATCCTATTGAAACTGAAAACAATAGTGATAGGTTCCCAAAGAAAACATATAGTTTCGACGTCACAAAATGTGACAAAATATTTGACTTATTAGTTAAAGATGGTCAGATGATAGTGCCCCCTAGGGCAAAAATGCCTCTTTTAGATCAAAAGAGAGGTTTTTGTAAATATCATTATTTTTTGGGCCATAAAACCTCACAATGTTTTCTTTTCATAGATCTCTTTCAAGGCGCAATTAAAGACGGAAGGCTTAAGTTTGCGGACAAGCCACCCATGAAGATTGACGCAAACCCACTTCAAGTTGAGGCCAACTATGCTGAACCTTCAAGCATCAACATGGTCGAAGTCTCAACAAATTTCATCAACAAACCCGTCTTTGGCAGTTTCACTGAAGATGTTAGAAAATAAGCTGTCGAGATGATACAGAAAAAGGCTATTGAAGGCCTAAACAAAGAGGCCTACCTGGCTGCTGTCACAGGTTCGACGGAGGGCCTAGAAGCCAAGATGAAAAAGCTGAATATAGCTGGTAAGAGCAATGTGCACATCAATATGGTTGAAGTGTCTGAACTTAAGGCTTCAGAAGATACCATAAGACAAGAGGAAGTCAACAAAACTGCATTTCCTAAAGAAAATGAAGATCTGGAAGACTTTCTGCAAAGATGCCAGAAACAGAAGTCGGAAGTCATTTGTGCCCTAGATGCAGCTCCATCTTCGATAAAAAAGTTGCTGAACATATAAGGTATGTGTCCGGTAAAGAAGAAATGGGGAACCAATTCCGAACCCAACATGGATCCTGAGGTGAGATATGACCCTAGAAGAGGGTACCAAAAGGGGCCAATCAATCAGGTGAATAGGCCATCAACATTCAGGCCTCCAACAAATGTCCCTGTGGATACTTGGTTGAAAACAACAAGTAGGAAAAGGCCCAACAAGGAAAAATGGTGAACATTTGATGTGCCAAGAGGATCCTCCTTGGCCTATAGAGAGGAATTCCAAACAAAAACAAACAAAGTGGCTCATGTGTCGAGAAACTACAAAGGAAAAAACCTCATGTCACGCTCTCAATGGAGGAGATATCAAAGACGACGAAAAGCTAGTAGCCAGAAACAGGCACTAATGTGCCATAAAGAAAAGGAAAGGGAAAACTAAGAAAGCCTTTGGAAAGAGAGCCAGTAGCCAGAAGATTGAAGTGGCGTGGACAACATGAATAAAAAGATGAATGTGATTCTGGTTCAGACGCTACACTAGATATTATGGTCAATGTAGTGTCAGTATTACCCAGGGAGTATGACCGACAAATTGAAGTCGAAAAGACTGAATGGGAGGTCGAATCGGAGATGGACAAACATAGGCCAATTTGTTTATTACGTTATGAACAACAGTTGTATCGAAGGGCATAATGCTTTCTTCGAACGCCCCACTGAGGCGATGAAGAATCACCTTAAACCATTGTTCATCAGGGTAAAAGTAGGGGAAGCAACCATAAACAAGGTTCTGGTTAATTGTGGAGCCACAATCAATATAATCCCATAATGCATGATAAGAAAGATGGGAAAGGGGGATGAAGACATCAAACCCTATAACATGGTTTTGTCGAACCATGAAGGTGGAGTTGGGACTACCATGGGAGTGATACAGTTGGAAGTCAAAGTGAGATCCATAGTTCGACCAACAGTGTTCATGGTAACCTCAGTGGAACCTAATTATAATTTGCTCTTAGGCAAGGAGTGGATCCATGGCATATGAACAGTGCCATCATCAATGCATCAACGTGTCACAATCTGGCGCCCAGATGGCATAGTGGAAAATATCGAAGCTGACCAGAGTTATCATATGGTCGAAGTCAACAATGTTCGCAGAACAAGCTTCGGCAGAAATTTGGCCTATATAGGGCCATGTAACCCTCTAGATTTCGACTTGGCGCCAACCTCCAACGCCTTCTATTCCCTATAACTGCATTCAGATCATGGGTTTCAATGGGATAGGGAGGATTTGCCCAACATCGATTTTGGAGGAATTGATGATATACAACCAACAGGCTGGGGAAGTGAATTCAGTGATTACGACTGAGTCACAAGCCTTGCAAAGGATTTTGGCATATGTAGCCGAAAGCAGAATGATAGCGGCCTTAGAGTATGAAGTGAAGTATATGGCTATCAAAGCCAATGAACAAGTTCCATTTCTTGAAGGCCCTAGGAAAGACTTAGACCCAGAGCCACCTGACTTAAGAAGGGAGAAAGTGCGAAGCTAGATGCTAGATGCCATCTACGATGATGACCCTTTAGGTTTTGAAAAGGATCCGTTGCCAAACAATGTTAAAATGATAGCGCAAGATCCTCTGGAAGAAATAGAAATGGGCGAAGGATTGGTGAAAAGACCAAAATACATCAATGCGAAGATAGAGCCAGTGCTCAGGGTCGAAATAATCCAATTGTTGAAGGATTTTAAAGACTACTTTGCATGGGATTATGACAAAATTCCTGGCCTCGATAGAGGATTGGTGGAGCTTCAACTTCCAATAAATCTTGGAAAAAAGCCTGTCAAGCACACCCCAAGGCGTTTTGCACCAGAGATCTTGTCGAAGATCAAGACGAAAGTTGAAAAACTGCTGAAATGAAAGTTCATCCGAACGACCAGGTATGTCGAATGGATTGCAAATGTAGTACTGGTTATAAAGAAAAATGGTACCTTAAAGGTGTGCATTGATTTTAGAGATTTAAATGCTGCAACATCCAAAGATGAATATCCAATGCCTGTGGCGGAAATTCTTTTCGATTCTGCCACTTCCTTTGAATACAAGAGTATGCTTGATGGATACTCTTGATATAATCAAATTTTCATTGTTGAAGAGGATGTGTCCAAAACAGCTTTTCGATGCCCTATAGCTTTAGGCACTTATGAATGGGTAGTGATTCCCTTTGGCCTAAAAAATGCAGGGGCAACATATCAAAGAACAATGAATTCTATCTTCCATGATTTTATTGAAACTTTTATGCATATTTATATTGACGATATTGTTGCCAAATCTGTTTCAGGGAAGAATCACATAGACCACCTTCGACAGTCCATCGAAAGGATGAGAAGCTATGGTCTAAAGATGAATCCTCTAAAGTACTCTTTCAGCATAAAAGCATGGGATTTCTTAGGCTTTTTCGTCCATAAAAGGGAATCAAAATAAACCAGAACAAGACCAAATCCATTTTGGAAGCGAAAGCGCCAACTAGCAAGAAGGAGTTGCAATCTCTACTTGGCAAGATAAATTTCCTAAGGATATTTATATCAAACTTAAGTGGAAAAACACAAGCCTTCTCACAACTACTTCGACTCAACAAAGGAGGATTCGAGTGGGGGAAAGAACAACAAGAGGCCTTCGACAAGATTAAAGGATACCTCACCAAGCCACATATTCTGGTACGTCCTTGTAGAAATAGGAGTATGAGATTGTACATAGCCACATCTGATAAAACCTTAGGAAGCATGTTAGCTCAAGAGGATGAGAATGGTGTCGAAAGACCTATCTACTACCTCAGTAGAGTTTTAAATGATGCATAAACTAGATATAGCAAAGTTAGAAAACTATGTTTATGTCTTTACTTCTCATGTACAAAACTCAAGCAATATATTAAACCAGTTGATGTTTATGTTCCGTCTCATTTTGATGTTTTCAAATATATGTTGTCGAAACCCATCTTGCACAGTCGATTTGGAAAATGGGCACTTGCATTAAATGAGTATTCATTAACCTTTATGCATATCAAGGCTGTAAAAGGTCAAGTGGTAGGGAACTTTATAGTTGACCACTCAATAAATGAATCATTAAACTACTTGGAGATCAAACCCTGGAAGTTATACTTCGACGGTTCCAGACATAAAGATGGAACTGGAGTAGGAGTTCTAATTATTTCTCCAAGTAAAATTCCAACAACATTCAAGTACAAGATCGAAGGTTCTTGTTCGAACAACGAGGCTGAGTACGAAGCTCTAATCGTAGGCCTTGAAATCTTGTTGGAATTTGGGGCAATTCGAGTCGAAATAATGGGAGACTCGAAGTTAGTCATAAGGCAAGTTACAAAAGAATACAAATGTATAAGATAAAAACTTATCATGTATTTTGTAATAGCCAATCGTTTGTTGATAAAATTTGAAGTGATCAACATTCGACATATACGAAGATTGGAAATTCAAGTGGCTAATGACTTAGCACAGATTGCATTTGGGTATAAAATTTTGAAAGAAAAATTACAACAAGAAATCAAAGTTAAAGGAAGAATAGCATCAATCAAAGAAAGTCAAAGTATAGGGAGTTAAGTTATATTCTAATGGGAAATGAGTTATTCAAAAAGACGCATGAAGGAGTCCTACTGAAATGCCTAAGTGAAACAGAGGCATACATAGCCCTTTCAACTGCACATGTTAGGGCATGTGGGGTATATCAAGTAGGCCATAAAATGAAATGGTTGTTGTTTCGACAAGGATTATATTGGCCTACTATGATGAAAGATTGTATGGAGTTTGCAAAAGGCTGCCAAGAATATCAAATACATACAGGCATCCAGCATGTACCTGCAAGCGAACTTAACTCAATTGTAAAACCTTGGCCTTTTAGAGGATGGGCTTTGGATATTATTGGAGATATTCGACCAGCATCGTCTAAAAGCCAAAAATATATATTTGTGGGCATTAACTATTTCACTAAGTGGATTGAAGAAATTCCTTTAGTCAATGTAGACCAAGAGAATGTCATTGAATTTATTCAAAAGAACATTATATATAGGTTTGGAATCCCTGAGACAATAACAACTGACCAAGGATCAGTATTCACTAGTCGAAAAATGTAGGAGTTTGCCACAAAAATGGGATTCAAGCTGTTAATGTCTACACCTTATTATACGCAAGCCAATGGCCAAGTTGAAGCAGCAAATAAGGTATTAATTGGATTGATAAAGAAGCATGTAAGAAAAAATCCAAAGAATTGGCATAAGACGTTGGACCAAATCTTATGGGCATGTCGAACTTCCCCTAAAGAAGCTACCAGAACGACACCATTTCGATTAACCAATGGTCATGACAGTGTTGCTAGTTGAAATCTGTCTGCAATCAGCAAGAATTCAGAGACATCAAGATATTCCTTCGGAATATTATTGGATTATGATGTTAGATGAACTAGTTAATTTGGACGAAGAAAGTCTGAGGGCTTTGGATCTTTTAAGGATACAGAAGAAAAGAGTGGAAAATCTTACAACAAGAAAGTAAAACCCAAGACATTCTTGCCTGAAGATCTGGTATGGATAATTCTCCCAATGGATTGGAAGGATATGAACATGGGAAAGTGGTATCCTAAATGGGAAGGACCTTTTAAGATTATCCAAGCATTTTTTGGTGGTGCCTATGCGATCGAAGAATTAAATGAAGATAAAAGACTCTTGAGAGTAAATGGTAAATATTTGAAAAAGTATAGACCTGCACTTCAAGAGGTCAAAATAGTCAGCGTTTAATCTTAGTCATTACATAAAAATCATTTTACAAAAAAAGAAGTCTAAATCAAAATGGAAGATTGGCTTTAATTTAGAGATATTTGATCTTTTATAGTTCCAGACGCCTTTCACAAAGAGCCCTCGATTGATGGAGAGCCTCGATCTTTGCATCCAAGGCTTGAGCCCGTTTGTGATCGGTGGGAATGAGAACTGACTGTTTTGCAATGTTGGTTCGTGTTTGCGTTTTTTTCCGCAAAATTTCGCGATAAGCAAGAGTCACCATCGTCTTTTATTTTATCCAACAAAGAAAGGACAAAAGCACAGAAAAATTCCTTTTTGAGATATTTCGCGGGTTCGGGAGGTAGATTATAGAAAGGGAAGGTGTTAGCACCCTTTCTATCTGTGTTTATCCACGGGCTCTTAGGTATTTGCTCATTATGTTTTCAAAAGTTCGCTTTTCTTTGTGATTGTGGGTTTGAAAAAGTTTTTTGTTTGAAAGGAGTATAAGTGCGAAAAGTTTTGTTTTGTCTTAAAAGGAGCAAGTACTTAAGAACCATCTACCTACTCAAAAAGGAATTAAACTGTGAAAATGTCCTTTAGACAGTGCTATCCCACTATTGAGGAGTAGGTAGCACCGTCGTTGGAGTTTTCGGGTCAATTCGATTAAGAGACGTGTGGTCACTAAAGCAATGTTAGGACCCCTTAGCGGTAACCCTAATATCCTAGATCATTTTTCCGAGGCAACCGTTTCGAGGCAACTATGATCTTGGGACAAGAGGGCAACCTCTAAAACTTCCTATACTCAATGACCATGTTCGAGGCAACCAAGTGAGGTGTACCCTAAGAGTGGCATGTGCGAGTGTGTTAATTCGATTACTTTTATCTGTACATGTCATGGGTGAGCTATTGTTGATTTTTAGTTCATACATTTGATCTTGTCATGCATTGCCTATTTATCAAACATCTAACAGTTAATATTATGCAGAAATTAAATTTGCGGAAATTAAATCTAAGCTATTACAAGGCGTCGGGTATTTACATCGCCAAAGACAAACCCTTTAATTTAAATTACGGAAAGTAAATAAAAGCGATAAATAATTAAAAGTCCTATTGAAACTATTACATACTGGAAGCAATTACAATATTGGATAAAAATAAGACGCATGCGAGAAAATTAAATCGGCGTATTTTTAGGGTTTTGACCCTTTTTATTAAAAGAAAAGATTTTTTTGTTATTTTTGAATCGAATTAAATTAAACCTAAGTTAATTAATTAATTAATAAAAAGAGATATTTTGGATTTTTATATTTAAGGAAATAAAATAAAATGATTAAAATTATTAAAAACCTAATATTCTAAGTTGATTTTAATTTATTGCAAAAATGTTAAAATTAACCTAATTAACACTAAATTAATTAATTATTTATTTACAATATAAAATAGTGAAATTAATAATAATAATATTTTTGTATTTTTCTGATTTTATGAGAAAAAGTATTAATTATTTTGGTTAGTAATTAATTAAGAATAAAAATAAATCAAGTAAATAAATAAAATGTTAAAAGAAAAGAAATAAACAAAATGGGGTGTGGGCCTGAATCTGGATGTATGATCAGCAATTTTTCAGGCCCAAAACGTCCAAGCCTGTTTGACCTTTGCCATCCAATGCATGCTTATTGACCAGGGACCATGGTGGATGTCCAACCTAGGCCATTAGATTTGATTTGTAGGCCACTTGGCAAGTATCTGGACAAGGGCGTATGGTGAGCCCTGCCTTGAGCGCTGCATGGAACTGCCTGAAAACAAAATTCAACAAAGTTTTGGGGGACCTGGGATTCGAACCCAGGTCCCAAGGGACAATCCACTAGCGCCTCCACCAACTGAGCTGGCTTGCTTGATTGTTATTAGAATATAAAACAAATATTATATGGAAAACATTTACTATGCTTGGGAATTAAAAAAAACGCGCTAACAATTTGAATGAACCCATTAAGCAGGGACACATCTTCGTCTTCTTCAATGAAGACTGCAACTTTTCCTGCGGATTTTATTCCGCAACAAAATTCGTGGCATCATCCTATAATGAGCTACATTCCATATAAATGCAAAAGGAGACAATCATTGCATTCGTCTCTCTTCCCTGATCATCTCTATACCCAGCATTAGTCTCAATTTTTCCTGTAATTCAAATGCCTAAAAAACAAGAACAAGAACCCTAGCTTTGGATACAGGGTTATAAGCCATGAAACAAAAATTAAATAATACAGAATCAATGGAAATTGAATAGCAAGTATGAATGTACAAGAAAATTGGCAAAAAGATGCAAGATAATGGATTTACGATGCCATGTTTAGAGCCATGTTCGTGATGACTTATAGGGAGATTCAGGGGGTGAGAAGGCTTGGTTCTGATTGCTTTCGCTTCAGGGGATTGCCAGCAAGGGATCTATGTGAAGATTTGGCTTTGAATCGTGCTCTAAGGTGGATTTCAGATTCCAAGTTTTCAAGCTTTTTCTCAAACTTTGTCTGGCCGTTTCTGCAATGCTTAGGTCGTGTTCTTTTGTGGCTTTATGTTGTATATGTATCAAGCAAGCAATTAGGTTAAGTCTTGGGCTTCCAATCCATGTGCATTCAAGGTTTTGAGATTTGATATGATCACCATTAACAAGTTTCCATATTTGCATCAAATCTGAGATTTTGTGCATATTTTGACTTGGCACGAGTTTGATTGAGTGTATCATGATATTTGCAAGCTGTAATGATCACAAGAATCTCATTCCATCAATTTTTTAGATTTTATTTGAATTAATATTGATTTAAAATGAATTAAATCAATAAAAATTAAATAAAAAAGAAAAATAAATGATTGGTCATGAAATTAAAGATGGGACATGTGTGTGGTGTGATAAGACCAAATGAAGTGGAAAAAAGTGGGCCCTTTTGTCAAAAATTGGAGTTTTGAGGATAGTTGACTTTTGGCAATTTTGGAAAAATTCCCAACTTCACCAATGCATAACTTCTTCAATTTTGAACTTTTAGAAGTGTTCTTGGACTTTTTAGAAACCTATATATGTCCTCTAACCAACCCTTTTGGTCTCATCTCATTTTGATGTTCCATGTTCATGTATGAAGATTTGGAAAAAAGGTGTTTTTGTTGACTTTCAAAAATGACCTATAATGTCCAAATTTGTAACTTTTTGTGAGAGCATTTCTTGATCTTGGGGTGTGAAGATGGATTGTAGGAAATTGTATCCTCTTCAAAATGAGCTTTGGATGGGTCATTTCTCATAAATTATGAGAAAGTTATGCTTGGTCAAAGTTGAGTTGACTTTTCCTAGAAAACCCTAATTTAGCAACTTTTGAATCTTGATGAATCTTGAGAAATCCTTGATGAATCATGATCAACCCTTGATAAAATGATGAATCACCCTTCAAAATGAGAATGTTGACAAAAAATCTTGAAGTTTGACTCTATTTGGGACACATTTGACTTTTCCCCTAGCACAGTCGATTTTTGGGCCTCTTGAGCAATTGACTGACCAAACATCCTCTGCAAGGCTTGAAATTTGAAATGGATGAACTTAAGGACATATTAGGACATTGGGGAGCACTTTAGGTCACTTGGATGTAAGGACCTTGATGCAACACAAAACCCTAATTTTGACTTGACTGCCTTAGGAGGTGATTTGACTGTCCAACTCTTGAGCCATCTTGAATAACTTGGAGATGATTCTTGACATGTCTTGAGAAATATGGGAGGGCAAATTTTCAGGTACAATAGTTTCCCCTGTTCAATCTTCTTAAACCTGAGGATATAGATAGGCGTTCGTGTCTTTCGTGATCCGAAGGTGGAAGATGATTGAACACTAAAGTGCCCAGAAATTTGCATCCACATGAAGTAGTACTTGTCTTGTGATGTTGGGAATGGGCTTACAGATGCCATTTGGAGATTGATGATGGGAGATGGGCTTAAAGATGCCATCCGAAGGAGTGTCGATCGCGTAAGAGATTCCTTAGCGAGGGCTTGTATACCTATTGTTGAGGGAGATTTCGATGGGGAATGTTGTTCTTTGTCTTAGGAGAAATAGAACTTTAGGAGCTTCGTTCGTCCGTTAGTCTACTGGGGAATCATCTTTGTTGAAGATTTTAGAGTGAACTACTATCTGGTCGCAAACCAGGCTTCGTGGTGATAAGACCGACTGCTATCTGGTCGTAATCCAGGTTTTACAGTGACTTACTGAGGAGATGAGATTAAACTTGCTATCCGGTCGTAATCCAGGCTTTGCAATACCTCACTTCTTATCTGGTCGAAATCCAGGCTTCAGAACAAATCAATTGGTTATCTGGTCGCCTCTGGGCTTCAACTTGAATTTAGGGCACACTAATATCCGGTCGGCTATGGGCTTCTTAGTAACTGTCCATGTAAACTGCTATTTGGTCAGAATCCAAGCTTCACAGTGCCTTGCTTCTTATCTAGTCAAAATCCAGGTTTCAGAACAAATCAAATGGTTATCCGGTCGCATCCGGGCTTTCCTTTGACTGTTGGGTTTACTAGTATTCGTTCGAATCCGGGTTTCACAGTAAATGGCTGGGTAAACTGTTATATGGTCGTAATCCAAGCTTCACAGTGTCCCTTAACACTATCTGGTCGTAATCCAGGCTTCACGATGTGTCATACCACTATCTGGTCGAAATCCAGGCTTCGTAGTACTCTTGGTTGCTATTTGGTCGTAATCCAGTCTTCACAACATCTTCTACCATTATCTGGTCGTAATCCAGGCTTCATAGTACTCTTGGTTGTTATCTGGTCGTAATCCAGTCTTCACAACATCTTCTACCATTATCTGGTCGTAATCCAGGCTTCATAGTACTCTTGGTTGCTATCTAGTCGTAATCCAGTCTTCACAACATCTTCTACCGTTATCAGGTCATAATCCAGGTTTCATAATAACTTGCTGAGTTATTATCCAGTCGTGATCCGGGCTTCGCGACTTGTGTTTATGATATACCACTATCTAGTTGGATCCAGGCTTCATGGTGCTTACTGAGATGCTATTCGGTCGTAATCCGGGCTTCACGGCTCACTGGGGAATAAACTATTATCCGGTCGTTCTTCGGGCTTCATAGCTTGCTTTTGAGAGATATCACTATATGGTCGTAATCCAGGCTTCACGGGAGTCTGATATTACTATTCGGTCATAATTCGGGCTTCCCGATATGCTGTAGAAATCAAGATACTATCCGGTCGTACCCGGGCTTCATAACTTGCATTTTGATTGTATCTTTCCTGAAAGGTAAAGGTTAGCTGTATGTAATGCATGATATGTATCATGCAATGATGTTCTTGAAATAAACGAGATTGTATGGTATGATGCGTATATGCATGTAACATGATGTATGGACATGTAATGTTTTAGCTGGGGAAATAAATCCCGGAACTGCTGGAGAATAAAGTTGAATGCTTCGCTTCCGCCAGGGATGGTGAACGAAGATGATTGTGAGGATAAACCTGCAGGAGAATAGAACTCTGTTGGGGAATAAACTGATGAAGAGATTACTCTGAGGGGAATTACTCTGTGGGGAAGAGATGCTCTACTGAGGATTTTAACGATAAACTCCGCTGGAGGTTCCGCTGATAGACTTTGTTGGGGATTTTAATGATGAACTCCACTGGGGATAGATTACCGTTGCTGGTGATACTGAACCTTTTGAGGATTGGATTCCTGTTCGGGGAAAGAAAGAACTTCGTTGGGGATGGTCTTTCAGTTGCAAATTGCTGAGGATAACCCAGTTAGACTTCTGTGGGGATAACCCTCTGAATTTGGCTGGGGAGATTTATTTGCGCTCTGCAGGGGATAAGCTTCCAATGTCTACTGGGGAAGATGATTCAACTCTGTCGGGGAAGCTTTTTTTTAGACTACGCTGGGGAACTGGCTCCACTAGGAGTATCTTGTATTCCGCTGGGGAACATTCTTGTACTCCGTTGAGGAATATTAAGACTGCCGGGGATGTTCTTATACTTGCTGGGGAATATCTTTATACTCCGCTGGGGAAGATTAAGCTCTTCTGGGGATACCCAACCTTTTTAGGGCTGAGGGTAGGCTAACTCTGCTTGGGGAGAATATTGTTAATTTGTACCTAACTGCAAGTTTCAGCTGGGAGATCTACCATTACTGTTTTACTCTGCAGGGAGTGAAGGTATCTTAGCCGTATTCTTCAGCTGAATCTACCTTGTACCTGGTGGACAGAGCCACTACGCAGCTTGGACATTTCTTATGCCCCTGTTTCTGATATTACCAGTAATTCATCTTTTGTTTCGCATGTAAATATTTATGAGCAGCAATTGATGTCAAATGCATATATCAAAAATGAAACTTTGGACGTTCTTTGCAAAACAAAACAGGTAAAGGAAAAACAATTTGAAATTTGTCTGGAAATGAATTTGTATTAACTTTGAAGTTTTCCTGTAAAAAGGCGTTTTTGTACAAGAGGTTGACGTCCTAGTAAGAGAACGCCGCCGAACAAATAGGATTTATACAATTTATGAAAAGAAAACAAAACAGATATGTGAACAATCCCACTGGGTTCCAACTCTGCTACCGCCTTTATATCCTCGAGCATCTCATCACTTTGCTGCTAGTTGAAGATGAATCAGATTGGTTAGTTTCGTCTGAGCTTGATAGTCGATACCGAAGTCTGGATGCAAGGTGATCCAATGAGACATAGCGTTACGCTTTAATCCCTAATTTTTGCCTGGACCGCCCTTTCGGGTTTTCAGTCCATCGGGATACCCTTTTTTGCCCAAGTCGCCTTTTCAGGTTTTCGACTTGCCTGGTGTACATATTTTTTTATTTTCATCCCTTATTTTTGCCCGAACCCTTTTGGTTCGCCGAGAAGCCCTTATTTTTGCCTAGGCCAGTCAACCTAGCGGGTCTTTGATTATGCGTAGTATCTTTTCACTATGTCTGCATTGACGGGGTGAGGAAGGTCGTCACCATCCATGGTGGTTAGAATCATAGTTCCTCCTGATAAAATGTTCTTAACCACAAATGGCCCTTCGTAAGTAGGGGTCCATTTGCCCCTGGGATCACCTTGAGGTAGGATAATGCGCTTGATTACCAGATCCCCAACTTGATACTCTTGTCGTCTAACTTTCTTGTTAAATGCCTTGATCATCCGTTTTTGGTACGTCTGACCATGACAAATAATAGTAAGTCTCTTTTCGTCAATTAGGTTCAGATGATCAAGCCGGGTCTGAATCCAGTGATCTTCGCTTAAACCTGCATCCTTCATGATCCGGAGAGAGGGTATCTGAACTTCAATGGGCAAGACTGCCTCCATGCCATATACCAAGGAATTGGGTGTTGCCCCTGTTGACGTCCGTGCTGAGGTACGGTACCCATGAAGAGCAAATGGTAACATCTCGTGCCAATCTTTGTATGTCACTGTCATCTTCTGCACAATCTTCTTAATATTCTTATTTGCTGCTTCGACAGCCCCATTCATCTTCGGCCGGTAAGGAGAAGAGTTATGATGCTGTATCTTAAATTGATCGCAGAGCTCAGTGATCATCTTGTTGTTGAGATTGGTACCGTTGTCAGTAATGATCCTCTCTGGTACACCGTATTGACAGA
The DNA here is from genome assembly GCA_948472305.1 of Vicia faba. Classification (NCBI taxonomy): domain Eukaryota; kingdom Viridiplantae; phylum Streptophyta; class Magnoliopsida; order Fabales; family Fabaceae; genus Vicia; species Vicia faba. The sequence continues at coordinate 361,808,039 of OX451735.1, forward strand.
TCAGATTGTGCCGAATGAACTGTGCCACGACGTTCTTGGTTACAGTAGCAAAGGAAGCTACTTCAACCCACTTCGTAAAATAATCAATTGCTACAAGGATGAAACGATGCCCATTGGATGTCGTAGGTCTGATCTCGCCGATCATATCAATGCCCCACATTGAAAAAGGCCAAGGTGCCGTCAAGACGTTCATAGGAACTGGAGGTATGTGCACCTTATCAGCATAGACCTGGCACTTGTGACATGTCCGAGAATGCTGATAACAGTCGGCTTCCATTGTGGACCAATAATATCCTGCCCGAAGGATTTTCTTTGCCATGGTATGTCCACTGGAATGAGTCCCAAAAGTACCTTCATGTAACTCCGTCGTGATCCTTTCTGCTTTAGTCTTATCCACACAACGCAGTAAGGTTGAATCATGGTTACGCTTGTAACGGATTCCATTGCTGATGAAGAACTTTGCTGCAAACCTCCTCAGAAACTTCTTGTCATTAACAGATGCACCCTCGGGGTATTCTTGAGCTTCAAGGTACCTCTTCACCTCATGATACCAGGGCTTTCCTGTTACTTCTTCAGTCTCAAGATCACAGCAATGTGCAGGTTCGTCCAATCTTTCAATAATGATCCGGGGAGCTTCATTGTCCTAATTGACTTTGAACATAGAAGACATCGTAGCTAGCGCGTCCGCCAACTGATTCTCCTCTCTAGGGAAGTGTTCAAAGGTTATCTCCTCGAAATAGGGAAGCAATGTCAACACATACTCCTTGTAAGGAATAAGGTTTGGGTGTTTCATATCCCACTCGCCTTTGATCTGACTGATCACGAGAGCGGAATCTTCGAAGACACTTAGAAACTTAATCCTTAGGTCAATTTCAGCTCGAAGACCCATGATTCATGCTTCATACTCCGCCATGTTGTTGGTGCAGTTAAAACATAGTCGGGCGGTGAACGGAGTATGAGAGCCTTTAGGAGATATGATTACGGCGCCAATTCCATTACCCAAAGCATTCGAAGCTCCATCAAAATACATAGACCATCGGGATCCTTCCTCAGGTCCTTCATCCGGTCCAGGTGTCTCACAATCAGTCACTACCATTATATTCTCGTCCGGAAATTCAAAGTTCATAGACTGGTAATCATCCACTGCCTGGTGTGCCAAATGGTTTGCCAATACACTTCCCTTGATTGCTTTTTGGGTCTTGTACTGGATGTCATACTCAGTCAAGATCATCTGCCATCTTGCAATTCTTCTGGACAAGGCAGGCTTTTCGAAGATATACTTGATTGGATCAATCTTTGAAATCAACAGAGTAGTGTGAGTCAGCATATACTGTCTCAGCCGGCGAGCAGCCCATGCCAAAGCGCATAAAGTTTTCTCGAGCAGTGAGTATCGGGTCTCACAGTCGGTAAACTTTTTTCTAAGGTAATAAATAGCATGCTCTTTTCAGCCAGACTCGTCATGCTGCCCCAACACACACCCCATTGAGTTGTCAAGCACTGTCAAGTATAAGATCAGAGGTATCCCTTCAACTGGTGGCATTACGATGGGTGGCTCTTGAAGATACTCTTTGATCCTTTCGAAAGCAGCCTGACATTCATCGTTCCAACGCACCACTTGATCTTTCTTCAGCAGCTTGAAGATTGGTTCACAAGTAGCGGTCAGGTGCGAGATGAATCGGGCAATGTAGTTCAGTCGTCCCAGAAAGCCTCTGACTTCTTTCTCTATCCTGGGAGCTGGCATCTCTTGTATGGCTTTCACCTTGGCAGGGTCCACTTGAATACCTTTGTCGCTTACAATAAAACCTAGCAGCTTACCAGACCTCACCCCGAAGGTGCACTTGTTCGGGTTTAACCTTAGCTTGTACAACTTCAACCTGTCAAATAACTTCTGTAGATGGTCAAGGTGTTCTTCCTCAGTCTGGGACCTTGCAATCATATCGTCGATGTATACTTCAATCTCATGATGGATCATGTCATGAAACAACGCAACCATGGCACGCTGATATGTTGCCCCAGCATTTTTCAACTCAAAAGGCATGACCTTGTAGCAAAAGGTACCCCACTGAGTAACAAAGGTGGTCTTCTCCATGTCTTCGGGAGCCATTTTAATCTGGTTATAACCGGAGAAACCATCCATAAAGGAGAATACCTTATGCTGAGCAGTGTTGTCAACCAGAACGTCGATGTGAGGCAAAGGGAAATCATCCTTAGGGCTCGCCCTGTTAAAATCCTTGTAGTCAACACACATTCAAACCTTACCATCTTTCTTCGGAACAAGAACTACGTTGGCAACCCACTGAGGGTAAGAAGTAACTGCTAGAAAGCCGGTGTCAAACTGCTTCATAACTTCAGCCTTGATTTTCTCAAACATTTCTGGGCGCATTCGGAGAACCTTTTGTTTTACGGGAGGACAATCTTCCTTGGTAGGCAGGCGATGAACCATAATGTCGGTATCCAAGCCAGGCATATCTTTGTAAGACCAAGAAAAGATCTCAACGTAGTCATGCAGCATCTGAATCAACCGCTGTTTCACACTGGCTTCCAGATTTGCACCGATCTTAACTTCCTTCTTGTCTGTCTCAGTACCCAAGTTCACTGATTCTACCAGCTCTTCATGTGGCTGAATGGCCCTCTCTTCTTGGAGTAACAGTCTTGCAAGTTCACCATACACTTCGCAGTCATCTTCACCTTCGTCTTCAGCTAAGTTGATCGGATTTTCGAAGTCATAACCGGCAGTAGCAGAGTCGTTACCAGTGAGATCCAGAGTGGATGTGGACCTGTATATGTGAGTGTGTGTAAAATAGCTGTTTTGCAATATATAATAAAGAAAGACAAGGAGCGCAAGATTTGAAATGCAATAACTTCCAATGCTTTTATTAATGATATATGAAAATGACACACAAAAGCCCTCACAAATGAAGCCACGGTGCCCCGGGTAAGACACTGGGCCATAAAGTTTCAAAACATTATCTATTACAAATTCAAAACAAAAAGTTTCATTACTGGGTAACAAAAGTAATAGGGATGAAGTCCTGTGTTGTCCAGTTGCTTGGTCCACCGTTGGTCGTAGGATAGATCCAGCTGTCGAATTCAGACTCTTCTTCATCATCTTCAATGGCATTTACTCCCGAGTTGCTGATGAATACAGGAGGTCTTCCGATCCTTGCACTTCGAACAACCCTTTGAGCTTCTGCAGTGAAACCCAAACCAAACTTGTTAGTCTTCTGTGTAAAATCAGGGAGTCGGCCCCAACTTACATACTCACCCTTCTCAATAACAGCCCGGGCATCTTTTAAGGAAGCCATCTTCATAGGAGAATCTTCAACCACAGTCTCAGCTGATGCCAGTGTCTGGGGCACCTCTTCAAAGTGTTGAAATGGGGTTTCAATGAACTCCCCATCCATTTCTACATATCGGAACGAGTTGAGGTGGATGACCATGTACTCTTCCTCTCCTTGTACTGTCACAATCTTCCCTTTGACTGGATACTTCAGCTTCTGGTGGAGCGTTGAGGTTACGGCCCCGACTTTATGGATCCATGGACGACCCAACAAACAAGAATAAGATGGCCGAATGCCCATCACATAGAATGTAGAGTTAAAGACCTGAGAGCCAACTTTAATTGGAATATCAACTTCGCCGTGCACCATCCTTTTAGATCCATCAAAGGCCCTGACAACAATGTTACTTGGTTTTAGCTCCAACCCTTTGCAATCCAACCGGTCTAGAGATTTCTTGGGCAAGACGTTCAATGAAGAACCGGTATCTACCAATACATGTGCAAGAGTAGTGCCCCTGCATTCAATGGAGACATGCAGGGCATCGTTATGATTTTTCCCCTTGGCAGTCAAATCGGCGTCGGAGAAACCCAAACCATTATCAGCAGTTAAATTGGCCACACAATCGGTAAACTGATCAGCTGATGTCTCTTCTGGCACGTGGGCAGTCTTCAGGAAGGTAATCAGAGCCTTAGCACGGGCCTCTGAACACAACAACAATGACAACATAGAAATCTTGGATGGGGTTTGCCCCAGCTGCTCCACTATGTTATAATCACTCTTCTTAATAATCTTCAGAATCTCTCCCATCTCTTGTTTGGAAGCTTCAACAGTAATTGTCTTCGGTGCCTCCGTCTGGGCAGGCACATCAGTGGTGATCCATTTGCCCCGAGCGTCAGATGACTCGGCGACAGGGGTAGGACTAGGAACTTGATCAGGAATGGCAGTAGGTACACTTGCAGGTGTAATAACGACAGGTCTTCAGACAGTTGGTGGAACGATATCAGGTGAGAAAAGTCTACCGCTGCGGGTGACTTTAGCAGGTCCAGTAATGTTGCTGACGTTAGTATCAGCATCCAACTCTTGCTTAACTCCATGAACATAAACATCATCCCCATAGTGCTAAGGGACAGCTTTATCAGAGATGTAAGGGATGGGCCCCGAAACAGTGATGATTACAGGTGCAATCTTCGGAACAGATGTAATTCAAACAGGCTTCCTCGAGGGAGCCTTGGAAGAATTGTCGAAAATGGTAATGATGGTGACTTCTTCAGTAGGAATAGGAGGAACAATAGTCTTCTCAAACAGGATCTCCTTACTGTCCATCAGGTTTTGGATACCTGACTTCAGGAATGGGCAACCGGTAGGTAAAACAGAACACATATGGCAACCTTCATTACAGCCCGGAAATAAACCGGCTAGCAATAGGTTCTTCTTGATAGTCATCAGAGGGGTAATAATGTCATCCACAAAAACTACAAATAAGTCTTCCTCTACAGCATTCACTCCATGTTTGGGCATGGGAGCAGTCACAACATTAGGCCTCTCGGGCGCCTCGAACTCAATCTCTTTTACATCAATTAAGTCTTGTATCTTGTTCTTCAAAGCCCAACAATCATCTGTATTATGCCCCGGGCTATCAGAGTGATAAGTGCAGCGGGCGTTCGGGTTATACCTTCGTGACGTTGTATTTGAATTCTTTGGGGGTTCCCTTAAAGTCACCAGATTAGTCTTTAGCAACTGTGGCAGAATATGAGATAAGGTCATGGTGAGACGAGTGAATTGCCTCTTAGGTCTCTTGTCCTTTTGTTGATTGTTGTACTGAGGAGCACTAGCAGGTTTTGAAATAACAACTGCATTGACAGCTTGGCGGTGTTCAGGTCTACTTTGTCTTCTTGCACTGTAGACAACACTGGACTCTTTCTTAAACGGCTTTTTCTCGGTGCTCGATGAGGCACCCTTCTATATCTTCCCAACCTTAATACCAGCTTCAAACATCTCACTAGTCAAAATAAGATCTGTAAACCCAGATGAAGAGCTTCCAATCTGATGGTTAAAGAATGGACCAGACAGGGTCCCCAGAAACATGTCAACAAGCTCACGATCAGCCAAAGGTGGTTGCACCCTTCTGGCAAGGTCTCTCCACTTCTGAGCATAATCTTTAAATCCTTCACCTGTTCCCATTGACATACCCTGGATTTGGGTACGCGTAAGAGCGAGGTCGGAGTTGTACTGATATTGCCTGTAGAATGCAGTAGCTAAATCTTCCCAATTGCGGATACTGGCTCCGTCCAATTGATAGAACCACTCAAGCTGAGTCCCTAAGAGATTGTCTTGAAAGAAATGGATCCATAAGTTCTTATCAGCAGTGTAAGGCAGGATCTTCCTCACATATGACCGGAGGTGCAGCTTCGGACAGGAAACTCCGTCATACTTGGCAAAGGCTGGTGCCTTGAATTTATTGGGAATCACCACCCTAGATGATAGACATAGATCTCCGAAGTCCAGACCGGGCACCTTCTGAATTTCCATAGCGCTCAAACGGTCTTCTAGCTGTTTGTACTTATCCTCAGCAGGAGGATACTGTTCTTCATCGTAGTCTGTCTCGTTGTCGGAGACCACAGGGCTAAGAGCCCTCCTATCTTGTGGACTATATTTCCCTCCATATGAGGTAGTCAAATCAACTTCATCCCGTAGCCTATTTCCAAACCTAGGACCAGTATTGAACAGGATTGTCCTCCTCTTCTTCTTCTTCTTCTCTTTCAGGATCAGGGTCTTCAGGTCTTGCTGACCCTTAGCTAGACTCATGACCAGCTCTTGAAATTGGGCATTCTGGGCCTGGAGGGCCTTGATGGCTTGCTCAGTTGAAGGTTCAGTAGACATGATGATTTCTGAAATAAACAGCGAAGAAGATAAGAGACCTGTAAAGGGTACCTGTTTATGAAGTGCATGGGATGAAATGCGTATGATTTATGATTTCAAAGACAATCGGGATTCAAATTTGTAACCAAGAAAAGACACACACTTTATTAGGTTTAAACTTCAAAACTTAAATTGTTCAACAAATTGCCCTTAAGGCGTTACAAAAATGGAAATACTGAAAAGTAAAATAAAAACTGGAAAGGAAATCATCAAAGGTCCATCAATGCTCCCATGGTCTCTTCTTATCAGTGCGGACATAGTCGTTCAGGATCCGCTTGTTCTCCAACTGCCGAGTCAACTTCTGGATCTTCTGCTCTTGTTCATTGAACTTCTCCCGATAAGAATCCCGTTCATCCCTCAACTGCATCCAAGATCTCTTCAGTGCCCTAATGTCAGTGGGCATATAAGGATGGAGAATGGTTGGAAGAACCCCTTCTTCATTAGCAATTTCAAGAGTGACAGGCCGGACAGCTTCATATGGCATACCTAGATTCTGGGCACGGATGCAGACCCATCTGAGATATGGCTCCATTGGTAAATAAGTATTTGGACCCATCTCATGTGGATCAGATTGGTGAACTCTGTCCCAAGCCCTTATGAATCTACGGCGTAGCTCGTCGCTATCTCCTTGAAAATCAAAGATGATATGAGGCATCAGCATCTCGTGAGGTCCTTCTCTTCTGGCTCTTCCAAACTGACGAAGAGCAAAGCATGGGTTGTAAGAAATTCCTCCATGGGTCCCTATCAATGGAACATTAGGATACTCTCCACATCGATCAATAACAGTCACCTCATCCATACCTTTGAGAGTCCAGATAATATCGTTATGAGAAAGAGACATCACCCTATAAGCCCAACCCATTCCTTCTTTGTTCTTCAGCACTGACTTAGGGAGGTGCAAAATAAACCACCTCGACAATAAAGGAGCAAAGCACATCAGGGTTCCCCGCTTACGGGCAGTACGAGCATAGAGATGATGAAGAATTTCACCCAAGAGAGTGGGTACAGGGTTCTGAGAGATGAAGATCTTTATAGCATTCACATCAATAAAAGTATCAGGATTTGGAAACAGTACCAGGCCATAAACCAGAAGAGCTAGAATATCTTCGAATGCCTTAAAGTGTAGGCTATCCCAGAAGTAGTTAGCCTTGCCAACCAAGAACTTAGTCAGAAAACCCTTAGATCCACTTCTAGTCTCCCAGTTAGCCATTACCTCCTCTTTGGTCAAGTGAAGGGCTGCAGCAATTTCTTCGGGCCTAAGGGTCTTCTCCCAACCAGTAAACGAGGTCTGCTCCAAAACAGAGATACCGAGCAGCTCAGAGAACTCTTCTAGGGTAGGAACCAACTAATAGTCTTGAAAAGTAAAACAATGGTACAGCGGATCATAGAACTGGACCAGAACACTCATCATCTGCTCTTCCAACTTAGAGGTAACCAAACTGAGAAGAGAACCATGCCTCCTGATGAAGGAAGTAGTGTCTCGCATCTTGACAACCAACTCTTTAAGCAAGGTAGGGACTTAGACAAAGTTGATCCGGATAGTATTCTTATGCATGGGCATCATGATGACCTACAAAACAGAGCAAAGATGAAACCCTCTTGTCTTTGAAATAGGTTAGTCCTTATGCAAGATGTATGCAATGTTATGATGTCATGATGTCATGATAAAGGCATACCACAAGTATCCACAAAAAGCAAACATGGTAAAGGCACACAAGTCACACTGAAGAGCCCTTAGATTTCAGGCTGGCATGGAGCTTAGGTACTACCCTCTTTCAGTTCAGTTGGTTTAAACCTGTCCTAAAAATAGTAACCGGGTTCTAGAGGATCTCAATATCACTGACTACCCTCAATCGGTCATAATTCCAGTTTAGCAACCTTTTCTTGCGGCCGAAATCATCGCGAGAGTTTAGTCTCAATGAGTGTAGCATACTGCTACTGTTCTATGGCCAAGTTGGTCAATTTAAAGTTTCTAAGGTCAGTTGGTGCTTAATGACCCCTTAGAAGACCCATATTCTCCTCGTTCCAACACAAGGGATATCGGTACAGACTAAAGTGCCACACCAACATAGCTACTGCTTCAACCGTGTCGGTCTACGCCGGACAATTCCCTCACAGTTTATTGCTACTTACCTAAAGGGTATCCCCAGATCTGGGTTAGTATCTATAGAACTCCGATACAAGCCCACAAAATTAAAGCATACAAAGCATACAATTGAAAAAATAATGATCTAATCCTAAGGTACACCTCACTTATTTAATTTCCCCAACAGAGTCGCCAGTTCTGTGATCGGTGGGAATGAGAACTGACTGTTTTGGAATGCTGGTTCACGTTTGCGTTTGTTTTCGCAAAATGTCGCGGTAAGCAAGAGTCGCCACCGTCTTTTATTTTATCCAACAAGGAAAGGACAAAAGCATAGAAAAATTCCTTTTTGAGATATTTCTCGGGTTCGGGAGGTAGATTATAGAAAGGGAAGGTGTTAGCACCCTTTCTATCTGTGGTTATCCACGGGCTCTTAGGTACTTGCTCATTATGTTTTCCAAAGTTCTCTTTTCTTTGTGATTGTGGGTTTGAAAAAAGTTTTTTATTTGAAAGGAGTATATGTGCGAAAAGTTTTATTTTGTCTTAAAAGGAGCAAGTACTTAAGAACCATCTTCCTACTCAAAAAGGAATTAAACTGTGAAAATGTCTTTTAGACAGTGCTATCCCACTATTGAGGAGTAGGTAGCACCATCATTGGAGTTTTCGGGTCAATTCGATTAAGGGACGTGTGGTCACTAAAGCAATGTTAGGACGCCTTAGTGGTAACCCTAATATCCTAGATCATTTTTCCGAGGCAACCGTTTCGAGGCAACTATGATCTTGGGACAAGAGGGCGACCTCTAAAACTTCCTATACTCAATGACCACGTTCGAGGCAACCAAGTGAGGTGTACCCTAAGAGTGGCATGTGCGAGTGTGTTAATTCGGTTACTTTTATCTGTACATGTCATGGGTGAGCTATTGTTGATTTTTAGTTCATACATTTGATCTTGTCATGTATTTCCTATTTATCAAACATCTAACAGTTAATATTGTACGGAAATTAAATTTGCGGAAATTAAATCTAAGCTATTACAAGGCGTCGGGTATTTACATCGCCAAAGACAAACCCTTTAATTTAAATTCCGAAAAGTAAATAAAAGCGATAAATAATTAAAAGTCCTATTGAAACTATTACATACTTGAAGCAATTACAATATTGGATAAAAATAAGACGCGTGCGAGAAAATTAAATCGGCGTATTTTTAGGGTTTTGACCCTTTTTATTAAAAGAAAAGATTTTTTTGTTATTTTTGAATCGAATTAAATTAAACCTAAGTTAATTAATTAATTAATAAAAAGAGATATTTTGGATTTTTATATTTAAGGAAATAAAATAAAATGATTAAAATTATTAAAAACCTAATATTCTATATTGATTTTAATTTATTGCGAAAATGTTAAAATTAACCTAATTAACACTAAATTAATTAATTATTTATTTACAAAATAAAATAGTGAAATTAATAATAATATTATTTTTGTATTTTTCTGATTTTATGAGAAAAAGTATTAATTATTTTGGTTAGCAATTAATTAATAATAAAAATAAATCAAGTAAATAAATAAAATGTTAAAAGAAAAGAAATAACCAAAAGGGGGTGTGGGCCTGAATCTAGATGTATGATCAGCAATTTTTCAGGCCCAAAACGTCCAAGCCTGTTTGACCTTTTCCATCCAATGCATGCTTGTTGACCAGGGACCATGGTGGATGTCCAACCTAGGCCATTAGATTTGATTTGTAGGCCCCTTGGCAAGTATCTGGACAAGGGCGTATGGTGAGCCCTGCCTTGAAGTGCCTGAAAACAAAATTCAACAACGTTTTGGGGGACCTGGGATTCGAACCCAGGTCCCAAGGGACAATCCACTAGTGCCTCCACCAATTGAGCTGGCTTGCTTGATTGTTATTAGAATATAAAACAAATATTATATGGAAAACATTTACTATGCCTGGGAATTAAAAAAAACGCGCTAACAATTTGAATGAACCAATTAAGCAGGGACACGTCTTAGTCTTCTTCAACGAAGACTGCAACTTTCTGCAGATTTTATTCCGCAACAAAATTCGTGGCATCATCCTATAATGAGCTACAGGCCATATAAATGCAAAAGGAGACCATCATTGCATTCGTCTCTCTTCCCTGATCATCTCTATACCCATCATTAGTCTCAATTTTTCCTGTAATTCAAACGCCTAAAAAACAAGAACAAGAACCCTAGCTTTGGATACAGGGTTATAAGCCATGAAAACAAAATTAAATAATACAGAATCAATGGAAATTGAATGGAAAGTATGAATGTACAAGAAAATTGGCAAAAAGATGCAAGAGAATGGATTTACGATGCCATGTTCAGAGCCATGTTCGTGATGACTTACAGGGCGATTCAGGGGGTGAGAAGGCTTGGTTCTGATTGCTTTCGCTTCAGGGGATTGCCAGCAAGGGAGCTATGTGAAGATTTGGCTTTGAATCGTGCTCTAAGGTGGATTTCAGATTCCAAGTTTTCAAGCTTTTTCTCAAACTTTGTCTGGCCGTTTCTGCAATGCTTAGGTCGTGTTCTTTGTGGCTTTATGTTGTATAAGTATTAAGAAAGCAATTAGGTTAAATCTTGGGCTTCCAATCCATGTGCATTCAAGGTTTTGAGATTTGATATGATCACCATTAACAAGTTTCCATATTTGCATCAAATCTGAGATTTTGTGCATGCTTTGACTTGGCACGAGTTTGATTGAGTGTATCATGATATTTGCAAGCTGTAATGATCACAAGAATCTCATTCCATCAATTTTTTAGATTTTATTTGAATTAATATTGATTTAAAATGAATTAAATCAATAAAAATTAAATAAAATAGAAAACTAAATGATTGGTCATGAAATTAAAGATGGGACACGTGTGTGGTGTGATAAGACCAAATCAAGTGGAAAAAAGTGGGCCCTTTTGTTAAAAATTGGAGTTTTGAGGATAATTGACTTTTGGCAATTTTGGAAAAATGCCCAACTTCACCAATGTATAACTTCTTCAATTTTGAACTTTTGGAAGTGTTCTTGGACTTTTTAGAAACCTTGAGATGTCCCCTAAACAACCCTTTTGGTATAATCTCATTTTAATGTTCCATGTTCATGTATGAAGCTTTGGAAAAAAGGTGTTTTTGTTGACTTTCAAAAATGACCTATAATGTCCAAATTTGTAACTTTTTGTGAGAGAATTTCTTGATCTTGGGGTGTGAAGATGGATTGTAGGAAATTTCATCCTATTCAAAATGAGATTTGGATGGGTCATTTCTCATAAAGTATTAGAAAGTTATGCTTGGTAAAAGATGAGTTGACTTTTCCTACAAAACCCTAATTTAGCAACTTTTGAATCTTGATGAATCTTGAGAAATCCTTGATGAATCATGATCAACACTTGATCAAATGATGAATCACCCTTCAAAATGAGAATGTTGACAAAAAATCTTGAAGTTTGACTCTATTTGGGACACAGTTGACTTTTGCCCTAGCACAGTCGATTTTTGGGCCTCTTGAGCAATTGACTGACCAAACTTCCTCTGCAAGGCTTGAAATTTGACATGGATGAACTTAAGAACATATTAGTACATTGGGGAGCACTTGAGGTCACTTTGGTGTAAGGACCTTGATGCAACACAAAACCCTAATTTTGACTTGACTGCCTTAGGAGGTGATTTGACTGTCCAACTCTTGAGCCATCTTGAACAACTTGGAGATGATTCTTGACATGTCTTGAGAAATATGGGAGGGCAAATTTTGGGGTACAATTCCGTTCAACATATTTCAATCCATTGTTAAGTTCCTCTTGGCTCTCAACATCATTGTTGACGGCAAGAAGCTCTTCTTTGCGTTTGTCATTTGCGGCAATCTTGGCCTCCATCTCTTTGATCCGAGCTTTCATGCTGGCTGTACTTTGGTCAATCTCTTTAACCTTTTTTTTCCTAGCTTCTCATTCCTTTGATAGCTCATTTATCTTCGAAGCTGACTCAGTAGCAGCAACCCAGGCAGCGCCAACTCGGCCATTGGCCTCTTCAATTTCACGATTGAGAGTCCTTCGACGATTGTAATCAGCTGAAACCTGATCAATGATCAAAATAAAATACAGAATGCTGCTAGCTATATTAGGAGAGGCAACAAGAAGGTAGATAGTTTTTAAAGTATTCTTCATAAAGGAAGGGGCAGTAGGTTCTCCCTCCAAGGTCAACATCAAATCTCTCTTAAAAAGTTGAGCCTTAACTTTCTGAAGCTCCTCTTCAAGGGGAGAAGTCGAAGTAGATTTACTAGATGCAGTCGAAGCATCATGGCTTTGATTAGAGGAACTTTCTCTGCCTTCAAGATTGGCATTCAAATAGCTAAGAGGTTTATTCCTTTTAAGTATTGTCAAGTCCTCTTTAGTACGGGACCCTGTCGAAGTAACTCTTTCATTGGTGACACGAACCACATTTTCTCCGACTGATAGATCCTGTAGTTGGACATGGACACCTTCAATGTTTGCAGGATTTGTCTCCCCCTCTGCAAAGTTTCCTTTTTCAGTAGACGCATGATTGTCCTCAGATTGATTTCCTCCATCTGGTGCACCCTCCATTTTTGTTTCGACTTCATCGTCAGCAACTTCTTCTTCTTCTCCCTGCTTATCATCAATAGCTTGTGGAGTCCTGAGATTCACCTGTGGAAAGTCAGAATCTTCCTTACTAAGGAATTCTTTATTTGGCTCCCCAATGGCTGCCGTTTGATGTTTAGAAGTCTGGTTCACCTTACTGGCTGAACTTACGAAAGATCCTTTCGCTGAAGAAGGCCTGTAAGTGGGATCGCCTTCACTGTTTAGTAAAAGTGACAAAATCTTCTACAGGTACGGGAGCCTGTTTAGAAGTGCCAGCAGTGTCCTGGGCATTGAGAGATTGCTATCAGAATTATTGCAAAAAACTAATTCAAGGAATAATCTTAGATGGTCGAAGTTTTTACCTTGGGTGGAACTTCAGCACCAGGGCTTGAATTGTCGCTCTCGCTTAGTTCATTCATTCTAACAACTATTTCTTGTTCAATTGGCTCTCGAATGATGATGGGAGTAGGTTTAGGCTTGGTGGCCGTAACCTTGATCTTGGTTTTTGGGAGAGGTTCAGGAATGGGAGCTTCTTTCTGCAACTTTTGTCTCTTGAGAGGGATAGGAGGTGTGTCTTCCTCGTCATTAGAAAGTTAAATTTCTTGAACTTTCCTCTTTGTTGGCATAGATTTCTTAGTGGCCTAATAAGAAAAGTGTCGAAAATGTCAGAATTGGTGATATGTTAAAGGAAATTGAGGGGAAAAAAAGTGTTTCCCTGTGGTGGAGGTTTTGCAGAAGGATCTCGTCCCTTTGTGCTTTCAGCAGCTTTCTTAATAGTGGTTCTCTTGACATCTATAAAATAAGAAAACATGAGCCAGATATCAGATGATTAAATCAAAGAAAAAATAAGGCATTTACTCTAAAGAAGAAAGAGTACCTTTCTTGATCTTGTCGAAGACCAACAGAAACGCCTCTTGAAGGTGGTCAACAAAGTCTTTTTCGTCAAAGAACTCTTCATTGTAGTATTTCTTCTACCAGCCTTCAAAGATGTGCGAACATAGAAAGTTGAGTTTGAAGTCGAACAAGGTTAGTATCGCTTGACCAACATACCTACCAATTTTCTTGGTAGCATCATCCTCCGAATAATCTGCGCTATAAAACAGCAGAAACTTTTCTCGGGTATAGGTTGGGTTTGGGAGTGATTGAATTATGCCAAATTGGAAACAAATAAGGATCGCTTGATAAGAAATCAAGCTCAGTTGATTCTTCGAACTCTTGAATCTCAGTGGCATAATTATTGGGCGAAGGAAAGACTCCTAAATGGCCATATACTCTTCGACACAATCCTCATCATCAGTCGAAAGATATGGTCGAGTAAACCATACCGAACCAACCTTTCAATTGGCAAAGGGATCCATGGTCGAAACAAATTCCTTGCGCTTCACAAACATCATTATGAAGCTGGTAAATGCTTTCTGAAATTGTTGACCTTAATTTGTTGGAGTCAACAGAGCCAACCTGGTGCCTTCTACCCTGTTGTTAAGGATCTCTGGGGCTTTCTCATTGATTTTATTCTTCTGGGAAAGAAATTATTTGAACGTGGCATTGAGCCAAAGTTGGAGAAGCCAGAAAGGGCTAGAAAGGAGCAAACTGGCTTTATCACCTATAACTTTAAGTTGAGTCACACCATTACTAATGGACTCATAAAGGTTGGCCATAATCAATTCAGCCAAACAAAGATTGTGGCCATGATGAAGCTGAGTAGCAAGAGTGAGCATTTTCTTTGTCACTTGGAGTGACTTGGTACATAAGACAAAACGTGACAACCACAAAGCTAAAAAAGCTATGTGTTCCACTTCTGACACAGTGTTGTTGGATTTGTCATGAAAGTGGTTGATGAAAGTAGTTTATGTGGGTTTTGTATCCGAAAACCCAATGGTATCTTCATCCATATCCTCCGGGTTGAATTAGTCAATAGTTGGTCGAAGACCAGTGATAGTTGCTATGTCGAAGAGAGTGGGGGTCACCATTCCACAAGGAAAATGGAAGGTGAAATGTGTGCTATCCCAAAAGTACAAAGAGGATACCAGCATGAGGGGACAATAAGATAACCTAGTCTTTGATAGCATGACCAGGTCGTAAATCCCCATGTCTTTCCAGATTTGGGTTTGCACCATTTCCATCTTATTCAACCATTCTAAGTATTGCGGAATCAGGCTAGGGAAAGACCAAAAGATTCGGTTCCCTTTATTCATAATTTAGAGGTTTATGTCTTCTTTCGTATGAGAATGTTGTTGATTAGAAAGATTTGCATCCTCAGGTTCATCTCTGGTCTTCTTCATGCAACCTATAGGCTTGAGCCTAGGGTGAGTTGGGAAGAAAGTGTTGTTCTGCTTAGGGTTTTCGACACATGCAAACAATGGACCAGACATGGTGTACATTTTCCGAAAAAATCTAATAGGAATGCGTACCTGTGAGTTGTAGGCATCACGCCATTCTTTAGTCATGGGTTCTGAGATGAACCTTCGTTCCCCAGATGAAGCAGGAACAAAGCTAGTTGTGAAAACTTCTGGTTATTGCGGTGAATCGGAGGCATCTTTGGTTTTGGGGTTGTTTGGAGTGTTTGAGAGGAAAGCCATGGCTATGTTGGTAGAAGAACAATGAAAAAGATGAAGTTCTCAAAGGTTTCTTTTGAATACAAGGAAATAAGGTATTTCAGGCGTTTATAAAAAATTTCAAAGAGAAGTACTCGTGGCTATTTATAGTGGCCAGAGAAACACATTTTTCCTCAAAACCATTTAATGTTGTAGAGTGAGTGGGACACATGGTGAGCTTTAAGACAGTTACACGGATAGGTAGTGGAGACGTTTTCCATGCTTTCCTAGGTTATAGGGATAATGGACATCATGGCAGCATGTAACGGCTGACTGATAGTGATGTCTTGGAAAAGTGTATTGATGACTCTAATACCATCAGTGGTTTGTGGAATATGAAAAGTGTACGATAAGATTTTACGGTCAAAAAGCTTATAGGTGTCGAATAGATAAATCAAAGAATGACTATTTCTTCTTGCGTCAAAATTGACATTCTTGGAGGGTAATTTGTTAGCTCCTAAATTAGACACCCATAACATATTGGTAATATTGGCCAAAAATAGATTGAACAAATCTAAGTTGGAAACACTTCGACAGAAGAGCTTGTAACGAAAAGGTTGTGTCGAAGTCTCCCTAGCTAAGAAGGAGAAAAACTTAGAGAATTTTCTAAGTTAAAGTTGGTCTTCGACCAAGAGGTTCTTGTGACCTTCTACTTAAAGGTTCTCGTATTAGCAAGCGAGTAATTTTGAATCTGAAGAAAGAAGGGAAAGGCAGTTCACTTGGCAGTTGAGGAAAGCAACGTGGCATGAAGATAAAGGTCGAAGAACATGCAGGGGACACTTGTCCTCATCCTGGAGCAAGGAAATTGCTCGACGGTTACTTAGTTTCAGTATAAATATAGGAAGTTTGTGTAAAATTCCGTGTGTTCAACATATGATACAAGTCACTCAAATATATCCAAGTACCCGCTGTGAGAGAAAAGATATTGAGAATGTACGTTTGAAACACCATCTTTTATTTCAATCAAAGTCTTTCCAATTCCGTTACATTCCTTTCCATTTGCATTTCCTTGCAAACTTTATCATTACATCAAATTTACTCTATCTTTCCTTTACATGCACTTTTTATTGTTTTTTAACCTTTATCCTTAAACTCTTCTCAACCCATTTCTAATTACTTTTGATTTGCACTTTCATCAAGTTTTCGCCTGCATCTCACCTATACTCTTAATTCTCCTCTCAACCCTTTTCTGTTAAATTTACTAAACTTACAAACTAACTTGTCATATGTCCTAGGATAAATCTGATTGATCCTGCAAGTCACCAAAAAACCCATTTTGGAAGATCAGTGATTGTTTACCAATTTTCACGATAAACAACTACTCAAATTAATACTATTTGGTTTAGCCCTCATCGGATAACCAAGTTGTCGCCGTGAAAGAATAGGGTTGTAACTAATTCCTCCCTTTGTACCAAGAAGAGGTACATTGGGGAAACTACCACAACTGTCGATAATCTCCACATCATGGAAAGCCTGATGATACCAAACAATATCTGAGTTAGTAAGTTCCATGATATTAGGAGCCCAACGGGGTTCCTTCCTGACATACGAGAAAGCATCAGACTGAGGGAAATGAGAAGTAAACCACCAGTACAACAGAGGCATGCAAAAGATGATCATACCGCCATGATAAGAATCTCGAAGATGAATAGAGTAATAAGCATCACCAAACATTGTAGGAAATGCGTTTCCAATCATGAATATCCTGATAGCATTAATGTCAACAAATTTGGCCATATTAGGAAATAAGAACAACCCGTAAGCAAGTAGAGCAGAGATGGCCTCAAAAGCGCCTGTACTCTTCATCCTGGAAAAATAACGAGCTTTCTCCAATAAGAATTGAGCTGGTAATCCTCTAATCCATGCTTTAGTAGTTATATGGGCTTCAACCTCAGACTTCCCCATATGGATCAAAGCAGCAATCTCATGTGATTTTGGCTCACCCTTCAAGCCAGTAAAAGGAATACGATCGATAATAGGAAAACTCGGTAAATAAGAATACTCCTCTAGCGTAGGCATCAACTGATAGTCAGGGAAAGTAAAGCAATGATACATCGTATCATATAACTAGACCAAGGTAGAGGTAATACCCTCCTTCATCCTAAGCTTCATGAGAGAAATGATAGACCCATACTTTATCTGAAAATCCGTAGAACACTCAATCTCTGGAATCAGACTAATCAACTCATCTATCTTGGGATCTTTGAAACTGTATTTTTTGGTCTTTCTTTTTCCAGTATCCATAGTCAAGAGGTACCTGAGATATTTGCAAATGGCCAACTTTTAAGTCCCTTGAAATAAAATTTCTTCAAAAGATGCTTATGAGTGCATGGATGCATGATGCAACAATCACACATAAGATCACAAATATAGGGTTCATAGGTTCAACGTCACGAGCATGAGGTTGAAGGTACTACCCATAAGGTGTTGGTTTAAAATTTATCACATGCCGAACAAGGTTCTATAGGTTCCCAGAGTATACATCCTTCCTTCGGATATTACCAACTTCTGGATTAACTTGGTAATTAGTAATATTCTCAAGAAAAACTCGTCCGCGTGTAGTATCACGTGACAACTATTTCAAGATTACTCCGGCATAGCTTCTACACTACACCTAAAAGGCAAAGATGGGTTCGGTATTCTACGATCCTCAGCTTCGGTAGGCTCCCAGGTCGAAAGCCGCACGTCTTCCTGATTACTCGGTAAACGAAACTACATTCAAATGGGCCTCGAATGAGTGGGGGATCACATGCCTCTTTTTTGGGATTAATCTCTCAAATTTAACATGACTATACCGCCTGTCCTATCTTAAAGTTTTCCCAAGTCTGGGTATAGGACTTATGAGTAATCACCAAGCACCCTGAAAACCAGGAAAATCCAGAAAAACATATATACATATAACATATAAACAACAATAGCACATTGTGATATGGTGGCAGAACCAACTGTTTTTTATTTTAAAGAATTCTGGTTTGCGTTTTGAGTTTATGTTTGAAAAATGTCGCGGTAAGCAAGAGTCGCCATCGACTTTTATTTTATCCAACTGGAAAGGACAAAAGCACAGAAAAATTCCTTTTTCGAGATTTTGAGTACGGGGGGTAGATTATTGAAAGGGAAGGTATTAGCACCCTTTCTATCCATGGTTTTCCATGGGCTCTTAGGTACTTGCTCATCATTTTAAAATTTCTTGTGTGTGTTTGTTTTAAAAAGTTTTGTTTTACTTTGTTTTAACCCTTGTTTCTGTCCTCAAGAGTGGTACGAAGTGTTTTTTGAAAACTTTGTTTGTAAAAAGTGTAAGTGTAAAGAAAAAGTTTATCTTGAGCAAGTACCTACTAGCATCTGCCTACTCGAAAAAAGATTATTTATGTACTCGTTTCCTTTAGACAATGCTACCTTACTATTGAGAAATAGGAAGCACCGTCGTTGGAGTTGTAAGGGTCAATTCGTAAGGGACGTACAATCACTAAAGCAATGTTAGGACGACTTAGTAATAACCCTAATGTATTAAGATCATATTCGAGGCAACATTTCCGAGGCAACATTTCCGAACAGGACTTTTGATCTTTGTTTAGACAGGAGGGCAACCACTAAGACACCCTATACTTAATGATCTTTTACCGAAGGCAACCGAAGTGAGAGTATACCCTAGGAGTGCGCATGTGCGAGTGATTTGATTTCAGTTATTATCTTTGCACATTTAGGGTTTGCTAGCCATTTTAAATTATCATGTAATCTTTCCATACAATCCTATTAACATACATCTAACAGTTAATACTTGCGAGAATTAAAATGCGAGAAATAAAAAAAACTACGCTATTACATGGCTTCGGGGAGGGGGATTAATTACATAGCGAAAAACTCGTAAAACGATAAATAAAAGAAAATCCTAATTAAACCATTACATACCGTGAGAAGTTACATTAATACTTCAAAAATAGTAAATGCGCGCGATGAATAGAGAACAAGAAAAATTAGGGTTTTGACCCCATCTAAACCTAATTGAAACTTAAAGAGAAAAATCATTTTTTTGTTGTTTTGATTATTTTGAGAAAAGCTAATTACTAATTAATTTAAAATTTAAGAAAAATAATTAAATAAACCTATTTTTTGTATTTTGTTTTTTTGAGAAAAGAATAAAAATTAAATCAAACTAACCCTAATTTTTTCTAATTGATTTTAAATGTAAAAATAGTGAGAATTAACCTAAATTAAATTAAACTAATCATTAAATTGAATTTGGTAAAATAAAGTAAAACCTAATTCTAAATTTGTGAAATTGATTTTATGTTTTTTTTGTAAAAAACAGAAATTAATTTGTATTAGAAAATAATTAAATAAAAGAAATTAAATAAAAAGAAAAATTAGAAAAGAAATAGAATGGGTCTGGTTTTGTAGCATGAAAGGGGGTGTGAATTGCAATTATGGGCCCAAAAGTACCTGGCCCTGTTTGACTTTTCCTGATCCTATGCGCGTGCTTGACTGGGGTGTATTGTGGACCTTCATGTGATAAGGCATTGGATCTGCCTTGTTGGAGATCTGTTGGTTGGATACTGATGGTGTATGGTAAGCTCCTTGTATGCACGTGTACCTGATGATGTAGAGAAAAATAATATGGAACAAAGTTTGGGACCTGTGAATCGAACCCAGGCCCTTAGGCGTAATCCCAATGCATGATGACCATCTGAGCTGGCTTGCTTATTTTAACAAATAATGAAAAATAAATATTATATAATAAAACAAATGGCTAACTCAAACCACGCGCGAAATTCAAAACTGGCCATTCACAGGATGCCACGCTATCATCTCCTTCCTCCCACCGTCGCTAAAAATTTCTTGACTTTTACCTACAGTCATCTGGGCGTAGGTACAACCCTGTGTATCTCCAAAATCTTGTGCAAGCATCATAAATCACAACCAATGGTACCAATCAACTCGCTGCAACCTCACGAGCATCATGGTACCATTATCTATGGCCAATTGTTCCTGTATGAAGAATCCAACGTGTTTCAAAGCTTGAGGGAGCTTGCTAATGGTTGAAACACATTCCTGGGATGTCCAACAAACGTTTGGGATACTTAGAATGCTTTGAATTGGTCTGCAACATAGAAATTAGTGTGCCACTTTTTTCCAATTTTTTGAAACTTGCTTTCTTGTTTACACGCCTCCAATCTCCTTGTTTTTGGTCTGTAATCCTTCCTTATGTATCCAAGAATGAATTAGGGTTGCAACTTTGTTTCAAATCTTATCCAATTATGATGATTGGTTCATGATTTGATCCTTATGCAAATCTTTCCAAATCAATCCAGATCCAATCTTTTTGTATCCAAATGAAGCTTGCACGATTTGATCTTACTTCCAGCTGTATAATAAACCTAAACATGCACAAAATCTCAAGCTTTGATTAGTTTTTGATATTTTCATGATTTTATTATGATTTTATTTGATTTAATTGAAATAAAATCAAAATAAATGACAAAAATAAAAGAATGACAAATGGGAAGGATCATGGGTCGTGGGTCATGTTACAAACTCAAGGCAAGCCTAAGAAGTTGGGCCCATTTAGCAAAAATTGCAATTTGGGACACATTTGAGTTTTGGCAATTTTGCAAAAAAGGTCAACTTTGCCAATGCATAACTCTTTTAATTTTGACCTTAGAGATGTGTTCTTGGATTTTTTAGAAATATTAATATGTCCTCTAAGCAACCCATTTGGTCTCATCTCAATTTAGTCTTCCATGTTCATGTATGAATCTTTGACCCAAAAGGTGATTTTGTTGACTTTTCAAAATGACCTATAATGTCCAAAATTATATCTTCTTGTGAGTGCATATTTTGATCTTGGGAGATGAATATGGATTGTAGGTAATTTCATCCCCTTCAAAATGAGCTTTGGATGGGTCATTTTTGATAAAGTATGAGAATGTTATGCTTGGTTAAAGTAGAGTTGACTTTTCCTACAAAACCCTAATTTAGCAACTTTTGGGTTTTGATGAATTGTGAGCAATCCTTGAGGAATTATGATCAACCCTTGATAAAATGATGAATGATACTTCAAAATGAGGATGTTGACCAAAAACCTTGAAGTTTGACTGTATGTGGGCCACAGTTGACTTTTGCCCTAGCATAATCGATTTTCAGGCCTTTGAGCAATTGACTAAGAAAAATTCCTCTGCATGGCTTGAAACTTGACATGGATGATCTTGAGAACATATTAGGACAATAGTGACCATTTGGTATCCTTTGGACTCAAACATCTTGATGCAAACTGAAACCCTAATTTGAGGTAGACTGCCTTAAGAGAGAGTTTGTCTGGTCAATCCTTGGACTTCCTTGAGCAATTTGAGGACCTCACTTGAAATGTATTGAGAAATATGGGAGGGAAATTTTTTGGGTACAACAGCTTCCCCTGTTCAATCTTCTTAAACCTGAGGATGTATATTGGCTTGTCTACCTTTCGTGATCCGAAGGTGCAAGATAATTAAACACTAGAGTGCCCAGAAATTTGCACTCGCATGAAGTAGTACTTGTCTTGCGATATCGGGAATGGGCTTATAGATGCCATTTGGAAGTCGATGACGGAAGATGGGCTTAAAGATTCCATCAGAAGAAGTGTTGATCTCATAAGAGATTCCTTTGTGAGAACCTGTACACCCGTTGTTGAGGATGACTACGCTGGGGAACGATGTTCTTTGTCTTGAGAGAGATAGAGTTTTAGGAACTTTAGTTGTCCGTTACTCTACTGGGGAATCATCTCTTAGTCGAGTAGGCGTAAACGAACTGCTATCTGGTCGTGCTCTAGGCTTCACAGTGATTTTCTGAGAAAAATAAGACTGGCTGCTATCTGGTCGTGCTCCAGGCTTTACAGTGGCTTATTGGGGAGATGAGATTGTTATCTGGTCGTAATCCAGGCTTTGTAATTTCTCAATTCTTATCTAGTCGTACTCCAGGCTTCTGAATGAATTAAGTGGTTATCCGGTTGCATTCGGGCTTCCACTTGAATTTAAGGCAATACTAATATCCGGTCGATTCCAGGATTCATAGTGATTGGCCGAGTAAACTGCTATTTGGTCGAATTCCAAGCTTCGCAGTGTCTTATACTGTTATCTAGTCGTGATCCAGGCTTCAGTATCCTTTACCGCTATCTGGTTGTGATCCAAGCTTCACGGTGTCTTATACCATTATCTGGTCGATTCCAGACTTCATGGTATCTTGTATTGCTATATGGTCGATTTCCAAGCTTCACAATAACTGGTTGAGGGGTTAAGCTATTTTCTGGTCAATTCTCGGGCTTCATAGCTTGCATTTATGACATACCACTATCTGGTCGATTCCAGGCTTCGTAGTATTCTAGAAAAATCAAGATATTATCCGGTCAAATTCGGGCTTCATAGCTTGAATTTATGACATACCACTATCTGGTCGATTCCAGGCTTCGTAGTATTTTGGAGAAATCAAGATATTATCCGGTCGGATCCTAGCTTCATAGCTTGAACTGGAATAGAAATCTTTAATATTGATTTGACCGAACTAAAGGGTACTTGTGAGAATTTGATTGTATCTTTCCCTGAAAGGTAAAGATTTAGTCGTATGTAAAGTCATGATGTATGAAATGTATTGAGTAATGATGTTCTCAAAATAAATGAGATTGTGTTGTATGATGCATATGCGTATGCCATGATGTATGGATATGCAATGTTTTGGTGATATTCTCTAGCTGGGGAACATGAATCCTAGACTGTTGTTGGAGAGGACATGGAGTTGAGTTCTCCGTTCTCACTGGGGATAGTGACCGAAGATAATTAGCCGGAGACTTGTGTCTGTTCTGCTTGAGAATACGTTGTCGGGAGAGCTTTGTGGGGAAGAAAGATATTCTGCTGGATGATTTGCCGATTTGAAGAAATAACTCCGTTGAGGATGAATTACCGTTGTTGGTGATAATGAATTATGTTGGAGATTGAATTTCTGCTTGTGAGAGAAATAAACTCTGCTGGTGGTGAACTTCTCTTGCTGGTGATGGATAAACTCTACTTGGGGAGAATTTTGCCAACTCATTCGCGATTATGAACCTCAGCTGGGGGGAGTTAACACCACTGTCCTTAGATACTTCCTACTCTACGGGGAGTGTATGTACCTTTAGTTATGTTCTCAAGCTGGCTTTATCCCTGTACCTGGTAGGTAGAGCAATTGTAAGGTTTGGAGACTTCTTGTTTTCCCCTCTTCCTAGAATTACGAGCAATTGTCTTTTGTTTCCTATGTAAATATTTATGAGCGGCAATCATTTTCAAATGCATATATAAAAAATGAATCATTCGACGTTCTTGCAAAAAAAAAGAAAAAGAAAAAACAAGTTGAAATTTCTCGTAACAATGAATTGTATTAATTTTGAAGTTGGCCCGTAATAGGCGTTTCGTACAAAGAGGCTGACGTCCTAGTAAGAGAATGCTGCCGTAAGAGTAGAATTTATACAATTTGTGAAAAAAGAAAAACAGCTATGTGAACAATCCCATTGGGTTCCAACTCTGCTATTGCCTTTATATCTTCGAGCGTCTCATCACTTTGCTACTTATTTGAAGGTAGATCAGATTGATTGGCGTCGTCCAAGCTTGAAAGTCGATATCGAAGTCTGGTTGCAAGATGATCCAATGAGACATAGTGTTACGCTTTAATCCCTAATTTTTGCCTGGACCGCCCTTTCAGGTTTTCAGTCCACCGGGATACCCTTTTTTGCCCAAGCTGCCTTTTCAGGTTTTCGACTTTCCAGGTGTACATTTTTTTTTTCATTTTCATCCCTTACTTTTGCCCGAACCCTTTTGGTTCGACGGGAAGCCCTTATTTTTGCCTAGGCCAGTCGAACTAGCAGGTATTTGATTAGGCGTAGTATCTTTTCACTATGTCTGCATTGACGGGGTGAGGAAGGTCGTCACCATCCATGGTGGTTATAATCATAGCGCTTCCCGAGAAAATGTTCTTAACCACAAATGGCCCTTCGTATGTGGGGGTCCATTTGCCCCTGGGATCACCTTGCGGCAGTATGATGTGTTTAATCACCAGATCCCCGACTTGATATTCTTGACGTCTGACTTTCTTGTTAAAAGCCTTGATCATTCGCTTTTGATACGTCTGACCATGACAAATAGCAGTAAGCCTTTTTTCATCGATTAAGTTCAGCTGGTCAAGTCGGGTCTGGATCCAGTCATCTTCTCTCAACCCTACATCCTTCATAATCCAGAGAGATGGTATCTGGACTTCGATGGGCAAGACTGCCTCCATGCCATACACCAGAGAGTAGGGCGTTGCCCCTGTCGAAGTCCGTGCTGACGTGCGGTACCCATGAAGAGCGAATGGTAACATCTCATGCCAGTCTTTGTAGGTCACCGTCATCTTCTGCACAATCTTCTTGATGTTTTTATTAGCCGCTTCAAGAACCCCATTCATCTTCGACTGGTAGGGTGAAGAGTTATGATGTTGTATCTTGAACTGTTTGCAGAGCTTAGTGATCATTGTATTGTTCAGATTTGTACCGTTGTCCGTGATGATCCTCTCTGGTACACCATATCGACAGATCAAATTGTGCCGGATAAACCGTGCCACGACGTTCTTGGTTACTATAGCAAAGGAAGCTTCCTCAACCCACTTCGTAAAATAATAAATTGCTACCAGAATGAAACGATGCCCATTAGAAGCAGTGGGCCTGATCTTGCCAATCATATCGATGCCCCACATTGCAAAAGGCCAAGGAGCTGTCAAAACATTCAGAGGAACCGGAGGTACATGCATCTTATCAGCATAGACTTGGCACTTATGACAGGTCCGGGAGTGCTGATAACAATCGGCTTCCATAGTAGACCAATAATATCCTGCCTGTAGGATTTTCTTTGCCATGGTATGTCCACTGGAATGAGTTCTGAAGGTACCTTCATGTAATTCTTCCATAATCCTTTCTGCCTAGCTCTTGTCCATACACCGCAGTAAGGTTGAATCATGGTTACGCTTATAGAGAATCCCATTGCTGATGAAGAACTTTGCAGCAAACCTTCTCAGGAACTTCTTATCATTAACAGATGCCCCCTCGGGGTACTCTTGAGCCTCAAGATACCTCTTTACCTCGTGGAACCAGGGTTTACCTGCCACCTCTTCAGTCTCAATGTTACAGCAATGTACCGTTCGTCCAACCTCTCGATGGTAATCTGGGGAGCTTCATTGTCCCACCTGACTTTGAACATAGAAGACATGGTAGCTAGCGCGTTTGCTAACTGATTCTCCTCTCTTGGGAAGTGTTCAAAGGTTATCTCCTTAAAATGTGGAAGCAATGTCAGTACATACTCTTTGTAAGAAATAATATTTGGGTGCTTCTTATCCCACTCGCCTTTGATCTGACTGATCACTAAAGCAGAATCTACGAATACACTCAAGAACTTAATCCTCAGGTCTATAGCAGCTCGAAGATCCATGATGCACGCTTCGTACTCCGCCATATTGTTGGTGCAGTTGAAACATAGTCGGGAGGTGAACGGAGTATGACAACCCTCGGGGGATATGATCACAATTCCAATGCCATTACCCAACGCGTTTGATGCGCCATCAAAATACATAGACCATCGGGATCCTTCCTCAGGTCCTTCATCCGGTCCGGGTTCTTCACAGTCGGTCACCAACATGATGTTCTCATCCAGGAACTCGAAATTCATGGACTGGTAGTCATCCACGGCCTGATGCGCCAAATGATCCGCCAATACACTCCCCTTGATTGATTTTTGGGTTGTATATTGGATGTCATACTCAGTTAAGATCATCTGCCATCTTGCTATTCTTCCAGACAGGGCAGACTTTTCGAAGATATACTTGATTGGATCCATCTTTGATATCAATAGGGTAGTGTGAGTCAGCATATACTGTCTCAGCCGGTGAGCAGCCCATGCCAAAGCGCAACAAGTTTTCTCGAGCAATGAGTATCGGGTCTCACAGTCGGTAAACTTTTTGCTAAGGTAGTAAATAGCGTGCTCTTTTCGGCCAGACTCGTCATGCTGCCCCAACACATACCCCATTGAATTATCCAGTACATTCAAGTATAAGATCAAAGGTCTTCCAAAAACTAGAGGCATCAGAATTGGTGGCTCTTGGAGGTATTCTTTGATCCTTTCGAAAGTGGTCTGGCATTCATCATTCCATTTTACCACTTGATCTTTCTTCAGCAGCTTGAAGATTGGTTCATAAGTAGCAGTCAGATGTGAAATGAATCGGGCGATGTAGTTCAGACGTTCCAAAAGCCTCTAACTTCCTTTTCTATGCGGGGAGCTGGCATCTCATGTATGGCATTTACCTTGGCAGGGTCCACCTGATTACCCTTATCACTGACGACGAAACCTAGCAGCTTACTAGATCTCACCCCGAAGGTGCACTTGTTTGGGTTCAACCTCAGCTTGTACATCTTCAACCTGTCAAATAGTTTATGGAGATGGTCAAGGTGCTCTTCCTCAGTCTGGGACCTTGCGATCATGTCAGCCATATAAATCTCAATCTCATGGTGAATCATGTCGTGGAACAAAGCGACCATGGCGCGCTGATACGTTTCCCCAGCATTCTTCAACCCGAAAGGCATTACCTTGTAGCAAAAGGTGCCCCACTGCGTAATGAAGGTCGTCTTCTCCATGTCCTCGGGAGCCATCTTGATTTGATTGTAACTAGAAAAACCATCCATAAAGGAGAAGATCTTATGTTGCACGGTGTTGTCGACCAGAACATCAATATGAGGAAGTGGGAAGTCATCTTTGGGGCTCGCCCTGTTTAGATATCTATAGTCCACACACATCCGTACCTTACCATCCTTCTTAGGCACCGGAACAACATTGGCAACCCACTGCGGGTAAGAAGTGACAGTTAGAAATCCGGCATCAAACTGTTTCATGACCTCAACTTGGATTTTCTCAGACATCTTAGGGCGCATACGGCGAACCTTCTGCTTTAACGGAGGACAATCTTCTTTGGTTGGTAGGCGATGTACCACGATATCGGTGTCCAAACCAGGAATATCTTCATAAGACCAAGCGAAGATGTCAACATAGTCGCGTAGCATCTGTATCAACCGTTGCTTGACACTAGGCTCCAGATTCGCACCTATCTTCTCCTCTTTGATGTCTTCCTCTGTACCCAAATTTACTGATTCCACTAGTTCTTCATGAGGCTGTATGGCCCTTTCTTCCTATAGTAATAGTCTAGCAAGTTCTCCGGGAACCTCACAATCATCCTCACCTTCGTCCTCAACTTGGTTGATCGTATTTTCGAAGTCATAACTGGCAGTAGCAGAGTCGTTATCAATAGGATCCAGAGTGGATATGGATCTGCATTATGATACGTGAGTGTGTGTAAGAGAATAGTTGTTTGTGATAAAGACAAAAAAAAGAAAAACAAGGAGCGCAAAATTTGTAATGCAAGAAACATCCAATGTTTTATTGATGATATATGAAAATGACAAATAATAAGCCCTCACAAGAATAGCTAAAGTGCCTCGGGAAAGGCACCGGGCCGTAACGTTTTAAACTGTCTATTACAACTCTTAAAACCAAAGTCAATTACTGTGGAATAAAAGAAACGGGTATGAAGTCCTTCGTTGTCCAGTTTTTCAATCCACCATTGGTTGTAAGGTAGATCCAGCTGTCGATATATGAATCTTCTTCACCATCTTCAACCGCATTAATTCCCGGATTACTAATGTGCAGAGGAGATCTTCCAATCCGCGCGCGCCTAACATCCCTTTAAGCCCCTGAAGTAAAGCCCAGACCAAATTTGTCAATTTTGTGCGTGAAATCAGGGAGCTGACCCCAATTTGCACACCCACCTTTTTCAATTACAGCCCTGGCATCCTTGAGGGAAGCCATCTTCATCGGAGGTTGGTCAGCAGCAACTTCAGTTGACGCCAAAGTCTGGGGGACCTCTTCAAAGTTCTGACAAGGGGTTTCAATGAATTCCCCATCCATCTCCATATAGCAAAAGGAATTGAGATGACTCACCATATACCCCTCTTCTCCTAGAACTGTAACAATCTTCCCTTTTACCGGATATTTCAACATTTGGTGGAGCGTGGAAGTTACTGCCCCAACCTTATGAATCCAAGGGCGACCCAGCAAGCAAGAATATGATGGTCGGATATCCATCACGTAGAAAGTAGATGCAAAAGTCTAAGATCCAACTTTAACAGGGATGTCCACCTCCCCGTGCACCATCCTTTTTGACCCGTCGAAAGCCCTGACCACAATATTGCTCGGCTTTAGAATCAAACCTTCACAGTCCAGACGGTCTAGTGATTTCTTTGGAAGAACATTCAACGAGGACCTGGTATCCACCAGCACATGGGCCATGGTAGTGCCCATTCACTCAATCGAGACATGTAGAGCATCAATGTGATTTCTTCCTTTAGCAGTCAGATCTGCATCTGAGAAACCCAGCCCGTTGTCGGTAGTCAAACTAGCTACGCAATCTTTGAATTGATCGATTGAAGTTTCCTGCGGCACATGCGCAGTCTTGAGGAATGCAATTAGAGCCTTTCCATGGGCTTCAGAACACAATAATAAGTACAACATGGAGATTTTTGACGGGGTCTGCCCCAGCTTCTCGACTACGATGTAGTCGCTCTTCTGGATAATCTTCAAAATTCCTTCTATCTCTTGCTTAGAGGTTTATACGATGATCTTCTCAGGTGCCTCCGTCTGGGCAGGCTCACCTATGATTTCTTTGCCCCGAGCCCCAGATGACTCGGTGAAAGGGGTGATAACTTGAATAGGAACTGGGATAGTAGATGATGTACCAACAGATGGAATGACAACATGTTTGTGAACAATCGGAGGGGAAATCTCGGGAGAAAAGAGTCTTCCACTTCTGGTGACCTTGCTAGCCCCGACAATATTGCCGACATCAGCATCTGCTTCCTCACTTTTTAAGTCTTGTTTAACTGCATGGTAATACACATCAGCACCATAGTGCCAAGGGACAACCTTATCCGAAGTGTATGGGATAGGACCAGGGACAGTAATTATTAACGGAGCAATTCTTGGAACGGGTGTAATCCTAACAGGCTTTCTCGAGGAAACCTTGGAAGGATTGGCGGAAATGGTTATGATGGCAACATCTTCTATTGGAACCAACGAAATTATAGTATTTTCGAACAGGATCTTTTTGTTATCCATCAGGCGCTGAACACCTAATTTCAATAAGTGGCAACCAACAGGCAGAATTGAACACATGTGGCAACCTTCGCCACAGCCCAGAAATAAATCGGCCAACAGTAGATTCTTCTTAACTGTCATCAAAGGAGTAGAAATTTCTTCCACGGAGGTCACAAATAAATAATCGTCCATAGAATTCACTCCATGACCATGTTTGGGCATAAGAGCAGTTATGACGTTGGGCTTCTCCGAAGCGTCAAACTCAATCTCTTTGGCTTCAATCAAATCTTGCACCTTATTCTTCAAGGCCCAACAATTGTTTGTATCATGACCCGGGCCATCAGAGTGATAGGCGCAGTGGGCATTCGGGTTATATTGAGGAGATGTGGTGTTAGGGTTCTTCGGAGCTTCCCTCAGAGTTACCAGATTGGTCTTCAATAATTATGGTAGAATTTGAGACAAGGTCATATTGAGCCGAGTGTACTGCCTCTGTGGGCTTTCCACCCTTTGTTGATTGTTGCATTGTGGAGCAACTGTGGGTCTTGATATCACTATTGCATTTACTGCTTGACGGTGTTCAGGTCTGCTTTGGCCCCTCGAGCCGTAGACTGCACTAGCTTCCTTCTTACCGGTGAAAGGCTTCTTTGCTGCACTTGATGAAGTATCTTTTTGTATCTTACCACTTCGGATACCAGCTTCTACTCTCTCTCCAGTCAAAATTAACTCAGTAAACCCAGATGACGAACTACCGATTAGATGATCGAAGAATGGACCAGATAGCATCCCTAGAAACATGTCAACCAACTCCCTATCAGACAAAGGGGGTTGGACTCTTCCAACCAAGTCTCTCAAATTTTGATCATAGTCCTTAAAACCTTCACTTGCACCCATAAACATACCCTGGAGCTGAGTACGAGTGGGAGCAAGGTCGGAGTTATACTGATACTGCCTATAGAAAGCAGCAGCAAGGTCTTTCCAGTTTCAGACATTCGCTCCTTTCAACTGATAAAACCATTCAAGCTAAGTCCCTGACAGACTATCTTGAAAGAAATGCACCCACAAATTTCTATCAGCAGTGTGGGGTTGGATTTTCCTGACGTACGAACGGAGATGGAATTTTGGACAGGATACTTCATCGTACTTGGCAAAAATCGGAGCTTTGAACTTATGAGGGATCACCACTCCCGATACCAGTCCCAGTTCTCCAAAATCCAAACCAGGGATCTTCTGAATATCCATAGCACTCAAACGGTCTTCTAACTTCTTGTACCTATCCTCAGTAGGAGGATATTGTTCATCATCAAAATCAGTATCATTATCAGAGTTTGCAGGACTGGAGCCCTTTTCTTCTTCTTGGTTCTCCCCTTCCTTGGATGAAGCGGTCAGATCAGCTTGCTGTTTCAACCTATCCCCAAACCTCTTACCCATATTCAGAAGAACAACCTTCTTATTCTTCTTCTTCTTCTCTTTCTCTTTCAGAATGAGAGTCTTCAAATCCTCTTGCCCTTTAGCCAAGATCAAGAACATTTGTTGCAATTGAGCTTTCTGTTCCTGAAGATCTTTGATGGCTTGATTGGAAGACATAACTGATGAAATAAACAGTGGATAAGATGAGAAGCCTGTAATGGTACCTGTAATGATGTGCATGATAATGGGATGCGTATGTAATGATTTCAAAGACATTGGGAGATTTAAATTTGCAAACCAAAAAATAAACAAACTTTAATAGATTAACTGGTAACAAGGTTCAACAATGCCTTTGAGGCGTTACAAAGAAATAAACGGAAAACAAATCTAAACTAGAAAAAGCAAAATCAGAAATCCCATGGACGCTTCCCCTTGGTGTTGACGTAGTCATTGATCGTTCTTTCATTCTCGAGTTTCCTAGTGAGCTTCAAGATCTTCCTTTCTTGCTCATGGTACTTCTCCCGATAGGTATCCCTTTCCTCCTTCAGCTGAATCCAAGACCTCTGCAATGCCCCAAGATCAGTGGGCATGTAAGGATAAAGAACTGTGTAAGGAATGCCTTCTTCATTGGTGGGCTCCACAATCACTGGAAACACAGCTTCATAGGGAACCCCAAGCTTCTGAGCTCGAGCTCGGACCCGCTGGAGATAAGGCTGCATAGTGATGGAAGTCCTTGGTCCCAGCTCTTGGGGTTCAGATCTGTTCACCATGCCCCAGGCTCGTATAAACCTCCGGCGATGCTCGTCAACGTCTCTCTTGTAGTCAAATGCAATATCTATAAGAAGTAGCTATTGGGGACCGTCTCTCCGAGCACGACCAAACTGGCGCAAAGCTATACAAGGATTGTAGGTTATACCCCCTCTAATTCCAAGCAACGGGACATTAGGGTATCCCCCACAACAATCAATGATAGCAGTGCTTTCCATAGCCTTGGAACTCCAAAGAATGTATGTATGGGCAAGTGACATTATCCCGTAAGACCATCCCAAACCTTCTTCATTTTTCAACACGGACTTAGGGAGGTGCGAAATAAACCACCTTGACAGCAACAACATGCAACACATAAGGGTCCCTCTTCTTCGCACAGTACGAGTGTAGAGGGCATGCAAGATATCACCCAGTAGAGTAGGCACAAGATTGCGAGACAGGAAGATCTTAACCGCATTCACATCTGTTGTATCCCAAAATTTTCCCTCTCATATTCCTCAAAACATTGCAAGAAAAGTCTCCAAGTTGCTGAAGTGTGCTCAAGAGTTGGACAGACAAGCTATCTCCTAAGACAGTCAACCCCAAATTAGGGTTTTGTGTTGCATTAATATCTTTGAGTCCAAATGAACTAAAGTTCTCCCCAATGTCCTAATATGTTCTCAAGATCATCCATGTCAAATTTCAAGCCTTGCAGAGGAAGTTTGTTCAGTCAATTGCTCAAGGGTAAAAAAAATCGACTGTGCTAGGGCAAAAGTCAACTGTGACCTATAAACAGTCAAACTTCAAGATATTTTGTCAACATTCTCATTTTGAAGGATATTTTATCATTTGATCAAGGGCTGATCATGATTCATCAAGGATTGCTCAAAATTCATCAAGACTCAAAAGTTGCTAAATTGGGGTTTTGCAAGAAAAGTCAACTCAACTTTGAACAAGCATAACATTATCATACTTTATGAGAAATGATCCATCCAAAGCTCATTTTTAAGAGGATGAAATTTCCTACAATCCATATTCATACCCCAAGATCAAAAAATGCACTCACAAGAAGTTATAAATTTGGACATTATAGGTCATTTTTGAAAGTTAACAAAAACAACTTTTTTCCAAAGCTTATAACTTGAGGATGGAATATAAAAATGAGATGATACCAAAAGGGTTGGTTATAAGACATCTCAAGCGTTCTAAAAAGTCAAAGAACACCTCCAAAAGTTCAAAATTGAAGAAGTTATGCATTATTAAAGTTGGACTTTTTTGCAAAATTGCCAAAAGTCAACTATCCCCAAAACTTCAAATTTTGTCAAATGGGCCCATTCCTTTCCACTTGATTTGAGCTTGAATAGTTGCCCACGTGTCCTAGCTTCAGCCATGAGCTCATATTTCATTTTTATTATTTCATTTGTTTTTTTATTGAATTTATTCATTTTTAATCAAATAAAATCATATAAAATCCAAAACTTTGATAACATAAGATTTTTTTGGCTGTTTCAAACTTTGATCACAATCATTATCATCATCAAATTCGAATCAAACGAAATCATGTGCAAAAAGATTGAATTTGGACAAATTTGGAAGGTTTTAAAGGAGAGATCAAATCAAATTCCTATGCATTGATGGGGAAAGATTCAGTCCATAATTTCTACCCTAATACACTATACAATACATAAGCAAGCAAAGGTAGACGAAATCAAGGTTGGCAAGTGCAGAGAGAGGCAGAACAAAAAGTGAAAAAATCACAAAAAAAATGAGAGTCGAAATCCAAGTTAGAGGCATTTTCAGAGGCCAAGACTTGTCCCAATCGCTTCCTAAGCATTCACTCAAGCTACCTGGATCCAAAGCAAGCTCTTTCAGACGTCCAAACACGCTGTAAGTCTCACGAAACATACCCCTATTCTTGAATTCGGTTTGATCTATTCTTGCATCCATAACAAAAACTAATGGCATATTTGTGATCACAAGAGCATTTCTAAGCTTTTTATATTACTCAATTGCATTTATCTAACGTAGGAGAAGAACCACCATTGTTAGGGTTAGTTTCTTGTTTTTGGGTGTTTCTATTCCAGGTACAATTGAAGCATATAATGGACATGGTTGTGACCGGGAGCGTGAGACGAACACAACCATGCCCTTGGAATCCATTTTTGTGGCCTGAGAAGGATTTTTGAGATGAACAACTTTGTAGCTACGGACTTCTGTCCGTTGGTATAGGTCTGTGCACTTTTGGCCACGGACGAGAGGTTGGGGACGATGCGTGGCGCCCCACCATTGGGCCATTCAAACCAAGCGCGCATTTTTATTATTTTTCTGGAAATTATTTCATTTTTATATAATATTATTTGTTTGCATTATAATAACAATTGAATCAGCGTGGTGTAGTGGCAAGCGTGCAAAGAATTATCCTTCAGGACCAGGGTTCAAATCCCAGGTCCCCCACTTTCTTATTAATTTTGTCTTTCAAGTGTTCCTTTGCGCGCGTTGGCTTGTTATCCACCATGCATCCTCATGTATCCAAAGGCCAGATGGCCAAAGGCCAGATCTGGTGGCTCAAAGCTGATGGTCCACCAAGGCGCCAGTCAATGCATAGGCACCAGATTCAAAAAGTCAAAGAGGCCAACACTAATGGGCCTTCCAATTGCTATTAATACTCCCAAATTCAGGCCCAAACCCATCTCTCTCTCTTCTATTTTCATTTATTTTTGTTTAATTATTTATTTTAATTATTTAATTTAATTTACTAACCAATCGCAAAATTCTTTTTCATAAAATAAAATCACAAAAATATTTTTTTATATATTTAATTAAACTTTAAACTTTTATTTTTCTTAATAAATACTAATTAATTAATTTAGGTTTTTAATTCTAGAATAACTTTAACCTATTTTGTAAATAAATAATTAATTAGATTTAATTAGGTACTAACCATTAATTTAATTAATTTCATTTTCTTTCTTAAAATAACAAAACCAAAAATATATATATGCCATAATTAATTTTTCATTTAATTAATTTAATTTAGTAATAAATTTATGTTTAATTTCTTTATTAAAATTATAAAAAAAACAACAAAAAGACATTTTCTTTAACCAAAAGGGTCAAAACCCTAGTCATGCATCCGATTTAATTTTGCGTCACGATTTACTTATTTTTATCCAATAATGTACTTGCTTCCGAATTGTAATAGTAAATAGGACTTTTAATTATTTTTATTGCTTTATTTATTTTCAAAGAGTTTGTCTTTGGCGATGTAAAATACCCGACGCCTTGTAATTTAAATTCCGCACTTTATTTCTGCAAATTATAACTGTTAGATGTTTGATAATAGGGTTGCATGACAAGACTGAATGTTTAAACCTAAAATCAAATTAGATCACCATTAACATGTACAAAGATGAAAATAACTGAAAACGACACACTCGCACATGCGCACTCTTAGGGTACACCCTACTTGGTTGCCTTCGTACACGGTTATTGAGTATAGGTCACTTTAGAGGTCGTCCTCTTGTCTAAAAGATCATAGTCGCCTCGAAATGGTTGCCTCGGATATTGTTGCCTCAAATAAATGATCTAAGATATTAGGGTTACCGCTAAGGCGTCCTAACATTGCTTTGGTGACCGTAAGTCCCTAATTCGAATTGACCCTTAAACTCCAACGACGATGCTACCTACTCATTCATAGTGGGATATCATTGTCTAAAGGACATTAGCATAGAACGATTCCTTTTTCAAGTAGGTAGATGGTTCTTAGATACTTGCTCTTTCAAAAAAACAAAATCTTTTTCACAGTTACACTTTTCGAACAAAGTTTTCAAAAATACTTCATTAAACTCTTGAGGACAGAAGCAAGAGTTAAATCGAAGTTTTAAAACAAAAACTTTTTCAAACCCACAAGCATAAAGAAAACAATTTTTGATAACAATTGAGCAAGTACCTAAGAGCCCATGGATAACCACTGATAGAAAGGGTGCTAACACCTTCCCTTTCTATAATCTACCCCCCGAACCCGAGAAATATCTCGAAAAAGGAATTTTTCTGTGCTTTTTTCCTTTACTTGTTGGATAAAATAAAAGACGGTGGCAACTCTTGCTTACCGCGACATTTTGCAAACATAAACGCAAAACAAAAACCAACATTCCAAAAAACAGTCAGTTCTTCCCACCGTATCACAACATCTATAAAGGAATCTGGATTCGGGAAGAGAACCAAACCGTAGATAAGGAGAGCCAAGATATCTTCGAAAGCCTGAAAGTCCAAACAATCCCAGAATAGCTGAGCTTGATCTATCAGAAACTTGGCAAAGAATCCTTCAACCCTGCTTCGTGTTTCCCAATTGGATACTACATCAACCCGTTTCAGATGCAGAGCTGAGGCAATGTCTTCTTGTCTAGGAGTCTCTTCTATACATGTGAAGGGCATCTGCTCAAGGATGGATATGCCCAATAAGTGAGAAAACTCTTCCAAAGTGGGAACCAACTGATAATCTGGAAAGGTGAAGCAATGATGCATAGGATTGAAGAATTGGAAAAGCACACTCATCATCTGCTCATCAAACTTTGAAGTGACCAGGATAAGAAGCTGACCATATCTCTTAATGAACGAAGAAGTCTCAGAAACTCTTGAGGCTAACTCTTTAAGTTGAGAAGGTATTTGCACAAAGTTAACTCGAATGGTGTTTCTGCGCACGGAAGCCATAATCTGCAAAACAGAACAAAGATAAATTCCCTCGGTCTTTGAAATGGTTAGTATAATGAAGTATGCATGCTATGTTATGATGCATGATGTCATGATAAAAAAAATAATAGGTATACAGATAACAAGCATGGAAAAGGCAAACAAGTCACACAAAAGCCCTTAAGTTTAAGGCTTGCATGGGGTCAAAGGTATTACCCTCTTGAAGTTCAGTTGGTTTCAACCTGTCTTAGCAAAAGTAACCGGGTTCTAGAAGTTCTCAATATCACTGACCATCCTCCGTCGGTCATTGTTTCAGCTTGCGCAATATTTTCTTGCCGCCAGAACTATCTCGAGAGTATGGTCTCAATGAGTGTAGCATCGAGTATCAACCAGTTCTCAGCTTTACACCGAGGCCTGCTATCTCACTACTTCCTAATGGCCAAGTTGGTCGATTAAAGGTTCTAAGGTCATTTGATGCTTAACGATAAACATAGCAGCCCTGTATTCTCCTCGTTTCTCCATAAGGGATACTGGTACCAACTAATGTGCCACATCAACGTAGCTACTGCTTCAACTGTATCGGTCAATGCCGTACAGTTCCCTTACAGTTTATTGCTACTTACCTAAAAGGTGTCCCCCAGATCCGGCTTAGGATCTATAGTAACTCCCAAACAAACCCTTAAAAGTAAAGTAACCAAAAAAAACAAGAGAAGTAATTTATGATTAACTATTCCTAAGGTACACCCCACTTAATTATCCCCAGCAGAGTCGCCAGTTCTGTAATACGGTGGCAGAATCGACTATTTTTTATTTTAAAGAATACTGGTTTGTTTTTTGCGTTTGTGTTTGCAAAATGTTGCGGTAAGCAATAGTCGCCATCGACTTTTATTTTATCCAACTGGAAAGGAAAAAAGCACAGAAAAATTCCTTTTTCGAGATTTTGAGTACGGGGGGTAGATTGTAGAAAGGGAAGGTATTAGCACCCTTTCTATCCATGGTTTTCTATGGGCTCTTAGGTACTTGCTCATCATTTTAAAATTTCTTGTGTGTGTTTGTTTTGAAAAGTTTTGGTTTACTTCGTTTTAACCCTTGTCTCTGTCCTCAAGAGTGTTACGAAGTGTTTTTTGAAAACTTTGTTTGTAAAAAGTGTAAGTGTGAAAAAAAAGTTTATCTTGAGCAAGTACCTACTAGCATCTACCTACTCGAAAAAAGATTGTTTCCGTACTCGTTTCCTTTAGACAATGCTACCATACTATTGAGAAATAGGAAGCACCATCGTTGGAGTTGTAAGGGTCAATTCGTAAGGGACGTACGATCACTAAAGCAATGTTAGGACGACTTAGTAATAACCCTAATGTCTTAAGATCATATTCGAGGCAACATTTCCGAGGCAACCTTTCCGAGGCAACATTTCTGAACAGGACTTTTGATCTTTGTTTAGATAGGAAGGCAACCACTAAGACACCCTATACTTAATGATCGTTTACCTAAGGCAACCAAAGTGAGAGTATACCCTAGGAGTGCACATGTGCGAGTGATTTGATTTCAGTTATTATCTTTGCACATTTATGGTTTGCTAGCCATTTTAAATTGTCATGTAATATTGCCATACAATCCTATTAACATACATCTAACAGTTAATATTTGCGAGAATTAAAATGCGAGAAATAAAAAAAACTACGCTATTACAAGTGAGCAGTTACATTAATACTAAAACCTGTAAAACGATAAATAAAACAAAATCATAATTAAATCATTACATACAGTGAGCAGTTACATTAATACTACAAAAATAGTAAACGCGTGCGATGAATCAAGAACGAGAAAAATTAGGGTTTTGACCCTGTCTAAACCTAATTGAAACTTAAAGAGAAAAATCATTTTTTTGTTGTTTTGATTATTTTGAGAAAAGCAAGGTTTTAATTGAATAAATAAAAAACATAATTACTAATTAATTTAAAATTTAAGAAAAATAATTAAATCAACCTATTTTTTGTATTTTGTTTTTTTGAGAAAAGAATAAAAATTAAATCAAACTAACCCTAATTTTTTCTAATTGATTTTAAATGTAAAAATAATGAGAATTAACCTAAATTAATTTAAACTAATCATTAAATTGAATTTGGTAAAATAAAATAAAACCTAATTCTAAATTTGTGAAATTGATTTTATGGTTTTTTTTATAAAAAACAGAAATTAATTTGTATTAGAAAATCATTAAATAAAAGAAATTAAATATAAAGAAAAGTTAGAAAAGAAATAAAATGGGTCTGGTTTTGTAGCAAGAAGGGGGGTGTGAATTGCAATTCTGGGCCCAAAAGTGCCTGGCCCTGTTTGACTTTTCCTGATCCTATGCGCGTGCTTGACTGGGGTGTATTGTGGACCTTCATGTGATAAGACATTGGATCTGCCTTGTTGGAGATTTGTTGGCTGGATACTGATGGTATATGGTAGGCTCCTTGTATGCACGTGTACCTGATGATGTAGAGAAAAATAATATGTATCAAAGTTGGGGACCTGGGAATCGAACCCAGGCCCTTAGGCGTTATCCCAATGCATGATGACCATCTGAGCTGGCTTGCTTATTTGAACAAATAATGACAAATAAATATTATATAATAAAACAAATGGTTAACTCAAACCACGCGTGAAAAAACTGGCCATTCACAGGATGCCACGCTATCATCTCCTTCCTCCCACCGTCGCTAAAAATTTCTTGACTTTTACCTACAGTCATCTGGGGGTAGGTACTGTAATGCCCCGTTTTATTTAATATTATATTATATTAATATTTTTGAATTACCGTTTGACGTTTATTTTTGCGACGAGAATATTTAAATTAACCGGTATATCTTTTAATATATTCGGTGACATTTTATTCGGACCGATAATTATTTTATTCGGTCCGGTATTTATTTTGAGGGACCGAGAATTATTTTGTTGGGTCCGGTTTTTATTTTGTTCGGTTTAGTAAAATATTATTCGGACCGATATTTAATTATTTTGAGTTATTTTAATTATTTGAGTTAATAATATTATTTGATATTATTTAGTGTTAATTAGTAGCATATTTTAAGAAGGGCTTTTTGGTATTTTGTCTAGCTTGTGTCTTGCATCTAAACACCCCAAACCCACCATTTCCTTTGTTTTATGTCATAACATACAAAACACACTTTGTGAGAGTTAGAGAGAGCTAGAGATCTTGGAAGAGAAGAAGAGGAGCAAGAAAAAAGATTGGGTTTTGGTTTGGTTGGATAATCAAGAATTATTTCAAGTATCTAAGGTAAGGAGTTTGATTTTCCAATGCTTATAGTTAGGGTTTGATTTGGTATATTTTGATTTGGGATAAAATTGATGTTAGGGTTCTTGAGATTTGTTGAGATAAATTAGGAGAGTTAATTTATGTGTTAGTGTTGTGAGATTATTGTTATGTTAATAGAAATTAAATTAGAAAAAACTAATTTATATTAATTAAATTATGTTTAGAGAAACTAAAAACTAGCAGTATTCATTAAAATGAAGTTTATAACTAAACTAGCAGTATTTATTAAAATGAAGTTTATAACTAAACTAGCAATATATCTTGAATGAAGTTAGAAAAGAATGAAGTTAGAAAACTATGCTAAAGTATATTAAATTGATTAAGTTAGTAAATTATGCAGTATAGCAGTATATTACCTTTTCTAAAAGTACTAACAATATCTTACCTTTCCTAAGGACTAGCATCATATTAAAAAAATAAAAAACTAAAGAACTTGCAGTAGAAATTGAAAGTAAGTTTAGAAATTAATTAACTTATGTTTTGTTTTTATTTTCTTAATTAAATATATTAAATATTTATATTAATTAAATACAAATATGACATAAGTTAGCCGATTTAATTTGGAATCCGATTATGTCGGATTTCCTGATTTCGGAAATTTCGGCGACGGAGCTAGTTGCTCCGAATTGAATGAAAATTGACGTGCTAGCTAATTTCGACGTGTAGAACATCGTGGCGAGGTTAGTTTTTTTTCAAGATTTAGAGTTTTTATGAAGTGACCCAAAATAGGTCAATTTACTGTAAGTTGAACCGGTTGCGTTTTAGTCGGTTTAAGTCGCGTATGGACAATCCGATTTCGACATTAATGATTACGATTGATGCCGATTATTATGAATGACTTTCGCGACGATTATTAATGTTTGACTATTTTTCCGTGTTTGAAATTTAGTGAATTATTTGATAATGATGTGGTGTGATTAAACATGATGTTTGCGACGGTTTATTTATAATGAATACGTGATGATATGCGATGCGATGATATGTTTATCTTGATGTGGATAAATACGGAGACATGGGCTTTATACCAATTTTGATGTGCGATGATGATGTTTTGTTGTGTCGTGTTTGTGATGTTGTGTTGTCGAGTCACATACATTGCATTGGCGACAAGGGCTTTTATGCCAAGCGACGAGGGCTTTTATGCCAAAGCGACGATGGGCTTTTATGCCGAATGTCCTTAATTATGGATAAAGCGACGGGTACCACATGCATAACATAGTCGTGTCTCATGGAGTCGGTTATGTTTATTTTTGAGTCTTTTGGTGTTGAGTTTTATTTCATGGCTTATGATGAATTGCGATGATATATGATACTTTCTTTTGTGATGATTTTTGTGTTGAACATAAAGGGAATATGATGCGAGATTTTCATGATGAGTAAGTGATGAATATAACATGACGGCAAAGCGACGATATGAGTTTATGGCGATGAAGTTTATGTCTTGTTTTGGTATGATTATGATGATTACGTGACGAAATTAAAGTGTTGATTTTATACACTAAATGATGATTTAAAGTGTGTGAGATTTGGATATGTGATGACATACTCTTATTAATCCGATATCATTTATGATTCCAAAACTATTTATATATTTTATCATGCCTTTAATTATATGTTTTGGAGTATGTCACCCTTTACATGTTTCGCTGTTGCCTTTATATTGGTAACGTGCAGGTGATCCACGAGGATGATGAGGATTAGCTCGAGTCTCTTTATTTTGAGTCGCTCTTCTCTGATAGTAGTAACTCTCGGGATTTGGGCGACGTTATTATTTTGATAGGATAGTTTATGTATACTA
This sequence comes from Vicia faba, assembly GCA_948472305.1. Lineage (NCBI taxonomy): Eukaryota > Viridiplantae > Streptophyta > Magnoliopsida > Fabales > Fabaceae > Vicia > Vicia faba. Next base: position 361,849,647 of record OX451735.1, read on the forward strand.
TCTTATGACTTTATGTATTGATGATAACATGATGATACGTACATTTTGTGAACACATCCGCTGTGTTGTGATTAGTGATATGTTTATATGATGATTTATGTTATGAATCGGTATATCCGACTTTTGATTTTGTGATGTGCATTATAATGCAAAGTGATGAAAAACACGAATATGTGATACCTCAATTTATGTTTGGATGAAATTTTGAAACTCTGTTTTTATTATTAATTATGAGGGGTAGAATTGGGTTGTTACATTAGTGGTATCAGAGCAGATCGGTCTGTCCGACCGAGTTGTTGAGTTTGTTGTCGTCTATCAATTAAGTATTGTTATTTGTTGATTCTAATCCTTGTTTTGTTTTGAGCAGAAGTTGTTATGGCTGGAAGGAACACTGGTAGGAATGATGAGGCTCTTGCTACTGCTATGCAGGCAATGGCTCAGGCTTTCCAAAACCCGCCGAATGCTGACGAGAACGCTGGGTCTCGTAGTTTGGCAACCTTCCAAAGAGATAATCCTCCTACTTTCCAAGGAAAGTATGATCCCGAAGGTTCTTTGGCGTGGCTGAAGGAGATTGAAAGAATCTTCCGTGTGATGGATTGCACTCCTATGCAAAGGATCTGTTATGGTACTCATAAGCTAAGTGCTGAAGCGGATAACTGGTGGATTGAAACCCGTCAGAGGCTTGAGGTTTCTGGTAAAGAAGTGACATGGGAAGTTTTCCTAAGGGAATTCATGAGGAAGTATTACCCGGAAGATGTTCGGGGGAAGAAGGAGATAGAGTTCCTTGAGCTGAAACAAGGAAGCATGTCTATCACTGATTATGCTGCAAGGGTCACTATGTTGGCCAAGTTCTATCCGCATTATGATGGGCCGAATGGCGAGTTCTCTAAATGCATCAAGTTTGAAAATGGTTTGCGTCCTGAGATTAAGAAAGTTCTTGGTAATCAAAAAATCTGTGTCTTTTCGGATTTGATTGATAGTTGTAGGATCTTTGAGGAGGACAATAATGCTCATTATAAGATTATGTCTGATAAGAGAAACAAAGGTCAGTAAAGTCGTGGAAAACCGTATGATGCTCCAGCTGGTAAAGGGAAACAGAAAGTGTTTCAAGGGCGAAAAACTAGTGGGGGAGATGCTCCTGCTAGTATTGTTTGTTACAAGTGTGGAAAACCTGGCTACAAAAGTAATGTTTGTCGAAGCGATGTTAGAGCTAAGGAGAATAAGGTTAGGTGTTTCCGATGTGGAGAAGTGGGCCATATGACTCGCGATTGTAGACATAAGGTTGTGGTCTGTTTTAATTATGGCGAGGGAGGTCACATTAGTGCTCAATGTAAGAATCCTAAGAGGACTCAAGGAGCAGAAAAGGTGTTTGCTTTGTCGGGTGCTCCGACGACAAACGAGGATGGTCTTGTTCGAGGTACTAGTTTCGTTAATAGCTTTCCTGTTATTACTATTATTGATACTGGTGCTACTCACTGTTTTATTGCTGTTGATTGTGTAAAGAGATTGGGTCTCACTTTGTCGTCTCTGGATAGAGAAATGGTGGTAGAAGTTCCGGCTAAGGGAACAGTTACTACTTCTTTTGTGTGTGCAAATTGCCCTTTATCAATCTTTGATAGAGACTTTTTGGTGGATCTTGTTTGTTTACCGCTTGTCGGGTTAGACGTGGTTTTAGGTATGGACTGGTTAAAAGCTAATTATGTCCATATCAATTGCTATGACAACACTGTGAGGTTTTCTTCCTTAGAAGAAGAAGAACAATCTATGTTGGTGTCGACGAAGCAGTTGAATGAGTTCATGAAGGATGAGGCGTTGGTTTTCTTGTTGATGGCGACTCTTTCTATGGAGAGTCAAGCTGTGATAGCAAACTTTCCGGTGGTGTGCAATTTTCCCGAAGTATTCCCTGATGAGATTCCTAGTGCACCTCCAGAAAGAGAAGTTGAATTTTCTTTGGATCTTGTCCCTGGTACCAGACCTATCTCTATGGCACCATACAGGATGTCCGCATCTGAGTTAGCAGAATTGAAGAGCCAATTAGAAGATTTGCTCGAGAAGAAGTTTGTTAGACCTATTTTGTCGCAGTGGGGAGCTCCTGTGTTATTGGTGAAGAAGAAAGACGGTAGCATGAGACTTTGTATTGATTATCGTTAGTTGAATAAAGTGACTATAAAGAATAGTTATCCACTGCCTAGAATTGATGATTTGATGGACCGATTGGTTGGCGCTCGCATGTTTAGTAAGATTAATTTGAGATCGGGTTACCATCAAATAAGGGTGAAAGAAGAAGATGTTCAGAAAACTGCTTTCAGGACGAGGTATGGACATTACGAATATTTGGTGATGCCTTTTGGTGTCACTAATGCACCAAGAGTATTCATGGAGTACATGAATCGTATTTTCCATCCTTACTTGGATCGTTTCGTGGTTGTTTTCATTGATGATATTATGGTTTATTCTAAATCAAAAGAAGAGCACGCAGAACATTTGCGTATCATGTTAGAAGTTCTGAAAGAGAAGAAGCTTTATTCTAAGTTGTCAAAGTGCGAGTTCTGGTTAAGTGAAGTGAGCTTTTTGGGGCATGTCATTTCTGGTGATGGCATTGCAGTTGATCCTTCTAAATTGATGTTGTGTTGAGATGGGAAACTCCTAATTCTATTACTGAGATTAGAAGTTTCTTAGGATTGGCTGGTTACTATAGAAGGTTCATTGAAGGTTTTTCTAAGTTGGCGCTCCCTTTGACAAAGTTGACTTGTAAAGGAGCTGCATTTGTATGGGATGTCAAGTGTGAAGAAAGTTTTGTTGAATTGAAAAAAAGGTTGACAACGGCTCCGATCTTGATTCTACCTAATCGTGAAGAACCGTTTGTTGTTTATTATGATGCTTCTAAGATGGGTTTAGGTGGTGTACTTATGCAAAATGGCAAAAGTGGTTGCTTATGCTTCTAGGCAATTGAAGATTCATGAGAAGAATTATCCTACACACGATTTGGAGCTTGCAGCAGTTGTTTTTGTGCTTAAGATTTGGAGGCATTATCTTTATGGTTCTAGATTTGAATTATTTAGTGACCATAAAAGTTTGAAGTACTTGTTCAATCAGAAAGAGCTTAATATGAGATAAAGACGGTGGCTTGAATTGTTGAAAGATTATGTTTTTGGATTGAATTACCATCTTGGTAAATCTAATGTGGTGGCTGATGCTTTAAGTCGAAAGACTTTGCATATGTAACTTTTAATGGTGAATGAGTTGGAATTGATGGAGCAATTTAGAGATATGAGTCTTGTAGTAGAAGTGACGCCGAAGAGTGTTATCTTGGGAATGTTAAATATCAATAATGATTTCCTTGATAGTGTTAGAGAAGCTCAGAAGCTTGATGTGAAACTTGTTGATTTGTTGGTTGGTATTGGACAAACTGAAAATGAAGATTTCAAGTTGGATGCTCAGGGTGTATTGAGGTTCGGAGATAGGATTTGTCTTCCCGATGATATGGATTTGAAGAGAATGATCTTGGAAGAAAGTCATAGAAGCAATTTGAGTATTCATCCCGGAGCGACCAAAATGTATCAAGATTTAAAGAAACTATTTTGGTGGTCGGGAATGAAGAGAGAGGTGGCTCAGTTTGTTTATGCTTGTTTGACTTGTCAGAAGTCTAAAGTGGAGCATCAGAAACTTGCAGGGTTGATGCAACCGTTAGAGATTCCAGAATGGAAATGGGATAGCATTTTTATGGATTTCGTAATGGGGTTACCGAATACACCAAGAGGACACGATGCGATTTGGGTGATTGTTGATAGGCTTACGAAGTCGACTCACTTTATTCCTATTAACATCACTTATCCCGTATCGAAGTTGGCGGAAATTTAAACGCATGTGATTGTGAGGTTACATGGTATTCCTTTGTGTATTGTTTCGGATAGAGATCCGAGGTTTACTTCTGAATTTTGGAAAAGCTTGCAAGAGGCTTTGGGTTCAAAGTTGAGGTTGAGTTCGACTTATCATCCTCAAACCGATGGTCAGATGAAAAGGACGATTCAATCGTTGGAAGACTTGTTACGTGCTTGTATTCTTGAACATGGTGGTTCATGGGATACATATCTTCCTTTGATTGAGTTTACTTATAACAATAGTTTTCATGCTAGTATTGGAATGGCACTATTCGAGGCTTTGTATGGTCGGAGGTGTAGAACTCCTTTGTGTTGGCATGATTCGTGTGAAAGTGTGGTGCTTGGACCAGAATTGGTTAGAGAGACTATTGAGACGGTGAAGATGATTAGAGAAAAGATGAGAATTTCTCAAAGTTGACAAAATAGTTATCATGATAAAAGGAGAAAAGACTTGGAATTTCAAGATGGTGATCATGTATTTTTGTGAGTTACTCCTACAACCGGCGTTGGACGAGCATTGAAGTCAAAGAAGCTAACTCCTTGCTTTATTGGTCCTTACCAAATTACTAGAAAAGTGGGAAAAGGAGCTTATAGAGTGGTGTTACCGCCAAATCTTTCGAACTTGAATGATGTGTTCCATGTGTCGCAACTTCGGAAGTATGTTCCGGATCCTTCACTTGTGATTGAGATGGATGATATTCAAGTGCGAGACAATCTTACGGTGGAGACGATGCCATTAAGGATCGAAGATCGTGAGATAAAGTCTCTTTGTGGAAAAGAGATCTCCTTGGTTAAAGTTGTTTGGATAGGAGCAGCTGGTGAAAGTGCGACGTGGGAGTTAGAAAGCAAGATGCGGGATTCCTATCCCGAGCTTTTCGAGTCAGGTAATTTCGAGGACGAAAATTTTATAAGTGGGGGAGAGTTGTAACACCCCGTTTTATTTAATATTATATTATATTAATATTTTCGAATTACCGTTTGACGTTTATTTTTGCGACGAGAATATTTAAATTAATCGGTATATCTGTTAATATATTCGGCGATGTTTTATTCGAACCGGTAATTATTTTATTCGGTCCGGTATTTATTTTGAGGGATCGGTAATTATTTTATTCGGTCCGGTATTTGTTTTAAGGTACCGGTAATTATTTTATTCGGTCCGGTATTTATTTTGAGGGACCAGTAATTATTTTGTTCGGTCCGGTTTTTATTCCGTTCGGTTCGGTAAAATATTATTCGGACTGATATTTAGTTATTTGGAGTTATTTTAATTATTAGGGTTAATAATATTATTTGATATTATTTAGTGTTAATTAGTAGCATATTTTAAGAAGGGCTTTTTGGTACTTTGTCTAGCTTGTGTCTTGCATCTAAACACCCCAAATCCACAATTTCCTTTGTTTTATGTCATAACATACAAAACACACTTTGTGAGAGTTAGAGAGAGCTAGAGGTCTTGGAAGAGAAGAAGAGGAGCAAGAACAAAGCATGGGTTTTGAGTTGGTTGGAACATCAAGAATCATTTCAAGTATCTAAGGTAAGGGATTTGATTTTCCAATGCTTATAGTTAGGGTTTGATTTGGTATATTTTGATTTGGGATAAAATTGATGTTAGGGTTCTTGAGATTTGTTGAGATAAATTAGGAGAGTTAATTTAGGTGTTAGTGTTGTGGGATTATTGTTATGTTAATAGAAATTAAATTAGAAAAACTAATTTATATTAATTAAATTATGTTTACAGAAACTAAGAACCAACAATATTCATTAAAATGAAGTTTATAACTAAACTAGCATTATTCATTAAAATGAAGTTTATAACTAAACTAGCAGTATATCTTGAATGAAGTTAAAAAACTATGCTAAAGTATATTAAATTGATGAAGTTAGAAAATTAAACAGTATAGCAGTATATTACCTTTCCTAAAAGTACTAACAGTATATTACCTTTCCTAAGGACTAGCACCATATTAAAAAAAAACTAAAGAACTTGCAGTAGAAATTGAAAGTAAATTTAGAAATTAATTAATTTATGTTTTGTTTTTATTTTCTTAATTTAATATATTAAATATTTATATTAATTAAATTCAAATATGACATAAGTTAGCCGATTTAATTTGGAACCCGATTATGTCTGATTTCCGAAATTTCAGCGACAGAGCTAGTTGCTCCGAATTGAATGAAAATTGACGTGCTAGCTAATTTCGACGTGTAGAATGTCATGGTGAGGTTAGTTTTTTTTTCGGGATTTCGAGTTTTTATGAAGCGACCCGAAATAGGCCAATTTACGGTTAAGTTGAACCGGGTTGTGTTTTAGTCGGTTTAAGTCGCGTATGGACAATCCGATTTCGACGTTAATGATTATGATTGATGCCGATTATTATGAATGACTTTCGCGACGATTATTGATGTTTGACTATTTTTCCGTGTTTGAAATTTAGTGAATTATTTGATAATGATGTGGTGTGATTAAACATGATGTTTGCGACGGTTTATTTATAATGAATATTTGATGATATGCGATGCGATGATATGTTTATCTTGATGTGGATAAATACGGCGACATGGGCTTTATACCAATTTTGATATGCGATGATGATGTTTTGTTGTGCCGTGTTTGAGATGTCGTGTTGTCGAGTCACAAACATTGCATTGGCGACAAAGGCTTTTATGCCAAGCGACGTAGGCTTTTATGCCAAAGCGACGATGGGCTTTTATGCCGAATGTCCTTAATTATGGACAAAGCGACAGGTACCACATGCATAACATTGTCATGTCTCATGGAGTCGGTTATGTTTATTTTTGAGTCTTTTGGTGTTGAGTTTTATTTCATGGCTTATGATGAATTGCGATGATATATGATACTTTGTTTTGTGATGATTTTTGTGTTGAACATAAAGTGAATATGATGCGATAATTTCATGATGAGTAAGTGATGAATATAACATGACGGTAAAGCGACGATATGAGTTTATGGCGATGAAGTTTATGTCTTGTTTTGGTATGATTATGATGATTACGTGACGAAATTAAAGTGTTGATTTTATACACTAAATGATGATTTAAAGTGTGTGAGATTTGGATATGTGCTGACATACTCTTATTAATCCGATATCATTTATGATTCCAAAACTATTTATATATTTTATCATGCCTTTAATTATATATTTTTGGAGTATTTCACCCTTTACTTGTTTCACCGTTGCCTTTATATTGGTAACGTGCAGGTGATCCGCGAGGATGATGAGGATTAGCTCGAGTCTCTTTATTTTGAGTCGCTCTACTCTGATAGTAGTAACCCTTGGGATTTGGGCGACGTTATTATTTTGATAGGATAGTTTATGTATACTATCTTATAACTTTATGTATTGATGATAACATGATGATACGTACATTTTATGAACACACCTGCTGTGCTGTGATTAGTCATATGTTTATATGATGATTTATGTTATGAAGGTATATCCGACTTTTGATTTTGTGATGTGTATTTAATGTAAAGTGATGAAAAACACGAATATGTGATACCTCAATTTATGTTTGGATGAAATTTTGAAACTCTAATTTTATTATTAATTACGAGGGGTAGAATTGGGTTGTTACAGGTACAACCCTGTGTATCTCCAAAACGAGCATCATAAATCACAACCAATGGTACCAATCAACTCGTTGCAACCTCACGAGCATCATGGTACCATTATCCATAGCCAATTGTTCTTGTATGAAGAATCCAACGCGTTTCAAAGCTTGAGGGAGCTTGCTAATGGTTGAAACATGTTCCTGGGATGTTCAACAAACGTTTGGGATGCTTAGAATGCTTTGAATTAGTCTGCAACTTAGAAATCAGTGTGCCACTTTTTTCCCATTTTTTTGAAACTTGCTTTCTTGTTTACACGCCTCCAATCTCCTTGTTTTTGGTCTGCAATCCTTCCTTATGTATCCAAGAATGAATTAGGGTTGCAACTTGGTTACAAATCTTCTCCAATTATGATGATTGAATCATGATTTGATCCTTACGCAAATCTTTCCAAATCAAGCCAAATCCAATCTTTTTGTGTCCAAATGAAGCTTTCACGATTTGATTTCACTTTCAGCTGTATAATAGACCTAAACATGCACAAAATCTCAAGCTTTGATTAGTTTTTGATATTTTCATGATTTTATATTGATTTTATTTGATTTAATTGAAATAAAATCAAAATAAATGACAAAAATAAAATAATGACAAATGGGAAGGATCATGGGTCGTGGTTCATGTTAAAAACTCAAGGCAAGCCTATAAAGTTGGGCCCATTTAGCAAAAATTGCAATTTGGGACACATTTGACTTTTGGCAATTTTACAAAAAAGGTCAACTTTTCCAATGGATAACTCCATTAATTTTGACCTTAGAGATGTATTCTTGGATTTTTTAGAAAGCTTAAGATTTCCTCTAAGCAACCCCTTTGGTATCATCTCAATTGAGTCTTCCATGTTCATGTATGAAGCTTTGACCCGAAAGGTGTTTTTGTTGAATTTTCAAAATGACCTATAATGTCCAAATTCATATCTTCTTGTGAGTGAATATTTTGATCTTGGGAGCTGAAGATGGATTGTAGGGAATTGCATCCCCTTAAAAATGATCTTTGTATGGGTCATTTTTTATAAAGTATGAGAAAGTTATGCTTGGTCAAAGTTGAGTTGACTTTTCCTACAAAACCCTAATTTAGCAACTTTTGGGTTTTGATGAATTGTGAGCAATCCTTGAGGAATCATGATAAAACCTTGATCAAATGATGAATGATACTTCAAAATGAGGATGTTGACCAAAAATATTGAAGTTTGACTGTATGTGGGCCACCGTTGACTTTTGCCCTTGCACAGTCGATTTTCAGGCCTTTGAGTAATTGACTGAGCAAACTTCCTCTGCAAGGCTAGAAACTTGACATGGATGATCTTGATAACATATTAGGAAAATAGTGAGAATTTGGGATCCTTTGTACTCAAACATCTTGATGCAAACTGAAACCCTAATTTGAGGTAGACTGCCTTAGGAGAGAGTTTGTCTGGTCAATCCTTGGACTTCCTTGAGCAATTTGAGGACCTCACTTGAAATGTATTGAGAAATATGGGAGGGAAAATTTTGGGGTACAACACACATATACAGATATAAGCAAAGATATGCTCAACCCACTTAGGGATGGACCAGCAAGAGGTTAATCTTTCCCCAGTGAAGTCGCCATTTTTTTCTGTAGCTGTAGAAATGTTTAAGACTAAGCCATTGGATTGACTAGACTTATACATAATAAAATAAAATTGCCACCATGCTTTATCATTTCAAAAATGGGAAAAGAGAGAATAACCAAAAAAGAGGGGGAATGATTTAAGGTAAGGGGGTTGGTTATGCAAAGGGAAGGTATTAGCACCGTAAACATCTACGGAACTCCACAGGAACCTCTTTGTAAAATCTGTATATTTTGGCTATAAAATGTTGTATAAAAATGGATTATGGAGGTGAGAAAAGAAATATATTTTTCATGATTTTTTTTTGCACCCGTCGCGGTTGCGAACCTTTAGTGCATACGTACCACCTTCTGTGTAATAGGGGATCAGGGTACATGTAGTTCCTCTTTAAAAATTTTAAAACACAAGTGTGTTGGTTAATTTTATGAGATAAGACATAATCGTCATTGTCCGTGTGGAAAACATACTTACTACCCACAATCATGAGAAAGGAGTATTTGCATCATCTCAAAGTGGAGGATATGGCTTGGATTTTAAAATCAACAATGCCTCACTCAACACCCAAGTGGAAAATATCTCTCTTCACTACATATTATAGAAGTATAGTTGTCTGCATCGCAACAAGGATTGAAAAGAGTCTAATCCTTTTGAGAAAAGTTTTAAAGATAAGAGCCAAAATGTCAAAATGGTTTGAATGAGATTGATTGACTTTTAGTCTACTAACAAAAATGTCAAGGTATTATTAAGTTGATTAAAGTTTATTTATGAAAATGTTTTGAAAATGCATGGACCTAAGTCCAAGTTTATTATGAAAGTGATTCAAGTTTAGAAACAAGAAGAGTTTTCAAAAGGAGGGAGAAGATTTTTGAAATTAAAGAAGATGGGAGGAGAAGAAGGGACTATCCTAAAGTATAAGGTAAAAGCTAAGGAGAAGAACCATCTAACCAACAAGAAGCCAATACCTGAAATTATGAGTCAAGATAGAATTCTCATTATTTGGATTGAAATCAAGCAAGAAAAGATACTAGACCTCTTGAGAAGACCAAAATTCAAGTGTATTAAGTCTTCAAAAAAATTGGGCAGAGTAACGGCTGAATCCCAGATTACAAACAAAGTACGTAATCACAATAACCTGCACACAAAACAAACAAACAACCCAATGTCTTGAGGTAAACCTCAAGAACTCCAGACAAAATATCAATTAAGGTCAAAATGTCTCTAACATGGCTCAAGGCCTCTAATACTAAGTCCAAGAAGTCCAATACTCCATAATGCCAAGGATAGTAACCAAATAGTCCAAGTATCATTAATGTTTTTTATGGTTCATGTTGATTATTAAGTATCTTCAAAAAGAAAAGAAAATCACAAGTGAGCAAAATAAAAATGACATAAAAGTAAATTGTCAAGTGAGCAAAGATGAAAATAGCATAAAATGTAAATGCTAAAGTAAATGGTACATAAAGTAAAGAGCACAAAATAAAGACATAAAATAAAGTCAATTGTTAGAAATTAGTGGTTAGTTGGATAACCATCTTGGAACTTTCATTTGGAACGCATTAGAGGATTTGTAGAACCAAAGCCTCTCAACAACAAGTTGCATTTTCTTTTTGTCAAGTATATCATCCATTTAATGATCCCCAAGGTAACATTTAATAATCAACGATGTTTAAGTGATATGCGTTAACCAAAATTGATGAAGACCCATTGGAGGATTGGTAGAACAAAAGCCTCCTAACAATGGATCTCAAGGTTATTGGATGAAAATGATCAAATTAACATACTTGGGCTTGAAAACATAAGTTTGGGCCACGAATGATCATTTATTCGAATCGGGACAAAATTTAGCGCTATGTTAAGCACTCGTAAGTGGACTTATGTAGAAGTCGCACCTATTTTGAGGCCGGTCAATAGCAATCTATGTACTTCATGTTTGGATAAATGATATAGAGATCATCGTCCCTTAACATGTAGCACAATAAAAAAAAGAAAGGGATAAGATGAAGAGGGAGGGGAATGATAAGCTAACTTGGCACTACCTTAAATTTATTTCATCTTTAAATTCAATCACTCATCTAGATGGATTAAAGCACTAAACAAATCATTAGTCCAAAAGCACCAAAAATGAATTAAATAATTCACTCTTTTGTAGATTTGAATTGATGAACATTTATCCAATTTCATCTATACCCCAAAGTCCAATGAATTTAAAGAGAAATTGGACATTTAAAATTGCAATCCAAACCAACAAAATGCATTCTGTTTCTGTGCAAATCGATTGCACTAAAATGCAAATCGATTTGCACAGTGAGGTTTTAAAAAATTTGTGCAAAATTCAATTAGTGCAATCAATTGCACTTTGGGAGAAATTGATTGCTCACTGTGAAAAATAGAAAATCAGCATTTCAAAAGGCAAAATTCTTGTTCAAACTTTCCATCAAATACCTTATGATCATGGATCCAATTGAGCACGTAAATTCCATCAAATAATGATAAAAATAGCACCAATGGAATCACAAAACAATGCTCAATGAACCAAACCCAAAGATCAACAAGATATCACATTGTGAAAGATGAATAATCCAACTTACCAAAGGTAGGTCTAGAGAATTATCAAAACAACTTCAAGAATTTGCTTCAATTCCGCCCCAAGAATCAATTTCCCAAGCTTGGATGTAGAGAATTGATGAACAAAAAGTGTTTGGATGAAGGTTTAGCTCAAATATTAGTAAGCTTCAATGCAAAGCTTACTTTTGTAAAATGGAGCTTCGAGTGGATTTGGTAGATGGAGAGAATTGAGAGATTTTTTAGCAAAGTGTTTTTGGCTATCAAAATCTTGAAATTTGAATGAAATGAGGGCTCTATTTAATAGAGTTTAAGTTTGGGATTAGTGGTAATTTGGTAATTGATTCTTGGAGCCAAAATTTGAATTAATGACATATATTTCAAAAAATGAAAAATTGGCACCAAAATTTGAATTAATGATATATTATTTAAAAAATGAAAAATTGGCATCAAAATTTGAATTAATGATATATATTTCAAAAATGAAGAAAAATTGGAGCCAAAATTGACAAGCTTGAAATTGCTAATTTTTTTTTTCAAATTTTCACATTATGCAATCGATTGCGCTTTAGGCTCAATCGATTGTATTGGTGTATTTATTTCAAAAATGGCGCAAAATGCAGTTTGTGCAATCGATTGCACTCTAAGAGAAATCGATTGCACCAGTGAAAAAATGATTTTTTTATTTATTTTTCTTTGCAAATAGAGATTTTAGGAAAATAATACCGAAAATGCTTATTTGTCAGATGCTTTAACTCGGTACCTACAAAACACAAATATTCAAAGATAAATATTTTTTGTATTTTTGATTTGAATTTAGTCAACAACACATATAAAAAATATACATCCAAGGTGCTTCGAGATCCCTCAAGAGCAAACTTAAAGATAAGAGATAGAAAAAGAGGAAGAACCAACCCTAATGTGGTCTTGGTATGATCGAGTTGATATGATATGATAGGGGAACTTTAGGGGGGGAAATTGGGGTACAACACTCACCTAGATATGTGAGGAGAATGTCTACTCATACCACTAATCAATGCTTGTTGATTCACTTTTTTCAAGACAGTTTGACTGGTGAAGCGTTGAAATGGTACATGAGCCTGAATAGTGCCTACATTCATAATTTCAATGACTCGGGTGAAACTTTTATTAGATATTACAAATACAATGTAGACATGTCCCCTGACCGTGATCAACTCAGGGCCATGGTCCAGAAGGAAAAAGAGTCATTTAAGAAATATGCCCAGAGATGACGTGAAGTAGCCGCTCAGGTGATTCCTCCAATGGAAGAAAAATAAATGACAAAGATTTTTCTGAAGACTTTAGGTGCATTCTATTATGAAATAATGGTGGCGAGTGCACCCAGTGATTTTACCGAGATGGTGGTCATGGGTGTTTGTTTGGAAGAAGCTGTAAGAGAAGGTTGCTTGACAAGAATTGAAAATTCCGGCAGTGTGACGAAACCATCATACGGGTTTGCTAAAAAGAAAGGAGAGAAAAATGTTGTTATTCAAGAGAGAAGGGTTAATCCTGCTAGAAGAAATCATCACCTCCATCAACATGTTGTTGGTCCAGACCAGGCCACCCCCCGCTATACCATCAACTTTTCCTTGGTATTATAAGGCAGATCAGACATGTGCTTTTCATTAGGGAATACCAGGGAATAATGTGGAAAACTGTTATCCTCTAAAATATGAGGTACAAAAATGTAAGGTCTGGCCTTTTGTCCTTTAAGGATGCCAGCCCTAATGTAAAATATAATCCTTTTCCAAAGCATGAAGGAACAAATGTTGTCAACATGGTTGCTGGTTGTCTAGGGGACTTCCAGATTTATGATGTCAACTTGGTCAGAGGAGACTTGGTAAAGATACACGCTGACCTCTGCGAGTTCAGTTACTATACGCATGACCATGCTGCTTGTGGCATCTATAGTACTGATATACAAGGGTGTGATAAGATAAAGGTTGATTTGCAAGAAATAATGGATAAAGGCCTCATCCACATAATCAGGCCTAGGGCAGAATACGAGAAAGAAGTGAACATGGTCTTTGGCTGTCCTGGAGAGTTTAGGATCTTTGATGTGAACCATATGAAAGATGACTTGGTGAAATTTCAAGCTACCTTCTGCCACATGGAAGGTCAGGTAGAACACCACTATGGATCTTGCCGAGTTTGCGGCAGAGATTCTCGAGGTTGTTTGTTTGTGAAAAGAGGTATTCAGTTGTTACTGGATAATGTTACTATCAAGGTTTCAGGCCAAAGAGATGATTACCATGAGGTTAATGTGATTGAATATTTCTTGGTTGAGATTGAGTCGGATGATGAATATGCTTCTGCGAATGAATTCTTTTCCTCAGACGAAGATATGTTCTCCAGTGATGATTCTGCGATGACCAAATATTTTAAAGAAGGGGTGAACATAATTGTTCCTTGTTTCAATGATTCCACCCCTGTTGAGATTGAATATTGTAGAAAGCGAGTTGTTGCTCTAGTAGTGATTTTCTTGCCGGGTCATGTTCCTTACAAATTAGACAAAGTTGTACCGTACAAGTACAAGGCTACAATTATAAAGGATGGTGTGGAAGTTTCCATCCAACCTTTGTCTAATGTCGAGAATGTTGTTGAGTCCAGTAGAGTGACCCACATTGGTCGTGTGTTTGCGCCTGTTATTCGAGGGAATGTTAGTGTAGATAGGTTGTCGAAAATGTTAAAACTAGGAAACTAGTATGGGAGTCCAGTGACACTACTCTGGAAAAAAGAGGTGGATGATATATTAAACATTATCAAAATGAGCGACTACAGAATTATAGATCAATTATTGCATACTCCTTCAAAGATACCAATTATGGCCTTATTGATGAATCCTCTTGCTCATAGAGAATCTCTAATGAGAGTGTTGAATGAAGCCTTCATGGAAAGTGATATGTCATTAGGCCAATTCAGCAATGTGGTAGGTAATATTAAATCTTATAATAACCTAAGCTTCAGTGATGATGAATTGCTTGGAGAAGGAAGAAATAACAATCTGGTTCTCCATATATCCATGAACTGTAAGAACCATTCATTGTCAAATGTGATGATTGATAATGGGTTTGCCTTAAATGTTATACCAAGAAGCACGTTGATGAACCTGAAGTATCAAGGAGCTCCCATGCACCCAAGTGGAATTATTGTAAAGGCTTTTTATGGATCGAGGAACTCTGCTATTGGGGAAGTAGATCTGCCTATTCATATATGCTCACACTTATTCCAGATTACTTTTTAATTCATGGATAGTGTGCTCGCATACAGCTTCTTAATGGGATGGCCATGGATACATGAGGCAAGGGCTATCACTTCAACTCTACACCAAAAACTAAAGTTCGTGCGTGAAGGAAAGGTGGATATCATAAATGGAGAGCAAGAATTGTTAATATCTCATTTATCCTCTTTTAGTGTTGTGGAAGCAGATGAGGCTGCTGTTGGAACTCAGTTCCAAGCTTTGTCTGTTGATAACGTAAGAGAGAATGAGAATTATATGGCTTCATTCATAGATGCTCAGCAGGTTGTGCGTAATGGCCCTAGCAAAGTAGGGGTGCAGATTTTTGACCTGCCAGTGAACAAGAACATAGTTGGTTTGGGATTTTCTGCCAAGAATAGTAAAGGTGAGAATTTGAAGCTGAAGACTACTTTAGGCAAGTATTAGGATATTTTCCACAGCGGGGGTGAAACAACCGGCTGAAAATCATCGAAATAATGAAGTCGCCATCGAACGTCTTTTATGCCATACGTAGGGAAAGGTAAACATCGAGAAAACCTGAGAAGGGAGAAGTCACAGTCTTGCGACCGAGAGATCGGGTAAGGGAGTCTATTACGCGAGGGGAAGGTATTAGCACCCCACACGCCCGTAGTACTCTACGGTATCCACTCTTGTTATCTATCTTATGGGTGTGTTTAATCTATGCTTACTGTTTACTATACTACTGAAGGGGAGGATGCATGCAAAAGAAAAGGAGAAAAGAATGTAGGGAAAATAAAATGGTGCTCGCTTGGGCCCTATCCCAATGCCTACGTATCTGTTTTGAGGAATCAGAGCTACCGTAGTTCGGCTCATATGTTTTTATTTGTTTGTGTTTTTTATGGACGAAGTTAATCCCGCCTTCTGCCGCAACTCGACCTTTGGAGACTTATGCGTTGGAACAGAAGTAAATTAATCATGTCCTTACTTGAAAAGGATTTTTAAAGAAAGGTGCTTGAGCGCACAAAAGATTTGAGTGGGTTTGTATTTTCGTTGCAGATAATGACTATTTAACCTCAAGAGAGAGATATTAGCCATTTTTCTACTTAGTCATGAAAGGAATCTTTGAGAATTGAACCACACCTAGGCTGGAGATGAAGAATAATAAGATTGAGAAGAGACCCGCTTATCATTTCCCATACTAAGAAAAGGCGTGATTCTCATCAGTAGATTTAAAGTATTTTG
This sequence comes from Vicia faba, assembly GCA_948472305.1. NCBI lineage: Eukaryota > Viridiplantae > Streptophyta > Magnoliopsida > Fabales > Fabaceae > Vicia > Vicia faba. The sequence continues at coordinate 361,865,771 of OX451735.1, forward strand.
AATTTTGAAAGAAAAAGAAGTTTTTATTTTAGTGCAAATGCAAAAAGGACAGAAAAGTCACATAGAGACTAACCTATTTCTAAACCTAATGTTATCATACTTCATATGATCTCTAGGAAGCGATAAAGTGCGGAAATGAAGAATAAAATAGAGTTGTGATGATACCGAATGGAGAACGTCCATTTCCTCTTCATAATCACGCAAGCCATAAGAAAACTCTACAATAACTGCTCCGTTCGAATGGTCAAAGAATTAGCCTCCAAGCATTCCGCATTACGAAAGTTGCCTCAATATTGTTATAAAATCTTGGCTAACCGAGAAGGTTCGTTGCCTCTTCAAAGCCACGCAAGTGATAAGAAAACTATACATAAGCTTCCTTAAATTCCCTTGATGAAAGTTATGCTCTTAGTTGAGTTGGTAACTTCTTGAGACTCCTTACTTAAGTCTCTTTTGGTTCAACCATATCGCACAAAATAATTGACGAAATAATATTGACACAAGTAAAAACATAGAGAAAATAAATTAAACAAAGGAGGTGAAAGTTGCAGGAAGAATTATAACCCAACAATGGAAATATGGACTCTAGGCCCATTCAATTTTTGTTTGTAGGGCCATTAGCTACCACAAAAGGACATGTTAACGGGCCTAAGGAGTGAAAATTTTGCCCAACCATTCATCAACACCATCAATCATCAATTTCCATTTTATTTTAACATTATCATCCAATTTGAAATATATAAAAAAATGCTTTTAAGAAAACCAAAGTGGAAAGGATACATTGTACGATGCGTTTCGACAATTTGATTAGGGTTGAGTTTGTGTCTGTTACTGTTGCACCCCAAAATTTGCCCTCTCATGTTTTCCAAAGTCTTCCCCTTGCATGGTTGATCATAAACCCTTGCCTAAGGAAAAAGAAAATTTTTGAGTGGTGCTTTAAGCATTTCGATTGGCATTCTTTAAGACCCTTCGATTGGCATTCTGAAGGAGCACTTCGATTGGTACTCTGAAGAAGCATTTCGATTGGCATTATGAAGGAGCCTTTCGATTGGCATTATGGAAAAGTATTTCGATTGGCATTATAACAGTGTCCTTCGATTGAAATTCCAAAAGGTACATTCGAAGAGGCATTCAAAGGGTCCATTCGAAGAAGCTTTCAAAAAGCATTCGAAGGAGGTCATCAGCCCATTCGAAAGGGAGCATTCGAAGGGTGCCATCAGCCCATTCGAAGGAGGTCATCAATAGGGCACTCAAGTCAAAAGCGTCCAGGTTCATTCAAGAGACACAAATGTTTCAAAAAAGGAAATTATTTAATGTGTCTGTTTCTTGTCTCATGGCATTTAATGGCATGTTTAATGGTTGTCTCTTGCCATTATTGCACCTTCACACCCCTATAAATACAAGGGCCAGTGGCACATTACAAACACACGAAAATTACACGAAAATTACACGAAAATTACACAGAAAATATACACACGAAATATACAGAAAACTCTGCAGAAACAAAACAGGGAGGAGTTGGAGACGCTACCCACCACAGGCTGTGCTAAAGTAATCTTTCAACAAAAGCATCCACGCCCCAGAAATCCCAGATCGAAGGTGCCTACATCCAGGAAGCGCCCAAATCGAAAGTCCAATCTGTTGGAAAGAAAGGGTAAATTATCCAACCTTGTTTTTTGCATAACATATCATTACTTGTTGTTACTTTCAATTTTCCATCCTAGACAGGATCGAAAGGCCTGGGTTTGGCACCCAGGTCATGTTTTTCGTTTGCTAACATTTGCTGCAGACATAGCCTGAAGAAACCCAGCAAGCGCAGGATCGAAGGGCCTGGGGTTCAATACCCATGCCCTGCATTTTATTTTGCTCACATACTTTTGCAGGTATAACAACCCAGATCGAAGGAGACACCTTCTCTGGATCGAACCCATTAGCATGCTGGATCGAAGGAGGCATCTCATTCCTGGATCGAAAGCCATGACCTCCATAATCAGAAGACAATCCTCTTCCCTTGATCGAAGGCTACTCACGCCTTACTGTCTGGCCCAATCGAAAGGACCAGGACTCTCTCTGGATCGAAGCTTCCATGCTCTCCCTGGGTCGAAACTCCTTTTCTTTCCTGGATCGAAGGATCCCCCTTGTATTTTATTTTTGTTTTCCATAGACTTCTTTTTATCTTTTTAATTAACATTAAAATCAAAAAAACCACAAAAAACATTAGGCTAGTGTTTTCTATTAAAATTAATTTTGTTAATTAACCTTTTAATGATCTTAACATTTTTTCCAAAACTAAAATTAAATAGATTTAGATTATTTTCCCAAAATAAAATAAAACAACAAAAAAAATTTTATTCTTAGGATTTTTTAGAGTTTACTTTCAGATTCGCGCGCGTTTATTTTTATTACAATTGCCTACTGGGATGTAATAGCTTAAACTAAGACCCTTTACTACTTTATTCCCCCAATTTTGGACATGTAAATAATCCCCCTCCCCGAAGCTTTGTAATAGCGTAGGATTTACAATTCCCGCACTTTAAATTCCTGTACATATATTAACTGTTTAGATGTATGCTAACTAGGATTGTATGACAAGATCTGTCTTAACTTAAAATCAACAGTAGCTCACCATAACATGTACAAAGATAACATAAATTGAAAATTGACAGACTCGCACATGCCACTCCTAGGGTACACCTCACTTGGTTGCCTCGAACGTGGTCATTAAGTATATGATGTTTTAGAGGTCGTCCTTTTGTCCCAAGATCATAAGTTGCCTCGAAATGGTTGCCTCGATAAAAAATGATCTAAGACATTAGGATTACCACTAAAGCGTCCTAATGTTGCTTTAGTGACCACACGTCCCTAAAATCGAACTGACCCGAAAAGCTCTAACAACGGTGCTACCTACTCCTCAATAGTGGGATAGCACTGTCTAAAGGATATTTGCACAGTTTAATTCCTTTTTGAGTAGGTAGAGGTTCTTAAGTACTTGCTCCTTTAAAAAACAAAACAAAAACTTTTCACACTTACACTTTTCGAACAAAGTTTTCAAAAACACTTCATACACTCTTGAGGACAGAAGCAAGAGTTAAAATGAAGTTTCAAACAAAACTCTTTTCAAAACCCACAATCACAAAGAAAAGCAAACCTTTTGAAAACATAGTGAGCAAGTACCTAAGAGCCTGTGGATAACCACAGATAGAAAGGGTGCTAACACCTTCCCTTTCTATAATCTACCTCCCGAACCCGAGAAACATCTCGAAAAGGAATTTTTCTGTGCTTTTGTCCTTTCCCTTGTTGGATAAAATAAAAGACGGTGGCGACTCTTGCTTACCGCGACACTTTGCAAAAACAAACGCAAACGCGAACCAGCATTCCAAAAAACAGTCAGTTCTCGTTCCCACCGATCACAGAACTGGCGACTCTGTTGGGGAGGTTTATAAGTGAGGTGTACCTTAGGATTAGATCACTTGTGTTTTCAATTGTATGCTTTGTATGCTTTAAATTTTGTGGGTTTGTATCGGAGTTCTATAGATCCTAACCTGGATCTGGGGATACCCTTTATGTAAGTAGCAACAAACTGTGAGGGAACTGTGCGGGGTATACCGACATGGTTGAAACAGTAGCTACGTTGATGTGGCACTTTGGTGAGTACCGGTAACCCTTGAGTTAAGTTAAGGAGAGTACGGGGCCGCCGCGTGGTGTCATGAAGAATCAATTGGCCTTAGAACCTTACTTGACCATCTTGGCCTTTTTTAGGGGTAATGAGATGACCGACTTTGGTGCAGTCCGAAGTTGGTAGATACTCGATACTACACTCATTGAGGATTGTTTTCTTGGAATATTTTGGTCGCTAGTTCATTGGCTAAACCAAAACGATGAACATAGAAAACAATCCAATGATATTGAGCTCCTTAGAACCCGGTTACTATTTATAGGACAGGTTTTTGAGCCAACTACACTCAAGAGGGTACTTACCTATGTAACTCCATGCCAGCCTAAACTTAAGGCTGTTTTTGTGACTTGTGTGCCTTCAAACTTGAACTACTTGCACATTCTTGTTATCTGACAACATGAGTTCCTTGCAGGTTTTGTTTATAGTCCTTATCCAATAACTTGGATTTATTGCAGGGTTTACTTACACCACTTCACACTTTTTCTTAAACGCATAGCATACACATCATAACATCATACCTTAACATTTCCTTAACCATTTCAAGGATCTCAAGGGTCTGTGATGCAGGTTATGGTACATCAAAAGTCTAGCAAGGGGAAAAGGGGATTTATTTTCCTCTAGCCAAGGTTATCTAGAAATCAAAACACGATAAACTTGAGTCAGGGGCTATGACCCACTCGATATGGTGAGCTTGACTCTTGAAGAAGGACTCTCAGCAACATGAAGTTCCTTCAATCAAGCTACCAGATTCAGATTCTAAACAATTTCTTGTTTACCCTGCGAGATCCTTGAAAACATTGCATACATATATCATACATATCATTGCATTACAGGTACCATTATAGGTTTCTCATCTTCTTCGCTGTCCATTTCAGCAATCATCATGTCTGCTGAACCTTCCACTGAGCAAGCTATCAAGGCCCTCCAGGCCCAGAACGCCCAATTTCAAGAGCTGGTCATGAATCTAGCTAAGGGTCAGCAGGACCTGAAGACCCTGATTCTGAAAGAGAGGAAGAAGAAGAAGAGGACCATCCTGTTCAACACTGGACGCAGGTTTGGAAGCGGGCTGCAGAATGAAATTAATCTGGCCACCCCATCTGGAGAGAAGGATAGTCCACAAGAAAGGAGGGCTCCTAGCCCTATGGTCTCCGACAACGAGACAGACTATGATGAAGAACAGTATCCTCCTGCTGAGGATAAGTAAAAACAGCTAGAAGACCGTTTGAGTGCTATGGAGACACAGAAAGTGCCCGGTCTAGACTTTGGAGATCTGGGTCTATCATCTGGGGTGGTGATTCCCCATAAGTTCAAGGCACCTGCCTTTGCCAAGTATGACGGAGCTTCCTGTCCAAAGCTGCACCTTCGGTCATATGTGAGGAAGATCCAACCTTACACTGCTGATAAGAACTTGTGGATCCATTTCTTTCAAGACAGTATTTCAGGGACTCAACTTGAGTGGTTCTATCAGTTGGACGGAGCCAGTATTCGCAGCTGGGAGGATTTGGCTGCTGCGTTCTATAGGCAGTATCAATACAACTCCGACCTTGCTCCTACGCGTACCAAACTCCAGGGTATGTCAATAGGAACGGGTGAAGGATTCAAAGAGTATGCTCAAAAATGGAGAGACCTGGCCAAAAAGGTGGAACCACCCTTGGCTGAACGTGAACTGGTTGATATTTTCCTAGGGACCCTGTCTGGTCCATTCTTTAACCATTTGATTGGAAGCTCTTCAGCCGGGTTTACAGACCTTATCTTGACTGGTGAGAGGATTGAAGCTGGTATTAAGGCTGGGAAGATACAGAAGGGTGCCTCATCGGGTACCGATAAGAAGCCGTTTAAGAAAGAGTCCAGTGCTGTCTACAGTTCAAGAAGATAGAATAGAACTGAACACCGCCAAGCTGTCAACGCAGTTGTTATTTCAAAACCTGCTGGTGCTCCTCAGCATCACAACCAACAAAGGGGCGAGAAACCTCGAAGGCAGTACACTCCTCTTAGCATGACTTTATCTCAGGTGTTGCCACAGTTGCTGAAGAATGATCTGGTGACTCTAAAAGAAGCTCCGAAGATTTTAAATACAACATCACTGAGGCATAACCCTAACGCCCGCTGCACTTATCACTCTGATAGCCCGGGGCATAATATGGATGATTGTTGGGCTTTGAAGAACAAGGTCCAAGACTTGATTGATGCAAAAGAGATCGAACTCGGCCCTCTGAGACTCCCAATGTGATCACTGCTCCCTTGCCAAAATATGGCTAGGATTGAAAGCACTTTTGTTCATTTGAATTCTGAAGTTGTATTTTTCTTTTCTTATTCAAACAATAATTATCATGTCGAACTCTTTTATTTCATTAATGCATTGCACGTGTCTGTTTTGAATTAATTATTCTCACTATGCTTAAATTGCTTCAAATTTCATTTTTGCGATGATCAACTCTCGGAAAAAAAATCTAAGCCTTTAGAGGGAGGATGACGAATCAATGCCATAATCTCATACAGTTTGCTTTTGGACAGACCTTGCTGACGATGTACAAGCATTTCTTTCAAATCCTAAACACTGGAGTTATAAGGAAGATAATCCCTAGTCAACCCCTTCGAGCCAAAGAAGTAGGAGTTTTCTGTTTTAAACACAAATTGAAACCTTTGATTTAAACCTGGGGCAGGGTAGTCTCTCAGTTAATTCAAAAGATGCGCATTGAAGTCACAAAACTCTCAGTTCATAATACAACGAACGACATCAAAAGCATTCCTATGGAATCAAAAGACAGTGATGGTTCCTTATCTCATAGGCAGTCAATCTCTCAAACAAAAAAAAAGAGAAAAGACCACTGAACCAAAACCTATAAAGGAAGCTTAAGAAAGCTGGGGCATCCCGCTGACTGTAATCTCGAAAACAAGAACAGTCAGGCAAAAGTTAGGGATAACAAATCAAAAGAACGAGGTCGCTAAAAATCCTCAATAACATGAAAAATGTTGCAAAAATGACTGCCTTCCAACAAATTCAACTTGTGTGAACCATCACCAAAAACGTCGTTCCAGACTCATTTGGAGTTCAAATGCACAATTAACTGAGTTTAGGATTGAAGAACATCACGAAGAGCGGGTGGGTACAAATATACTTTGAGCCTTTATCCTTTGTTTCTTAAACCGTGAACCAAGCCACGTTACAACCCTTTAAAAGTCCTAACTGAAGCATGGGTTAGTTCGAAAGCATACTGTTACAAAAGGTATCCTGACTCCTGTAAGGCTTTGCCCTAAATCTTGTGTTGAATTTGTCTTATAAAGAGTTTTCTGCTAAAAAACGCATTTTTCAAAAACTTCGAGACAAGCATAAACTTTGCATTATCTGAATATCACTGTTTGCATTTGGCTATTTATTTGACAGCGGAGAAATTCACACAACGAATATCCGATGAACGAAAGCCCTCTCAGTGAACAAAATCACTTCAAAAAGGATGACTCTTCCATTGGCAAATCTCCTATAAACAAGGGGGCATGACATGTCACTATCCAGCACACCTGGGGCAGCCCAGTCAAGATTCCAGGAAATCTCTTAAAGAAGTGCAGAGTAACCAGGGGCAAGTCTCCATCTCCGTCGCTTGGGGCATTGAACATCAATCTCAGTGAAGGGTTACATACAATCCAACATTTCTAGGCAGTGCCACAAACACCTGCTACTAGGGGCAATGACAAATCTCCCCAGATCCTGCTCATAGGATGACTCCCAGCAACTCAAGAATCCTCGAGGACTTCCCCCAACGAAGATATCACCTCTCTAGCGGACTGACGACAGGGTTTATTTCCCCAACAACACTAAGATTCCCCAGCTTGAGTTTGCCTCTCCGACTACTACAAATCAAAGGACCACAACTCCTCTTCCCCAATAGACTACTCTGCAATCCCCAGTAAGTTACTGTGAAACCTGGACCCGACCAGATGTTAGTTTAACTTTGACTCCCCAGTAGAGCAACGGACAACCGAGACTCCTGAACTTGTTCCCCAAGAACGAATCAATACTCTCCACATAGTTCACAACTTTCCCCAACGGAGTTCTCCTCAACAAAACAAGGATCCTCAGTGGAAACATTCTAAGCAAAGTTTAAAGACATACCTACTCTTCAACAGCAGTCCGGGATTTAATAACTCCCCAACACTTGTCAAGAATTTATTCTCCAAGACAAAATTACATTTCAACAACATTCATAACATGTGCATACAAAATACATATGACACAAATCTCATTTTACTTTGAGAACATCATTACACAATGCATACATCATGACAATGCATACATCATGACATTGCATACAACTAACTCTTTACCTTTTCAGGAAAGATCAATCAACATGCAAAGATCCTCATCTTCTGAGATTCCTTCTAGAGATAGTTCAGATGCGACCCAGATATGGATGACATTCTGATACTTATTCCAGAATCCTTCTAGAGACAGTTCAGATGCGATCCAGATATGGCTGACATTCTGATACTTATTCCAGACACCTTCTAGAGACAGTTCATATGCGATCCAGATATGGCTGACATTCTGATACTTATTCCAGACTCCTTCTAGAGACAGTTCAGATGCGACCCAGATATGGCTGACATTCTGATACTTATTCCAGACTCCTTCTAGAGACAGTTCAGATGCGACCCAAATATGGCTGACTTTTTGATACTTATTCCAGATTCCTTCTAGAGACAGTTCAGATGCGACCCAGATATGGCTGACATTCTGATACTTATTCCAGAATCCTTCTAGAGACAGTTCAGATGCGATCTAGATATGGCTGATATTCTGATACTTATTCCATACACCTTCTAGAGACAGTTCAAATGCGATCCAGATATGGCTGACATTCTGATACTTATCCCAGATTCATTCAAACTACAGTCCAGATACGATCCAGGTTCGGATGTCATTCTGTCACTCATTCAAACTACAGTCCAGATACGATCCAGATTCGGATGTCATTCTGTCACTCATTTCAAATTACAGTCCAGATACGATCCAGATTCGGATGTTATTCTGTCATTCATTCAAATTACAGTCCAGATACGATCCAGATTCGGATGTCATTCTGTCACTCATTCAAACTACAGTCCAGATACGATCCAGATTCAGATGTCATTCTGTCACTCATTCAAACTACAGTCCAGATACGATCCAGATTCAGATGTCATTCTGTCACTCATTTCAAATTACAGTCCAGATACGATCCATATTCGAATGTCATTCTGTCATTCATTCAAATTACAGTCCAAATACGATCCAGATTCAGATGTCATTCTGTCATTCATTCAAACTACAGTCCAGATACGATCCAGATTCGGATGTCATTCTGTCACTCATTTCAAACCATAGTCCAGATACGATCCAGATTCGGATGTCATTCTGTCACTCATTCAAACTACAGTCCAGATACGATCCAGATTCGGATGTCATTCTGTCACTCATTCAAATACATTTCAGATACGCTCCAGACGCATATGCAATTCTGACAATCATCCACACTCAACTCTATTCTCCAGCAGCTCCGGGATTTATTTCCCAGCTAAAACATCACATTTCCCTACGTCATAGTGTGGACGAGTACTATAACCTCAACGGTATAATCCATTGAGCACGAGTCAGTTCCTAGATCCTGATGTTTTCCTCCGTCATAGTGTGGACAAGTTCTATAACCTCAGCGGTTTACTCCATTGAGCACGAGATAGTTCCTAGATCTTGATGAAGATGTTTCCCCCCAGTTGAATTATGGACAGGTTCTTAAAACTCAGCTGAAGCATTCTCTCAGTTGAAGTACAGGAAGGTTCCTAAATCTCAACAAAGTTAGACTTCCCGAGCGGAATCTTCTACAACAACAGGTATGCAAGTTCTCGCTAAGGAATCTCTTACGCGATCGACACTCCTGCAAATGGCATCTATAAGCCCATCCTCCTACCAACAATCCCAAAATGGCATCTGTAAGCCCATTCCCGACATCACAATGCTGATACTACACCATGCGAGTGCAAATTTCTGGGCACTCTAGTGTTCAATTATCTTCCACCCTCGGATCACGAAAGGCTCGAAAGCCAATCTATATCCTCAGGTTTAAGAAAATTGAACAGGGGCAACTGTTGTACCCCAAAATTTGCCCTCTCATGTTTTCCAAAGTCTTCCCCTGCATGGTTGATCACAAACCCTTGCCTAAGGAAAAAGAAAATTTTTGAGTGGTGCTTTAAGCATTTCGATTGGCATTCTTTAAGACCCTTCGATTGGCATTCTAAAGGAGCATTTCGATTGGCACTCTGAAGAAGCATTTCGATTAGCATTATGAAGGAGCCTTTCGATTGGCATTATGGACAAGTATTTCGATTGGCATTATAACAGTGTCCTTCGATTGAAATTCCAAAAGGTCCATTCGAAAAGGCATTCAAAGGGTCCATTCGAAGAAGCTTTCGAAAAGCATTCGAAGGAGGTCATCAGCCCATTCGAAAGGGAGCATTCGAAGGGTGCCATCAGCCCATTCGAAGGAGGTCATCAAGAGGGCACTCAAGTCAAAAGCGTCCAGGTTCATTCAAGAGACACAAATGTTTCAAAAAAGGAAATTATTTAATGTGTTTGTTTCTTGTCTCATGGAATTTAATGGCATGTTTAATGGCTGTCTCTTGCCATTACTGCACCTTCACACCCCTATAAATACAAGGGCCAGTGGCACATTACAAACACATGAAAATTACACGAAAATTACACGAAAATTACACAAAATATACACACGAAATATACAGAAAACTCTGCAGAAACAAAATAGGGAGGAGTTGGAGACGCTACCCACCACAGGCTGTGCTAAAGCAATCTTTCAACAAAAGCATCCACGCCCCAGAAATCCTAGATCGAAGGTGCCTACATCCAGGAAGCGCCCAAATCGAAAGTCCAATCTGTTGGTAAGAAAGGGTAAATTATCCAACCTTGTTTTTTGCATAACATATCATTACTTGTTGTTACTTTCGATTTTCCATCCTAGACAGGATCGAAAGGCCTGGGTTTGGCACCCAGGTCATGTTTTTCATTTGCTAACATTTGCTGCAGACATAGCCTGAAGAAACCCAGCAAGCGCAGGATCGAAGGGTCTGGGGTTCAATACCCAGGCCCTGCATTTTATTTCGCTCACATACTTTTGCAGGTATAACAGCCCAGATCGAAGGAGACACCTTCTCTGGATCGAACCCATTAGCATGCTGGATCGAAGGAGGCATCTCATTCCTGGATCGAAAGCCATGACCTCCATGATAAGAAGACAATCCTCTTCCCTGGATCGAAGGCTACTCACGCCTTATTGTCTGGCCCAATCGAAAGGACCAGGACTCTCTCTGGATCGAAGCTTCCATGCTCTCCCTGGGTCGAAACTCCTTTTCTTTCCTGGATCGAAGGATCCCCCTTGTATTTTATTTTTGTTTTCCATAGACTTCTTTTTATCTTTTTAATTAACATTAAAATCAAAAAAACCACAAAAAACATTAGGCTAGTGTTTTCTATTAAAATTAATTTTGTTAATTAACCTCATAATGATCTTAACATTTTTTTCCAAAACTAAAATTAAATAGATTTAGATCATTTTTCCAAAATAAAATAAAATAACAAAAAGATTTTATTCTTAGGATTTTTTAGAGTTTATTTCAGATTCGCGCGCATTTATTTTTATTATAATTGCCTACTGGGATGTAATAGCTTAAACTAAGACCCTTTACTGCTTTATTCCCCCAATTTTGGACATGTAAATAATCCCCCTCCCCGAAGCCTTGTAATAGCGTAGGATTTACAATTCCCGCACTTTAAATTCCTGTACATATATTAACTGTTTAGATGTATGCTAACTAGGATTGTATGACAAGATCTGTCTTAACTTAAAATCAACAGTAGCTCACCATAACATGTACAAAGATAACATAAACTGAAAATTGACACACTCACACATGCCACTCCTAGGGTACACCTCACTTGGTTGCCTCTAACGTGGTCATTAAGTATATGATGTTTTAGAGGTCGTCCTTTTGTCCCAAGATCATAAGTTTCCTCGAAATGGTTGCCTCGATAAAAAATGATCTAAGACATTAGGATTACCACTAAAGCATCCTAATGTCGCTTTAGAGACCACACGTCCCTAAAATCGAACTGACCCGAAAAGCTCCAACGACGGTGCTACCTACTCCTCAATAGTGGGATAGCACTGTCTATAGGACATTTTCACAGTTTAATTCCTTTTTGAGTAGGTAGAGGTTCTTAAGTACTTGCTCCTTTAAAAAACAAAACAAAAACTTTTCACACTTACACTTTTCGAACAAAGTTTTCAAAAACACTTCATACACTCTTGAGGACAGAAGCAAGAGTTAAAATGAAGTTTCAAACAAAACTCTTTTCAAAACCCACAATCATAAAGAAAAGAAAACCTTTTGAAAACATAGTGAGCAAGTACCAAAGAGCCCTTGGATAACCACGGATAGAAAGGGTGCTAACACCTTCCCTTTCTATAATCTACCTCCCGAACCCGAGAAACTTCTCGAAAAGGAATTTTTCTGTGCTTTTGTCATTTCCCTTGTTGGATAAAATAAAAGACGGTGGCGACTCTTGCTTACCGCGACACTTTGCAAAAACAAACGCAAACGCGAACCAGCATTCCAAAAAATAGTCAGTTCTCGTTCCCACCGATCACAGTTATACTTCAGAAGTGAAACAAAGAATTCTTCATCTCTCTTTCGCTTCAACTCGACAGTGAAATCCCTATCACCTTCGTCTCCGATTCTGTCCCAAGTCATCACCATCTCGAACCTTCGTCGCCACCAGTTAACTTTCCTTAACATTCGTCCCTCATTCTTATCTCCGACTCCACCTTCTTTCGCCGCTGTTCATTTCTTCGAAGCTCACTTCTTCGCCGTCTCAACCGTCCTCTTCTGTCATCTTCTCAAATTCAACTCAACCCTTGCTTCGTCTTGCACATCAACCTTTCATGTTCCCTCAATTCTATGAAAATTTCTGAATCTACACTTGAGGTAGTATCAAAGAAGATGATAAACAAGATGAAGACGCGACCAACTTCAATGGAGCACACCTATGCTCTTCTTTGTGATGCGTTTTGTATATTTATGTTGTGGATGCCGAGAAATTGCAGTTTCGATGTTGTGATGTTAATGTGAATTATAGAAAATTCTATTTTGGAATGAAGATTGATTGAAGATGTTTGGTGAAAAGTGTATGTTGAAGATGAACGCTGATGATGATTGTTTCAAATTTGATGAAGAGTCAAGAATCGGTGAAGATATTGCCGTATATTGAAGAACGAAAGATATTCCTGACGGATTAGGAGAAAAAGCTCTGAGGATTTTCTTGGTGAATCTTCCGATGAAGAATGATGAAGATGAAGTTTTTAGAAAGCCGAGAGGAATTTTTTTTTTGGTAATTTTCTTTTGTAGTCTTTCTCTGAATAAAAAATAAAAATATATCTCTGTATGTGAATTGATGAAATGATTAATCATGATCCTCCATCCCTCTTTCTTTCTTTCTCTTATATCTATTGTATCGATTGTTCAGGGTTGATGAAAATAGTTAGAAGGTTAGTTGGTTGTCAGAGTTAGTTGGTTTTGGAATGTTGGGATTCTGTTTTTGGTTAGCCTCTTTTCTATCCCCCCGCCACACTATATTTTTGGTTTTGTTATAATTAGTTGGGAAAAAAAGGTAGCAGAATTTGTTATGAGTTTGTTATACGTGGTTGGGTAGTTAGTTAGAATGGTTATATTCTGTTAGTATTCTATTTGGATAGTTATAAGATTTTGGATTGGCAGTTAGGGAGTTAGCGAAAATTCTGTTACAGGTTGTGTTGTTGTAAGTTATTTTGTTATAAATTTTTTATGTGCAGGGCTGTGGTTTATTTGGGTATAAGTTATGCTTATGACTGAAATTTTTTGTGGTTGTTAGAGGCAGTTAAGAAATTATGTTATGCAGGGTCGTCTTTTCCTGTTATGCGGCTGCTGTATCAATGTGTTTGTTTCTGAAATAAGTGGATTTTTATTATCAGTATGGTTGGCTTTGTTGCAGGTTTTGGTTGAATCCAACTCAAGAGGGTAAAGGTCTAAAATCTGGGAAAGTTCAAATAAGAACACGAATGTCTTTTCCATGATTATGAATAACACTCAAGGGGATAAAATCTCAATCGAGAGAGGCCGTTTGAAGTATGAAGAAGGGGTGGAGCTTAGAATTAACTCCTTTCTTGAAAAAAAATTTTTTTTTAAGTTTCTATGATAATGATGTAATATAGATTTGTAATAGCTTATTTTGTGGACTATCGGTGTAATGGTTTTGGATTATTTCTAATATGTGAATAGGCTTATGATCGAAACTTGGAAAGTGACATAGTGAACTTGGGTAAACCGTGATATTTGGTAACAACTTGAAATTGCAATGGATTTTTCCCTCAATGGACAATTTTGGATATGTATCTTTTCTTTTTGGTTTTGTATGATGATGTATTGGCTATTTGAAGTCATGATAATTTGATCTAAAAACATGCCTCACGAATCTTTGAATTCACATGATATTTCTTTCAAAAGGTTCAAAGTGATTTTCCTTTCCAAGTTTAGAACTCAAATTCACAACTTCCTTTGACTTTGCACCCATATGTGAATCCCCATGATCTTTCGAAGGAACCCTTGGCTATGCGAAATAAGATTTGAAAAATGATGAATGATACTTGAATACCTCTTAAGAAAACCTTATCCACAAACTCTCCAATTTCACAAGCAACATTTAATCTACTTAAACACATTAGGCAACTTGGATGAACCCTCACCAATCAATAAATCTAAATCAATTATCCCAATTCAACCTCAATTCCGGACCAATTTATATTGCCAGCGACAAGTAACAAAGATGAGAACCAGAATTGCCTTAATCTGAATGAGCTCATAAGTTCATCTCCCATGCCATTACTTGCGCTTTTATTTTACCAAAAAAGCATTGAAGAGTCTTTGGAACTGAAAAGGATACTTGGAACAGAGGAGAGCACCCCTGATGAACCTTAACTGGATTAACAAGCGCAAGCACGAGGGATAAAACCCTAGTCCTATTGAGATACATTTGAGATGTTGAGAGGGTCCAAATCCTAGCTTGTAATATCTTTATTCGAGGTTTCGGTGAAAAGTTATGTATTAGCAAGTCACAACCCTTTGAAGGAGATCTCGACAAGCTCGATAAGAAAGAAGTCCATAATATCTATGAACATAAAACCCTAATTCCCCAATTTCATTGTCTTGAAGAATAACCAGAAGAATCAAGCTTTACTGAACATATATACACCTCAGTCAGTTGATAAAATCCTAATCCTGAAGGTTCTCGGCCCCTTGCGAAGTTATGTTGTTAGTGAGGTATGCAATGTTAAATGACTTAATGGAGTTATGTAAATGAGAAAAGCGCGACAATACATAAACCATATAGAAGTAAGAGGGTAGGACAAATTTAGGGTATTACAGCTGCCCCTATTTAATCGTCTTAAACTTGAAAGTACGATTGGCACGTGCCTTTTGAGAGTTCAAGGTTGAAGATGTTTAAATACCAATGCCAAAAATTTGTCCTGAGAGAGAGTAAGTGTTTTATTTATTTTTGTGTTATCTGCTGGGGGAAAGAAATTTTGTTTTTCAATGAAGAGACGGAGATTGGACTTGTAACGTGGAGTGATACCAATACAAGGCAAATGGTTGGTATGAAAAGACAGCGGACGAGGTCTACGGGCGACCTACGATCCTAAAGTGAAATAATGAGAGTGATTTGACAAAGAACCTAGCCTGAGGGCGATCCCAGGTTCAAAGATGATCTAAGGAAGAACCTAGCCTACGGGCGATCTCAGGTTCTAAGATGAACTATGGGAAGAACCTAGCCTACGGGCGATCTCAGGTTCTAAGATGATCTATGGGAAGAACCTAGCTTATGCGCAATCTCAGGTTTTAAGATGATCTATGGGAAGAACCTAGCCTATGGGCAATCTCAGGTTCAAAGATGATCTGAGGAAGAACCTAGCCTATGGGCGATCTCAGGTTCGAAGAAGATTTGAGGGAAGAACCTAGCCAAGAGGCAATCTCAGGTTCGACGGTGATAGTATTGGGAAGAACCTAGCCAAGAGGCGATCTCAGGTTCGACGATGATCTATGAGAAGAACCTAGCCTACGAGAGATCTTAGGTTCTAAGATGATTTGAGGAAGAACCTAGCCTACGGGAGATCTCAGGTTCAAAGATGATCTGAGGAAGAACCTAACCTACGGGCGATCTCAGGTTCGAAGATGATCTATGCGAAGAACCTAGCCTATGGGCGATCTCAGGTTCAAAGATGATCTAAGGAAGAACCTAGCCTACAGGCGATCTCAGGTTCGAAGAAGGAAACATGGGTTACGACATGACAGTTGTTTAGATAAGTGACACGGACGAGCATCAAGAAAGGTTAAACACGGATGAGTGTTTGAATCAATACGGACGAGTATTGAAAGAAGATACAGACGGGTATCAAAGGTTAAATACGGACGAGTGTTTGAATTAATACGACGAGTATTGAAAGAAGATACGGACGAGTATCAAAGGTTAAACACAAACGAGGTTTTGAATCAATACGTACGAGTATTGAAAGAAGATACTGACGAGTATTAAAGGGTAAACACGAACGAGTGTTTGAATCAATACGGACGGGTATTTGAAAGAAGATATGGATGAGTGTTTAGGAACTGACATGGACGAGTGTTTGAATCCATACGGACGAGTATTGAAAGAAGATACGGACGAGTATCCAAGGCTAAACACGGACGAGTATTCGAATCAATACGGGCGAATATTGAAAGGAGATACTGACGAGTATCAAAGGGTTAAACACAAACGAGTGTTTGAATCAATACGGACGAGTATTGAAAGAAGATATGGACGAGTATCAAAGGTTAAACACGGACGAGTGTTTGAATCAATACGGACGAGTATTGAAAGAAGATATGGACGAGTATCAAAGGTTAAACACGGACGAGTGTTTGAATCAATACAGATGAGTATTGAAAGAAGATACAGACGAGTATCAAAAGGTTAATCACAGACGAGATTTTGAATCAATACGGATGAGTATTGAAAGGATATACGGATGAGTATCAAAAGGTTAAACACGGACGAGTGTTTGAATCAATACGGACGAGTATTGAAAGAAGATACAGGTGAGTATGAAAAGTTAAACACGGACGAGTGTTCAGAAGTTGACACGATGGGTGTTTAAGAATTTACACGGACGGGTGTTTAGAAGTTGACACGACGAGTGTTTAGGAATTTACACGGACGGGTGTTTAGAAGTTGACACGACGAGTGTTTAGGAATTTACATGGACGAGTGTTTAGAAGTTGACACGACGAGTGTTTAGGAATTTACACGGACGGGTGTTTAGAAGTTGACACGACGAGTGTTTGGGGAACTGACATAGACGAGTGTTTGCAAGTTTATGCAGATGAGTGTTTGGAGACCGACACAGACGAGTGTTTGGTTTAGACTTGGTGTATCGATTTTGCTGGGCATTGAAAAAGTGAAGGTCATTGACTAGGGATTTTAGGCATGATACCCTCCCATAGGGATGTATTGTTGTCCTTGAATTATTTTAGGTCTTTTGTGTAAGATACCTGATCTGGCTTATGCTTTGTATGCATGTTTGAATATTTTTTGCCGCAAAGATCCACTGTGATGGATCGGCTACGCGCTTTTGAGGATGCAATGTTATGCAGTGATAACTATATGCAATGTGAAGAAATAAACTTCATGGGGATAAAAGAAGGCCCACTGGGAACGGTTGCTCATCACTGGGGATGCCAATATATATTGACACTGGAAGTCTGCAGTGCCAAAGATTACTGGTGATAATGATAAAAAATTGCACTGGGGAGTACATAATACCGCTGATTATTGATGACTTTGCTGAAGATTGAATTGCTGACGAAGCGAGTCTTCAGGTATGCTGCTTGATTCTAAATCGTACCGTTGGGGAAGAGATAATCCGGATAGATTTCCACACATCCTGAACTAAAGAAGATGGTAGAACTGAATATGCCAAAGAATGGATACTGAACACCATGTGGATCTCTCCGAATACATGCCCCAAGTTTACGCACACTGGGGAATTATCTCTTGAAGCACTTGGGGATAAGAGATGGGCATGGACACCTATGAGTGCCCCGGTTTAACTTCGTGAATGTCCCGGTTGAGCTCTGCCAATGCCCCAGTTTAGCTTTACTGGGGATGCTCTTGATTAACTCCAGCGAGGATGCACTTGCGCGTGCTGAGTCAAACGACGACTCTGAATTTTCAGAACTCACTTGGGGAATCAGACTTGAAATTGTTTATAGCAGATGAAGGCAGCTTTGCGCGCTGGCCAAGTCAGGGTGACTGTTATGATGCTTTTAGCTTTATCGTAGTCTTGTACAACGTAATTGGCTTTAGCAACTTTGCAAGTATGGATGGGGAATGCCCCTGCTTGGAGGGTCTCTGAGAAGATTTATGTTGAATAGAAGACCATAATATTCGTGCCACAATACGATATGAGGTGGCTTGCCCCAATGTCTTGAGTCACAAAATAAACTTCTCTTGATTACAGCTTTCTTGGAGAGATTTATCGAATCTCAACGTAACTGCCCCAGGTTGAATGAATTCTGAATAGATCTCTCGATGTGATAGCCTCTGATTGATCGAGCTTGAAGAGATTTATTGACTTGATATGCTCTGATTGATAGAGCTTTAAGATATTTATCGACGCGATAGATTCTAATTGGTCGAGTTTGGAGAGATTTATTAACGTGATATGCTCTGATTGATAGCTTTGAGGGAACGGCCCAGATTTGGATGAACTCGGAGAGATCGACTCTCGACTTGATTGCCCCAGGTTGGCAGGCTCTGCTAACTTCATCCCTGAATGGTACTCAGACTATGAAGTACCAAGATTATTTCTCTTGACAGAATCTCTGGTTTAATATGCTCCTGGATAAGTCATTTCTCTTGGGGCAGCTGACTCTTGCTTCAACAGGGTATTCAAGCCTCTCTTCTCTAACAAGATTGAGCTCTTTACTGATTGTTCATTGTGTAAACTTACATGATGTCAATCAGTTATTTTGTATGTAGAAGAATGTTTATTATGAGAATGATGACTCTAATGCAACACATATGTAAGTCTTGAAGTTTTTTTTTGAAAAACTTTGAATAAAATGACGTCACAACTCTGTCGTGAACGAGTCACTAGCTAGAGAGAAACATTTGCAAATTATTTTTTATGAAAGATAATGAAAGCATATGATGCCAACACAAATATTCAAAATACCTCTTAGGAGTCAGTTAAACGCTATCTCGTTGTAGCACGCTTTCAAATTGACCCATGCTTCAGTTAGGACTTTTATGGGTTGTAACGTGGTCTGTTTCACGGTTTTAGAAAAAATATTTAAGGCTCAAAATTCTTTGGTGCCCACCCATTCTCCATGATGTTCTCCATTCCTACGTTCAATTGACCTGATACAAGCGTTCATCTCTCTAAAAGAGTTTGCGATGGTTGAGAAACCATTGTGGTTTCTTGAACACGACCGTCGCTTCCTTTTGTCTTTGGTGTCTGATCAGACGACTTTTTTCTTTGATGAGGATTTTCATTGGTAATCCTTTTCTCGCCTTTTAGGCTTTATTCAATTTCTTTCTTGATTTCCCTAATTTTTGCCTGGATAAATTCTTTTGAATTTCGATTTGAAAGTCCAGCGGGATGCCCCAACTTTTGCCTAAGCGACTTATTTTTAAGTTTCGACTTAGCGGGGATTTTTGTTCCTTTCTTATTCGTATTTTCACTTTGAACAAGTCGTTAATCTTTGCGTTGTCTTGGATTTTTCGGAAGTGATTGTGACTGCCCGAGTCTTTAGTAGATGATGGATAGCCATTATTGTATCGTCATTTGTTGACCTTTTGATATGAGAGGGATACTCATTGGGGTATCGTTAGTTGATGCACGTTGCTGATAGATGAAGGTTAACCTTTGTGGTTTTGACTTTCCTTGACATTTTGATGGACAACCATTATTGTATTCTTGGATGCCCACTCTTGATGAGTTCTGAACACTTGATCAGATTAACTGAACACTACCCGCCCCAGGGTTAAAATGAGGGTTTTTTCTGAACATAAAAGAAACTCCTACTTCGAAGGATCAGAGGGGTTAACAAGGGTCTATCTCCCTTATATCTCCGATGTTTAGGAATTGAAACAAGGCATGTACATCGTCAGCAGGGTCTTACTTAAAAGCATACCGACCAGAGATTTTGCGTTTTCAGATTATCATCATCCTCCTCCCAATCTTTACCTAAGCATAAGACTAGGAATTTTGGCATCAATATGCAAGTAAAACATTTAAAGAGTGATAACGAATGAATGAATAAAAATGAAAAGGATACTTCAAGACAAGCATACTTATTGTATCAAGATTTTCATTCAAAAATAGACAAGTTTCTATATGCAAACAATGTTTAAACAAACAAGTAAGAATGCGAATGAAGATGCACTAAAGAGAACCAATGGTTGCCATCGTTGAGGAGACTTGACTCCGTATGGACTTGCTGATTCTGATGACTTTCTGTAGTCTTGATGCTCGAGTGGGCGAGAGAATTCCCTTTCATATCTGATGTGAGCATGACAGTCTCTAAATTGACCCAGTCTTGGACTTGGTCTCTGGATGACATACCTTTTTCAATCGATTGGCCAGGTGCCCCAGTATAATAAGCATATCATGTCTCAAAGAAATGATACAGTTCGTCCTCTATCAGAACAACAGAGACATCCAAATCGTGGGAAAGATCCTGGAAGTTGGCCAAATAGGAATTGGACCTTTGAAAGAGACGTCAGACAGGTGCTGGGCTTTATACTTCAACCCCTTTACAGTCTTTGATGTCAAAACTGGGTGCCCCAGAATAAGGGATACATATAGCATGTGCATCGCAATCAGAAGAGATGTTGGAAGAAAGAAGACCCCAAAGATCAGAGCTGGAAAGAACAGGATGTAATGCATTGGGCTTGCATCAATATGCTCATCAGGCTTCTTTTGTCTTCGCTTAAAATCATTTTTCACGAATTCACTAGGGGAATAAAGATTGACTGTTGTCGAATAGATCAGGGAAGACAAGGCTGTGGAGAGTGCCCCCAATTGGATAGTCTGATGCCCTAGTGTAGCAACCATATCTGACATTGGTCAACAAGGATGGAGCACTGATGTAAGATCCCACAATAAATGGGAACCATCTGCTGCAGCAATAAGTGCAAGATTGTTGACATCATTATCAGAGTTCTCATGACCTGGCTTATCTGAGTCTTTACTCAATTATCTTCCTGCTTGAAGAAGTTTATGAATACGGGCCAAAGCTTGCATGTGTATCACACGAAGTTATCCCATTAAATGATCCATGAGCGTGTGCGGTGAGAGATCAGGTTGAACCTTTGAAGAGAACCCCAAGTCTGAATAAGAATCCCCAATCTTCGGGTACCTGTTATGAATGAATGAATATGCATGGGGTGCATGAATGAATGCCATGTCATGTTCTATCATTTCTAAGGAATTCACGTGCTTTGATTTTGATTTTACGCAAGTAAGAGATGGAAGAGTTTAGCACAAGGCTTGCAAATATGATTCCTTGGAAATAATAGAACATGTATGTTAAGCATGTGGTTAACCATCTTATGTATGCAAAGGCCTGGGATCAAGGTTCCATCATTTCGGAATATGATTGATGCACTGCTCTGAATCATATGAATATCATAAAGTCATAGGTCTGGCATAACTTCCGCGCATATAAGAACCGAGTACCATGTAGATTATCAATAGTACAAGATCAATGCTTATGGAACCAGATATTGTTGAGTCTTCTCTGGATATGCTGGGAATACCAAGATTGAAGGCTTGAATGAACCTCCAAGTAAATAATTCAGGAACTCAGAAAATAAATCTGAGAACCATACGATCACCAACAGGATATAGCATTTGCATAAAGTCATAACAGAAATCCAGAACATAGCCATTAGAACCAATAGTCACTGTCTGGGTACAATCACTATCTGAATATGAATAACCATCTGAACATATTCACCATCTGTACCTGTAATAATGATCCCCTCCCCACTCACAGGTGAAGACTAGGTCAGGGTAAGACGATGGTAACTCGAAAATCACGGGCTCGCTTGAAA
Source organism: Vicia faba (assembly GCA_948472305.1). NCBI lineage: Eukaryota > Viridiplantae > Streptophyta > Magnoliopsida > Fabales > Fabaceae > Vicia > Vicia faba. The sequence goes on from OX451735.1 coordinate 361,887,679, forward strand.
GTAAAATCATCGCAACACAGACGTGCATGATGAGAATACCTCCAATTGAACCTCATCCGAGCATGGTATATGACATGACTACACTAATCAGACCACGTCCTATAGCCGTCATGCCCCCACTTTATTCCTAGTGTCCTAGTGCACTCTGGCCTGGTTGTTGGGCCTTTTACCTCAATAGTAACACCCACCCAAACAAGAAGCAGATCCAGTATAGCAGTAGTATATGGAAGACAGTAAAATGTAATGTATACATATGCTCAAGTATATACAAAATGAGTGAATAAACGGAAAGCATAAAGATAAACACCCAAAGAAAAGAAAGAAGATCTAGGAGCTACTCCGGGATGGACCAGCATTTGGTCGACCTATTCCCCAGTGAAGTCGCCAGATGAAACAACCGGCTGAAAATCATTGAAACAATGAAGTCACCATCGAACGTCTTTTATCCCATATGTAGAGAAAGGTAAACATCGAGAAAACCTGAGAAGGGAGAAGTCACGGTCTTGCGATTGAGAGATCGGGTAAGGTAGTATGTTACGCGAGGGGAAGGTATTAGCACCCCCACACGCCCGTAGTACTCTACGGTATCCACTCTTTACTATACTACTGAAGGGGAGGATGCATGCAAAAGAAAAGGAGAAAAGAATGTAGGGAAAATAAAATTATGCTCGCTTGGGCCCTACCCCAATGCCTACGTATCCGTTTTGAGGAATAAGAGCTACCGTAGTTCGGCTCAAATGTTTTTGTTTGTTTGTGTTTTTTATGGACAAAGTTAATCCCGCCTTCTGTCGCAGCTCGACCTTTGGAGACTTATGCGTTGGCACAAAAGTAAATTAATCATGTCCTTACCTGAAAAGAATTTTTAAAGAAAGCTGCTTGAGCGCACAAAAGATTTGAGTTGGTTTGTATTTTCGTTGCAGATAACGAATAGTTGACCTCAAGAGAGAGATATTAGCCATTTTTCTACTTAATCATGAAAGGAATCTTTGAGAATTGAACCACACCTAGACTGGAGATGAAGAACAATAAGATCGAGAAGAGACCCGCTTATCATTTCCCATACTAAGCAAAGGCGTGACTCTCATCAGTATATTTAAAGTATTTTGAATTTTGAAAGAAAAAGAAGTTTTTATTTTAGTGCAAATGCAAAAAGGACATAAAAGTCACATAGAGACTAACCTATTTCTAAACCTAATGTTATCATACTTCATATGATCTCTAGGAAGCGATTAAGTGCGGAAATGAAGAATAAAATAGAGTTGTGATGATACCGAACGGAGAAGGTCTATTTCCTCTTCATAATCAGGTAAGCCATAAGAAAACTATACAACAATTGCTTCGTTTGAATGGTCAAAGAATTAGCCTCCAAGCATTCCGCATTACGAAAGTTGCCTCAATACTGTCATAAAATCTTGGCTAACCGAGAAGGTTCGTTGCCTCTTCAAAGCCACGCAAGAGATAAGAAAACTTTACATAAGCTTCCTTAAATTCCCTTGATGAAAGTTATGCTCTTAGTTGACTTGGAAACTTCTTGAGACTCCTTACTTAAGTCTCTTTTGGTTCAACCATATCGCACAAAATAATTGACGAAATAATATTGACACAAGTAAAAACATAGAGAAAATAAATTAAACAAAGGAGGTGCAAGTTGCAGGCAGAATTATAACCCAACAATGGAAATATGGACTCTTGGCCCATTCAATTTTTGTTTGTAGGGCCATTAGCTACCACAAAAAGGACATGTTAACGGGCCTAAGGAGTGAAAATTTTGCCCAACCATTCATCAACACCATCAATCATCAATTTCCATTTTATTTTAACATTATCATCCAATTTGAAATATATAAAAAAAATTGATTTTAAGAAAACCAAAGTGGAAAGGATACATTGTACGATGCGTTTCGACAATTTGATTAGGGTTGAGTTTGTGTCTGTTATTCTTCAGAAGTGAAACAAAGAATTCTTCATCTCTCTTTCGCTTCAACTCGACAATGCATTCCCTATCACCTCCGTCTCTGATTCCGTCCCAAGTCATCACCGCCTCGAACCTTCGTCGCCACCAGTTAACTTTCCTCAACATTCCGCCCTCATTCTCATCTCCGACTCCACCTTCTTGCGCCGCTGTTCATTTCTTTGAAGCTCACTTCTTCGTCGTCTCAACCGTCATCTTCTGTCGTCTTCTCAAATTCAACTCAACCCTTGCTTCATCTTGCACATCAACCTTTCATGTTCCCTCAATTCTATGAAAATTTCTGAATCTACACTTGAGGTAGTATCAAATAAGATGATAAACAAGATGAAGATGCGACCAACTTCAACGGAGCACACCTCTGTGTTAACTCCAGCAATGACGAATAGCGTTGGGTAAGCTTCTTCTTGGTCACTTCTTTTACGCTCTTCTTTGTGTTGCGTTTTGTATATTGATGTTGTTGATGTCGAGAAATTGCAGTTCTGATGTTGTGATGTTGATGTGAATTGTAGAAAATTCTATTTTGGAATGAAGATTGATTGAAGATGTTTGGTGAAAAGTGTATGTTGAAGATGAACGCTGATGATGATTGTTGCAAATTTGATGAAGAGTCCAGAATCGGTGAAGATGTTGCCGTAGTTTGAAGAATGAAAGATGTTCCTGACGGATTGGGAGAAAAAGCTCTGTGGATTTTCTTGGTGAATCTTCCGATTAAGAATGATGAAGATGAAGTTTTTAGAAAGTCGAGAGGAATTTTGTTTTTGGTAAGTTTCTTTTGTAGTCTTTCTCTAAATAAAAAATAAAAATGTATCTATGTATGTGAATTGATGAAATGATTAATCATGATCCTCCATCCCTATTTCTCTCTTTCTCTTATATCTGTTGTATCGATTGTTCAGGGTTGATGAAAACAGTTAGAAGGTTAGTTGGTTGTCATAGTTAGTTGGTTTTGGAAGGTTGGGATTCTGTTTTTGGTTAGCCTCTTTTCTATCCCCCTGCCCCACTATATTTCTGGTTCTGTTATAATTAGTTGGATAAAAAAGGTAGTAGAATTTGTTATGAGTTTGTTATAGGTGGTTGGGTAGTTAGTTAGAATGGTTATATTCTGTTAGTTTTCTGTTTGGACAGTTATAAGATTTTGGATTGGCAGTTAGGGAGTTAGCGAAAATTCTGTTACAGGTTGTGTTGCTGTAAGTTATTTTGTTATAAATTTTTTATGTGCAGGACTGTGGTTTATTTAGGTATAAGTTATGCTTATGACTGAAACTGTTTGTGGTTGTTAGAGGCAGTTAAGAAATTCGGTTATGCAGGGTCATCTTTTCCTGTTATGCGGATGCTGTATCAATGTGTTTGATTCTGAAATAAGTGGATTTTTATGATCAGTATGGTTGGCTTTGTTGCAGGTTTTGGTTGAATCCAACTCAAGAGTGTAAAGGTCTGAAATCCGGGAAAGTTCAAATAAGAACACGAATGTCCTTTCCATGATTATGAATAACAATCAAGGGGTTAAAATCTCAATCGAGAGAGGCCGTTTGAAGTATGAAGAAGGGGTGGAGCTTAGAATTAAATCCTTTCTTGCAAAAAAAATTTGTAAAGTTTCTATGATAATGATGTAATATAGATTTGTAATGGCTTCTTTTGTGGACTATCAGTGTAATGGTTTTGGATTATTTCTAATATGTGAATAGGCTTATGATCGAAACATGGAAAGTGACATGGTGAACTCGGGTAAACCGTGATATTTTGTAACAACTTGAAATTGCAATGGATTTTTCCCTCAATGGACAAGTTTGGATATGTATATTTTCTTTTTGGTTTTGTATGATGATGTATTGGCTATTTGAAGTCATGATAATTTGATCTAAAAACATGCCTCACGAATCTTTGAATTCACATGATATTTCTTTCAAAAGATTCAAAGTGATTTTCCTTTCCAAGTTTAGAACTCAAATTCACAACTTCCTTTGACTTTGCACCCATGTGTGAATCCCTATGAGCTTTCAAAGGAACCCTTGGCTATGCGAAATAAGATTTGAAAAATGATGAATGACACTTGAATACCTCTTAAGAAAACCTTATCCACAAACTCTCCAATTTCGCAAGCAACATTTAATCTACTTAAACACATTAGGCAACTTGGATGAACCCTCACCAATCAATAAATCTAGATCAATTATCCCAATTCAACCTCAATTCCGGACCAATTTATATTGCCAGCGACAAGTAACAATGATGAGAACCAAAATTGACTTAATCTCAATGAGCTCATAAGTTCATCTCCCATGCCATTACTTGCGCTTTTATTTTACCAAAAAAGCATTGAAGAGTCTTTGGAACTGAAAAGGATACTTGGAACAGAGGAGAGCACCCCTGATGAACCTTAACTGGATTAACAAGCGCAAGCACGAGGGATAAAACCCTAGTCCTATTGAGATGCATTTGAGATGTTGAGAGGGTCTAAATCCTAGCTTGTAAAGTCTTTATTCAAGGTTTCAGTGAAAAGTTATGTATTAGCAAGTCACAACCCTTTGAAGGAGACCTCGACAAGATCGATAAGAAAGAAGTCCACAATATCCATTAACATAAAACCCTAATTCCCCAATTTCATTGTCTTGAAGAATAACCAGAAGAATCAAGCTTTACTGAACATATATACACCTCAGTCAGTTGATAAAACCCTAATCCTGAAGGTTCTGGACCCCTTGCGAAGTTATGTTGTTAGTGAGGTATGCAATGTTAAATGACCTAATGGAATTATGTACATGAGAAAAGCGCGACAATGCATAAACCAGATAGAAGTAAGAGGGTAGGACAGATTTGGGGTATTACAGGGGGATACCTTCATCCAACTGTTTTTGGGATCAATACCATTATGGAGAATGAAGAAGAGAAGTAGATGCCGAATTATGTGACGATTGGAGTCAGAGTCCAGAACTGGGTCACTATTGATGTTCCTTCTTGCATCCATGTCTCAAAGTAACTTTTTTTTGTTAATATTTGCAAAAAGCTTTCACTTTGCCCAAGGTGAAAGTTAATATTTTACGGGCTTATTTGTTTGCTTTGCTCATTAAAATCATAAAGAGCCATTCAACCGTAAAAAGAGTCGTTGGAGATAATCAATTTGGGTTCAAAGGAAGAGCCAAAGGAAGTCAAGATTGGAGGATTGTTGTATCCCGCTGTGAAGAGCAGATTGACTGAATCGTTGAAAGAGTTTGTGGACATCTTTTGTAACGCCCAATATTTAATTACTTATTTAATTAAATATTTTCTAATATTTTTGAAGTTGTGAAATATTGATTTAAGTTGTGTCGTTTTATTTGAATTAATTTATTTGATTAATTTGTAGAATAATATTAGAATAATATTATTATTTGATATGAGCTTATTTTAATGTTAGAAGTAGTAAAAAAGGGGTGTAGGAGTTTAAGCCCAATAAGACACAATAAAAATAATAGTGTTATTATATTAGTTGTTTAGAAATAATGAGAAAGAGAAGCGACAGTAAGAACGAATAGGGGTTTTGGCACTAAAAGAAAATAAGGGTTTGGAGAAGAAAGAGATACGTGGAATTTCAAGCAAAGAGGAAAAACTAAGTGCTATCGGAGAGTTAGAGCAACCTTCAATCCATGATAAATGTGGAGTTCTAACTCTATAATAGGTTATGTGATGAATGATATTTGTGATTAAGTTGAAAAATCATTTATGTTTGGGTTTGAAATTGTTATATTGTTGAAATTAAGAGACGATTGAAAACTCAATTTAATATATATATATATATATATATATATATATATATATATATATATATATATATATATATATATATATATATATATATATATATATATATATATATATATATATATATATATATATATATAAAAGTACCTTAATACTATTTGTTTCAATTCCATAGCATATATGTGTATACTGTAGCTTAAAAGAAGATATTAAGCAACCTATATGTTATATACTGTAGCATTAACTTCGTGTCAGGATTACAGTAGCGGCATGTTCCAATTTAATATATAATCTTATAATATTAATAATATACTCTTATAATAGTAATCTTATAAAATATTGTAGTGTAGCAGAATGTTCCTAGTTAAATATACATCTAGTTTTCTCATATATAAAATAATAATATTATAATATTAATAAAATAATAAATAAGAGTATAATAGTTAGCAATTAAATATTTTAGTTTATTTAGCTAATTTAAGTTATTTTCAATTCCGATAAAGTTGTTACAGTTGTCAATTGAGTTGTCAATAAGGTTGTTAGAGTTGTCAATATTGTTGTTAAAATTATCAATAGAGTTGTTTTAATTTATTAAAAATCACTTTTTATTTGTTTTGTGTAATTTTGACATGTTTAGAAGTGTCAGTAGGGTAAATTGAAGTGTCCAAATAAGAATACATCTTTACTAAATTATTGATATTTTAGTTCTGAATATTAGTTAAATTTAGTAGCAGAAAATTAAGAATTTGTGTAATTACATAGTAGACTCAATCAATTATTTAGTCTAATATACTTAGTGAATATTTGATAGTAGCTCCAATAGTACATTTAGCATATTTGCACTAAATGCCACGATTAATAGTTAGTAGCATAAAGTACCATGTTTGACAATTAACAAAAATAACTATTAGATTGAAACTAATATATATGTAGTAGGACAATATTAATTGACAGGTAGTATACATGTAGAAGAAGGTCATTTAGCAGATTAGTAACTTTTTTGACAAAACCAACATCAGCAGTATAGACTATTCAATAGCAGTGTAGTATTAATTTTACTGAGTCGTAATAAGAAATTTAGTATAAAGTAGAAATAATAGAACTTTTTGGCCGGAAATTAATTAACCGATTTTAGTCGAAATAGTCTGAATAACTATGCGGTTAATTTGTAGTAATTTTTGGTTGATTCGTTGGATTGTGTTTTTGTTGAAAAATGTGAAATTATAGGTGATGTTGTATCTTGTTGAATTATCTCTGTTTATGGGTAAAATATAAGTTGTAGGCCTATGGCCAATGCTGATTTATTATTGTGTTGCTATGTAACTATTATTGTCGTTATTCTGACATTCATATTAAGTCGCATACATAGCATATCAAGTTGGAGCTGATGCTCGGTAAGTTGGCTTGGATTTGGAAATTAAGTTGAAGGCTTATGCCTTGTTGACGCCTCCATTAATTGGTAGATTTTTAAGTTGAGAGTTCTGCTCCAATGGTACCACATCCATGTGCATTGTAATGAGTCACATTCCGTGTTGCATATTTAAGTTGTTGTGTTATTGACTTGTGATGATAGATGTTGGTTGAATATTGTGTATGGTGATTTTATATAATCCAATCTAATATATTGTTTATCTTACACTCAATTATATGGTTCGATATCTTATCTCTTTTGTTTGAATATTGCCCTCTGTTGGTAGCGTGCAGGTAATCAAGAAGGATAGTTGATACCTTTGTTAGTTCAAGTCGGTGTTGTCGCTCTGATACGTAGCACTCGAGGGATGAACGCGTGTTTTCTTTATTGTTGGTTTTCATTATGTTGCTGAATTCTTAAGTTGTTTTCATTAAAGACTTGTTTTCTTAAAGTTGTTTTGAGTTGGACAAGATGTCATGGTATTTTCAGTTGAATTTTATGAATCCGCTACGTAGTAATGAAAATTATTTTATTTTTAAAGACTAAACAGGTTGTTATCGGTTCATCCAAAATTTTATGTGTTATGTATCTGAACTATAGGTGATTGAATGAGGTTGTTTTAAGTTGAAACTGTAGCATTCCATTTGTTTGTTAGAAATTTTTTAACTCTGATTTTATATAGTTCGTTGGATAGAAATTGGTTGTTACATCTTTGCTTGGTCATATCAAGATATGTCTAGTTTGGATACTGATATTGGGGAGCATCATTTGCCGTTAAAGCAAGATTGCCCGCCAGTTAAGCAAAAATTACGAAGAACTCACCCTGATATAGAAGTAAAGATTAAAGAATAAGTTTTAAAGCAGATTAATATTGGTTTTCTGTGACATCGGTGTATCCTCAGAGGATTTCCACTATTGTCCCTGTATCAAAGAAATATGGAAAAGTTCGCATGTGCGTTGATTACAGAGATTTAAATAAAGCTAGTCCAAAAGATGATTTTCCATTGCCACATATTGATATGTTGGTTGATAGTACAACAAAATTCAAAGTATTCTCGTTCATCGAAGAATTTTCCGGATATAATCAAATTATAATGGCTTCTGAGGACATGGAAAAAATAACATTTATCACACTCTGGGGAACATTCTATTATAGAGTGATGCCCTTTGGGTTGAAGAATGCCGGTGCAATGTACCAGAAGGCTATGACAACCCTATTCCATGATCTGATGCACAAAGAAATTGATGTATATGCTGTTGATATGATTGCCAAGTTACAAACTGAAGAAGGGCATGTAGAAGATATGTTGAAGTTGTTTCAGCATTTGAGGAAGTATCGTCTCTGCTTGGATCTAAATAAATGCACCTTCGGTGTCCAATCAGGGAAATTGGTAGGTTTCATTATCAACCAAAAAGGAATTGAAGTTGACCCTGATAACATCAAAGCAATTTAATAAATGCCTGCGCCAAGAACTGAAAAGCAAGTTAGAGGCTTCCTTGGACGTCTGAATTACATTTCCAGATTCATTTCCCATATGACTGCAATATGTGAACCGATCTTTGAGTTGTTAAAGAAAGATCAAAGTTGTGTGTGGACAGATGATTACCAAAGGGCATTTGAAAGTATTAAAGAGTATATGCTTGAACCTCCTATCTTGCTCCCGCATGTTAAAGGAAGACCGTTGATCATGTATCTGACAATGTTAGATAGTTCTATGGGCTGTAATTTGGGACAACAAGATAAAACCGGAAAGAAAGAATATGCCATTTATTTTCTCAGCAAGAAGTTTACTGATTGTGAGTCGCAGTATTCTATGCTAGAAAAGGCATTTTGTGCTCTAGCCTAGGCGGCAAAGCGATTGCGGCAATATATGTTGAATCAGACTACTTGGTTGATTTCCAAAATGGATCCAATTAAGTATATATTTGAAAATCCTTCTCTTACTGGGAGTATTGCTTGTTGGTAGATGTTATTGTCTGAATATGATATTGAATACCGCACTCAGAAGGCTATAAAAAGAAGGGTGCTGGCGGATTATCTTGCTCACCAACCAGTAGATGTTTACCAATCTGTTAAGTATGATTTCCTTGACGAGGATATTATGTTTCTTAAAGCAAAAGATTGTTATGAACCTTTTCCTGGGGAAGTTCCTGATCCTGAATCCCGGTGGCGTATGGAATATGATGGTGCCGTGAATGCTTATGGGAAAGGAATTGGTTCTGTGATTTTTATTCCTCATGGATCACACATTCCTTTTACTGAAAGGCTGACCTTTGATTGTACTAATAATATGGCAGAGTATGAGGCTTGTATGATGGGTCTCGAGGAGGCCATTGATCTCAGAATCAAAGTTCTAGATTTGTATGGTGATTCAGCTTTGGTAGTAAATCAGATTAAAGGAGAACGGGATACTCTTTACCCTGGCTTGATCCCTTACAAAGACTATGCTAGAAGATTACTACCCTTATTTAACAAAGTGGAATTCCATCATATTCCTAGAGATGAAAATCAGATGGAGGATGCTTTAGAAACTCTGGCTTCTATGTATCAAGTAAATACTTAGAATGATGTGCCTCATATAACAGTGTGACGTTTGGATAGACCGGCTCATGTGTTTTCAACAGAGGGAGTAGAAGATGAAAAACCTTGGTATTATGATATCAAGCACTTTCTCCAGACTCGGGAATACCCGGCTGGTGCGTCAAATAAAGATAGAAAGACATTGAGAAGGTAGGCAGGCGGCTTTTTCCTCAATGAAGATGTGTTATACAAAAGAAATATGACATGGTCTTGCTCAGATGCGTGGATAGACAAGACGCAGACATGTTGATGCATGAGGTCCATGAAGGTTCATTTGGTAATCATGACAATGGACATTCAATGGCAAAGAAGATGCTTAGGGCGGGTTATTATTGGTTCACAATGAAATTTGATTGTTACAAATTTGCAAAAAGTGCCACAAATGCTAGATTTATGCTGACAAAATTCATGTGCCTCCGACACTTCTCAATGTTATTTCTTCCCCATGGCCTTTCTCTATGTGGGGTATTGACATGATTGGAATGATTGAACCAAAGGCGTCGAATGGACATCGTTTCATCTTAGTGGAAATTGACTAATTCACCAAATGGGTGGAAGCAGCTTCATATGCTAATGTCACTAAGCAGGTGGTAGTGCGCTTTATCAAGAATAATCTTATATGTCGGTATGGTATTCCAAGAAGGATTATCACCGATAATGGATCAAATATGAATAACAAGATGATGACAGAACTTTATGAAGAATTCAAGATTGTTCACCATAATTCATCTCCTTACGGGCCAAAGATGAATGGAGTCGTTGAAGCCGCTAATAAGAGCATCAAGAAGATCATCCAGAAAATGGTTGTTACTTATAATAATTGGCATGAGATGCTCCCTTTTGCTCGGGTATCGAACATTTGTCTGCACTTCAATTGGGGAAACCTTGTTCTCTCTTGTGTATGGCATGGAAGCATTACTCCCCATTGATGTCGAGATTCCCTCTTTACGCGTGATAATGGAAACCAAGTTGTTAGAGGATGAATGGGTCCATAATAGGTTTGACCTGTTGAGTTTAATTGAAGAGAAGAGATGACGTCCTTGTGTCATGGTCAGTTATACCATAAGAGAATGAAGAAATATTTTGATAAGAAGGTCAAACCTCGTGAATTCAGAGAAGGCGGCCTTGTGCTCAAGAAGATCATGTCTTTTAACATTGATTCTAGGGGAATGTGGACTCCAAATTTTTAAGGCCCATATGTTGTCAAGAAAGCCTTCTCGGGCGGTGAATTGATTCTTTAAACTATGGATGGCGAGGAGTTACCATGTCCCGCGAATACTAACGTAGTCAAGAAATACTTTGTCTAGATAGATAAAAGAATAGCTCGCTAAGTCAAAAACCGGAAAGGGCGGCTTAGGCAAAAAGGAGCATCTCGGTAGGCTAAAAACTTGAAAGGGTGATCTAGGCAAAAGTAAGAGACATAAACAGAATAAATTCTCCCGCTAGGATGAAAACCCGTAAGGGCAACCTAGGCAAAAGTTAGGGATTTATTGGCAAGTAATTGCGTCATACAAGACTTGATCATTGAAGAAACAATCTTCTTGGATCCTCACCACTCTCCAAACGAAGTCGCTGCGCAGAAATTCAAAGTTGTTAGGGAGAATAATGGTCATTGTATTTCAATGTATCATATCCAATATATGTTACTATTTTTCAAACTTTGTAATTATCTATGGAGTCTCGACATTCGCGGACTACTATCCTATTAATAAAGTTTGAGCTTTTATCCAATTCTTTGCAATTCCCATTTTATTCAGCTTACAAAGACTTCATTTATTGTTGATAGTAATTTTCAAAGCAAACAGATTAAATAACAACATTGTTTTTTGAAAATAATTTACAAATTACTTCTTGCTTTAGATTTTGTGGCTCAAGGAAAACAAAAATAGTGACCCCAAGAATGGACAGACTGTGGATTTTTGGAAGTGTGTGTTCCCCAGGAAAGCTCTCCCGGGTCACTCTTTGTGAAATGAGTATTACTTTCTTGTGCTTCTCAGGTACTTAAAGATGATATTAATTGATGTACGGTGCGGTGTTGGTTTTGTGTGCCCATTTTCCCCAGTCAAGTCTTGGTTCATTTTGATTTCGGGTTGGCATGGTCCAAGGTCTCTATCCCATATTCCCCAGTAAGGTCTTCGCTCACCTGACGAAAGCCTCTTCCCTCTTTGCATGTTAAGAGGAAATGATTTGCAAAACATTGTCCTTTGTAGTGTTATCATTGTTGTTGTTGTTGTTTGTTTCCCAAGCAACCAGGAAAAGGAAATCTCTTTTCCATGAAGTGTTGAAATAGTTATCAAGCTTTTGGGTTTTCTCACTCCAAGTGCTGGGTTGTATTTAAAATCTCCATAAGTTTGATTTCTTGCTGTAATGATTAACTTCTTAAATTTCAAGTGAATCCGAGATAATGTGTCTCTCTGAAATTTGTTCTCCCCTTGAGGTTTCATGGTTTCTCCATAGAGAAGTTAATGTAATCCTCACTCTCAATATTGAAGGATGTATTTTGGGTCCCTCTCGATGATGTGGTGTTGCCCTACCTAGTGAAATCAGCATTGCAATCTCCAGTAGAAATGCAAACCTTGAAACATTTGTTTTTCCCATTGAAGTCTGTGTGATATTCCCCGGTGAAGCCTGGGGGGATGTTATATTCCTATATCTGTACTGATTTATTATATGATGTGATTATATTTGAATTATGTTCCTTCCCAGTAAAGTTAAGCCGCGAAATAGGAATCTGTTTCCTTAGTTGGCGCTTACTTTCTTGCGGATTTTCATCTTGGAGGTGATTTAGCCGAGTATTGACTGTATCCAAGTTGGTTTCATCTAGTTATACCC